>BRKX01000014.1:29566193-30766193 GCA_026008535.1 Perilla frutescens | reverse complement strand
TCAAAAAATTATTATTTTTTTATTTTTTAATTTATTTTATTTTAAATTTTCTATTTAGGGTTCATCCATCCCCAACTAGGGTATATCCAAAAAAAAAAAGTTATGCAATACCAAATGTAACACAAAATACAGCAGATGATCTGTTCTGCATCCCCAGACGGACACATTTTGATTCATTTGTTTATGTGAAGTTTTATCATCGTTCACTAAATACATTTTTAAATAATTGTATTACAATTTTATGACTAGAAACACCCAAGCGCGCGCATACACAATAAAGAAAAAAAAATCCTGCTATCTGATTTTCAATTTTAGTTAAAAATTGAGTCTCAAAATGAATTATGACAAAAATTTAGAAAATGAAATATGGAAAAGGATTGACATTTTTATTCTATATCATATCAAATTCCCGACTATATCGATATATAATCAAATAATGAGCAGAAAGTGTGCCGGATTTAAATTTTGGCATTTATTATTATTATTATTATTATTATTATTATTATTTATGTTATGTATGAGTACGACTTAGGCTAGATTCGGTAAATCACGACATAATTTGGAATTCCTTTTGTCCAAATCAATCATTTCCTAAACGACTTTATGTAACTATAGTGCGACTTTATGTCGAAAGCTTGAATAGGTAAAATATAGTGTCATTTTCTTTTTAAATATTGCTGCCTCTTTCTTGAGATCCAAAATCGTTAATAGTGGCCCTAATCCTTATCCTTTTCCTTAAAGTCTCGCATTTAATTATAGATTATAGTGAAATTAGCAATGTTTCTCTGAAAGTTTTCCACATATGAATATAATCATACAATTTACACTTTTACGATAGTTATTGAAATATTTATTGAACCGTATCCAACATATGAATCTGATCCTACAATTTACACTTTTAAGTATAGTTATGGAAATATTTTATTTAACTGTGTAGAATGGATGGTGATACACAGATACCATACATCACATTTGATTATATCTATCACATGTAATAATCACACAAATTGTTCAATCATTTCAGGGACATCATTTCGTGATTACGTTTTTATCAATCAACCCAATTTGAAATAATTACAATTAATCTCCTAACTAAACCTTAATCCGATGATCACTCATTATTATGCAGGAAAAGATATTAAATAATGTATAAATAAAAACTAAAGTACTAGCATGTCATCAAATCCGTTGTCGTCCAGCGGTTAGGATATCTGGCTTTCACCCAGGAGACCCGGGTTCGATTCCCGGCAACGGAATATTATTTTTTTGTATTTTGTCAATTTAGTATTTTATACAAAGCTACTGTACTTGGTACCTTATCTCCATTGTCATATGCATGAGTATGAGCTGTGAGAAAAAATAATTTACCATTAAAAGAACTGCTATTTTCTGGGCATTTTAAATACGTATAATTAACATTCATTGTCACACGCATGATTACATGCATTATGATGACAATACAAAATAATCTAAAAGAAATGTAAAATTTTTGAAAATTGAAACGTCATCTTCAATTCTTCAATGACACACTATTGATGATACCATTATAGAAGTAAAAGAAAAATGAATAGAAGAAATGTGAAGTTTTATCGTAAAAGGGCTCATCTTTTCTATATTCTACAGTTAAATGACCGAGTGAGTCGTACTGAGCCAACAACCGAGTCGACTCAGTGGTCCGTCCTTTTCAGTGATCGTAGAAAGCCATTATCATTATTACCAGGCTTCGAAACTAAGAAAACTTAATTACATCGGGGGCATAATCGCCAATCCACTCTTGTGAATCATCATATCTCACTGTTCCAACGGCCTATGGCAAGGGCATTCTCGTAACTTCAACTTCGAGCTGATGGCAACTTTCGAGCGGCAAAGCAAGAGAAAATTGCTGCCCTCAGCTCACTCACTTGAGTTCCACTCCTCAGCCCAAACCACGCATCTGTTTCTCACTCTAAAACCTCTCTCTATCTTCACTTTGCAAGTGGAGGCGGGTTTTTCTCTCTCTCTTTTTGTTTCCTTGAAATGCCGTTGGAGAGAGAAAGATTTCGTTATTTGGCTATTTTTTCTTGAAAAAGTTGAGTTCCATTTGTGGGGAAGTTGAGATGGAAGGTGGGTCGAGGTTAGAGAGAGGAAATAAGGATGTTAGGAGAAAGGGTGAAAAACAAGGACCCGCTTTGGATCCCAAGATTGAGCCATTTGTGCCAAGAAAAGGGTATGACCCGAACGATTTGAGATCTTGGGCTAAGAGGACTGGTTTTGTGTCAACCTTTTCCGGTGAGACTGAGAGAAGTGAAAGTGGGAGGAGGGAATTGAACGAGAGGAGGAATAATGGTGCTGCTGGTGGTGGCTATGGTGATTTGGAGAAGCACGAGTCGATTTCTCCCAAGATTGAAATTGATCCTATCTTGGGGAGGACTAGGAAAAGAGGGCATGAGATTGAACCAGTTAGAGGGGGTGGCACTGGCAATGCAAGAGAGAGAGATGGGGTTTTGGGGTTTAAAGATGGAGTGGAGAGAGGTGATAATGAGGTGAGGAGGAATGGGGTAGCTGAGCCGAGTTTGGCCACGAATAATGCGTTGAGAACAGAAGGGACTAGTGTGAATGAGAGTGGTGCCACAACGGTTGGGAATGGGCATGTCGTTGGGGAAAATGCTCCGGCTATGGAGCCTAAGAGTAGTGATGATGTTAATATGTATCCAGATGGAGAGGATTTGGGTGATGGGGGATGGCATCCGTCGCCAAAAATGATTTTCGGACTGAAGGATAATCCTGGTTATGGTTAGTTTCGATAGCTATATGTAACTTTGCTGATATTTCAATCATTCTTATTAATGATTCCAATTATGCCATTGCATTTGGGTTCTTGAAGTTGCTCTGCTTTGTTTTTTTAATGGAACTGTAACTGCTTAATTTGTTTCTTAACGTATTCTCACATGAAACTCAATTGTTGAATTACATTTTGCATTTGGTTTCTTGAAGTTACATGCTTTGTTTCTTTAATGGAACTGTGACTGCTTAATTTGTTTCTTAACTCATTTCCACACGAAACTCAAATGTTGACGTATTAGAGATGAGAAAAAAGATTTAAGATTGCTAGCTAACCTAGAATAATATCAACAGATGTAGACTATCATTAATTCAAATACAAGGAATGTAGAAAACTCCAACTTGCCACTGGGTCTTTTCTACAGGGAGTTAAAAGTAGCAATATGAAAAAAAAGAAAGGACTTTCTATCCTCATTAACATTATATGCAGTCACTATGAAGCCCTAGTTTTGATTGCATGATGCTGTTAATATGTTATAGTCTCCTCAATATTTTCTAAAAAGCCTAGATGAAAGTTCTGGGCAGGAACTTTTTTTGTTGTACAATTTTTATTCCAACTGTAGGGTTAGTTAGTTCATAAGCTTTTATGGTCATATTATTTCAGCTTCATCTAGGGCCTTCACTAATTCTTGTAACGGCTCACACTCCCCAATCCCGCCCCAGTTGGTTTTCTATATCAACATCATAAGTGATGACAGATATGTACTAAAAATGAGCTGATTTACTACACATTTGATGCCTTCATTATGTTTCTTTTAAAACTTCAGTAGTCTGTCATTCACTTCCTCATCTCTTTTCTACTGCAGTGCCTATTATATTCTATGGTTTGCAACACTATCTGTCCTTGGCTGGTTCTCTTATTTTCGTTCCGCTGATCACTGTACCTGCAATGGGTGGAACCGATGTAAGCATTTGTGCCCAGTATTTTGAATAGAAGATAGCTAAATTTAATTACCTGTTCCTCATATTTTCCTGTAATGTTGACAGAAAGATACTGCCACAGTAATTTCCACTATGCTGCTGCTTTCTGGTATCACAACAATACTGCATACATACTTTGGTACTCGCCTTCCCTTGGTTCAAGGCAGTTCATTTGTTTATCTGGCTCCTGCATTAGCTATCATGAATTCACGAGATTTCCGGAATCTAACTGAACATGTAAGCGC
This sequence comes from Perilla frutescens, assembly GCA_026008535.1. Lineage (NCBI taxonomy): Eukaryota > Viridiplantae > Streptophyta > Magnoliopsida > Lamiales > Lamiaceae > Perilla > Perilla frutescens. The sequence goes on along the minus strand of BRKX01000014.1, from coordinate 30,762,207 downwards.
TATCGATGGGAGCATACTATTACCTGATATATTGACAACTCATCTTCTATATCTATGAACCAATTTATGTTTTCGAAGTTGTAACAAGGCCTGGGAACCTTGAACGACGAAGAGAATTATTCGGTGACAATGCTATCTAGATCATCTAAAACTACTGCAAGAATATTTTACTCTCTATGCTCTTAGGTGCAGATTCCGTTAACTAAAAGTATATACACCCACAATTCTTGCAATTACTGGGTTTTCCTAGTTAAGTTCATTAAAAGACATTTTTGTTTAAATGTACTGACAAAGCAGTGTATAGCAGTTCAAGTTCTTATCAAGCATATTTAAGGAATGAAAAATATTATAAAGAAAAGTATCATATCTATGTTAGAAAGTTGAAGGTTAAACATAGACATGAATCCCATGCCAAACGATATTTTAGTCAGAAATTCTCTCTGGTTTGTACTTACTTAAGAATTTGATATATGTGTTGTACTGCATCTTCTGTTGTATACAGAGATTCAGGCACACCATGAGGGAATTACAGGGGGCTATAATTGTTGGCTCAATTTTCCAGTGTGTGATGGGTTTCAGTGGCTTGATGTCTCTATTCTTAAGGTAAATGTGAAGAGGCTGTTTGAGATCTTAAGTTCCCTTATACTAGTTGTGCGGGGTAGCTATCACTGCAGAGTGCAGATAGTACACATGGTCATTTATGTCTGATCTCATACAAGCAGTTGTTGTCCATTCTTTACATGACTATTTTCTTGTTCTTTTTTTCTGCTGGATGCTTGGTTTGTAAATTTATCAATCCAAGGGAAGTAGGAAAAATCCATTTTAATTTATTTACTTATTTATTTTAACATGCTGCAGGTTCATAAACCCTGTTGTGGTTGCACCAACAGTTACAGCATTGGGTTTAGCATTTTTCAGCTTTGGCTTCCCTCAAGCCGGTGCTTGTGTGGAAATTAGCATTCCAGAGATCTTATTGGTTCTTGTGTTTACTTTGGTGAGAATTTAAGCTGAATGTACGAGTACAGTCTAGTGAGGACTAGGATATAGTATTTTCATGATTAGGGTCAGATTCTGTTCTGAAAATAAATACTTCTGGCTCAACGTGAATCTACTTTGAAATGGCAAATGGTAATATTCTCTTTTTTATTTGCAGTACCTAAGAGGAATATCTGTTTTTGGCAACAGAGTTTTCCGAATCTATGCGGTAAGTAATTGCAAATACACATGTGATGATTATGTATCTTATTTTGTGACATACAACTATTTCTCCTTGTCTCACTTGAGAGAGATATTGAATTATGAAAACCATTGTTCATTCTTCTTTTTATGTTCATCTAGAAGCAGAATTGTTTGCCTTCTGTCTTTGTTTTGACTTTTCGATAAATCGGTCATTGCAGGTTCCCCTAAGTGTCATGATTATATGGGTGTATGCATTTTTTTTGACAGCTGGTGGGGCTTATAACTACAAAGGCTGCAGTGCGGACATACCTAGTTCGAATATTCTTATTGATGCTTGTAGGAAGCATGCATATACGATGAAGCACTGCAGGACTGACGTTTCTGATGCAATGAGAACCGCTGCATGGGTTAGGATCCCATACCCTTTACAGTGGGGTATTCCTATCTTCCGGTTGCGAACTTCACTAATAATGATTTTCGTATCACTTGTTGCATCAGTTGACTCGGTTAGTAACCTTCTACCCTGTTTTACCAGAATAGGCAAATACTGAATTCTAATAATGACAGGTTCTTGCAGAAGTTTTCCACTGAAGCAATCAAATTATATTTGATCAAAATGCTCTTGCATCCCTCATAAGTAGGCTGGTGATAGCAATAAATCTAATATATCTTTCCGACATGTGCTTTTTTGACTTTCTTGTCTGTACTCAAGTACTCTTGCTTGACAAATAAGCCAACAAGTGAAATATGAAGTTCTATTAGGAATCCGTTTCAAGGAAACGATTGAAAAAGAAGAAGAAATAATTCTCAAGCCTTCTAGAAAAACTGTGTAACGGTTTAAAACTTGAATTGATGCTAAGGATGAACTGTGTAGGTCGGGACATATCACACTGCATCCATGAGAATCAGCGCAAAGGCTCCAACCCCTGGCATTGTTAGTCGGGGAATTGGGTTAGAAGGCTTTTGCAGTGTATTGGCTGGACTTTGGGGCTCAGGTGCTGGGTCAACTACGTTGACTGAGAACGTGCATACTATTGATATAACTAAGGTTGCAAGCCGAAAAGTTGTGGAGGTTGGAGCAGTTTTCTTGATTGTCTTCTCATTTATAGGTACTATACACTGAAAACTTTTACGATGGAATTTATCAGTTGTTTTGGACACAGCCTTTTGCGTTTGATCACAACTTCTGTATAGACTTTGAACTAGAAATATCTTTTTCTAGATGTTTCATTGGAGCAGATACAAAAGCTACTTGTGAAAAAAAGTTGTGTGCGATACTACTAATTTCATATAATTACCCAAAGGAGAACTATTTTGCCCCATAATTATTTCCTGGAGAATTTCTAAATTGCGAGACTTTTTTCGCCCACGTTTTGATCTGCATAACCATAGATTTGCAAGTTAGGAGGGATATAATGCTGCAAACGTTTAACTTGTCTTTATGACTTGTTATTTTTTGTTAGGGAAAGTTGGCGCCATTCTTGCTTCAATACCTCAAGCTTTAGCAGCTGCTGTCCTTTGCTTCATGTGGGCTCTGGTTGTGGCATTAGGGCTCTCGACACTGCAATATACGCAAACAGCAAGTTTTAGAAACATAACAATAGTTGGTGTTTCGTTGTTCCTTGGATTATCTGTCCCTGCGTATTTTCAGCAGTACCTACCAGAGTCCAGTCTGATTCTACCCAGTTATCTTATACCCTACTCAGCAGCTTCTGATGGACCAGTTCACACCGGAAGCAAAGAAGTAAGAGATCAATCCCTTTGTTTGCTTCATCTCATTTATATCCTCTCCACACATAGAGTGATTTACTTTCAAGTTTGCTATTTTTCATTGATCAGTTCCTATGGAAGTTATCTCATTGAAATTATGAAATTTAGACTCAAATGTAGATCAAGAACGAAATCTAGTACTTACAAGCAGCAGAATGAAATGATGGGATGATTGATTACTAATGATTGCTTGATTCTTGTCCTTGTTTCAGCTCGATTTTGCAATCAATGGTCTTCTGTCACTGAACATGGTGGTGACGCTCTTGATAGCATTCATACTGGACAACACAGTTCCTGGAAGCAGGCAAGAACGAGGAGTTTATATATGGTCGCATGGTGAAGATTTAGCCGCAGATCCATCTGCACTTTCAGATTACAACCTCCCAGGTAAAGTTTCTCGATGTTTTCGTTGGGCGAAGTGTTTGGGTGTTCAATAACCTGTGGAGGAATTTATGTTAGGACATCATCAATATCATCATCATCATCATCTAGGTTATACTGATTGCTGAGATATATCAAGAAAACAGTAAATATGGCACAGATTGTTTGTATATCTTATCTTCACATTCTAAATATTTTGTTACTAAGATTTTGAATCTCTTGCACTGTCGTGTAAACGGAAACAAGAAAAACTTGAGTTTTCATTTCATTTCATTTTAGGTGTAGTAATTATCAATTTATCATAGTGTTGCTTCAGTGATTATTATCGTGAGTTAGATCAGATTTCATTAGTTTTATATATGCTGCAGTTGCCACGAATAGATCATCTATTGTATACTGAGCAGAGTGTGTGTAGTATGAGTGTCACACAGACGACCTAAATGCTAAAAGTGACGTCTTGGGTTCGAACCTCACCGTTCTCTACTTCCCGTACGTTATTTTGACCCATTTTTGTTTTCAACTCTTTTTTTTTTTTTTTTTATTTAAGTAAACACATACGACTTACTATATAAATCATCAACCTTCCTCATTTTTCATCTAGAAAAAAGAAATCATTCTCGTTCAAAAAAAAAAAACATTCATGCCTCTTTAGGCTCTTAGCATTCTCCAAGGGCTTATTCGCTCATAGTAATATTTACAATGTTAAATTAATTTAGGGAATATACGAATTACATAAATATTCAAGATACAGGTTTTTTTTTCGGAAGAATTAAATGAAACAGTAGTTATCATTCAATGCAAAAAAAAAAAAAAAAAAAAAAAAAAAAAATAATAATAATAATAAAATAAAGAAATACTTAAAAGTTCCTTAATTATCTGAAATTAAACCTTTCAAAAAAAAAAAACATGGCGGGTTATTTGTATTAAGTGGACCGACAATTGAATGAATAAAGAAAGAAAAGTATTTTTGGGGTTTTTACACCCCTAGGCAGAAGCATAATAATAGCCACAGCAGTGTCCCATACAAAGTACTGCCACAAACTTGCACAGGAGAATCCTAAATATAAATAGGAACAATTATATATATCATTTAACAAATTTTTTATCTAAACAAACAAACAAACGAACAAACAAACAAGTTTTAAAATACATCCTATGTTTAATTTTTAGATGTACAGTTTTGGAGATTGAATCTTTTTGTAAATGGAGATTTTAGATTTCAATCATAATTTACTTCCAAATTTACACTTCATTCTCAGCTCATAGTATTTTGTATTCTCAATCGCGCTGTCTCACACCAATCTTTATTCATTATTTTTTTGTTAGTCATTTCGAAGAGTTTCTTAATAACCATATATGAAATGATAAATTAATAAAAAACCGAAGAGAATATTAGCTTAAGAGACCGATGAAGATAGACATTAATAAAGTATGATTCTAATTCCAAATCTATGTAGAATATGTCCCAATTACAAAAAAAGAAAAGAAAAAAAGCTTGTATATTATTCATATGATTCACATTGAATATACGTCTTTTTTGTACCCATATAATATCCCCAATTTGATGTATCAAAATAATGCTTTATGAGAATGTCTCTTGCATATAAAGATCTATATAATTTTTATTGCAAATAACTCATGCAGAACATGCGTTGTGTGAGTTACAACGTGACATAATTGTTGCAAATAAAACATCACCTTTAATGTTTTTTGCAATTATAACATGACTCGGTAATTGGTTAGAAACGCTGGAAAGAAATAATAGGAAAAAATCGTGTTGTAATTATAAAAATAACTAAAAATTGTGTTTCATTTGTAACAATAACAAGGTCATGTTGTGATTACAAAATAACTTAAAAATTATAATTTTTACTGCAAATAACTCTCACAAAAATGTCACATCTTTTTTATCTCCTTTTTTAGCAATATTTTCCGGTAAATAAACGTGACAATACTTTTCATTATTAGTAGTAATATTTTTTTTTTTAATCGGATCGGGTTGGGCTTAGAACGATATAACTTTTTTTATGCCAAGAGTAATTATCAACCGTTATCAAAGTGCACACTAGTCATTAGATAAATTCCATTTCTATGTAATAACTAGTAAATCATATGAAAAAAATAAAACATATTTAAAAAATCAGATATGAAAGAATCACATCTAACCATGGTGATAGAATTCAAATTTTAGACATTTAGTCTTAAACTTACCTCAAAAGAGCGTCCCAAGAGAACGATATACATTCGACATACTATATTTATACCCATTATTCCATTAATGAATCATTAAAGCAGATATACATATACATGAATACTAAAATTTTAAAACTATACCCACAACAATTATACTATTTAAAATTTGTGGGACGGGAGAGTAACACGTATTACTACGTTAGTTGCTACAACAAAATGAGAGAGAGAGAGAGAGAGACGGGGCGCACGTGCCCTTCCCCCCAGAATCATCAACATAATTCAGTCAAAGGATGTCATGCACGTGTCTTTTGGTCAAATGACAAAGCCACTTGTTACAATTTACAAGTAACAATAATTTTTTTTCTAATCTAAATTTGGTTTGCATTTTAAGAAGAAAAAAAAAATTGTTTAAAATAATTTGACCCCGAAGCATAGGAGAAGAACGACAACGAGGATGAGAATATAATCATCTCTTGCTCAAATCCATGCCATAAATTTTATTAATCTTTGTTAATTTTACTTATTTACCAATATATAGTTATATATCATATTTAATATTCAATATATTTACATTAAATATTAATTCATTATCAAATAAAATAAATAGATAAATGTTATGAAATTTACTTGATTAATTGTCTTTTTCAATAATTTTCTTCGTCTTAATGAAAAATTCAATCAGTTTATATAATTGAGACGAGTTGATTATGATATTGAAGAAAACATTATTCATTATATTCTTAAATTCATGCCGCAGTTAAATTTCATACACATATCAATAAATTTAGATATCTTTTAATTTTGCACTTATACGCAGAATATCCTCAAAAAAATTTATGAGTGTATGTAACAATTTACTAAGAAGTGTAACCGTTACGAATGTGATTTCCTTTAAAAGAACAATTATAGATCAGTTGAAATTTGAATTATATACTAATATTTCTCTTGTGCGATGCATAAATATATATATATTTTAGATTTGTAATGTTAAGATTATTTTTTAATTGTATATGTTGTGTTCAATTTTTAAAAATTAATAAAATGATATGCACATACATTAATTAATTAGATAAGAAGGTGAATTTTGTGCAGTTACGACAAACAAAAAGAAAATTAAATTTTAGGAACTAAATGGAAATCCATGTTAAAAAGATCGAATTGGAATATTTCCAACGTCATGATTTTATAAATAACAATGTATAATTGTCCATGATTATATAACATTGACAAACACTTGCATGCATCATGATGCAAATAACACTATATGAGACGGGTCAGTCAAATCTGCTTTTGACCCAGTCAACGCGGGTCAACCCGCGCTTTGACCCGGTCAACGCGGGTCAACCCATAAAAAAAAATTGTCCAAAGTGAGTACCAACCTTCCCATTTTAAAAGTATCACAAAACATTCGAAAAGTACCATCTGTATCATTAAAAAGTAAGGGGTCTGCTAGTTATTTTATATAAGTTTATTTAGTTCAAATTCTGGTTTTTTTTTCAGTTTTTATATTGTATGTGTTGAGATTAATCTAAAACAATCATCATTCCAAGAATTTGCAAAGGAAAGCAAAACACGAGTTCGGTAAAATAAAAAGTATCATGTGGTAAGCAGAAAAGTATCAAGTACGATAAAGAAAAGTATCAACCCGAGATTAATACTATCATCATTCCAACTACAATAAAAGTACCATGTGCCACGTGGCCGCCTGAAATAGGCGGAAATAACCGCTGTTGCACGCAAGCCCACCTCTAGAACATTTGATTTCTTTGAATATATGACTTGTATAAAAAATATAATTATTTAATTATTTTAAATGATGAAATTAAAATAGAAAAATAATAAATTATTACAAATTATTATTATTATTATTATTATTATTATTATTATTATTATTATTATTATTATTATTATTATTATAGTGCAACACAAATGAAAGCTATTTTTTAGGCGACAAATGTAGAGTACTACAAATCATCCACCCATGCATAAAAAAATAAAATAAAAAATGTTACAAATCTGAAATTTTCAAGTAAAAAAATAATAAATTAAATTGCAAAAATTTCTTAAAATACAACGGTTGTAATATAAACTATCGTGAAAAATGCAAAAAAAAAAGGAAGGAAAATTTACAACAATAAATGTTACTATTGTTGTTTATTAACTCAAACTGTTGTCTATTATTCAAAAATTATTGTCTAAGACAAAATGTTTAATATACAACGGTTTATACCAGAACCATTGTTTATCACACGATTTTGAGTATAGATTAACCTTCACTAAGCAAGTATAAACGGCTGTAGCGTATAAAAAACTTGTACCATTAATTCTAAAGAATAATTTATATGTACTGCGAAAAGGAGACAGAAGCTTTTGATTAGTATAATTAAGTAATAATATAAAAAAAAAAGAGTAATCTATAAATTAACAGAGCAGATAAATATACTTCCAATATGTTTGCCAATAATAACAATAATGATATAATTCAATCTACATAGATTCGGGCTCAATTATTCACTTTTCAGGAGATATATAATTTTTTTAGGCATTAATTAATTTAGACGTTCGTACATGGGGGCGGCGAAAAATACAGTCGTACTAGAATACCGTTTATATCATACCGAAAATATCAAAATTTACGGTATATCGATTTTTTGGTAAGGTAGAATATAAGAATACCGTATCAAAATTTTACAGTAAGGTAACGGTATGAATTTTCAAAAATTAAAGTATATCGGCGTATACCGAAAGTTCAGTATTCCATAATATATCGATAAATATCGAACCACGGTATGTACCGAAGTGAAGATATATACCATCATACTAATACATACCGTACTTCGATAAATACCAAATTTTAGTATATTTCTTTTATTAATATTTTTTTTTTGCACATTCATAACACAATGCAATAATATAATATTTAGTAAGTTTATTATAAAACTTTAACAATAATTTGATATTTAATTTAATACGTAAATTATAACTAAGAATAATTTGAAATTAAATGTAATAAATAATAATCTTCTATTTTTCTTTAATCAATCAAATTAAACGTTAAAGTGAATAATTAATAAAAATTAAAATAAAATTATATATACGTAAATTATAATATATTAAATTATTTTAATACAATAAAAGATAAATTAAATTATACAATACATAATAATCTTGTATTCTTCTTCAATTTTTAAGACTAAAAATTAAGAAAAATGATAAAAGAAAATATTAAAAGAAAATCAGATATATTATAGAATAATAATATAATGCTTAATTTGTTTATCATAGAAGTTCAAAACCAACCCGCAAGTGTACAGAGTAATTTATAACAAATAATGGTGAGTAAGGTTGTATCCACAGAGACTGAATAATAATCACAACTAAGTACCTAATTATCATATTTCACTTTATCTAGAAACTCGTAGATTAATTTGAGATTTTAAAACAAATAATTGAAAGAGACAATTAAAATAAATTAAACAAGCTAAAAGAACTAGGAAATTCAAACGAGGGAAGTGGATTCTAGGGAAACTTTCATTCAAAGGAATTCATGCAAACAATTAATTTTTAAACCGATTTGAATTCCATAATTTATAAGAGCAATCACAAATACAATTATAACTTCTCACTCGAGTATGTTATAAGAAGAAATTAGATTGGAATTATCATCTCTCAGTCTCAAACTAGCAATTAAAATTCTAAATAGCACAAAAGAATGATTTTTCTTCATAATTCCTATCAATCTTTCGATCCAGCAAAAATCATGTCATGCAATCTTGTATTCCATTAATATACTATCTTCTTTCGAACTCAAGTAAACCAACTAGCATGCAATAATTATTGGCCAAATAATCATACATGAACCATCCAAAGCAAGATGCACAAATAAATAAAAGAAAGGAAAAATCAATTAATCATTAAAGCATGAAATCCAATAAACTAATCACAAACCCTAGAATCACAAAGTAATTAGCTACACATGTCCTGTTCAATCTCAAAAGAAATAAAAAATAAACATAGTATCTAATGTCCTCAAACAAAAACAAAGGTAAAACTTATGCCCAATCTTTGATCTTGAATCTTCTCTTCAATCTTCACTCATATGGTTCTTCAAGCATTGTGGTGTGTAGATGGGTGTTATGGAATGATTGTGGATGGTGGTAGATGATGGTAGATCATTATTTTCGTGCCCTATGACCTCTTTATATAGCTGGAGGAATGCAAGCCCAAGAAGGGAAGAAAACCCGGTCCAAAAAGAAAAATCGTGGAAAAAAGGAACATGAGCACGGTATGTGCGTTAGGGATTCACAGACCGCGCTTTACTCACGGCGTCGGAGAGGAAAAAATAGAGCACGGACCGTGCTCCCCTCGTCGTCACCCGACGCACTTCATCGTTTTGTCTCGTTCTCGCTCGTTTCTCATCCTATTGACTTGATTCTTTTGCAACGCATTCCTAACTTGATTATTTATCTTCTTAGGCACTTTACAAGCTCAAATGAATCTCATAAAATAATTGGCATTAAATTCCTTCAAAATGAGCAAAAACGTGACATTGCACAAATTATGAAAAACTATGCGTAACTTGTCAACTTATGCATGTAATGCTCATCAACTACCTTCTAAATGAACCTCAAAATGCATGAAAACCATGAGTTTATCAGTAGAAGTTCAAAAAAATATAATAGTTAATATAATATAATATTTAAATTATAACTAAAAAAATGTGTATCAATTGTAATAAATATTAATTATATTTTTCTTCAATCTTTAAATTAAAAGTTACGCTGAATGATCTAGAAAATTAAAATAATAATAATGAGATATACTATACAAAATATAATGTTTAGACCTTAGTATATTTTATCATAAAAGTTTTGAAAATTATTAAATTTCATATAATTTACTACTTAAATTATAACTACAAATTGATCAAATAATTTGAAATCAAATGTTATTAATAATCTTCCATTCTTCTTTATTCTTTAAACTAAAAGTTATGATGAATGGTAAATGAAATTATAATAAAATGAGATCACATTCAATACTATAGTACTTAGTATGTTAACTATAAGGGCAAATTTCATATTACTCCCCTGTGTTTTCGCGAAAAATCAAAAAACCCCCTGTGTTAAAAAAATAGTCTCAAAACCCCCTCTGTTATGTATAATTCATCAAAAAAGCCCCTTTTTAAAAAAAGTGTATTACATTTGCTAAAAAAGAGTGTATGATTCTTATTTTTACAATTTTTGTATTATTTTTTAAATATAATTAATTTATTAAAATAGTAGTTTGACAAAATACTATAACTTTTAAATACTATAAAATATATTTATATGTAAAAAAAATACGTAACATAGGAAATTATCAAAATAGCTAAATATTAGTAGTATAACCAAATACTAAAATTTTTAAATGATATAAAATATATTTATCTATAACAAAAATTGTAAAAATAAGAATCATACACTCCTTTTTAGCAAATGTAATACACTTTCTCAAAAAAGGGGGTTTTTTTGATGAATTATACATAATAGAGGGGGTTTTATGACTATTTTTTTAACACAGGGGGTTTTTTGATTTTTCGCGAAAACACAAGGGAGTAATATGAAATTTGCCCTAACTATAAAAATTTAAGAAAATATTCAATTTCATATAATTTAATACAAAACTCATAACTAAAAATTGAACAATTTGAAATCAAAGGTAATAAATAATAATCTTATATTCTTCTTTAATCTTTAGACTAAAAGTTATGATAAATTATCGAGAAAATTAAAATAAAATGAGATATATATATATATATATATTATACAATATTATAATAGTTAGTATGTTCATCATAAATATTGGGGAAAATATTATATTTCACACAATACTATGAGATGTAGTATGTTCATCATAAACATTTGTTGAGATGTTGGAGACTTGAAGTTTCGAGAATTGCATGTATTGGATTTTAGAATGTTGGAATTATATGTTTATGTTTTTAGTATTTTTTGGGACTTGAGATTGTGCTTCTAATAATCGTGTATTTAATATTTGTCAGGATTTTAACATAATTGCATTTTTTTATTACATTTGAGTTTCATTGTTGATTTGTTGTATTGGTATCTGATTGTTATTAGGAATATTTTGATGTCATTACTATTATTATTTATGCATGAGTTTTTTTTACTAAATAAATTTTTAGTATACCGGAAAATTTCAGTATACCGTGAAATGTCTGTACGATACGGTATACCGAAATATCGGTACAGTACGGTATACCAAAATGTCGGTATGATAAGGTATACCGTAAGAATGTATGGTAAAGATATGCATTATGTGTCCCCTTGGGGATGGCCTAGTGGTGGAGTGGTGTTTCTTGCGGCCAAAGGTCTCAAGTTCGACTCAACATTATGATTTTTTTCAAACCATAAATTAAGGTAAGATATAAGGTATGACAGAAAAAGTAAGGTATACCGTATCTTAACACCCCTATTCATACATGCTTTATTTTATTTATTTTCGCATTATAATTATTTAATACAGTAGTATATGTACGTATATACACATAAAATCATACTACCATAACACGCGACGTTAGAACAGGGCACATGCATTGGGGTTTTATTTTATATGTAATTCAAAAATAAAAATAAAAATAAAAATTTATAAAAGCCGTTAATATAATTAAGTTAAGCTTGAACTAGACATTACTTAACTCGTTAATAATTTTTTGAGCTAAATAAAAGTTTTAAAATTGTTAATTTAATATCTAACATATATGTTTATACTTTAATTAATGATATATGTATATTATTTATCTAATTGATCATAAATATTATGAACATAATGGATTTTAGTAAATATTCTAGAATAAAATATTTTTTAAATAATATTTAAATTCAAATATATGTTTAGGGTGTGCATTTAAATTCGTGAATTTATAATGTGTTCGGTAATCAAATTCAAACTCATCTCGATACTAAATAATTAAGTTAAGTTTGAACTTCATAATAGTACTCCACTCAACTTGACCGAATTCGACACTAATATTCTTTCCTCCTCCACCGTCGCCACCTAGGGATGGGTCGGTACGGTATACCGAAAATTTCACATCGTACCGTATACCGTACCGAAATTTCGATATCGAAAAAATTCATACCGTTCTCATACCAAAACTTTCGGTATACCAAACTTTTGTATACCGAAGTTTCGGTATACGCCGTAACAAATATTGATATCATACCGATATTTTCGGTATACCGTACCGTGCCGATATTATACGGTATACCGAACATACCGAACTTCCAAGGTATACCGAACTTTCACGGTATATCGAAACTACCGAAATTTTAAGGTATACCGAAAATACAGAATTTTACATGTCCTGCCGATCCGAATTTTACAAATAACAACATAAAAATTCATGTCTCAACAATCAAAATATCAACACAAAAACAAGTTTGATAGTCCATTTCTTAACAAGCAAAATTCAAATATAATATTATTAAATGAAATAACATAGCACCTTGATGTTGAGTAGATCTCGGTAATTTTTAGATATACTTAATATTTGTATATTATAGTATAGAAGAATCAAATATAGTCTTGATGATGAGAGTTATTCACTTTAGATGAAACTTATATAATGAGATTTTTTATATAAATAATTCTTGATTATGATTTATTAAAATAAATATTCACTAATTTTATTAAATTTATTTACTAAAGATTTAATTATTAGTATTACATGATGATTATTTTTTTAGATATAGATATAAATATAATTTTATATAGTTTATAATTTTTTATACAATATAGTGAAAAACTAATTAATGGACAAATAAAGTTTTATTTCATCATTCATATACATAGATCTCGGTAATTTTCAGATATACTTAATATTTATATATTATAGTATAGAAGAATCAAATATAGTCTTGATGATGAGAGTTATTCACTTTAGATGAAACTTATATAATGAGATTTTTCATATAAGTAATTCTTGATTGTGATTTATTAAATTAAATATTCACTAATCTGTATTGAATTTATTTACTAAAGATTTAATTATTAGTATTACATGATGATTAATTTTTTAGATATAGATATAAATCTAATTTTATATAGTTTATAATTTTTTATGCAATAGAGTGAATAACTAATTAATGGACAAAGAAAGTTTTATTTCATCATTCATATACATAGATCTCGGTAATTTTTAGATATACTTAATATTTTTATATTATAGTATAGAAGAATCAAATATAATCAAGATTAACATTTAAATTTTCAACGGAAAGTGTCATTTATCTAAGCTTAGCTTAATTTTAGATTAGTAAGTTTTGATTCAACTTTTCAATGGAACATCTTATATTATTGCATTGTATTTCAATTTCTAATATATATATATATATATATATATTTGATTAAATACTTGAGTTTTTGTATTTTCACCATCATCACAAACATATATATAAATTATTTATCATTCATATATACGCCATTAGTCATGTTCATATTCCTATATTCATTTTATTTTTAATTATACTCATAACTGTAATCTTGTTAAATAATTATATAATTCCTCATATTAGTTTATTATTCTTCATTAGTCATGTTCAAAAGTCATTATATTAATATTAAAGTTTTTTTTGTATGATAAAATTGTTAAATGTTATATTATTGCATTGTGTATTATTCTTTCTCATTTTGAATTTTTGATATATTTGATTAAATATTTGAGTTATAATTATGAATCCAAAGTTTAAATAAATGTTACAATATTGTAGAATCAAATGAATTCAAATATAATTATATGATTAACTAGTTCTTATTTTATTTTATTTTATTTTATTTTCCTTATTAATTATTTTATTCATAATTGTAATCCACATTAGTTAAGTAGTTCATTCATATTAGTTTATTATTTTTTAATATGAGTCATATTCAAAAATCAATATATAAATAGCGAAGTGTTTTTCTTATATCTCATATATATTTATTAATTTTCAAATATTGTATTTTTGCTAAATTTTTATAAAAAACTTACTAAATATTATTTTATTACATTGTATTTCTTTTTTCTTTCTTTTTCATATTATAAATCTAAATTTTAAATATATGTTGCAATATTATAATTACAACATTGAATTATAGATGTGTTTTTTTTTTTTTTTTAAAAAGACGGTATGTATCGGTATATCGATATACCGTACCGTACCGAGACATTAATATACCGTCTGCATACCGATATACCGTGGAATTTCGGTATATACCGAAATTTCACGGTAAACCAAAATCTCGGTATACCGCGGTATATCGTAATTTTTAAAAGTTCATACCGTTACCTTATCGAAAATTCACAGTACGGTATCATACCGTACCGAAAATCTCGATATACCGAAAATTCGGTATTTTCGGTATTTTTTCGATACGATAAGTGCGGTATTTCGATATTTCGGTATATTTTTCTACCCCTACCGCCACCCTTCCTACTTCTTATTTTTTCCTTCGACAACTTGATGTTTAGAACTGCAAGTTAGGAGATCGAAAAATTATTTCCAAACCTACATGAACTAGTTTGAAACCTATTTTTCGAATGGCATATTGAGAAATTGAAAAATGATTTTCGAACCTGTTGATGGATGTTGGAACATAAATTTTCAAACCATGTATTGTGCATTTGAAAAATAATTTTTGAATCTATTAGAAATGGTTTGAATTGAATTTTCCGAACTAGTTTCCGGTGATAGAGGTTTCGAAAAAGATGAGCAATTCTCGGCGATAAGAGGTTTTCATCCTTTTGAGGGGATTGGTTGAGGGGATGCTTATGGCTTGAGAGAAGATGCGTTTTTTCATTTTCATTTTTATAGTTATTATACTATTTATTTAGTGGTGTATAATGAAATTTATATTGTGTGAAAGAAAGAAAAAATGGTTTTTAATAATCTCAAAACTTACTATTTTTGAATTATTTTAATTAATTAGTGGTGTGTAAAGAAAATTTTGTGATGTACAGTATTTAGAAACACCCTTCAAAAATGTATATTTCTATAATAGTATATACCGATAAATCATATGTTGGAGTATACTGAAGTTTGATCAATTTTAGTGTCTAGTTTATTTTTATTACTATCTTCGTCCCGTAATGGTAGTGATCACATCCTCATTTTCACACATATTAAGAAAATTCTTTTAATAGGAATTGGAGGACATAAATATTTACACACAATTATCCTATATCACCCCTATTTATTATTTCATGAATTTCCTTCATATTTAATACGAGACAAACTTTCATTTAACTCTAGCTGATTTTTTGCATATTACTGGGTGTTATGGTGAAACTTATGAAATCAAGTAACGGGCTAACGGCATCTTGCTTTTGTTTGAAGCATAATTTGTTGTGGAAGTTGTCACACTGTTGTTCATAGTGGCAAGTAAGAGATAACAGTCTTCTTTCATTTTGGTGCTGTAAAAGTATATAAATAGATATTGCATTGTAAACAAATTATATATATATATATATATATGTATTTATGTATGTATGCGTATATATATATATATATTTGTGTGTGTGTACATGCAGAGCTAGAGGGGTAGAATTAAACTTGTGGAAAAGGAAAGGTCAGTCCTTTTATGCATCTCACATAAATTTACGTTGATTATATTATATATTAATGAAAGATGAAAAATATAAATTGTAGATTTTAATGAAATATTAAATAGGGTTATATTAGTAAAATAATATTTTAATACAATCCAAATTTAGAAATAGGATTATAATTTTGGGACATCCTAAAAAGGAATAATGAATTATAATTACGAGACAAATGGAGTATATATATAATATGGAGGGCGTTTAAGTAAAATTACTATATTCTTGAAATAATTTACTATTTATATTTATATTTAATTTAATTTATTTTTTTAAAAAAAATAATTAGCGCTCCTGATAAGTTCACTATAAAAAAAATTGTTATTTAACAAGGAACATAGCTACGGAATTTTAACGACCACTCTAACAACGGAACAGCAATAAATAATTAACAACCGACTTAATGACGGATTAAAGGCAAGAGATGTTACTGTCAAAATCTAACAACAGGCCGCCAATCGTCAAACGTAACGACGGAGGTATCCTTCGCTAAGTTGTCTCACGATTGAATTGAGCAATAGTATCATGATGTTCGTCGCTAAGGCTTACAGCGGACATGTTCTATCGTTAATTTCACAATCGACTAGTTAAGACTGTTTAACAACTATTCCGTTGTTAAAACACAAAAACTTTGTAGTGGTTGTTTTCTGTAGAAACTAAGATAGAGTTGGGCTCAGATTGTAATTTCTTAAAAATCTAAGATATCTTAGAGCTTTTATAGGATGTATGGTTTAATTTATTTCCAATTTAAATTTTCAGTTCTTAGATTTCGAAGGCAAATTCATAGTGTTTTGATTTTTGTTAAAAATGATGATTTTAATATTACGAATGATTTGATATTTTGAAGTTATAGGTTTATAAAATGAAAATATGTTCGGTTGAATTTATTTTTCAAAATCCCATATTTTAATGTGGTTAGTATAATGATAGTTATTATTTTTCTTGTTAATATGAAGAGATTGATATTTAAGTGGCGAGTACACTACAATAATGATATGTATGATTGTGAATGTAGGATTATAAAAAGGTTAATTGTAGCAAATGACAAAATATTTATCCGATTCTTTTAAAAAAAATGTACATCTTTAATTTTTTTTTACAATTATTATATCTCAATTTTTATTTTTATTGTTGTTTAATTGATAAACGACATTTTAGTGGTACATATTGAACAATTTCGATGAAAAAAAGGAGAGTGTTGTAACTGAAACAAAAAAGGACCCTGTAACTATTGTAAACGTAAGAAAATATCTCATAGAAGAAAAATTAGTTTTTGATTCATCAAAATTCAGAATTACACAAGATGTGTTTCTCTTTATTTATAGTATTACAACTCGATATCCTTTGCTAACTAACTAACTATAAGCTATACGGTTGCTGCTTCTCAATCCTCGGATGTAGCAGTGGACGACCATGATTTAAATGTGATGACTCCTACGGATTAAGCTCAAGTTGAGCTGGCACAAACCCTGCAGTACGGCAACATGAAGCATGAGATAAATTTGACACGATTCGTCCTCGAATCGGAAGTCAGAAGAGCACGCCGAAAACGATCTGCAACAACATCCTCAGAACATGCATAATTGAGATGATATATTGATGCACCACTCATCAAATGAACAACATGTTTGTCGTTGGAAGAAAACACAAACATGAAACCAGTAAAAATAATGGCACTCTTGAACAACTGCGAAAGATCATCAGGCACTAGAGAAAGTTGTGTTGACGGTGGCACATCCATTCTTGGTGCAACCACGGTAGGAGACACTTTGTTAGAGTCATAACATATCAACGCAACATCGTCACATGTCACGACCATCATCTCATCATCAAAGATCGGAGGACCATCGTAATCACCACACATAGACCTCAAATCATCAAGAAGAAGAGTTTCACTGGAGAAGATATCCACCTCTTTATAAAAAATCGGTGGACAATCATAACCGTCATCGACAACATCGTCTGAAAATGAAAATTTGTCAGAAAACAAACCATGGAATACATTAGAAACCATGGAACCTTTAACCACATGAATCGGCATATCAGGATCAATAAACGGAGCGTAGATTGACTCTGGATACTAACTGATGCAGGTAGAAGCGTGTATCATCCGTTGATTCTAAGAATACCCGAAAGAACACAAAGAACAATATCATTGATTCTCGCAAGAATACCGAATTTCACTTAAATAACACAATTTTATATCAAATTCAACTCCCCTAATAACAATATGGATCTATCTATTAATATAGAGAAATTTGGAAGACAAGAAACAAAAAACCTAATTTAGATAAAATTCATAATTAATAATGCAATCTAAATAGATAATCAAATCTAAAATACAATCTAATTAATATATCAAGATCTATTCTTGATATATCTCCATCACAACTTAACGAAAGATTCAACAGAAAAGAATAATCCATAAGATAGACATCTTTTGAGATATCGAAGGACATGAGTTGTAGCTTGCTAATGAGAAACCTTAGGATTAGACACGAATTGGGATAGTTGTTCAACAATATATGATATGTCTGGTCTAGTAAGATTGAGATAAATCATTTGCCTTATAACTTTACGACACTGAGCAGGTTGAGAATAAAGCTCATCACCACCACGGGAGGAAAGGAAAAGTCCAAAGAAAAAATGAGGTAGAAGCAGAAAAATAACCAGTTAAACCTGTAGCCTTAAACAGATCGAGGATATATTTTCTATGGCTAAAATAAGTGCCACGAGCAATTTCAACCCCCCAAAAAATAACGAGCCCTCCCCAAGGTCCTTGATGGTGAAAGCTTCATGAAGGAAAGTTTTAATAGTAGTAATGGCAACAATATTTGGTCCCAGAAGGAGAATATCATCAACATATACAAGAAGGGCAACAAAAGTAGCACCAGAACCTTTGACAAAAAGCAATTGTCATTGGAAGACTAAACGAAACCAGGAAGGAACAAGTGTTTACAGAATTTTTGGTTCCATTCTCGTGGGGCTTGTTTAAGGCCATAGAGGCTCTTAATCAGTTTGCACACTTAAGTAGGTTGAGCCTTGGAGTAGCCCTGTGGATGAACCATATAAATATCATCATTTAGAGAACCATGTAAGAAGGCATTATTAACATCCACTTGATGCATAAGCCAACCATGATGAGTAACAAGGGCAATAATAAAGCGGACAGAGATGAGCTTGGCACCAGGAGAAAATAGTTCGTGATAATCAATACCAAACTCTTGCATATACCTTTTTGCAACTAATTGAGCTTTATAGTGCTCAACAGTGCCATCAGATTTCAACTTAAGTTTATAGACCCATTTGCAGCCAATGGCTTTATTCCCAGGAGGTAAAGAAGTTAACTCCCGAGTGTGATTAAGTTCTAAGGTCGATAACTCTTGCTACATAGCATCAAACCACTCTATAGATAATTACTTCTTTATAAGAATGAGGTTCTGAAATAGGCTGAAGGTTGGCAAGGAAAATGGCAAAAGAAAGTAAAAATCGGGGAAGTGAGGAAATGAAATATAGGAGGTGTTGGGAGAGAAGAAGGAAGGAGAGGTGATGATGTAGTTGATTTCTGAGTGAAGCAAACATAATCCTAAAGATATGTAGGAGCACGAGGAACTCTAGAACTCCTGCGTAAGGGAGGGTCAAGAGTAGTTGAGGTGGAAGGAGAGTGAGATGAAACAATAGGTTCCAAATATGGAGATAGTATAGGAGAAGAAAGAGGATCAACGGCAAAGGAAAGAAATGACAGATTGGGTTCATGATCAAGATCATGAAGAAGAAACAAATGATCAAAGAACTTAACATCTCAAGAAATAAAAACTTTGGAAGAATCAAGGTTGAAAGGAATAAAACCTTTATGATTAGTGGCATGAACAATGAAGATACAACAGAAGCTATGAGTATCAAATTTCTTAAAAAATGGTGAAAAATTAACATCATAGGAAAGTCATCCAAAATGATGCAAAATATTATAGGAGAGAAGTTTGTGAAGCAAGATTTCATAAGGACTAGACCATTGAAGAACAGCCATGGGAGTTCAGTTAATATGCCAAGTAGCACGCAAAATGGAAAATGGCTAAAACTTACTTGGGATTTTGCTTTGAAACATAAGAGAGCGAGCCACTTGAAACAAGTGCTTATGTTTATGTTCCACCACTCCATTCTGTTGTGGGGAGTAAGGGTAATATTTCTGGTGTAATATCCTCAGTTCTTGGAGTAAAAGTTGTGTAGAAGTTCTAGCAAATTTGGAGCCATTATCTATGTGAATGGCCAAAACCTTAGTCTTAAATTGAATCTTAACCATGATAAAGTAACTGCGCAAAATACGATATACCTGCGCCTTAGATTGTAGAAGATAAGTCCAGACAGTACGGCTAGGGGCGGGGCTAGCCTATCGAAGGCCCTGTGCGAAATTTAAAATATGGATGGGCCCTACTTGTTAAAAAATGAATTATGTCAAAGGGTCCCAAGTGCAAGCAATAAAAAAAATGTTACACTCAAGAATCGAACCCACATACCAAGAAACTTGAAGAAAGCAATTTTCCATTAGGCTAAGTGATTAATTGATAATATTTTCAACTATTTATCTATATATACATATATGGACCTATATATATTTGGGGGCCCTCGATTTTTCAGGGCCCTGTGCGGTCGCCCACCCGGCACACCCTCAAAACCGCCCCTGAGTACGACTGTGATCCTCAACAAGAGTCAGAATGTATGAGGTATGAGTAACATTACCTTCTTTAAAAGATCCCCAAACATCGACGTGCACAACCTGAAAAAGAGATTTACTTTGTCTGTGCAAGAGAGAAAAGGGTTGTCTCTGTTGTTTAGCTCGATGACACACATCACACGAAGTCAATTTCTCAAAAGAATCATCAGCAGCTTTGCATTTTAGAGGAGAGAAGTGTTTCATGGTCGTAATAGAAAGATGACCAAGAACATTGTGCCATTGTTAAACACTAAAATGAGCAAATTCAAAAGTATAAAGGGTTGATTCAGATGTCTTGTGCTTGAACACGTACAGTTTACCCTTCAAGGTGCCTATTCCAAGGACATGCTCATTTCGTTGATTCTGGATAAGGCAATGAGTCATTAAAAATAAAACCTTACCGGCCACATCATTTGTCAGTTGCCAAACAGAGATAAGATTATGTGTGAAAGCAAGAGCAAATGATACCTTCTTTAAAGTAATATCATTGTTGTTCGAGCCTCTCCACTGTAGTGAGCCCAAAGACTTGAGCTATCAGGTCAATAAATCCTTTGTGGTTCAGTCAGTTTCTACAATGTATTCATGATATTGGGGTTACAACACATGTGCGTGCTAGCACCAGAATCGAGTATCTATCCATCCCTGTGTATGTCTATGACAATATTGAAGGCATAATGATCCATATATTCAGCAGAATCCTTGTCATCAGATACATCAATCTCTACAAGGTTTGCCATGTTAGGTAATTGTCATAATTAATCGAATTTGTGCATGTAGGAATTCATGAACTTAGCTATTTCAGCATGTATCATATTACTCATAGCAATCATTTGATCTACAGATTTACTATGAGTGTCTTCTTTAACACTTAAGCAATTATCATCATTCTAAACACAATGAGCTCTTATCTTGCCTCTTTTTGTTTTAGATTTTCCGTACCAATCTGATATACTTATGATTTCAAAGCACTCAGATTTCTCATGTCTTGTACCACCACAATGAGAGCACTTCAAATTTTGTTTGTCTTCCTTGCTCATTCTTTTCTTTTTTTTTCTTTTTTTTTAACTCACACACCCGACTTGTGGTATTGAGGAGATTCGAACTCGTGACCTTTGGTCTCCAAGCAATCTCACTCCACCACTAGGCCATCCCTACCGGGACGTCCTTGCTCATTCTTTTCTTAAACCCTTTAAACCTGCTACCAGTATATTTCTAATTTGAATGCATAACATTTTTGATCAGACATCTCAGGCATTTGATAAGCAATATCTTTCTATTCTTCAACTTGCAATACCATTGAATATGCATCACTAATTGAAGGTAAAGGGTTCATAATGAGGATCTGGTTCCTTGTGGCTTCATAATACTCATTTAGTCCCATAAAAAATGGCATAAGTCTTTTGTTCTCATCATTGCATCTATTAAACTCAACCGAGCCACATGTGCAAACTTGTTGAGGAACCCACAAATTTATTTCATCCCTTAACAACTGCAAATTATGATAATACATAAAAACCGTATGATTTCCTTGTTTATACATAGCTAATTCATTTCTTAACTTGCAAATCCTAAGGCCATTAGTTCTTCCAT
The DNA here is from genome assembly GCA_026008535.1 of Perilla frutescens. NCBI lineage: Eukaryota > Viridiplantae > Streptophyta > Magnoliopsida > Lamiales > Lamiaceae > Perilla > Perilla frutescens. The sequence continues at coordinate 30,739,741 of BRKX01000014.1, read as the reverse complement.
ATCGACGATTCATCTCATCCCAAAGTTGTCTAGCAGTTCTACATGTTGAAAGCCACGACTTAGTTTCTTAACTATAGAGTTACTTATCCATGAGAAAACTAAGTAATCGATCCGCAACCATTGATTATACTCAACTGAGTTCACATCAGGCTTAGAAATATTTCCATCAATAAAAAAGCTTATTTTTCGCAGCTAGACCTCTTCTAATAGCCCTAGACCAGCTATGGAAGTTTTTTCCATTTAAGAGATCGGCATTAAGTATCATACCCGGATTATCATTGGGATGCAGATGCATCACGTCATTGCTATGTTCTCTGTAATTCACCATTCGATCATTCCTTCCATGTGACTGCTCCAGTGGCAAATTTATACCATGACTGTTATTTCACCTTGTTCTTCATCTCTAAAAGCTTCGACATGGAAGCCTCCTTCTTCACGCACTACCTGATTCCACGGTATATGACGGTTTTGCTTTGGCATGATGGATCAATTGATCAATCTCATCTCAATTTCTTCTTTAATCAGTTAATTGTCAGTAGAATTTCAATTCTAAGCTTCAGATCTAATTTTACATTTGTTTGGCTCTGGATACCATGTTGTAAACGTAAGAAAGTATCTCATAGAAGAAAAATCAGTTTTTGATTCATCAAAATTCAGAATACACAAGATATGTTTCTCTCTATTTATAGTATTACAACTGGATATTCTTTGCTAAATAACTAACTATAAGATCTATGGCTGCTACTTTTCAATCCTCGGATGTAGTAGTGGACGACCATAATTTAAATGTGGTGACTCCTACGGATTAAGCTCAAGCTGAGCTAGCACAAACCCTGCAGTACAACAACATGAAGCATGAGATAAAATGATTCCACATGCAACTATGCAAAGCTCATCAGTAATTACAATATTTTAAAAGTCATATGAAATTTTCAAATTCGTGTATATATTATATTAGTCGAGATAATTAACCGATTGAAAATGTGCAAGTAAAAGTAAAAAATGAATGAAATAAACTTATTTTGAATTGGTAGAGCAATAGAAAGCTGAGAATAAGAGTTTGGAAATGAAAACTAACATAGTAAGTTTTGTGAGAAGGGTTGAAATTTTATACTTTTAGAAAATAGCATATGAATTTTAAAGTAACCTTAATTTAAAAATGGGTTAGTTGTAAAAAAAATCTTCTATCAGAGTTATAATTTCAACACCATTTTTGATACATTACAACAATGATATCATATATCTTTTGATTTGTAACAAATTCGATATCTCCAAATTTTTCCAGCGATAAAATATCCAATATGAATTTTTTCTACATATATATGAACAATAAACTTAAATGAGTTGGAATACTAATGATGTAAAATGTCTATTTTGTTGGAAAAATAGTTCAAAAATTATAACCTACTCTTACATTTATATTTAGTGGTATGTTAACAAGTTCATTTTTGTAAGTTCTTTTGTTTTGTCCATCTTGTAAACAACGTCGACACATCATTTATATTCCAAATCATTTAAACTCGTTGGAGTTCTCGTACACGTAAAAAAAAATTCATGCACGTCGGATTTTTGATAGCTAGAAAAATTTGGGGGCTGTCAAATTGCTACAAATTAAAAAATGGTGTTATCATTGCAACTTGTCAAAAGTGATGTCGAAATTAAAAATATGCATGGACAATTTTTTGTTTATATTTTTATTATTTTTATTTATTCACGATGAACCCTTTGAAAAACAATGTTTTAAAGCTTCTCCAGCATAGGCGCTCGCGCTAAACGCCAATTGCTTCATTGTCCAGCTTGAACAGTGTTGCTTCAAAAATGTTGTTGAGCAGCTATATATATTTTTTCTCTTCTTTTTAAATATGTTAATTAGGTTTTTTTTTTCTTTTTCGAATTTCTTTTTTAGTAGTTGAAATAGTTTTTTAATCATTTTCTATTTTTTTTTTCAAACGTTGAAATACAAATGACATTAAATGTTGCAATATTATTATATTTTGTAGTTTTTATTTTTATAAAACTCGAGTATCTCATGTGCGTTGCACGTATGGAATGTATATAATTTTATTTGTTAGAAATTATAATTATAAAAAAAATAATAAAATTACTATAATAAAATAAATTAATTTATACTACTTCTGTCCCAATTATATAGTACATTTTCTAGTCGCACGTAAATTAAAAAAATTTATGAAAACAAGAGATTAAAGCTAAACTTCCAATGATACCCTTATTTAATATTTATGACTTTCAAAATTTAGGTGGTTAGTATTTTAATTTTCAAGAATCAATAAGGGTGTATTTGTATATTACTATGAAAATTAATGCTACTTTTAGTAATGAGACTATAATTGGGACACCCCGAAATAATAATAGGGACTATATAATTGAGACAGAGGGAGTAATTATTATGAATTATATAAATTTTTCGTAATATTCATTTTTTGGGTTAATTATAGCAAGCATTTGGCATTAATGGTCATTGAGATTAAGAAAAAAAAAGGTAGAACAAAAATGATGATTTAAATCTACTTTTGAAATTCAAATTTGGTTGTAATTACGAAGAAAATACATTGAATTTAATAATTTTCGAAGAAACCATGTGAAGCTTCTTGCAAAGTGATTCATAATTAATAATTAAATATTATTTAGTGGATTGAATTTAATAATAAAAAACCATTTTCAACATTAGAAATAATTTTAGTCGGGAAAACTATTTTTGACAACGATCTTGTTATTAATTAGATAATAAAGATTAAGATTGAAATTAAATAAATAGTTACAAGGGATGAATGTAAGTTACAGTATGTTGTAAAATATAAGTGAAGGTGAGGCAGTTGATGGTTGATATTTAGTATGGCACGTGTGGTCTCACATGGCGACAATGATGCTAGTCAAAAGGATGAATTGGGAGAAGCGTTAGTTAAAAAGAGAAAAAATAAAGTGGGTTGGAATCCAAATGAACGTAAAAAATGCAAGTTGGTCGGGTAGGGTCGGTCCTTATACCAAACCCGAGGAGAAGTAGTGGAACCGATGCACTCCACTCCGATTTTACTCCTGTCTTCACCTCTAATTTAGCTTTAATCACCTTTACTAATTTCTCTGCCTTTAAATATAAACTACATATTATATTAGAATATACATTCTATACACTATCAAACAATTAGGATAAATTTAATGTCACACATATAATAATACGGATAGAGGTTCCTCGAATTGAAATTATGAATTTCATTCATACTTTAAGTTTTCGAACCAATTCTGAATTAGATACCTAAAAAAACAAAAGTCAGATATACACTAGTATGTATCCAGAGTAAATTATTTTTCATCTGTCTCATTCGAGAAAAAATAACCCCTCACACATTTCATATACAAAATTTGAACCTTTTTTTTTCGTCGTGGATTGAGGTATAGAATTAATTTGATAATTAATTAAGTGGGTGGGGATAGTAGTACGTGCATGTAAGAACCCCCCCGTTGCTGCCACCTTAGCCACTTCACGTGAAGATGTTTAATTATTGTTGAGTCATATTTCTTGTTAATTATTACACCAAATGTGTTCATCTTTTATAATTAATTTTCGGCTCTTTTTCCCCCTAAAATTCACGGTTTTTAAATAAATTTGTAATTTAAACACAATGTTTAAAATGTTATAATTATAACCCAATATTTCAATTTGTACCAAAAATAGACATGCAAATACAAAAATTTAAAGATTGGAAAAGTGTCATTCCAAATACCCCATTCGCACCCTAAAATTAAATTGTATACATACGGAAGAAATATTGTTACGTTATAATTCTAATCGCCGAAAATATTAGAGATGTTAAATTTGTTATGAATAAATAAAAAAGTCAGGTTATTATTATAATATTTAAAAAATCATGTCCAAATTACAAATTTATTCAAAAGGCAGTGAATTTTTTAACGATTAATATTTAATTTTTATGTAGTATGTGCAGCACATGTGTTTTGTCCTGTTAATTGCTCGCCATCTTAATTCTAATGTAAGAACAATCTGAATGTGATGATTAAGATTGCAGACTTTTAATTTCCTGTCTCGATCGACTCAGATGGGCAGCAGGTGACAAAATTCATTTTCCGAAAATAACATATATTATGCTATATTATATGCACATATATATAAGACTACTTTTGTTTGATTTTCTTTATTAGATTAGGAATTATTCAAAAATAAAGAAGCAAAATTTATAATACGTACGCAAATGGTTCTGTCGAGTTCGACAATATTAATTGCACCAACAGTTTCACTAACACAAGTATATATTCTCATCATCCCATTTTAATAGGTTGATTGGAGTTTATCACGAGAATTAAAAAAATAATTGAGAAAGACAATTAATCAAGAAACTTCCTAATATGCTCTTATTTAATTATTTGATATTAAACTAATGTCTACTATAAATATATTAAGTAGGGGTATATATTAATAAATTAGCTAAATATATTAGAAACATATATATCTATATATCGGGACATACCAAAAAAGAAAACAAATCTATCAAAGTGGGACGTAGGGAGTATCATTTACTAAAACCTGTTTACAGTAATAGGTTAACGAAGGTCCAATATATTTATTACACACGTACTTCAAATTAGTATTTTTTTTTCTTTTTTACGTACTTTAATTTTTCTTCTTTATATAGAGGGTGCATGAAGATCACTGGGTTTAATTTTAAATTTAATAATTAAACTAGATATGAACTGCACTATTGAATGAAGTCGGGGGTTGCATACCTGAACCGATAGCCCATATCCATGTGTATGTGCTTATAGTTAAAAGTACCAACTTTAAATTCAAGCATGACTTGAATTGCAGACATTTACGAGTTTTTAGGACTTAGGGTAACAAAATGTTATTCCTACAATCATAGGACTGCTAATAATGCTATATATAAATCAAAATTGACTTGGATTATTAATCTAGACGGATAAATTTAACATAATTCTCCCCATGCAAACACGATGCCTTTAACATTCAATAATTGAAAAAAATGTTAATATTAGAGTGACCCAAAGATGTACGTGTTGATTAATTCGCCACCCATAATACTTTAATTTATTACACACACACACGTATATACATATATATTAATGAAAAGGGGAAATAATTAAAAGTATGACAAATTAAAAGAAGTCCATAACAAGGAAACGAACGGATCGCACCGCCATTGCTACAAATGAAGGACGTATGTATATCTTCATCTGTCTGTGTAATAATAGTAATATTTGATACAAACATATATACAATATTCATGGGATTGGATTCTTTGCATGAATCCAAAAGTTCCATTCTCTTATGGAATCACAACATTGTCGTCCTTCATTTTCCTTTTTTTGTGTTTTTCTTCATTTCATTGTTTGGCTTAATTTAAGTTATCGCTCTTAAGATATAATATATACAAATATACATATATAATAACAGGACCATGGCCACAAATAGAAATATTTTATTTTCCCGCTAAAATGATATTTCTGAATATGGAAAATATAACTAATGTCCGAAAAATCATTCATTAATTAATTAGAAATTGGTTTACTTTAATTGAATTATTAAAATTCAGAAATATGTCATCTTTACACGTTTCTATAATCATACCTTTTATTAAACCAGAAAATCTTCCATCGTTTAGTTGTATTATATAATTTTCTCAAAAAACATTATACTGTATAAATTTTAATTTATACTATTAAAAAAATCTGCACTAATATTCGGTTGGCAAATTAATTCAGTGTATATTTACCAAAAAATTGCAATGTATAAAATAATATTGATATATGATACGATAGAACAAATAAAGTTCTCTATCCCACTTTTCTCTATCCCATTCGGTGTCTCATTTTGATTTTTATTCGATTTTCATCAATTTTTTCCTTCAATTTCAACTTGTTATGGCTTAATTTAATTTTATAATTTTAGGGTTCATCCCACCCAATTAGGGTTTATATTTATTTTTTAATATTTATTTCTTTTTTTTAGTTAATATAATTTATTAATACGGTTGATTATTCCAAAAATATGATATATAATTTTTAGCAATAAATGTTGATTATGATTTGTAATACTACAATAAAATTTATTTTTGTAATAAACATTTTTAAAATATTAAATTTCATAGTGAGACACCATAGTAGGACATGAAAAGTGGACTAGAGGATTTTATCCCTACGATAGAAGTATAGAACAAATATATAATAGTTTATCTAATACGTATAGTTACCATATACATAAATATATAGCCTAAATACCTAATAATGATGAATCTAAATTAAACATGTAATTACCATATATAGCTTCGACTAATTACCTAATTAATGTTCAATCACGCTAATTAATATATAGAGCCATTAATCTGATTGTAGTCCTGGTGGGGATTGTAGATTCGAAAATATGCAATTAATTGTATTAGTTTGGAGCAGCGACCAATCTGTGAAATAAAAATAGAAAATACCGTAAGAGTCAAAGACCGTCGGGGGGTGATGATCGTTGGGCCTCCGACGCTCAAGTCAGGAAAAGAAGAAGAGTAGAAAGAAATAAAATACGAAATAATTAAATAATTAAAGAGCTTAATGACGGTAATATCTAGCCAGAACGTGACTAGAGATCAAGAGGAACGTCGTTCGATCCTGGAAGAACATAGGAAAGAAGCCCAGATGTTGAATCGCCGGAATGGAATGAATTCAGAAAATGATAAACTCAATATTCTTAGGATATGGCATGAAGCTTGTGAGTATTTCTGCGTCGTCGTTAAATGAGGAGGGAGGTCCCCTTTTATAGAGAGAGGTAGCGTTAGAGTTCACGTAAATTACGGGAGCGGTTGAGACATGATCTCATTTATTTGATTATGTCAATCCTTCCATGTAATGCGGACGACTAATTCAAAGTAATTCAAATTACCTGATCTTTATGAGGTTGCTCGGTTAAATGACAACATTTAACCCTCATGGACCAGCGTAATGGGCTGACGAAAAAATAACCACTACAGGGATGACCTAGTGGTGGAGTGAGGTTGTTTGAAGACTAAATGTCATGAGTTCGAATTTCCTCAATACACATGTCGGATGTGTGAGTAACAAAAAACATTAAATTGATTGTATAATTACTTACGTTAAATTATTTGTATATTAATGAATTAATATATAAGCTAATTGAAATCATCAAAATATTCTTTCGACTATTTATTATTGTTCCGCCTATTTGTAAAGAGTGAAAGAAATATATTTTGAGATGGCAAACATGGTTAACAGTTCACTAAAATGTTAGTATGCTTCAAAATCGGAAATTGTCATTCCCAAAAGAATCACTATTCCCAGAATTAAGGGAATATATATTCCACAAGGACCGCACGTACGGCTTCATGAGTTTAATTATTTACATTGAACAAAAACTTAATATATGATATATATTTATAAGTAATTATGTCTTATAACTTTATTTTATCATATTTAGAAAATCTTTTGAAAATTAGGGTAAATATTATTTCGTAATTATTTTATATTATTTATTTATTTTTGAAAAAAATAAAAATATATATTAAAATCAAATTTTGATAGATTTAAAATTTTTATTGAAGAAAAATGAAAATAGTACCACAATAAATATAACATATAAATATATTCTAATAAAGATAAAATAATTATGTATTTGATATAATTTAATACATTCAAATGAAAATTTTAAAGGATAAACTATATTTCTATGAAGTAAATATATTTTTATCAATGAATAAAAATTATTATATATGTATTAATTAAATACTTTAGAATATTTTTTGAATGGATAGATAAATTATCATTTGCGTATAAAATTAGAAAAAAATATCACACAAAAAAATGCAATTTAAGAATATAAGAAAAAAATACAGCATGCTTGTAAGGAAATTTGAAAGTACATAATATTTTCAAATATTTTTATTAACATATACAAATCATTATATATGTATTAATTAAATACTTTAGAACAAAAGAGACCTGCCATCTCGATGACCATTTCCGGCAATAGCTACAACTCTTTAGGAAACTGAAGACTAATCAGTCTTGAGATATAAATCGCACTTGATGTTAGTCCATTGACACTATAAAACTTATTTTTTTAATAGTCATCATTTCCGAAGATCACTGTTCCCAAAACTAAAAAAATAGTCAATTTACTCACCTCATGGGTTTAGCTATTCCCATTAAAACCCAAAAAATACTATATGATATATTTATGTACAATCATGTCTTATAGTTTTGTAATTATTTACAAAGAAATAATATTTGTTGCTACCACTTAATTAAGTCTTATTATCGAACTGATACTACTGATCATGAATTGAACTAAAGCGAGTTAAATGAGATGCATATATACTTTTTTAACAAAGAAGCATGTAAGGAGAAATTAGATGAATTAAACAACCAATAAATTTGATTAATACTATTGAACTACATATCTACATGAAACTCACAATTAAATATGATCACAATTGACTGTTTTGTTTATTTGTCCTCAGAACTATTAATATATACGATTGTAAATGTTTGTATAATTTTCAAAAAATTTGACCGCAGTGACCTATAAGTGCAAATCAATCAAGAATGTGATACACAAAAAAAGAACCACTTCAAATTTTATACCGTTTAATTTTTTCTGTATCTTTATAATAATGTATTATCTAAACACGTATCTTTTAATAACTACAGTATATATTACTTCATTGTACAATCAATATTCATATCCCATACATCGCACGAGCATAATGCTAGTGTGCGTGTGTGTGTGTCCAATTCCAATCCATTCAAATTTCAGAACATGTGACATGGTGTTCAAATGTTCCAATTTTTTTTTTTTTTTTTTTTTTCTGATTCCCTATTTAAAGTGGTATATATTTACACACTCATATATATTTGCTCGACTCCATATTAATTAGTTAGAGTTGAATTTGTATTGAGACGGTAAAATTAGATAGTAGTAGTAGTAGATAAATAATAGGGGAGTGGATAAAAACAAAAGTTGCAGAAATGAGCGTTGGGGCAGGGAAGGGATACACCCATACTAAACTGGGGAACAAATCCAAAACCAAAATAGCAAAAAAAGGGAATAAATAGTCAATTTTTATTTAATTCTAAATTTTATTCTAGTAAAGTAAAAGAAGCGCACCCCGGATCTCAAGCGACCTTGCTCCAGACAAAATTTCCTCTGCGCCTGCGCCACCCCCCAACACCAACATTCAACACCAACACCATAAATAATTTTACTCTTTTTTATTTTATTTTATTTTATTTATTTCCACTTTCAAATCCCTCTCTCTCTCTCTCTCTCTCTCTCTCTCACCCTTTCAAATTCCCTTATTTTTTCCCATAAAAAAGAAAAGAAAATAAACTTAAAAAAGGTGCTGGGTTTTCCCCTCTGGTTTTACGCCGAATGGCAGACTGAACCGCCTCTTTCTCCCATTATATCCCTCCACCTGCCTCTTCTATCTCTCTCTTCTATCTCGCTCTCTCTCTCTCTCTCTCTCTCTAGTTTTTCTACATTCACTGTAGTTGTAGCTGTAGTTGGAACTTCTTTCTTCTCTCCTCTTTCCTTTAGTTTTTTAATTTTATATATGGACACGAACCGTCTCGCCTCTTTTACTTGCGTGTCTGTTTTCGTTTGAGTAATTTATCTTCTTCCTCAACTCTGCATGTGCCCTTCTTCTACTCTTCATCACCATTAAGACTTCAAATATAAGTAGATATTGGAGTCACTACTCTTTTGGGGTTTGTGTTCATCTTTCATTTACATTCCACAAATTCAAATTTTGCTTCATCGATTAATTCATGAGGTAAAAATACTCACCGAATATGATTATGATGTTTGAGAATGTTTGTCTGATAAAATAACAATGATTCTCTGTGATTTTAGGGCCCAAGTTTGATTGAAGATATATATATTACTCTCTTCAAATTCGTACGTTGTGTGGAGATTTGAAGAAAAAATGGCTCCAGATAACAACTGGCTTTCATTCTCACTGTCTTCAGTAGAAATGGAGCTCAATCCTTCTTCTCAACTGCCGTCCACCTCATGCGATTCTCACCATTTCTACTCTTTTGCCGATAACTTCTATGCCAATGGTAAACACACACACGCACACACACTCTTTTGTATATATGTATGTATTTTGTATTTATAGATAATATACACATTATTTGAATAAACTATTGAAAAACTTCGCACGAACTCCCCTCCATGTTTCCGTTTGTTTTGCTGAGCATAACAAGTTTGAAAAAAGTGAGAAAAGACAAGAAATTGCACCCGTGTATTCTTCCATTTCCGTTACTTCAAGAACTCTATATACGTATGTATGTATATATATAGCCATTTTAACTTAATAAAATATATCCAATCATATCTCTGCAATCTTCGTCGTTCATTTGCTTATTACTTCACATTTTTTCATTCAATATATGTCAAGACTGAGTCGTTGATTGACAACTCGGATCGCTCCTCATTTTTATGCCTTTTTTCTTTGTTTTAGGGTGGCCTAATCCGAAAACTCAATCCATGTATACCGAAGCTGATGAAAGCCATCAACTGAAAGAACACGGCGGCCCCGCCGCATTCACCACCTACATGCAGCCGCCTAAACTCGAGGATTTCTTCGCCGACGGAGACTCGACGGAGACTCAAGACTCGTCCTTGACTCACATCTACGACCACCACCAGACCGGAGGTGGCGTCACATATTTCGGCGGCGGCGACCATCAAGACCTCAAGGCTATTTCTGGGTTCCAAGCCTTCTCGGCGAATTCGGGCTCGGAGGTGGATGACCCGGCGTTCGGCGGGCAGACTCAGTCTCCGGTTGAGTCCGGCAACGAGTTGGCTGCCTATTCTCAGTGCCCTGCCATCACTGCTACTATAACTACCAATACCAATACCAATGCTTTATCTCTCGGAGTTAATGATAGTAACGTTCTTCGCCCTGACAGTGGTAACAAGAACTCGGCCATTGCCCGTGTTGACTCGGAGAGTTGCAAGAAAATCGCCGACACCTTCGGGCAGAGGACTTCCATCTACAGAGGGGTCACTAGGTGATACAGCTTGAATCTCTTTTCTTGATTTTCAAGAATTACTTAAAAATTTGATGTTCTGTTAAATTTTTTGATTTTGAAAAATTTGATTTGGTGGTTGTGCAGGCATAGATGGACAGGTAGATATGAAGCTCATCTATGGGATAACAGCTGCAGAAGGGAGGGCCAAGCAAGAAAAGGGCGTCAAGGTACAACTCTAGGTTATTTTTCATTTAAAGCTTCATAAAGTTGTACTTTAGGAAATCGAGAAAAGCATTCAAGATTCTCTATTTTTTTTTTAAATATTGATTCATATCAGAAGCAACAAACAATAAATGATGATATGGTAATGATAGAGAAAAAACACCGTTCTTAATTCTTGTTAGTAGAAATGGGGATATATGTGATTGGTTGCATGCATTCCACCAACACATTAATGGATGAGAAGCTTTTTTCATGGCTATGTGGAAGTAAAGAGCGTTCGGACCTGTTTCTATCAAAGCTTTTATGATGATTGATGGACTGTAAAATATGTGAAAAAACTGTACACACAGTCACACACACTCTCTCTCCTTTCTCTCTCTCTCTCTCTACTGGTTTTCGTTCAATCTTTCGCTGATTTGATCAGATGGGCCGCCATTTTGTTCCATTTTTTCTGCATAAAAGGACTGCTTTTTTATTGTGATTTAATTATTCTTTGGATTATTCATCTCCAGGTTCATAGATGGAAATTTTGTTGAGTTTTTGAATTTTTGGGGTTCCTTATATTCTGGTTTTTTACCAGCATATATATATATATATATATCTAATGACTTACTGGTCTCGAAACTAGTGCCTGAAATTCTGAATTTTATCAGATTGCTTTTAACTTTTGCTTTATCTTTCTTCAACTCTCAATGGTTTGACCAAGTCACCCTACTCCCATGAAATATTAGATGCTGCCCACCTTATTTTATGGAGTCATCTTTTTTCTCAATATTTTTTAGTATTATAGTACTAGTAGTATGATGAATCGTCCTACATAGTATTTTAAATGTCATATACATTTTATAGCAAGCCATGTGTCTAAAAGTATATTGATATTTAATCTTGTGCACGTTACTTATTCATGGAATTGGTACCATTCATGTCCGGTTTTTTTTGTGAAATCAGAGATTTTAAATCTGAAATATTAGAGTTTTTTAATGGGAATTATAAAAAGAGACTATCAAACTCAGATTGAATAAGTCTAGTATTTGCATATAACAACATTGTTTGGATTTTCGTTTTCAACTCTGTGCAAGTGTGTAACAGTATCATTGAATTGATCTTTTGCTTCGGACAACATTCTAATGGCTCCTACCGTTCTTGCATGTATCGGGATTATGTCCTGGATGTTGCTCGATGTATATCATGTTACGTTGTGCAGTGTATTTAGGTAACGAAACATTCTTATTTGCAGTTTTCTTTGCTTATTTGTATGCAAGTGATGATTTAGTATATTTGAACTCTGGGATATATATTCTCAGGTGGATATGACAAGGAAGATAAGGCAGCAAGGTCGTATGATTTGGCCGCGCTCAAGTACTGGGGTTCGACTGCAACCACAAACTTCCCGGTAAGCCTCATCTCTTAAGTCTTAACTATATACACTCGTAAATTAGTGATGACATTGAAGTTGCATTGTTTTGGCCGAGTGATGAACTGAGTACTGACCTGGAGGAGAATTCTCCGTGCAGATCTCCAATTATAGCAAAGAATTGGAGGAGATGAAGCATGCAACTAAGCAAGAATTCATAGCCTCACTTAGAAGGTATGCATACTCATTCATCTACTACTAACACTGCTAAAACATTGCTCAATCAATTCATAATTTCATATATCGATCCGAGAAATGTTTCTCACCAAATTTATATCTCGATTTACATTAGGAAAAGTAGCGGTTTCTCAAGGGGAGCATCGATCTACAGGGGTGTTACAAGGTTTGGACTCTTTGATTAAGAACTCCTACAGATTGTAGCTCTCTCTCTATATATATTAGATGTATTCTGTGACAGTGGTACTAGGCTGTTTTAACTGATTAATAATGTTTTAATGCAGGCATCATCAACAAGGTCGTTGGCAAGCAAGAATCGGCCGTGTTGCGGGCAATAAGGATTTATATCTCGGAACATTTGGTATATATACAGACTTTATTAATTCAGTAGACATCTATATATAGACAGATAGATATACTAATACAATTTCTTTGAAACCGTGTACTTAACAAAGTTTTTCTACAACATTGCAGCGACTGAGGAGGAAGCAGCGGAGGCATACGACATTGCTGCAATCAAGTTTAGGGGAGTAAACGCTGTGACCAACTTTGTGATGAACCGCTACGATGTCGAAGCCATTGCCACGAGCCCTCTCCCGGTTGGTGGTACAGCAAAACGCATGAAAGTCTCACTCGAAGCTGAAGAAAAGCTACCTTCGAGCACATCTCTTCAAACTCCATGCAGCAGCAGCAGCAACATTAGTTTCTCTGCCATCCAACCATCTTCCACCATACCATGCGGTGTCCCCTTCGATACAACGGCTCCGTATTACCATCACAACCTGTTCCACCACCACCACCTCAGTTCCGGGAACCTTGGGGCCTCGGATGCCTCTGGGTCGGTCTCAACCATGGTAACTCCTGTGAACCTGATGCAATCACCGCCTGAGTTTTTCATTTGGCCTCACCAATCATATTAACATGATGTGCTAGCTTAGAGCTACACTAGGCATGCAATGCTGGTCTCTGCTTCTATGCACTAATGCTATTGACCCGTAGCTGTTTATTCGTCGTCTGCCTTGTTTGTTGTTGACTGATCTCGTTCTGACCCGCTAATTAAGCTTTTAGGATTAGTTGTTTAATGGTGGCCTGGCTAGGACATAATCTGATTGATGAAAAAGTTTTTAAGGTTTTTGTTTCGTAGGTAGAAGAAGCTGGAATGATGTAAGTAGCTTCTGTTTAAAACAGCTTTGTTCCGATGAACGGGAGCACTCGCCATGCATGGATTAATTTTCAACAGGTTTTCCATTGCCAGTAGCTGCTCCTGTAAATCAATCAATTTTGCTGAATCCAAATACAAAATGATGCAAAATTAGTTACTCACTCTCGAATTGCCTTGTGTTTTATTATGGTATTTGCAGTGTTCATCATCATGAATGTTCACGTATTTTGGGAATCTTAATTTCTGGCTTTTGGATATTTTACTGGATTATATATAGTTTTTTGTTTCTTTTTCTTTTGTCTTTCAATTCTGAACTTGCTCAATCGCTTCTAGGATAAAATACAATTCTCATATTGCCAATTTAGTTTCATGTTTGACAAATTTGACAAATTCTCTAATACATCATTCGGGTTCAAAAATAAATTCATATATACAATTATCAGAGGCATGAGTTGTGCATGGGTTAGGCCGTGTCAACTCGTCTCGCTCTGATTTGAAAAAAAAAAATTGTGCTAGAAAAAAGTATTATCACCCATTCTATTAAAATATTAAAATGTATGACTGCAACTTTAAAAGTATCACCATATTAGTTTAATTATATTAGTTAATTACCTCTTAATTATGGTTCAATACATATAAATTAGGGTTTAAATTAATTTACTTTAATTTTATAGTTCGTTATTTTATTTTAAGGTATGTATTTATTTCAAAATCAGGGTATCTTATTTCCAATTAGGTTTATATTATTCCTAACTATTTTTATATTTGTTTCGAAAAAATTAATTTTCGAACGCAGTGCACGATACTCATGGGGATATTGGTTACTTGCTGGAGATAGCAATCCTTGGTAGGGGAAATTCTATGCCAGTGTGACATGTAGTGTGTTCACTGTCACAATAGATATAACGTGACACCTCCATCTGTCACAATATACACAATGCATGTGGGTGTGACATAGAATTTCCCCCTTGATAGGATGCCAACAATTAATGGACAAATGGTGTAGGTGTTACGATCCCACATCGGATCCTCATGTGGGTGGGAATCGATACTTAAGTTAGAGGTCAACCATCCACCCTTGAACTAGCTTTTGTGGTGGATTAGGGCCCTTAACTTGGGTATCTAACAATGGTATTAGAGCCGAGACCGTTTATCACGGGAAAAGAGTTACTTGGTGTCCCGTGTTGGGTTGGGTATCTAACAACAGACTGGGATGTTTTGATCCTTTATTTTGTGCTTAATGCATATACGCATATGCTGATTTCGACCATGTTTTCTTGTTTTGCTCGAAATTGGAGGGGGCATGGGAATTGATTTCAAAGCCTTTAGAATTGATTTTCTGAAATTTACCACTTTCAATGAGCTTAAAAATATTATATGAATTGCTTGAATTGCAAATTCATCTCCTAATCCGAATTATGTCTTATTCGTATTCAACATTAATATTATTAATTTTTATTCTATTTTCTTTTTTCAATTCTATTTTTTTTTGTTTAATTTAATTTATATTAATCAATCATTAGACTTTGGAAGTTGAAATCTTTAAAATTAGATCTAATTTAGACGGCCCACTTACGGGGTTATCAACTCGCGTTGCATAGCCCGGCTCTGGAAAAAAAAAAACTGAAAAAGTATTACTCTTTACATTAAAAAATATAATTCGTAATTTTAAAAATATTATGCATGTTATTTTAATTATGTGAGTTTATTATATCTATGTATGATTTAATACAATTAAATTAGAGTTTATTATTCTTAATTATTGTTTATTAATCCTGTTGGGAATGATGCTACATCAGATGTTATCAACTTTATTGATAACATTGTCTTTAATGTTATACACGATATGTAACAACATTCCGACAAAATTGACCGACACATTAAGTATATTAATATTATCCTTTTCTAGTTTTTAGGATTAATTCTCTTTGAATTAATCTGATTAATCTGTATATCTTGATTAAATATATCCACGAAATTTGAATTTAAAATAGTGGATATAGGTGGTTAAGATAGTGGATAAACTTAACTTTGAAATGGTCACAGTTAGTTCCTACTTTTAAGGAACCACTATTTTCTATTCCCCACTTTGTCTAATCACCTTGCAGGTATTGAATGTGGTAAGACTAGTATAGCTTCCTTAATATTGTAGATCGTGTGAGAGTAGTTAGCTGGTAAATGTTGCAAAAGATGTAATATGGAAGTCAATGTTGCATCTAATGCCGTTCCATCTTTTCTGTTCCAGTTTGATAATCTTATCATTTCCTAATTTTTAGGATCAATTTATTTTCAATTCATCAGATTATTTTATGATATTTGTTTAGTGTTTATTTGTGTTATTTTATTGTAGGAATTTGGTATCTTCAGTATGTGTTTTTCCAGTCTTTTCGTGTTATTTTTATATTTGTACTTTCACTTTTGCTCTTATGGTAAGTTGTGCCAGAATTGTGCAGAGTCAGAGCTTTTGTCCCAAAAGCAGGAATTTTATGGCACAAAGGTGGCAAAGAGCCGAAGCTCCCAACTGACGCTCCAGCTTATTGATATGTCTTGAATCTCCTGCTTCGCTGAGCTAGTCGGGGCTCTCACTGCTCGGTCAGTGAGTTTGGTCCATCAGCTGCCCGGTCAATGCTGATGGACCAAACTGTTGGCCGAGCCAAAGTTGCACCCCGAACTGACCAGTTTTGGGGTCAAACTGGAGACTTCAAGCTGGAACCACGAACTTGCAGCTCAACTGGAGTTGTAATTGAAGAGCCAATAACTGAGAGCTAAACTGGAGCTACATCCCCAACTGATGAAGGCCAACTGAACTGAACTGGGAGCCAACTTATGAAAAACGCCAAAACTGAAGATAACAGCCGGGATCGCAACTGAAGAAGCCCGCCGGCACGGAGTCCCCCGCGATACCCACAGCCGAGGCGCCCCGCGCACGCTGGCCTCCTGCCGGCGAGGGGCATCCCAGCCCCGCCAGCGCGGAGTGCTCCGCCGGCGCGGGGCGACCAGTTCGGCCCCTTTTCGATCAGTTCCAGCTGCGTTTTCTGAAACCCCTCTACGTTCTTCCCTTTCGCTTCTTGGCTGAGCTATGCCGGTGAATTAAACCCCAGCCGCGGCGATTGAACCCTAGTCACCACGATTGAACCCTAGCCCAATTGAAACTATGAATACTCGTCGTTCAGGTCGCCGGAAGGCCGAGGTAGAAGGACAAGAAAAAGAAGGAGATCGAGATCTAGGTTAAACTTTGGGGAAAATCGTAAGGGTTGGCGTCTGATACTCTGATCCCTCTTTGTTAGTTCAATTTGAAATTAACACTGAAATTACAACATATTATATGAAACCGTTGTAATCATAACAACAGTTCACAATGGAACCGTTGTTCTTAAAAAAATACAATGCAAAACAACGGTTTTCTAATAACCGTTGCAATAAAAATGTGCTCATAGACAACGGTTTTATGACAACCATTGATTATCCATGCATAAAAACAATGGTTTTTCCCAAAACCGTTGTAATTTTTTTAAGAAATGCGCTCATAGTCAACGGTTTTTTCTCAAAACCGTTGTAAATTTGTTAATTACAACGGTTGTTCATAAAAACCATTGTCTTGCTTGTGTTGTCTTAATGCATTTTTGCAGTAGTGAAGCTACTCTAAAAGAAATTCAGAAGAAGGTAATAAGACCCCCAAACATTTATTTAGATTATTGACCACTATTTTATTAGCAGTAAAAACAACCATAAGTGTACGCTGCAATTGTAATATGCAGTGAGCAAGAGTATTGTATCCACAAAAATTGTGATGGCAAATAACAATGTGGTACTAAAACATAGACACCTTATTAATATCTAGACACTCACATAATAAAAGTGAGAACATGTAAATAAATACTTCAAAAACAAGAACGCAATTAACTTAAATAATTGATACGCTATTTATTAACAAATAATCATACCGCAAGTGCACGGTGTATTTGTAATACTTAGATGAGCAAGAGTATCGTATCCCACAAGGTCTGAAGCTCGAATAAATTACTAGACTAAAACACAAATATATTATCAATATCTAGACTATAAACTAAAAGAAGGGGAAATAATAATAAACTGCAGAACAAAACAAGAACATAAAATCGCAAGAAATAACACAAAAACTGAGCAAATAGTGGAAACGGGGGATTCCAAGGATAATGCGCATAAAACAGATATCGGATTGATTTATTGCTTACTTAACCTTCTTTAATTCATTAAAGGTGGGAAATCACTTATACGTTATCAGACTGTTCATAGAACACATGTCATAAAATAGAAATAATAAGCATGCACTTCATTGCGGTCGGTTCTTCGCACACATTGCTACTCACAATCTCGTTCCTTGGACTTAAATGCAACACTTGCTCACTTGGTCGGTCTTTCCAAGCATCACATAAAATGATTCACCTATTTTATCCCACTAATTAATCAGTTACGACTAGAATTTTTCAATTAATTAGCTTGCATACACATGCTGTGGCCATCAACATACATATGAGAAATCCAAACTAGGTAATCAATGCCCAATAATGAACGGAAAAATATAATTCAATAAATCAAATTATTCAATCCATAGTACTTGCAAACCCTAGAATCCCTAGAACAATTTAGCTAGACACATAAAATAAAATAAAATAAAACAGAGTTTGAATCATCATAAAATAATTGTAAATGACACCGATAATCCTTTGTGGCATTCAATTGTCTTCTACGATGAGTTCTCTCTCCAACTCTGTTGAACTCTCCTCTCCAATGTTTCGATGGTCTCCTCGGAGTGTAGATGGTACTGGTAGCCTCCTCTGTCTTCTCGGGGTGTGTGGAAGTGTATCAATGGTGTTTTTAGGAGTGTTCTCAAGTGTAATTGGCGTCTCCTCTGAGTTATGTCTCGAGTGGTACTCAAGAGTTGTTCAAAAGTGTTTTTAAATTAGGTTTGGAACCCTAATTATAGATGAAAACTCGTCAATCCGCGGAGCCAAGAGCATGAGTCGACCCAGAGAGCCGATTTTACACAGGGTTGACCTAGGTGAAAAAGTGTGGGTCGACCCTGCCCTGTGTAATTTCTTCATGGGTGGGTCGATCGAACTTTTTTGGGTCGACCCAACCCTTTTTCGTCTTGGGCTTCGGATTTCAACGGGCTTTGATCATTTAATCCACTCAATTAAACTGTAATTAAGTCATTAACTAAGCCCAAGGCTTAATTAAATCATCCTTTAGCTCTCTACAACTTCAATATATTGATCATTTTTCGCCAGATATTCAACAAATTTGTCACTTTAGCTGCAAAACTCGCAAACACATTAAAAATACCAAATGATAGGAATTAAAGCATAAAAGTTAGTAAAACACAGAACTTCTTAATATAAAGGATATCAGAACATGTCCAAAAATTGTGTAAAATACACAGCTGTCAAACCCTTAAACTTAAATTGTCGATCGTCCCGAACAACAAAAAGAAAAGAAAGGACATGGGATGATAAAACAATACTTGCCTCGGAATTCCTCCTCCATATGTATCAGATTAATCATGGATTAGACAGATAAAATTAGCAGCATGATAATCAAATTTACTGAAATCATGGAACCTTTCCAAAAGAGTAATATATAGAGCTGAACACTCAACTTTCAAGTGTATAAGGTATTCCTCATAATCAGAAAATACAGCAATCCCAATAAACTTGCTAATCGTCTATTATAAAGCCACAGAATGTACAATTGAACTGGAAATAAAAACGGACTTAACAGGTTGTAATGTCACAGGTGGATAAAATTTGGCTAAGTGATGCAGTCCCAAATCTTCAAAACTCCCAAAATAAAACCAACTTGTCTAGTTTTGTTCTCTCTTTACAAGTACAATGCGAATTATCAACAACTGAACATACTGAATTTTTCACAGATAACAAAACCTGGTACTAAATGGGTCTTTTATGCTTTTTTGAACTCATCCTAGAACTTTTGAGTGCTTACATGTGGAATTTATATCCCACTAAATTATCTATTCTTTTATCTTCTAAACTATTTTTATACAGGTAACTGTAAATATTTGAAGTTAACAAGACCTAAATGAAAAATCTTTTATTCGAAATATCTTTGGGATTTAACATTTATAAATTTGTTTCTTGAGCATGTTTCGAAATCCCTAGCGGAATCTAAACGAACAACGACAAACACACTAACTGGAGTTAAAAAAATAATCCAAATTAAGAGCTCAATCGACCCAATCCTTCATGGGCCTCTTTCAAGCCGGGCTCCATTTTTAGGGCCTTTTCAAAAGCATTCCGGGCCTCTTCTCTCAATTCCTTAATTTCATAGCAGTGGCCCAATAAGCAGAAAGCCCGAGCATTATCCGGGCTGAGCCCGACCGCTTCGACCAAATCCCCAATCGCCGAATCGACCCGCCTCTTCCGGTTCAGCCCGATCAGCAGCTCAGCCCGTTTGACCAGAGCGTCGCCCTTTTCCCTCTCCGACAGCATCTTCACCGCCGGCGGCGAGAGCGCCAGATCTAGCGACTTGAGCGCCGCAGTCGTGCGGCCCATTAGGGTTTCGGCCATAGCCTTCAGAATGTGCGCCGCCGGGTCCCGCGGGTCCAGAGCCAGCGCCTTGTCGGCTTCGTCGACGGCGGATTTGGCGAGGTTGAAGGAGGCGGACTTGGTCTTTGTGGATCGGGCTCGGGCCAGGAGATGGGCTCCCTGGATGAAGTGGCGGTGGGTCTGGTTGTTGGGTCGGGCTCTGGATCGGAGCTTGGTGAAGGCCCGCTTGGGGAGTGTCTGGAGGATGAAGAAGATGGCGAGGGTGAAAATTAGGATTCCCAATTGGATTATGACATCTCTGTCCATCTCCGGCGCCGGGGTTTCTCGCTGCGCGGCCGAGGGCGGCGGCGATGAATTTGATGCCTCTTAAATCTTAATGAAGAATTATAAGGCTTAAAAAGGTGATTGGGTGTTGTGTTTAATTTGGGTTTCGCTCGTATCTCTTACTTTCTTTTTTCTTTTCCACTTTATTTTTTATATTATATTACTATTATTACTTTTAAATAATTATTTTGGATCATGTCGATGAGCTTCGAGGAGATTATCATCTAGGAAAGTATAGACATATTTATATAGATATTTGTTTATATATAATAGTCTCAAAAGGTGCTCTCTTGAGAACTAGACAAGAAGACAGTTATTTTTTTAAAGTAGAACAACACAATTACAAGTTTCTACTGCCAATTAGGTTTGATGGATTTGTCTTGAATAACTTTCTGCATGAATTACTCAAAAACAAGCTTTGATGAGTCAATCGATTTCTTACAAGATTACATTTGACAAGGTACCAGAAGAGTAACCTATCAAAAACATTTACATTAATTCATTGATATTGTGATTCAAACAATACATACATGTCCCTCAACAACCAGAAGAAAAAAAAAAGTGTATTTACAACTCCTTCCCTTTTTTGACATATTCTCCTCTATGGTATCGATTTATATATATAGTTCCTCTTTCTTCTCATCTAAACCTTTCATATAAGCTAGTATCAACACTTATAAACAGAAAGTAGTGAAAATAAGAAGACAAACAAGATGAGTATAATTTCCTCACATCCTTGACTCCATCAAAACGTAAAAGTTCAATCCATCTTCAGAGCTGCACAGACTGCTCGACTAGCTAGAACGCATGGTTAAGCTCAGAGTCGTTGTCTACGTCTAGCTAGGCCTCTGCTGATCCTCCAACTAACCAAACGTGTCTTGAATTTTTTTCTTGTTACTCCATGACTAGTTGCATGTGGCGGTTCAAGTCCTTTAGGTACGTCGTGGAAGAGTAGTCCTCCAAGTCGCAAGAGTCCCAGAGCAACGCTTTCATTCCCATCGACTTCTGGTTTATGTCTATTACTTCATTCTCACCTTTCAACAGCTTAACAACCTACAAAAAGATGTGTTTTTAGGCTTGTTTGTGGCTTATTGGTCGAATGGTCTTTGTGCGTGGAATGTGAAGAAGAAAGTGCATTGTTTGTTACCCGTGACATGTTTGGCCGCATGTTAGGCAAGTGGTGTATGCATATCGAAGCTGTGAACATGGCTCGTTTCATTTCTGTGATGTCGTAATCTTCTCCTAACTTAGGATCTGCTATTGCTTTGATGTTGTTCTTCTCGAGATGTGGTTTTGCCTGTAACATGAAGCTGTTAGAACAAGACAAACTGCAGAACTCAGGCATGAGGAGAAGGACGAGTAGACGAAACCATACCCACATGACAAGGCTCTGTCTGCTAGAGGTATCAACTGCTTGACGACCTGTAATGAGCTCAAGCAGTAGGACTCCGAAAGCAAACACATCAGTCTTCTCGTGAACTACTCCGTGCATGAAATACTCCGGAGCCATGTATCTGATTTGAATAATGAATACCAACGTGTATTCAGCAGCAGAAATGAAATCAATGGAAGAATGCAAGTAGGGCTGCAAGATGAATATCTATTACCCAAAAGTGCCTTCAATTGGAGAAACAACATGGTGAAGCCAATTCTCTGGGAGCCATTTTGCTAGTCCGAAATCAGATATCTGCAGAGCATACAGAGAGCTTCATTTTCGTTAACAAGACAAGACTCGATCAACTTGAGATGGTGCAATGCTCGTGTTCTATCAAGAGAAACGGAAAGGAAACCTGAGCTTCATAATCTTGAGAGAGTAATATGTTTGATGCTGTTATGTCTCTGTGAATTATACGCCTCTGGCAGTCGCAATGCAGGTACAACAATCCCTCAGAAACCCCTTTAGCCACCTTGTACCGTGTTTTCCAATCCATTCTCTCTTCTGAATCTGAAATATTAGTTGAACTATTAGTTAGTTAGCAAGGAAACTACATTATTAATTAACCACAACATGGAGGGAGGAGCATTGTTCTGTTCTTTTTTTCGAGAACAAAGAATTCTCTTAGGTTGTGTTTTGGAGTTGGAAGTAAAACTCGCACCGCCGTGTAGCACGGTGGAGAGGCTTCCATGTGGAGAAAACTGGAGAACAAGGTGCAAACCGCCGTCGGCACTGAATCCGATCAGCTTAGCAGTGTTGGGATGATCAATGTGAGCAATGATTCCAAGCTCGGACAAGAAATCACCAACTCTATCCTCATTGTTCTTCTGTGTCTTTGTAATCTTCTTCACAGCCACAATTTGACCATCTGGTAAGAACCCTTTGTACACTTCAGCATGCCCCCCTTTCCCAATCATCTTATCTGTTCAACTTTTGAGTCAGCCTTTTCATCAAACACTTACTAGACAAACCATAATAACATAGCTGGAAAACCAACTTTTGTCTTCAATTTTGCATATATTTGCATGTACATTTAATTAGAGTATCCAATAGATTCCACAAAATAAAGTCTGAAAACTCTATTACGTTCAATTGGGTCCCCTAAAAACATTAAATTTCTCATGTTGCAAGATGGTGACTGCAGTCTGCAGATCAATTATTCAATTTTCTAGATCAACCATGAACATGGTTATAATGATCCCAACTACTCTAACTTGGCCTAATAAATTTCATCTATATTCTCACTGTACAAATATTTCAAAATCACTGAAACTTACTCATACATACTCCAAAAGCAAAACTAGGGGGAAAAGTAATATGTATGTAATATAGCTAAGTAAGCGTCCACCCGTGGATTTTATGTTCGTGTGAAAATGGTTAAACAAATGAAACAAACGCATATTAATTAATTAATTAATTAATCAAGAAAGGACAATGCTACTTTTCAAAAGAAGACACCTGCACTTGCAAAAACTTGTGGACTTGATCAAACAATATTGAACAAATTATTTCAGGATTCAATGTTTCACTATCATGTGCAATTGTGCATATTCACTTAGTCATATGTTCAATACTTGGCCTGACAATGACGTCTCACCATTTCTACTGATGTTGAACTTGAATGAGATTGTGCAATATCCCTAGTCAAAAAGGTTACCTTTTCATATCCTATTCTTGTATGGCTACTATGAATGACTATACAGTTCTAATAACAATCATCTACCGAAACTATTAGACGTGTTGTTATTAGAACTGTGCGGTATGAATGAGAATGATATAGATAAAAGTGAAATAGAGGATCTCGACCACTAACAAAGAAAGCTAACTAACTTGGAGTGGACCTTTGACTGTGTGGAAGTAGGGTAGGTTTGCCGACCACAACACTTTATTGAACTTATTAGCATTATAACTAACATAGCATGCTGCCATTAATAACACAAATTGGGAGGTGACATGTCTGTGCAGACAACATGCTCAGCTTTAATGGTGATCATCATATTATGTGGTTAGAATTAGAATCATTCTATTCAGTAACAATAAAATCATGAAATTAATTCTGTTGAGAGTTTCAGATTATGCACCTTGAAACAGAACACAAGACCTAAAAAAGTTCATATTGATCTAATTGTTAGATTGAATCATGACAAACAGAATGTGAACACAAGAAGCAGAGAGAGAGAGAGAGAGAGAGAGAGAGAGAGAGAGAGAGAGAGAGAGAGAGAGAGAGATTACCAGGGCTAAAATTATCAGTAGCTTGTTTAAGCTCTTCAAAAGAGAAATTCCTCCAAGATGGTTTAGGCATAACAATATCTCCACAAGAAATAGCTTCGCCTGCACTATGATTCCTCCCCAGCCTCTTCTTGAAAGCCTTCTTGGACAAGTCGTAACCGTAGCCGCCGAGCAGTGGGATAGTGGAGAATTTCATGGGAGATTTCTTCTTTATCTGGCAAAACAGTTTCTTCCAATGCAGAGTCCCATAGCTGTGCTCCCATGCAAGCCCTCTTTCCACGGCTGATTTCTCACTGCCGTCGAAACAGACGGTGTGATCAGTGCTGCTGCTGCCGCTGCTGCTGCTGCTATCTGAATACGCTCCTGATATTGGTATCTCCAGAACACCTCTTGGTGATGAGGCTCTTTCTTCTTGATTCTTCTTTATTTCCACATTTTTCGATGTTTCTGTTTCTGGGAATTCTTGATCCTCTATCCCCTTCTCCTGGATTTCTTTACCGTTTGTTTCACCTATTAATAACCACACACACAATACTTGTAATTTTGTGCATGAACATTTGAAAAAATTCACATGCACACAAAAAGATTATATTTATGTATCTGACAAAGCTTATACCTTCCATGATCAAAATTCAAGGGAATGACGGGGTGGTCTGAATTCTACAAGAAATTAAGGCCTCCAAAAATTCCACAGAACAAAGATCTTAATATAAGTTAATTTTCCAGATTTCGCATTGTAGCAAATCCCATGTTATTCCCTCTGCTCTGCAAGAACAGAGGAAAGGTAGGGAGGAAGAGAGAGAGAGAAACAAAGACAGTAGAGAGAGAAAATAGGAGGAGGAGGACGAAAAGAAGAAGAAGAATTGGTATCTCTCTCTTTCTCTCTCTTTCTTACTCTCTCTCTCTCTCAAGGTTGATATATTCTTTGGAGAGTGCAGAGGGAAAACCTGAGCTTAATAATATGTGGTGAAGGGAATAAATGCTATATTTATACTTACCAAAAAAATTATTTTAATGAGATTTTGGATGAGTATGAGTTAATAATATTTTTGGGTGTAACGGGATACGTAAACTGATTGATATTGATTAAAACTTAGGGGATGGATGATTAGGTACATGATTCCTGGCGTAACTACCGCTTCTACGATCACAAACCAAGAGGGATAACGAACCCATCTAGGTTGTTTTAGTAATTTTCTTTGCTTCTTTTTTTTTCTTTTCCAAAATTCGATTTTTTTTTTGTTTGAGTTTATTTTCTAAAACAATGACCTAACAACATTAATGAGATAGAATATTCAAATATATTTTTTAGTATCTATTATCAAGCATGTTTAACATTATAGTAGTATTTGCTAAAGTTTATATTTATATTTATATTTAAAATATTGCCATTTATATTCTGGGCCGGTCAATTAATGACATATATACTGTATTAATTAATTAAAATATGAGAAAAATATTATTTTACAGAAAAATTCAAGACAAGAAACAATCGAATATACATATATTGAGATTATGGTCTGCGCGATCGGTCAAATTTGTTAAGTAAATAATTTCAGAAAGTAAACTGTTGTTTTTAATTTTGTGCATCTAATTTAAAGACCGCCAAAGCAAAGAATGAATCTTTTAATCTTTTTTGAGCCGCAAATGAAAAGCATCTGCGGTGGTTTGGAAAAAAGAATTGAGAAAGCAAAAAAAGAAAAGAAAAAGTCTAGATTTGGGCGTGCAAATATTATTACCCACGATATATCCCCATAAAAATGTATAATTATTTTGGGGACAAAAGTAGAGATTGAGATTGAATCAAGTACAATCTCAAACATAATTATGTACGTGTAATATTTATCAAGTGTGAAAGAGTATTGCCCATGTCGGTAAACATGCATGGCTTTGGACTTTAGTACCCCATTTAAAAGTACTTGTCACACCTTTAATTGCTTTTGTCCAAAAAAAAATAACCTTCGTTCCCTCGTATTTATTTTTGGTTTAATAGTACTATAACAGATTAACACTAGGACTGGACCATACACCAATTCCAACTACACTTCCCAAAATTACACTTAATCCTCTAGTCCCAACTTGTGTGTGTCAATTTTAATTTCATCAATTGATATGTCGATGGTCTCTTCAATTCGGGAACACGCTCAAATGATGAAACTCCTATGTGTAAAAAGAAAAAGGTCCCGTTGTCTTGGGTTCAAGATCGTCACTATTATCCCCTCCATCAACTAAATTTTTTATTTTATTTTAACAAAAGTATATATGTTGTTCCACTGAATTGCTAATTCAATCAGTGCATGTTGTATAAATACTGATCAAGTAAATTATAGCTTATAGAAGAAAAAAAAACATAACAACCATATACCAAATCAAATTGGTCTGTATCTACTCAATGATCTTGAAAGTTCAACAAATATGTATATATACAAATATATGGAAAATGCAAAATTGCATTTCCTAGTAATAAATTATTGGCTCAGTGTACCCCGCATATACAAAAGATAATTAAAGATTATATGTCATAAACAATGTTTCATATTCTCTAGCTTTCAAACCAAAAATAAAATAAAAATAAAATAAAATTATATACTCCTTGCATTTTATGACAGGGCCGAAATGCAAAAGTCATTGCATTTAATTTATTTTTTATTGAATCGATCAGATAATATACTTTAATTTATTTGTTAAATTAAATCTTTATTCTTTTACCGTGTGTAAGATTGGGGCCTAGTACTAATCAATTTAATTTATATTAAAGTTAGGTCATTGTACTAGTTGGAATTGAAAGCAGGGACGAAATGTATCATAAATGAGAGAGTATACGAATTTAATTAGTTTTACAAATAAAATTACGAGGCTCAATTCCGAACAAAATAAAGTACACAACTTAACTTCTACTACAAATGAATGTATAATGACTCACTTAATTGGTCTAAACAAAATAACTAATGTACAAAAGACTTAATTCAAGCAAGTTGAAATTACAAAGTCTCAATATGTACAAACGAAAATAGAGGAACCCAATAATGCGCAACAGATCGAAATCCACATATACTTTTATTTCATTTTTTATGCAATATATATATATATATAATTTTCCTTTCATGAGTTCATGCTATATACATTGATATTGTCATCAATCTTATACAAATGGGAAACAAAATATAAAATATATATATATATATATATATAAATTGAACATATAAATATAATCTGGTATGAAAATGAAAATAAATAACCTACATGCGAATGCGAGAGTAAACAGGTGACATAAGATTCATATAGTTTAGTAGGTGAACTAAATCCTCAACAAGTTCTTTTTTTTTGATAATTTTAACTAATTAAATGCACAAGTCCAAATGAGCCAATTTCTATGATTCTACTTATGCTCTCTAATTTAAGTCACGTAATAAATTTTTCATGATTTAGCTTTGCCGATCAATAACTAAATCATTTTTTTCTTTTTTCTTTTGCATAAATAAAAAAAACTGATAATGATTATTCTCATGCTTGTGAGAACAGAAAATTAAAGATCGTTGAGTCGAATAAAGGGTTCGCAAGTCAATTAATTTGCCTATAAAAATATTGAAGAACTTAAACAACGTTATCAAAGCGTATTTGATTAGTTACGAATCAATTAGTGAAAGCTAGAATTGTCTGAATAGGTGTAACAAGTCATAATTGAACTTAGTAAACGTATTAGGCAACTTTGAGAATGTGTGAATTCCCTTAAACCCAACTATTTGAAGGAACGATTGTTTGCATCTTTCCAAAGCTATATTTTAGTCAAATTCTTTTCTCATAACACCAAGACACGCAATATATACTAGGAACAAATCATATTTCATATTACATAAATTATAATTGAACACGTTAATCGCTTATATATATAACGATACTATTGTTACAATATATACACTAAGCGTACATTAATTCAAGACGAGGAGTTATATATTTAATAAAAATTGACAAGACATTAGTAATTAATTGTTAATAAATTGACATTGAGTGGGGCTCTAAGTGTAAGCAAATAATATGAGATATGCGAAGGTCTTGAAAAGTGGATAATAGGATTTGGTAGTCCAAATTCAAAAAGTGGGGCACCAACCATGGTCCATATACGTTGATGGAGTTGTGCATATTACTATATTCATATTGTACGCAGACATAGGTAACTAATTTTGGGTTGGTTAAATGAGTTTGCCTAAAAGAGTCAAAGATGGTTCGGTTGTTTCAACCGGTCATCTTCCACTACCTTAGTACAATAACAACCGTTAACTTGCATGCATTAAATAATAGTAATAACATATACTTCCTCTGTGTCTCATTTTTTTTTTTTCAGTCTTAATATATAGACTGATTTCTATATTTATTTAGCCTATTTATTAATTTCCAAAATCACTAAATAAGGATGTACGTTGAGGTTAAATAAGAATAACTTAATGCTTATTTTACCAAGAAAATGGACTATAATTTTGACATGAAACATAAAATAATTGTAATTTTGGGACGCAAGTCTTTGGATTATCTGCTTTTTTTTCTTTCTCTAAGCGGTGAGTCTCGAACCTAAAATATTTCTCTTTTAAACAAAAATTTCCATTCTTTGGATGTTCTCAAGAAACCTAATTAAGTCATCAAATTTTGCATAATACCGTTTCTTGAATTCTTGAATTTTCTATTTTGCTACGATTGGGTCTAATAAAAAAAAGTGTGAATGTATGTTTTTAGCCAATTTATACTTACAAAATTCTTTTCTAGCCAAACATTGTAGAATATTCTTTTCTAACCAAAATAAACTTTTATGACCATTTTAATTTGTCCTTGATTGACTTTGAAGCTATTAGGCACTTGTGAAGGTGTCCTATTTGCCTTGATTGATTTTGAATCTAATAGGGCATTTCTAAAGGTGTCCTATTTGCCTTTGTTGTTATTTCTTTGATTTATCCTAAGTTTGCCACTTGTGTATGAAAATGGTATCAGAGCCTAGGTAATTTTATTTGGGAATAATATTTTATTTATTATTAAAAGTAATATCCTAACGGAGGAGACACCCAGAAAATATGAATCCGAATAATTGTTTGAGATGTTTTTATTTCAGAAGGTACCTTCAAATTTTGAAGAAACTGGAGGAAAGTCACAAGGAGAGGCTATCCTACTGGGAAGCCTAATACGAAGAGCGATTCCTATCGGAGTCAAGCCTGGAGGAAATAGAGCAGTGTATTTCCCAAAAACAAGCTCAAATGAACTTGTTAATGGTGAATAATCTGCTACAATGCGACTTAATGAACCATCAACAAAAGGCACACCAAAACCATGGTTGATAGAACAAAGAAACTACGAGATAACTCCCAGATTCAAAGAGATGGTGTCAGACACATCTAAAATCTCGGAGGATTTACTAGAGATCCAGAAGACGGTACAAAATTACAGAAATCACACGTATGGAGTACCACAAGAAGTAAGGTGAATTTCTATAAAACAAGATGAAATTATAACCATCTTGTCAGAAATTCAAAAGAAGATCCAGACACTAAAATTAAATCAGACATGTTCTAGTAGAAGGAAACCCATCAACTTTGGCAAAGTGAATTTCACACCAAAAGCTAAAGAAGAACCCAAGAAATCGAAGGACGAAAGGATTTGCCAATTGTTAAGACAAATCAAAGAATGACGTCCCTCGAAATGATAGGATTGGAAGATCTACAAGAATTGGCAGAGTCATTTGCCAATATGAAGATGGTAGATCTGAAGATGAATACAGAAGATAGGGCTTTAATCCCTCATGGATACCAGCAAGTACCCCTGGAATAACAAGTGCCGCAGGTGCCACCAGCCCAACAGCAACATGAAGGAGGCCTAGCACAAGATGTTCTCATGAGAGCCCGCGAGGACTTTCATGTTGGAGATCAACACAGGAGAGAGAGGCCCAATATGAGCAATCTTACGGGAACTAGGGTGAGGAAACAGATCCCTAAGTTCTGAGATACACCTCTCGGGAGAGCGAGCCTTGATCCCATACATCCGTATGGACTCATGCTCAATATTGACGATATTGACTTCAAGGACATCGATATGATTATTGATGATTGGTCGTCATCGATGAGAATAGCAGCATGGACATTGGATCTAGAAAATGAGGGATTCATCAAGCTGCTAGAGATGAGTTTGTTGGGTGTAGCCAAAATGTTATGGTCAAGAGTTGCACCAGCAGTTAAAGAAGAAACCTTGGAGCCAGCCTCATACACGAAGATCATGTATAGAATGACTTTCTGATTTAAGCTCACCTTTTTGGGAGCAGATAATTTCGGAAGTGCAGATTCCGAAAAGAGGAAGAATTATTCTCAGGGTATTTTAAACCCGAGACTGAACAACATGGAGAAGGAGTCAATTGACCAATTCTTCAAGTTATACCACATCTACCAATGGAATTCAGATGTGGATGAAAAGGTCTGTGTGGAGATTTTCTTCACAAAGTTCCCGAGTCCCTGGAAGAAAATGTTTATTAAAGAATACGTTCCAGGAGATCATGATAATGTTGGGATGAGGATGTCTTTTGTCAAACAAAAGCTAGCTGAATGGTGCGGATAGGCCATTTTGCAAAAGAATTACAATAGGTTAAAGAGGATGAATAGATATTCTCCTCTTGATTACACAACTAATGATCTGCCGACCATCATTGAAGGAGAATCTCAAAGGCTACGGAAGAACAAGAAACACAGAGTTCATCCTTATGCCAAAGAAGGATTCTCAAGAAAAAGGACCTGAAAATCTAGGAGTAGATGGAACAGGCAAAAGGCCAGATTTTACAAATCTGGACAAAGAAGGGGTCCTTCCCGAGACAGGACACTACAGAGTTCATCAAGTCGAACTCCCGTGAGAAAAACTTTCAGAAGAGCCCATACAAGGGAAAATGAAAGTTTTAAAGATTACAACTGCTGGACTTGCGGTGTAAGAGGACATATCTCGATAGATTGTCCGGAAAAGAGAGGAGTCAAAAGCTTCGAAGGTGCACCAGACATCGATGAAGCGGTTTACTACCAAGACTTGGTACAAGTCTACCTATTCGAGGATATACCCTCATATGAGAGTATATACAAAGAAGAAGAAGTCTTTAGCGACGAAAGTGTTGATGGAGGATCAGACTCTGAATCAGACTGGAGCTGAGGTTTTCCATCAAGAGCAAGTGGACGAAACTGGATATTCCAGTCAAACCACTATCTCACAGAGCATGATTGATAAAATCATGAACAAGAGCCTTAATATCCAAAGATATCAAGGCTTTTCAGCAGGACAGATTGATCAATTGCTCCGCAATTTCAGTCTGAAAAGCAGGAAGCACAATGTAATCTATAAGATTACCAGAAGAGAGATGTCGCTTCCTATAGAGCTTACAAGGAATCAAGTTGAGCTACAACTGATTCCATACAGTGAAGTTCAAGAAGAGCTGGGAAGGATGAGGCCGGAGGCAAATGATACCATATTCTGGATCCACATCGGGGCTGTCCAGATAGTGCTCAAATCCACACTACCCACAGGTGTTGATACGCCTATTGATATTGCAATATGCGATAAGCATATCAGAAATCACAGAGATTCCTTGTTAGGAACTATTTCAGGAAATCTCTATGCCAAGTAGATTATAGGGGTAATCTATCCAAAAATATCCTATAATCTGAAAGATAGAGATTTCAGTCGAGCCCTGACGCTGTACCAAGACTTCAAAAGAAAGGATATTAGCTACGAGGGAAATCGACCGTTTTCTTTAACATATCAGGTGTCTTATGCGTTTTTCAATTCACACCACACAGACTTATTTCTGGGAAAGCAGTTCATCGAGATATTGGACGTATTCTCAAAGGTGGCACATGAAATCCATCCAGACATATCAGAAATACTGCTACCAAGAGAGATAAACATTCGAGTGGGAGACAAACCATTGTTGAAATACAATGAGAGTCTCAAGTTGGAAGGCAAAAAACTGTCATTCCAAGGAGATAGGATTGTGACAGAGCCATGGACTCAGTCCTCAAGAGAAAGCTTCCAAGGAGATCTCAGGCGACCAAGGGAAGTTAAAATAAAAATCAAATGCCCAGAAGGTTGGAGAGAGATCGACACAAGATTCGACAGTACAAGATGAGAAAATAATTTCCCTTGCAACGTCCTGTACGATTTATAACAACCAGAAGTCAGCCACTATAAGGAAACTCTCGATATAGAGGCTATGACAATGGAGGTACGAGGAAGAGCTGGAAGAGAATCAGGAGTCCTGATCTTAGGACTTGACTTCTTAGAAGGTTCAAGCCATGAGAGCTGAAGGAAGATGGGATGATGATCACCTTTAATGGAAAACAACTGGTGATTATATGACCAACCCATTCTCCATATACATCTCAGTAGGGATGTTATACGAGAAATATAAGGCTGAATACTTTGCAGCCTATATCGACTCAGGTGCAGGAATTTGTACTGTAAAAAGAGGAATCTTCCCAGAAGAATTGGAAGAAGATTTAAATCCAATTGCTGGAAGAGATTTCTCGAAAAGAGTTTTGCTCCTATCTAAAGGAGTAAAGTAGTCGGAAATCTGTATTGGAAGAGCAGGAAAAAAACTATGGTATAAGGTAAAAACTCCAATCTATTTCCATGATACAGGGGGCGGACATCTTGTTAGGAAATAATTTCCTACAAATGTTCAAGAAGTATACGCAGGACAACACCAACTGGAGACTGGTTTTTTCAACAGTGTGTGATCACAAGATCATTGTCCAGCGGCTGAGAGGGGTATTCAATCGACAAATGCCTCTACAATTTCACAGCAAGCGTGGTGATAAAGGACATCTTCGACACCCAAAAATGTAGGACAAAAGAAAATTCAGAGAAGTAGTTCTAAGTTTTCGTAGGGAAAAGGATCTTGAAGAACGAGAGATCCAAATCCTCAAGGCTTCTTTAATATCACATCAAGATATTAAGGAAGAAGCAAAGATATCCCTCAAAGACGTCAATCGGAAGATGGCTAGAAACTATAATGAAAATCCGCTGGCTTGGTGGAAAAAGAACCAACTCAAAGTAACCTTGAAGGTTAAGGCTGGAAAGGAGTTTGAGTTCGTTAGATACAAGCCTATCCTGATGAACATCAAAGATCAAAAGGATATGCGAGCAATCATCAATGAACACCTTGATCTCAAGCTGATTGAACCAGGGAATTCGCCATACAGCAGCCCCGAATTCTTAGTAAGGAATCATGGTGAGATTAAAGAGGTAAACCAAGGCTAGTCATTAATTACAAAGGGATTAATGACATTCTTGAGTTTGACGGATATTTTATCCCAAGTAGAGAACATCTTATCAACTGCATACAAAATGCTAGGATATTCTCTAAGTTTGATTGCAAGTCAGGTTTCTACCAGATTCGCATGGATGAGGAAAACAAAAGGTTTACGGCCTTTTCAACACCACACGGGCATTATGTTTAGAATGCAATGCCGATGGGATTAGCCAATGCACCCCAAATATTTCAGAGAAAGATGGATAATCTTTTTAAAGATTATGTCTCTTTTATGTTTGTCTATATTAATGACATTCTAATTGCATCAAAGAGTATAGATGAACATCTCAAACATCTGAAGATCTTTGCAGATGTTTGTCATAAAGAAGGCCTTGTGCTGTTAGAAAAGAAGGCAGTAATAGCCACCTGGAAGATGGAGTTTTTGGGAATCGAGATGGATGAATCAGGAATTATTTTGCAAAATCATATTGTAGAAAAGGTGCAGAAGTTCCCTGATGTCCTTAAAGAAAATAAGCAACTACAGAGTTTTCTGGGAGTTGTCAATTTTGCAAAAATCTTTATAAAAAATCTTTATAAAAAATCTTGCAAAACACAAGAAGGTGTTCAGTAACCTTATAAAGAAGGATACCCCGTTTGTGTGGACAAACGAACATCAACAAGGAATCAGACAGCTAAAGGAGATATGCGGAAATCTCCCAAAACTGGCTATATGAGAAGATGAGGATGAATTGATCCTCTATACAGATGCAAGTGATAATTGGTAGGCAGCCGTGCTTACAAAGATCATTTCTTTAGCTTTCTTCCAATAGATTGTAATAG
This sequence comes from Perilla frutescens, assembly GCA_026008535.1. NCBI lineage: Eukaryota > Viridiplantae > Streptophyta > Magnoliopsida > Lamiales > Lamiaceae > Perilla > Perilla frutescens. The sequence goes on along the minus strand of BRKX01000014.1, from coordinate 30,705,100 downwards.
TGAAAATAAGTTTTAGTTTGTATGAGAGTTGCGAGCCCAACTACTATGAGTAGCTGAATGAGTTTGTCTCCTCCCTAAAGGAGATTTACTTATTATAATAAATATTTTATTATTCCTAAATAAAATCAAGGCTTTTGCTCATCTCTTGTGTTTACCATATATATTTCTATAAACCAAAGGAGTACTCTATACCCCGTGTAGGAAACGAACGAAGGTTGTGCTGTGTGTTGCTGAAAGAGTTCGTGTCTGAAAACCATAGGTTGTGATCGTGTGGTTTGGCGAGGCCTGTAAAATCCGGCGGATTACCCGGCAACATTCCGGTCAAAAATGTATGAATTTGGTTTATAGTTTAATGTATTCGGTTTACGGAAGCATGATGGACCTGATATGGTCATAATGGACTATTTCCATTTAATTATGAAAGTGGCATATTGGTGGGTCGTTTTACACCAAAAATAATTCGACCAACAGTCGGTATGCTAACACTACCCAGAAAGTGGCGAGCAAGATCGTCTCCCAAAGGATCGGCGAGAATTATTCCAAACTTTGAATCTGCAGAAACCAAACTTTCCAAATGAATTTTGTTGTATAATATCAAGAACAAAAATAAATAATAAAACAAAGAGTAGCTTTGTAACAGATTATAAAAGGTATTCCGACTTCCAATTAACTCCACCCTAGCTTAATTATACCGATCCTCGATGTAAAAATATTTCCAATTGATGCATGCAAACCAGTTATAGCCACCGAAGACACTTACTGACGCAACCTAATTTCTCCTTAGTTTCTCGATAATCAGGAAGACGCTTCACCAATTATTTCCCTAATCGACTGACAACCGTAAGAGACACTCTATAGATTTAATGAGCCGACAACTTTGAGCACTAGAGAAACCCGATTCAAAACCAACAGACTCTGACACAGGATCGTTGAATTTAAACTGTTATTGCCCCGATTTTGAAGAATCGTTGTACCACTAATCAAACTTAAACCACAATTATGGATGACCGGTTTAATTGACTACTAATTAATTCCAATCTACTAAATATTCATGACTACCTAGCAGAATCAAAATAATTAACAACTTTAAACACCAAGAATCACAGATATATGCAATTAATTAAAATAGAAAGAACAATTAGATCTCACAGTATAATTACGCAAGGGCTTCGTTAATCTTCACCGGAATAAAAATGAGTTTAGCTTGATCGCATAATTAAATCAAAACTCCAAGATAAGATGTAGCAGAACACGATGAAAAATACAAAGAAGAAGAAATAAAAGCTGCTGGAAATACGTCTCTCTTGTGTGCGGCGTGAATCTGGAATTATCGATCCTAATCTATCTTAATATCTTTAAATACAAATCTATAATTATGGAAATAGAATCCTAAATCAACTCCAACTAGGAAAGAGATAAATATAGAGTCCAAAAGCAATAAAAGAGCATCCAATCTCGTTCAGGCCCAAGAACTGAATAAATACGCGCGGTCCAGCCCAATTCTCGCTCGCACAGGCCCTGTAGTTGTTATCTCGGCACCCCTTCCAGATGGTATGCCCATACTGCGTGCTTCCCAGACTCTTCCAGATTTGTTTTACTTTTCTCGACTGCAAAATCTCCACAAACTCGGTCAATTCCTTCATATTTGTGCTAATTACCTGCAATCATTTCCAAAACATAATTTCCTCCACAAAACATGAGTGTGAGGCAACTAACACAATAAAATAATACCAAAAATGGCCCAAAATATGCATGTAATAATAGCCCAATCAAACCCCCCCACACTTAGACAATGCTCGTCCTCGAGCATATCTAAACAGAAAACAGACTCAAAATAAAACTCAGAAAGGAAAAGTTAAGCATCGACTGCCTTAAACTACAAACACTCAACGTTAGGATTACAACACAATCATCCACAGTCCACCAACCTTTCTCTTGTTCATACGACTGTACACATGCTCTTCATTCAAGTCAAAAATATGCAAACTCAATCCTGCCTCACCAGGGTTCGCTCAATTTCTCTCAAAAAGTAAGGACATATTTCAACTCACATAAGTCGTGATTTGATGCCTCCAAACATAGATTTGCCCATATGTCAAAACCATTACCAACAAGTAAGAGCTATGCACAAATCAAAAGGTCTTTGAAACAGGTTGTAATGGGGCTAGGGTGCACATATATAGGATAATTTGGGTAAAGTGGCTCAAATATGTGAAAACATGTAAGCACATCAAAATACAATCCTCAAAGTCGGCTGCAACTTATCAAATATCTCAACACATTCCAAGTTTAGTGCTAGTCTTCAAAAATAAAGCAACACAGGGCAACAGAATTCATTTCAGCTAATCACAACCCTTATTTCCTCTCTGTCCTATTCCTTATTCATTCTTTTTTCTCTTGTTTTTTTTCTTTGTCTTTTCTTTCTTTCTTTTTTCATTGAGTTCTTTTTTTTTCTTTTTTATGGAATAGGACATGAGTTTATAATTTTTTTTCTTTTTCAATATTCCAGCACCAACTATCTCAAGTAGAGTCCGAACTTAGCTCAACACAACACAATATTACTTACATATTTTCATGGGAAAAGAGCAGGCCAAAAAGGGCTAAGGCTGAATTATGTAGTGGCTGTTAACAAGAAAAAGAGGTTTTCGGCACAAACGAGCTCACTAGAGGATAATGTCAGCTATGGATAATTTATTCAGGCTCAAAGGTTAATCCTACATGCCTTTATCATTTTCATGCAAAAGAACTCAATAGAGGTGTAGTCATGGCAATAGAGCAAATCAGGAATCAAACATGCAAATCCGACACACTCAACAAAATGAATTGAGCTTTCTATATGTATATGACATGCTCAACAGGCTCAAATCTCACAATTTAGAGAGCTTCAACAGATTTGATCAATTTTGCATATTTCATCGTCCAAGAACACATATGAGTAGTAGCACAATTTCAATCACGATAGCATCAACCAGTCAAATCAAGTCAATCCATGTTATAACCCCTCCTTCTCGTGTAATCTAGTCTCAAGCAGCCAATGACTCGATAAAATCCAACAAAAAAATGACCATAAGAAGTTTTTTTTTACTTGCAAAAACCAGAAAAAAAATAACCCCCCCCACACTTAGACAACACAGTGTCCTCACTGTGCAGAAAATGAGAGTGACACAAATCAAAACAAGAAAGCATAAAGGAAAACAAACTAAGTAGAGATGGTAGAAAGAGCAAACTGTGACTATCATGGAGAGCGGGAGACCTGTGTCGCCTGCTTGATTCGGCTCGCCCAGCTCGGCATATGTTGATAAAAAAACTCCTTGAGCTTGGCAAGGGTAGGGGCGATAATGAGATCAGCGGGAGTTTGGTGAGAATTTAGATCACCGATGAAGCTGTGAAGAGGGAGGGTTAACCTGCAAGATGTACATCAGCACAAATAATCAAATTAGGGATTTAAAGAATTGGGAAGGCAAAATTAGGGTGTAATAATTGAATCCCCAAATTGGAAATTTAAAATTTGCAATTTAGCCCCCGTCTTCTGTTAGAACAGCCTCTCCCCTCTAGAATGTGGGCACAGAGGGTCCCTCTTCACTTTTTTTTACATATAAGAAAAACAGAAATGAACAAACAAAGAAAAAATAAATAAAAGGAAATTAACAAAATAAAAAGATAACAGGGAAAAAGACTCGGGTTGCCCCCCGAGAAGTGCCCTTATTTAACGTCCGAGGCTCGACGTAGGAAGACACGATCAAGAGACAATTTCGGGGACAACAGATTGATAAGTCCATTTTTTTCATGTTTTGATGGGCATTTTATCCTCTATAAATGTCCTTTTTAGTGTGTTTTGAGTCGAAAAGAACCAGGTTGCGGTCAGAGGGCATTCCAAGAGTCGAGTCTGGCGGAAGGGGCATTTTATGCCCAGTTATTCACGTTTATCTCACACATATGTTTCTCAGAGGCACAAGGGACTTCTTCAGTATCCATCCCACATTTGGTCGGTGAAGTGGGCATATCAGATACGGATGGAGCTGACAGATGATGCCGTGCCCACAGTACTCGCACAGACTCGACCACAGGTTAGAATGGGCATTACCGTGAAACTCGGAAATCAGTTGGAGGAGAGATGGTGGAAGATAACTACATATCCGAAGGAGATTTGGAACTAAGCTGGACTCCTAGAAGGCGCTGCAACAAAGAGATAAGCGCAATCCCAAAAAAATAGGGATCTGATTAAGCTGAGGCTTATCCAAACAGATCAGAGAGGGCACGCCGTTCCGAAATTTTATCAGAAGACCCCCGCCTGTGGGGGAAACTTCACTCGGAAATGTAACTATTTAAGTAAGTTTAATCGCTGGAAAAACAATAGCTAGGGAGTTTGAAACATTTCTACATTTTATATCTCTGCATATTACTTTTCGTACGCTGCTTAGGCAGCCAAAAGCAATCCGAAAGGTCTTAAACCTTCGGGACTTAGGTTATGTATATGCTTTTCAACGTTGGAGTTGAATTGTTGCTGAATTAATTCAGTAAGTTTTTGTTTATTTTATGTCTTTAATTTCTGCGATTTCAATTATGTTTAGCCTTCTCGGCTAGATCTTTAATTCTGGCGTTTGAACAATGAAGTTGGTGTAAATATAAAATCTGGACTCGTGAGGCCAAAATGGGCATAATAATGCATCATAAGTTTCCGTTAATTCTTGAGCCTTGTTCCACGTGAGTGTGTGTCTAAAGTGCCCAATATGGCTGATCACTCGTTTGGTAAAGATGGCACACCACTTTTAATTGAACTGGTGAATCGTGACTGTGTGTCGGTTCATATAGTAATAAGGGAATAAATGGGGTGTTGTGGGCATAAGAGGAATCAGTTGAACATAACAGATCTGGGTCCATCTAGGGCACACTGTTGCTTGTTTGCTTACATCTCTTAGAGGAATCGGGAGGTGGGTAACTGGTTAGGGGTTTAATCGAAGAGGAATCACTTTTAAACCTAAAATGAAAGGATGGATGAGAAGACGCAGAGAGGAATCCGGTCACCATAACTAGATGATCTGTCATGTATGAAAATCGGTGTGCCTATGATCAAGTTGTTTTTTATGTTTAACCCAAATTCTAGTTCGAATGCCAGAACCTTTTGTTATTTGATATTTTCTTTAGTTTCTTTTGCAGATTTAAATTTAGTTTAGTGACAACACTAAACCCCCCTTGTGATTGGTTACTTGAAGGTGAAATCGCGACAGCTCCCTGTGGGATCGATCCATACTCATTAGCTAGCTACGCTCACTGTGGGCACAAGAGTTTATAAATATATTTTGAGCGTGAAATGACCGCGCGTCAAAATTAGCGCCGTTGCCGGGGAGCTAGTTTCTAGTAATTTTATCTTCCACAATTGGTGAGCCTGGAAGTTGATGCCTAGGGGCTCTTCAGAGGAGACTCTATTGTATGATCCGGAGATAGTGAAGACTTCGAGGAAAAACAGGGCAACAGTGAAGAGGGCATGCCAAGCCGCAAATGGACCTCGTGAGCCCACACCACCACCAGAAGATCAAGAAGATCAAAGAGACGAAGGGCACGATCAATATGGCCGCAAATGGCAATGCGGATGATAACAGGACTTTAAGGCAGTTGGTCTTTCCGACCAACATGAATCTGCGCCCAATGGGAATTACACTCCCAGTTGTGACTCAGAACTGGGATATTCATGCAAACTTTATCCAGATCTTACCGAAGTTCCACGGAATGCCTGGAGAGGATCCACAAAGGCACTTGCAATATTTGGAGATGGTTTGCCAAACTCAACCATCCAACCATGGACGAGAAGAGTATGTGCGGTTGGTCTCGTTCCTTTTCACTCTTCAAGATGGGGCACGTGATTGGCTGTACACACTACCCACTGGCGCTGTGACCACATGGAGACAACTTCAACAGAAGTTTTTGGAGAAATATTTCCCAGCATCCAGAGTGCAAGAAATGAGAAGAAGGATATGAAGCCTGAAGATGAGAATTAACGAAAGCTTCTATGACTATTGGAGAAGGTTCCAGGCAATGCTGGCAAAATGCCCACAACACCAGATTATTGAACATGACTTGATTCAGTATTTTGTCGGAGGATTGAGACCACATGAGAGGACAATCGTAAATGCCTCATGTGGAGGATCTATTTTGAACAAACAGCCTGTCAAAGCATTTAGAATTCTCACTGAAATGGCTGAAGATAACCGAGACTTTGGTGGAGAGGGCATTCAAGTTGTAGGTGAGTCAGAAAGGGCACCAGATTAGGACAGCCGAATTGATAGATTGTGTGACAAGATTGAAAAAATCTTGTCCGGTGTAAGCATGACGAAGAAGCCCAGACCTTGTGGAGTATGCAAGAGCATATCCCATTTCACTGATGAATGCCCTACTCTACAAGATGAAGTGGAAGAAGTAAATGCTGTAGGTGGCCAGAATGGGCATTCCAGAAGATATGACCCCCATTCCCAGACTTATAATCCTGGCTGGAGAGACCATGAAAATTTTAGGTGGAGAAGGCCAGAAGATGGGCATCCTACACGTCCATTACAACCACCAGAAGAAAAGAAAAAGTACAGGTTGGAGGATCTTGTGTATACAATGGCTGAGAAAAATGAGAAATTCAAGCAAGAGACTCGAGCTGGACTCTCGCATATGAGCAAGCAAATCAATCAGCTAGCTCAACCCATGCACAAGATGGAAGAGAAGAGTGGGAAGCTGCCTTCTCAGGTGGAGAATCCTCGAGAACAGGTGAATGCAGTGACTCTAAGGAGCGGAAAAGAACTTCCAGAGATGAACGGGCCAGTAGAAGAGAATGATGACATGCCTTTAGAAAAAGAAGTGGAAAAAATTACCATGGAGGATGAGGCACAAGAAGCTGAATAGGAGAATACTGTGCCCATTTCAGAAGTGATACAACCTGTTAAAGTGCCCACTCCAGTAAAACGGAAGCCTCCCTTTCCAGAGAGATTGGCACAAAATAGGAAAGAAGAAGAAACCAGGAAAATGCTAAAGGTATTCAGCAAAGTGGAAATCAATATTCCACTAATTGAGGCAATCAAACAAGTGCCGCGGTATGCCCGGTTTCTGAATAAACTTTGCACCAGAAAGGTGCGATTCAATAAAGACGCAAGGTTTTTAGTTGGGGAGAATGTATCGGCTGTGATACAAAGGAAGCTACCCAAGAAATGTGATGATCCAGGGATGTTCATGATTCCTTGCATCATAGGGAATAAGAAAGTAGAGAAGGCTATGCTGGATTTGGGGGCATCAATCAACGTAATGCCCCTGTCGGTGTTCGAAGAATTAAAGATTGGACCTCTGAAGGAAACCCGTGTGGTCATTCAGCTTGCTGACAGGTCTAATGTATATCCAGAAGGCCTCATTGAAGATGTATTAGTCAAGGTGGACGAGCTTATTTTCCCAGCAGATTCTTATGTGCTTGATATGGGCACAGCGACTTCAAATTCTTCAGTTTTGTTGCTGGGAAGGCCCTTTATGAAGACAGCTCGAACCAAGATTGATGTGGACAAGGGCACACTGATGTGTGAATTTGATAGAGAGAAGGTGACATTCAACATATTTGAAGCATTAAAACATCCCCCAGATACAGAGAATTGCAGTTTTGTGAATACCTTCTGTCACCCAAATCGATCCACCCTATCCATGATGAGCAATAGAGATCCATTGGAATGGGCATTATGGGATGGACTGACTAACCAAGATGCCCTGGAAGAAGATGATGACATCGAGGAAGGAATTATGATGCTGTATTCATTAGAAGAAATGCCAAACGGCTGTGTAGATTATGGTGTGCCTATTCGGAGAAATGATGATAAGCTGATGCCTTCTATTATCAAAGTGCCCATGCTGGAGCTGAAGGCATTGCCAAGGCATTTGAAGTATGCCTACTTGGGAGATAAAGAGACACTCCCAGTGATAATTAGTGCGGGGTTGAATCAAGCTGATGAAGACCGCCTATTGAGATTGTTGAGGTTGTACAAAGAGGCACTCGGCTGGACATTGGCTGACATAAAGGGTATTAGCCCAGCGGTTTGCATGCACAAGATTCTGTTGGAAGATGATGCAAAGCCGGTTCGTGATCCACAAAGACAGCTCAATCCAGTGATGAAGGATGTGGTGCTAAAAGAGATAATTAAGCTGCTGGATCAGGGTATTATATACCCAATTTCAGATAGCAAGTGGGTCAGTCCAATCTATGTTGTGCCCAAGAAGTCGGGCATTCAAGTTGTGAAAAATGAGAAAGGAGAGCTTGTGCCCACACGACTGCAAACTGGCTGGAGAGTTTGCATCGACTACTGAAAGCTGAACACGGTCACGCGGAAGGATCATTTCCCACTTTCGTTCATTGACTAGATGTTGGAGAGACTCGCAGGAAACAAGTTCTTTTGTTTCTTGGATGGATACTCAGGATACATGCAAATTGCAGTAAGTCAAGAGGACCAGGAGAAAACAATATTCACGTGCCCATTCGGCACATTTGCCTACCGTAGAATGCCCTTTGGCCTCTGCAATGCTCCTGGCACATTTCAGTGTTGTATGATGAGCATATTCTCTGATTTGCTTGAAAACTGCATTGAGGTGTTCATGGATGACTTCACGGTGTATGTGAGCTGCTTTGACCGATGCTTGGACAATCTAGAGAAGGTATTGCAGCACTGTGTGGACAAATGTTTAGTGTTGAACTATGAAAAATGTCATTTCATGGTCAGAGAGGGCATTGTACTGGGCCATGTGATTTCTGAGAGGGGCATTGAGGTCGATAAAGCCAAAGTGGACATAATAGAAAAATTGCCATATCCCACTTCTGTGAAGCAAGTAAGAGGATTCCTGGGGCACGCTGGATTCTACAGGAGATTTATCAAAGATTTTGCAAGAATTGCCCAGCCTATCACTCACTTATTATAGCAAGATGTTCCATTTGAATTCAATGAGGAATGTAAAAAAGCATTCAATTTTCTGAAGAAGCAACTGGTCACGGCACCAGTCATACAACCACCAGATTGGGGAATGCCCTTTGAGATTATGTGTGACGCCAATGGATACGCTGTGGGCGCTGTGTTGGTTCAGAAGCGAGGAAAAGAAAGCCATGTAATTTACTATACCTCCAAAATACTGAACGGGGCACAGTGTAATTACACCACTACTGAAAAAGAGCTATTGACAGTAGTGCTTGCATTCGAGAAGTTTCGGTCTTATCTCTTGGGAGCAAAGAGCATTGCTTACACAGATCATGGTGCCCTGAGGCACTTGATGGCAAAAAAGGAGACGAAGTCGAGGCTAATTAGATGGATCCTGCTTTTACAAGAGTTTGATGTCAAGATAAAGGATAAGAGTGGGGCACAAAACTTGGTAGCTGACCATCTGAGCCGGGTGCTGAATGAGAAAGGTGACGAAATGACCATTGCCGATCATTTTCCTGATGAGCATTTATATTCAGTAAGGGGCACACCAGCACCCTGGTATGCGGATATAGTGAATTACCTGGAGTTTGGAGAAATGCCCATTAGGTACTCGAGGTACCAGAAAAATAAACTTAGGTATGAGAGCAGGTTCTATGTATGGGATTGCCCTATTCTATGGAGAAGATGTGTCCCTGATAAGGAGATAGATGATATTCTAAAGCATTGTCACAATTATGCTTGCGGAGGGCATTTCGGACCAAACCGAACAGCGAGGAGAATTTTGAATTCTGGGTTCTTTTGGCCCACAATATTCAAGGATGCCCACAACATCTGCAGAAGGTGTGACCAGTGCCAGAGGGTAGGGAATATCACAAGAAGAAATGAAATACCCATGACACCAATCATGCCAGTGGAGATTTTCGATATTTGGGGAATGGATTTTATGGGACCCTTTCCAAATTCGAGAGGGAACCAATACATTATCTTGGCAGTTGATTATGTGTCCAAATGGGTAGAAGCAAAGGCTACTCCTACCAATGATGCAAGGGTAGTAGCCGCATTTCTAAAATCCCATATTTTTAGTCGGTTTGGTGTGCCCAGGTCCATCATCAGTGATGAAGGGACCCATTTTTGCAACTAAATGCTGGAGAGATTGTTGAAGAAGTATGGGGTTCACCATAGGGTCACCACACCTTACCACCCCCAAGAAAATGGCCAAGCTGAAGTCTCAAATCGAGAAATTAAAGCCATTCTTGGGAAGGTTGTGGCTCCGAACCGAAAAGATTGGAGTATTTATCTGGAAGATGCCCTATAGGCATACCGAACAGCATTCAAGACTCCAATTGGGATGTCCCCATACATGATGTTATTTGGGAAGTGTTGTCATCTACCAGTCGAGTTAGAACACAAAGCACGATGAGCACTTCAGAAGCTGAATATGGATCCTGACGTCGCTGGGCATTTCACGAAATTTCAAATTCAAGAGCTGGAAGAAATGAGAATGAAGGCCTATGATAATTCGGTGCTGTACAAGGAAAAAATGAAAAGGTTCCATGATCAAGTAATTCGAAGGAAGAGATTCATCCCAAGACAGAAAGTGCTTTTGTACCACTCAAGGTTCAAACATATGGGAGGAGGACTAAGTACCAAGTGGGTTGGTCCATTTGAGGTGTATGCAGAATGCCCAAATGAGGCAATTGAGCTGATAAATCTCGATACTGGAGGGCGTTTCAAAGTGAATGGTCACCATGTGAAAGCTTACCTTGGGCACTCTGATGAGGATGTCATGGTGATCTGGCTCGCGGAGCCCACTTACGCCTAATCTGGGATGATGTCGTGCCCACGACAATAACTGGGGCACTACTGGGAGGCAGCCCAGGTATTTATTTGTCTTTTTATTTATTTATTTATTTTTAAATAAGTTTTCCAGTTAATTAAACTAGTTTAGGGAGCAATTTTACGCTTGTTTTGGATAAGTATGGTGTTTGCAGGTTTAGATAATGAGAGAGAAACATGAAGAAAAAATAAATCCCTTGAAAATAGGGATTCTGAAGCAAGGCACTCTGAAGAGATAGAGTTTGTTCCGATTTTTTAGGGATAAGGCTTATCCATTAGCATGGGGCATACTGATCCTAGAGACTCCTGGAGAATCTAAAGAGTCTTTAGTCAAATCATGAATAGTGATTGGTTCTATAAAAAAAAGCCTTACCCCACAAAATCTCCACTATCACTTTCACTCATTTTTTTTCAAAATCGGAACTCTCTCTCTCGCTTATTCTTCTGCAACCTTAATTTTCTGCAAAATCTAAAGCTCAACAATGGCGAAAACCAGAGGAAAGAAGGTCGCACCCAAGGCTGGACCAAAGGCACACTTGGAGTTTGAGACTTCTACTGCTTCTGGGGAGCCCGCTCCAGCCAAGGTCATAAAGAAACCCTCTACCAAGCCCAAAGAGAAAGCTGCGTCTGAGGCAGCCACTTCGAGCAAACCTTCCAAGGAGACTCCGTCGGAAAAGGAGCCTGCGCCTGAGGTTGAGGTGACGGAGGAAAGTTCTGCAACTCTGACTCAAACGGAGCAGCAAGATGATGAGGCTACTGCAGAGGGCATGCAGGAGGAAGAGGCTACTGAAGAGCTTGAACCAAAGCCTAAAAAAGTGGCTGAGGAGAAGGAGGCTAAAAAGCCAACTAGGGCTCCGACCCCTATACCATCGGTGGAGATCGAGGACTTGAGAGATGACAAAAAAGGAGAGGAAGTCGAAGGCAGAGAAGAGGGTAAAGAAGAAGGATACAAAGATACTGATTTGGACAATTATTTGGAAGAAATTGAAGAAATTGAGACTGAACCACAACCGGAGAAGGTACCACTTTTTAAATAGCAAGAAGAGGACGAGGCACCCGCTGACATAAAGAAACGGGCACTGGAGAAAGCCAAGGGAAAAAGAAAGGTTGGCGAGCCCACTCCAAAGCCAACCGAGCAGCCAGAATTATCCCAGCAAGGGGATATCGAAGAAGAGCAGGAACAGCAAGAGACCAGTGCGCCCTCCAAAACTCAGGCAGGCACTAAAGAGCCCCCGGAGGACTCCTCACCCAGACGAAGGATGGGAAAATCTGTGAATGTAAAAGCCGGAGCCAAGCTGGCTGGAGAGGCCCCCTCGCGCAAGAGGAAGGCTGAAGAGGGCACTTCAGCCTCTATGCCCAAGAGGGGCAGAGGTATGGGGAGCCCCATACCAAGCAAGCCCAACAGTGGCCCGCCACCAGTTAGGGGCATTATAAACTCCAAGAGAGTCCACCGTGAGTTGCTCGCAGCTCTTGGTATAGAGCAGGAGGTAAGGAACTTGTTTGCTGCAATTGGTTGGAAGTGTTTTCTGGATATGGAATGTGTGATATTTGCTTCTCTGTCCCGTGAATTTGTTCAAGATTTAAAAATTAAAGCTGTGAATAAGCCTGCCACATCTACTAGGGTTATGTCTTTTAAATTGCTGGGTAGGAGTTTGTCTATGTCTGCTGATGATTTAAACATATTGTTGGGCATCGTGACGTACTTGGGCCTTTAAGATGAGTATGTCAATGCCGTAACTGTGGTGCCCGACTCTACAGAGGAGTGACGTACTCTGCAGAAGGAGTCGATGCAAAATGGGCTGATATTGGGGATGGATCCGTTTATAGAAGTGGATCCACAAAGGGGCGCCTTAATAACGATGCTTTGAGATTTTGCCATAGGGTATTCGCCTATAACTTTTTTGGCCGAAAAGATAGCTCTAATTCAATCACTAATCAAGAGCTATTTATTTTGTGGTGCATGGTGCATAAAATTAGAATTAATTTCGGCTCTGTGGCCATTGCACATTTCCGGGAGATTAAAACACACCCTAGGCATCGTATTTCTTGTGCTCAATTGATCACCCAAATTGCTGTCAGACATAGGCTCCTTGATTTGCATGCTACTGATTTAACTCCCCTTCCCCGTGAATATTTTGATCTTAATTGTTTGAGGAGGATGCAAGATGTGGTTGATGATGAGGATGGAAAACCTGTTTTCTTTGTGCCGGGAGAAGACCCCTCGAGCATGCTTTTGGCAATGGCAGGTTTATCGAGGAAACCATCAGCAGGGAAGGCACAGCAGAGGAAGCACCCAGTCGCAGTGATCATGAGAAGGCTCGAGTTGATCGAGAATGCCCAGTTTCAGACCAATGAAAAACTGACCCGAATCGAAACAGCCCTGAAGGCCTATTTCAAACATGTTGGGTTTTCTTACCCAACACCTGCAACCGACTAACCTGGTTCTTTCTGTTCTTGTAGATTAGGTTTTGTTTTGTTTTGTTTTATTTTGTTTTTTCTGTTTTCTTTGTTATTAAGTTGTTTGAGTCTGTGTCCACACTTTGCAAGCTACAAAGTGTGTGGGTAGATAGTTGAGTTAAAGCATGTTATTCTGTGAATCTGTGTGGGCATTTCAATTGATAATTCAACTTTAATTACTTTACAGAAAAATCAGCATGTCCACTTAAGATAGGGATGACGAAAGAGTCTAGCATGCCCTGTGAGATTTGAGATTATGTGTTGTATGCCTCACTTTACAGCTTTCTTTCATTCATGAGTGTGAATAATTTTGTGCTTATGATGTCCTAGAATTTGCCTCTGTTCTGCGTTTAATTCTAGGAATTGTTGATGCACATGTAGATGAGATAGACCATGTTTTTTGCTGAGCCACTGAAATAAAATAACTCCCACCAATGACACAGCCCTTGCAGCCCTTTGAGCATATGAAATGCCTTGGTCAATTTTTTGTTTTGGGATGGTATATATTCAGCCAGGGCATTATAAAACCTGAAAAGAAAAATGGGAAGACAGAGCTGTTGTTGGGAAAACATATATATATATATATATATATATGAATGACTAGAAAAGATAAGGGGAAGATATTTATATAATTAAAAAAAATCTAAATAAAAATCCCCCGAGTCTTAAGTGTTCAGAATGCCCAAAATAAGAAAAATTCAGTGCCTGAACAGGGCACAGTAGGGTAGTGAATAGAAAGGAGCTGTGGAGGGGTCTGTACAATCAATAAAAGCCCCTCCCACATAAAAATACCCACTATAGCTTAAAAAAGCCCTATTGATACTTATGCATCAAGGTTTCTGGAGAATGAACAGCAGAACTTTGGCAAACCTATGGGACGAATTCATACAGAATTGTAGCTAAATTGAGTGTATACACTGAGTGAAGAGAGTCTGTGATGAACACCAAGCTAAACTCAATTTTGACCTATTCATAGTATGCTGAAACTTTGCAATTTAGTTGGATTATCTCTGATGTGCCCACACTGAGTAACAGGTTGCATGCTTGTGTTTTGTGTCTTGTATCTGTTTTCTTTTCTCCTTTCTTTTCTTTTGTTTTTCTGGATGTGTTGCACCCCATGCTTGAAGACAATCACGCTTAAAGTGTGTGGGTGTGATAAGTCCATTTTTTCGTGTTTTTATGGGCATTTTATCCTCTATAAATGTTTTTTAGTGTGTTTTGAGTCGAAAAGAACCAGGTTGCGGTCAGAGGGCATTCCAAGAGTCGAGTCTGGCGGAAGGGGCATTTTATGCCCAGTTATTCACGTTTATCTCACACATATGTTCCTCAGAGGCACAGGGGACTTCTTCAGTATCCATCCCACATTCGGTCGGTGAAGTGGGCATATCAGATACAAATGGAGCTGACAGATGATGTCGTGCCCACAGTACTTGCACAGACTCGACCATAGGTCAGAATGGGCATTACCGTGAAATCCGAAAATCAGTTGGAAGAGAGATGGTGGAAGATAACTACATATCCGAAGGAGAGTTGAAACTAAGCTAGACTCCTAGAAGGCGCTGCAACAAAGAGATAAGCGCAATCCCAAAAAAATAGGGATTTGATTAAGCTGAGGCTTATCCAAACAGATCAGAGAGGGCACGGGCACGCCGTTCCGGAATTTCAGCAGAAGACCCCCGCCTGTGGGGGAAACTCCACTCGAAAATGTAACTATTTAAGCAAGTTTAATCTCTGGAAAAATAATAGCTAGGGAGTCTGAAACATTTCTACATTTTATATCTCTGCATATTACTTTCCGTACGCTGCTTAGGCAGCCAAAAACAATCCGAAAGATCTTAAACCTTCGGGACTTAGGTGATGTCTATGCTTTTCAATGTTGGAGTTAAATTGTTGCTTAATTAATTCAGTAAGTTTTTGTTTATTTTATGTTTTTAATTTCTGCGATTTCAATTATGTCTAGCCTTCTCGGCTAGATCTTTAATTCTGGCGTTTGAACAATGAGGTTGGTGTAAATATAAAATCTGGACTTGTGAGGCCAAAATGGGCATAATAATGCATGATAAGTTTCCGTTGATTCTTGAGCCTTGTTCCACGTGAGTGTGTGTCTGAAGTGCCCAATTTGGCTGATCACTCATTTGGTAAAGAGGGCACACCACTTTTAATTGAACTGGCGAATCATGACTGTGTGTCGATTCATATAGTAATAAGGAAATAAATTGGGGTGTTGTGGGCAAAAGAGGAATCAGTTGAACACAACAGATCTGAGTCCATCTAGGGCACACTGCTGCTTGTTTGCTTACATCTCTTAGAGGAATCGGGAGGTGGGTAACTGGTTAGGGGTTTAATCGAAGAGGAATCACTTTTAAACCTAAAATGAAAGGATGGATGAGGAGACGCAGAGAGGAATCCGGTCACCATAACTAGATGATCTGTCATGTATGAAAATCGGTGTGCCCATGATCGAGTTATTTTTTATGTTTAACCCAAATTCTAGTTCAAATGCCAGAACCTTTTGTTATTTGATATTTTCTTTAGTTTCTTTTGCAGATTTAAATTCAGTTTAGTGACAACACCAAACCCCCTTTGTGATTGGTTACTTGAAGGTGAAATTGCGACAGTTTTCTGTGGGATCGACCCGTACTCATTAGCTAGCTACGCTCCCTGTGGACACATGAGTTTATAAATATATTTTGAGCGCGAAACGACCACGCGTCACAGATCTATCCCTGTCGAAAGTAGTCATCTCCATCCCCACACCTTTATGCTTCTTCAAAAGCTCGACCAACCTTGCTTCTTGCCTTTTGTAAAGATCATTACTGATGATTAAGGGCAACATGCCTTGTCCTTCCAGAAAAGCATATTTCAGATGCTCAGAAAGGACCTTCAACTCCTGTATGGGGGCCTTCACATGAGATGGTAAAATCGGTTCTGAGTTGGTCGGTAAGGGCATACGGCCCGTCAGACGCCGAGTTGGAAACTCACTGGTGGCATAGAGCTACATGATGATATCTCGATTCTCCTCATCTTCTCCCGTTGTTGCATCTGTGTCAGTCATCCCACCATGAAATAACTGTTCCAACTTATCTTCCCTGAAACGATTCTCAACAAAATTGTCAACTAACGGGTCAACGATATTAATCACATACAAATCTCCAGGATCCTCAACATGCTTCATAGCTTCAAAAATATTAAATGTAACAATATCATCATCAAATTCAAAGCTAAGCATGCCTTTATCAACATCAATCTTTGTTCTTGCAGTTTTCATGAATGGTCTTCCTAAAAGAATCAGAGATCTATGTGCAGAAAAAGAATCATCCTTGTCAACAATATAAAAATCCATAGGAAATATCAAATCATTAACCTTAACAAGAACATCTTCTACCACACCTTGAGGATATGCATGAGACCTATCGGCTAACTCAATGATAACACGAGTTTCTTTCATAGGCCCTAATTGCAATTCCTTATACATAGACAAATGCATAACATTAATGGATGCGCCTAAATCTAGCAAGACTCTTTCAACTTTCTTACTGTCAATGATGCATGGAATAGTGAACATACCAGGATCCCTACATTTTTGTGGTAATTTTCTTTGAATGACAGCAGAAACATTTTCCCCAACCTTAATCCTCGCATATTTCCCATACCGCATCTTTTTAGCACACAACTCTTTCAAAAAATTTGCGTACCTGGGAACTTTCTTAATGGCATCAATCAAAGGTAAATTAATTTCTACCTTCTTGAACAGCTCGAGGATCTTCTTATCATTATCCTCATTCTTATTTTGAACCAACCTGGAAGGAAATGAAGCTACAATAAGCGATCGAGAATTAGAAACTTTTGGTACCATACATACCTTGGGAGGGAGCGGTTCAGCATGTTGGTTCTCCTCTGCCGTGGACTCTTTCTTTTGCACGTCAGAGTGCTCTTCTAACTCTTTTTCTTTCTTCTTAGCCTCCAACTCAGCTAACTCCTTCCCACTTCTCAAAGTGATTGCACAAACATGCCCTTTTGGATTCATTTCAGTTTGGGATGGGAGTTTTCCCTTATTCGCCTGCATCTTGTTCATTTGAGTGGCAAGTTGGGTGATCTGTGTGCCCATACTCCCCAGAGTGACTTGCGTCTCTTGCTGGAAGGCCTTCTGGTTCTGTGCCAAACTGTTGACAAGGGCATTGCTCTGCTCCAAACACTTTACGATATCATTCATACTTGGCGCAGTACGATCGGTATGGGCATACTGACTACCATGCGGCTGTCTCTGAGGAGAAACTTCAGGTGCCATTTGATCAGGCTGCCTCCAGCCGAAGTTTGGATGGTCTCTCCAACCTGGGTTGTACATATTTGAGTACGGGTCATAATTCCTCCGTCTCAGGACATCTTGCTGCGCATCACCGGACGCATAACATGCTTGCTCGGTTGGAGAATTTTGCAAGGTAGGACAAGCATCAGTGAAATGTCCATTCTCTGAGCAGACTCCATAGCGGATATTTTGAGCTTGCGCCACAGCTAGACCTCGAACTAGAGAAGTCAGGGCATCGATCTTCTCATTGACACCGGAGCTCTCAGCTCGCTCAGTCCCCTTCACAGGTCTATACCAGTCATCATCCTCCTCTTCATATTATTGACCTCCAGAGACCATGTCAATGATGAGTTGTTTTGCCTCGGCTAGTGTCTTGTTGGTGAGAGATCCTCCACTAGCAGCATCAACAATTTTCCTGTCAAAAGTAGACATGCCACGGTAAAAGTAGTTGGTTAGCAATTGATATTCAGAGAACCCGTGGTCTGGGCACTTGCGGCACAATTATTGGAATCTCTCCCAGTAATCTGCTAGACTTTCATTCTGCTTATGCTTGATGCTACTGATTGCCATCCTCAAATTTGTAGCTCTGGACT
Source organism: Perilla frutescens (assembly GCA_026008535.1). Taxonomy (NCBI): domain Eukaryota; kingdom Viridiplantae; phylum Streptophyta; class Magnoliopsida; order Lamiales; family Lamiaceae; genus Perilla; species Perilla frutescens. The sequence goes on along the minus strand of BRKX01000014.1, from coordinate 30,686,984 downwards.
CCGGAAAAAACTTGTGCAGGAATTATTCCTTCAACTCATTCCAGGTGGTAATCGAGCCAGATGGAAGATCAAATAGCCAATCTCGAGCCTTGCCTTGCAAAGTATGAGAAAAGGTTATTAATCTCAAGTTATCGGAAGAAAAACCTTGAGGACGAAGAGTAGAGCAAACTAAATCAAACTCGGCTAAATGCTTATGTGCACTCTCTTCAGGCAAATCACTAAACTTAGGCAAAACCTGAATGAAACCAGGTCGTATCTCAGAATTGTTTGCAATCGTAGGAAGCACGACGCAAATCGGTCAATTGTTTCTGTGGTGACCTAGCTCCCTGATTTGAAGCTCACATTCAGGTTCGCGGTTAAGAGTCATGCCTTCTTCAAAAATCTGATCAATATCAAAACTTGCTGGTTCAGATGTAGACACCTCTTTAGACTACTTTGCAAGCTTTCTTAACCTTCGTAAAGTCCTCTCCAGTTCTGGATCAAACACTAGATTTCCTTTTTGTGAGGATCGAGTCATGCACTGGAAAAAAAACAAAATAAAAAGAAAAGGCAAACTGAAAATATTAGAATAATAACTGCTTAAAAACCGATCCCCGGCAATGGTGCCAAAATTTGGTGCGTCATTTTACATCAAAAATAATCCAACCAGCAGTCGGGATGCCCACACTACCCAGAATAGTGGCAAGCAAGATCGTCTCCCAAAGGATCTGCGAGAATTATTCCAAACTTTCAATCTGCAGAAACCAAACTTTCCAAACGAATTTTGTTGTATAATATCAAGAACGAAAATAAATAATAAAACAGAGAGTAGTTTTGTAACAGATTATAAAAGGTATTTCAGCTTCCTATTAACTCCACCCTAGCTTAATTATACCGATCATCGATGCAAAGATATTTTCAATTGATTCATGTAAACCAGTTATAGCCACCGAAGACACTTACTGACGCAGCCTAATTTCTTCTTAGTTTCTCGATAATCAGGAAGACGCTTCACCAATTATTTTCCTAATTAACTGACAACCGTAAGAGACACTCTATAGATTTAATGAGCCGACAACTTTAAGCACTAGAGAAATCCGATTCAAAACCAACAGACTCTGACACAGGACCGTTGAATTTAGACTGTTATTCCCTCGATTATGAAGAATCGTTGTACCACTAATCAAACTTAAACCACAATTATGGAAGACTGGTTTAATTGGCTAATAATTAATTCCAATCTACTAAACATTCGCGACTACCTAGCAGAATCGAAACAATTAACAACTTTAAATACCGAGAATCACAAATACATGCAATTAATTAAAATAGAAAGAACAATGAGATCTCACAGTATAGTTACGCCAAGGCTTCGTTAATCTTCACCGGAATAAAAACGAGTTTAGCTTGATCGCATAATTAAATCAAAACTCCAAGATAAGATATAGCAGAACACGATGAAAAATACGAAGAAGAAGAAATAAAAGCTGCTGGAAATACGTCTCTCTTGTGTGCGGCGTGAATCTGGAATTATCGATCCTAATCTATCTTAATATCCTTAAATACAAATCTGTAATTATGGAAATAGAATCTTAAATCAACTCCAACTAGGAAAGAGATAAATAAAGAGTCCAAAAGCAATAAAAGAGCATCCAATCTCGTTCAGGCCCAAGAACTGAATAAATCCGCACGCTCCAGCCCAATTCTCGCGCGCACAGGCCCAATAGTTGTTATCTCGGCACCCCTTCTAGGCGGTATGCCCATACTGCGTGCTTCCCAGACTCTTCCAGATTTGCTTCACTTTTCTCGACTGTAAAATCTCCACAAACTCGGCCAATTCCTTCATATTTATGCTAATTACCTGCAATCATTCCCAAAACACAATTTCCTCCACAAAACATGAGTATGAGGCAATTAACACAATAAAAAAATACAAAAAATGGCCCAAAATATGCATGTAATAATAGCCCAATCACATATTAAGATGAATAGTAAAGAAAATCATTTAAGGACATACTAGTCATTTAGCCTTATGTTTGGTTAGAAAAGAAAATTTTAGAATTCTTGGTTAGAAAAGAAGTTTATATTCTAAAATTGGCTACTTTTGAATTTCACCCTAAAAAAAATATAAACGAGTAGTCATTTAAGAATACAACACTTTGGTCAAAAAAGAATAATACAACACTTCAATATTAAACATTTGTCCTTTTTTCATTTTTGTTTCAAAGTTTCAAAAGTTACATTTCAAAACCAAACGTTTAAAAAATTAACACTTACAACGTCAAATTAATTTTCCAACAAACCAAATGTTGACATGGGCGGTTGGAAATCTTACATTGATTTTCGCCCAATTTAATAACATAACTTGGTAATTGAATTTAACCATTCCTAAACAAAAAAAAAAACAAAAAAAAAATGTTTTAGCCTATAAAAAAATTAGAAACAAAATTAAAGAATGTTATCCCAGTACTATAAGTATTGATTCGTCAAATGTTGCGGCATTGAAGTCTAATTACCACTAATAATAATAATAATGGCATCTCTAGCAGTCCACGCTATTTTACAGCTTCATCCACACTATTTTACAGTTTCATTTGCATTTCATCTCCAACAGTCTACACTATATTCTGCACTAAAAGAGAATATTCTTATAATATGCTTATTTCTTTATTTCTTTTATTTATTAAACATATCATGTACGTATGCAATTTAATTTAAAATGATAGTAAAAATAAAAAATGAGAAATAATATTTTTTTAAAATATTACAAAAAAAGTACAATTCATAATAATATTGCAGAAAAATTCATAAAACAATACAATATTCTAATATCCCGAATTAGAATATTCAGTCCACAAATGATCAATCAATGCATTTCGAAGATTAAAATGTGCTTCCGCATCCTTGATTTTTCTATATCGACCAAGGACACTAGAAAATTCAACGGTTATCTTCAACAAGTTGAAAATCTCAACCCAAGTGGTGCAAATGAATAAATGCTTGTAAATAGTCTAAGTTATATGTATATTTTATTTTTATATTTTTTAGTTACTTTTTTAATAACTATAATTTTGTTTTTATGTTCTGCAGTTAGACAGTGCAAACGAGGCATAGATGCAACATAACAATGAAGCAATACGTGCAAATGAAAATAAGTAAGGACCCTATACTTCCTGAAGAATATGTTCCGGAGTCTCCTAATCCATCATTGTCTTCATTATCTGCAGATGAAGATAACATTTTAAGCTCTCCATCTCAACAACCAGAGAGGGTTAGAAAGAGCAAAATGAAAAGAAAACAAAATGAAGAATCGTCTAATTTTTATGAGTTCATTAAACAGGAAAATGGGAGTTTAAAAATCTTATTTTTAGCAAATCAAGCAAAAAACAATAGGGCTTTTGAATTGCGAAGGGAAAGCAACGAGACACAAAAAAGAATAACCGACATCAATCAAAAGCTAAGAGAAGGCCAGATTATAATGCTCAACTTGGATACCATCGAAGATCCAAGCATTCGTGAATACTTCCAACGGGAGAAATACATAATTTTGCGAAATCAAAGAGCAAGACAAGCCAACTCGAGTAATTTTACTTTGTTTGGAAATTTTTTCCAATCTTGGTGGAGATGGGGATGATCTCTCAAATTATTAGGAAAAAAATTGTATGTTGTACTTTGTATTTTTTCTATATGAGTAATGTAAAATGTTCTTTGAGTAATGAAAAGAATTATTTATTTGAGTAATGTAAAATGTTCTTTGAGTAATGAAAAGAATTATTTATTTGAGTAATGTAAAATGTGCTTTGTATTTTTTCTATTTTTCTATTTGAGTAAATATAATGTAGCTTGTATTTTTGGTACAAGATTAAAATATAAATATTGTATTTAAAAATAATTAAAACAAAAAAAAAATTATGGAGCCAGCGCTGGTTGGCCCTCCAGCGCCGACCGGCCCTTCAAAATTTGACGCTCAGCGCCGGCTGGAGTGTTTTGCCGAGACGGTAGTCCAGTGATCGCTGGAGTCCCAGCCGGCGCTGGGAGTGTTTTACCGTTGAGGAGAGAGGAACGGTCCTCTCTCCTATTTTGCCGTCCAAGATGTCGTAGCTGCTGAGAGAGAAATAAACGGTATTTTACAGTTTTTCACTAATTTAGTGCACTGCTGGAGATGCTCTAATACAAAACAAATTTTAATACAAAACAAATTTTAAGAATTCAACTGAGTTAAACGAAACTTAAAAGATTCACCCCTTCGTAGGCATACAGTTACATAGAGTTTTCAAACTAAAAGATTCACCTCAACAAATTTTATTATTTTTTTTTTTCAGTGTGGACAGGAATCAATGAAGAATTGATAATCCATATACTCATGTTCATGTCTAAACGTTTCTTTCTTATGATCTGAGAGCGATGACGGGACTAGCCCATCCAATCTTTCAATATATTCCAATTATATGAGAAATTTAATAACATCCACAAATAATTTAACACGTGACGTATGGTTATGCACTTTTGCATTTTTATTTGGCCAAACCCAGGCCGCATAATACTTTGATCCTCTTGCTTCTTACAGTAATTATGATGGGATTGAGGAGACAGATAAGGATGGGCAAAAACTGCTAAATGTTGCAATCCTCTTCGAGTATTTAATCCATAGCTCACAACCACATATTTGCAAGACTTTAATCTTGATTTGAATACCAATAGCCCACACAACACCATTTTCTTTATTAAGTTGTGTTCATGTACGAGACTAGCATATCGCCCGTGCGATGCACAGATATGACACATATAATTATTATTATTTTATTAGAAATTATAAATATAAGAAAAATATTTATATATAACAACTTTCAAAGCTTTTTAATTAAGGTTTTTTTTTTTTTTTGTGGAATACCCAAATGGTGGAGACCACTGTGTAAAAAGGTGACATCTTAAATTTGAAACCTACCAAATAGTGGAGCCCTTTTTAGTTGTGTCAGATTCGAAATCTACCGCTCCCTTCTTTCACCAACTAAAAAAAAAGTTTTATTATATTTTTAATTTTTATTTTATTTTATAAAAAACTGTCCCCCCTCCCAAAAAAAAATCTACAAACTTCGTAGATCTTTTTATTATGCAAATTAGTAGTTATCAACTTATTTTAATACATAATAAATACTCCCTCCGTTTTGTTTGTTGTTTTAGAATTTTAATCTAGAATTAATAATTAATTTTTTGGACTAATATATCCCTCCCTTTTATATTACATAAAATCCTATTCACTTATATTTTTCTAAAAAGTTGAAAAAAATTATCTCTCCATATATTTGTAAGGTTAAATTTGAGAGAGAATGTGTCAAAATATATAAAACAACAAACATTTTGACATAAAAGAAAAAACCTAAAATAACAAACAAAATGAAACGGAGGGAGTAACATATAAAGAAAATATAATGTTGTGGTGTATTGCGAATATACATTATTTAGATGCAGATTATTTAGGAAAATATATAATATGATTTGGTATGATTTTTAATGATGGTGAGCTATATAATATATACTCCCTCTTTTTCTTTATGATTATTATTTTAATTTTTTAATTTATAATTAACATTTAATATTTTTGGACTAATATATTCATTCCTCATATATCATATAAAATCTCATTCATTTATATTTTCCTAAAAAAAGCAATATTTTCTCTCTTTATATATTTTTTTAAGATTTCGGATAAGGTTAAAATTTGGAGAGATAATGAAAATATATAAAACAACAAATATTTTGACACAAAATAAAAAGCTAAAACAAAAAATCATAAAGAAAAAGATCTTGTTATGGTATGGAAAACAAATATATATATATATATATATATATAAGCTTAAACAACAATAATAATTTTGTTATCCATACCACTAATTAAAGTAATCGGGAGAAGAACATTGTTATGGTATGATTGGAAATATAGTATTAATTATATTGCAGTGCTGATATATTTATATCTTTTAAAATCAAGTTGAGTGATGCGGTATGATAGGAAATACACATTAGCTAAATTGCAACGCTGATTCTTTTAGCCAAAATACTAATATCTAAAGCGTCTAAAAAACTCATATATGTAATTGGCTTGGTGAAGAAAATGTGTAGACTACTTGAATTGATTTTGGGTTAAAAAATTAGTTATATCCATATCTTTGCAAAATAATTTTGTGTGAATTTAGGAAACATCAATTGTTCGTATTTCTTAGTATTTCGTATTTACATAGGTGGAACTTACACTTGGAAAATCCATTCTATTCATTATATATATATATATATATTATGCGCGCGTGCAAAATATAATATATTTTTCCTTATAATATGCAATTTATCCATACATTATTACATAACTTACATCTTTCCTTTTATTAAAATTTCATATACTAAGAATCTTATAATGCAAAAATAGCCCCTTGTCATCTATTTGCAATATATTTATATATTTTTCTTAAAGTATATTCAAAATCTAATAAATATAAATACCCAAAAAATAATGTACGTAGAGTTGAAAAATGTTTAATATATATTTACATATTAAATAGTTTTGGAGCATTTTTGGGGGATTTAAAAACACATAATGGACTGCACATAACAACCGTAAAATATTAAATGAAGATACACTAATATTTTTCAGTATAATTTAATTAATTAATAACTATGTTCCCTTTCATATTTTTTTGGTAAAAATTGCAAATTTCATAATGATACTTCAAACTTGCACTCCAGACATATTCCCTCCAACAATCAATTTCAAAATTATATATAAAAAAATATTTAAATTAATTACAATATTATATATTATTTCACACTAAAATATTTAAACAAAAAACTAATAACCAAACACTGAGCATTTAAACAAACATCTAATTATATTCAAATTATCAAAAGCTAATGAAAAAAAAGGTAATTGGACATCTAATTAAAATGACACTTGAGTCTCCTTCATTTTTACCGCAATCAATTCTTCTATGATTTTTTTAATCTCGGCGCCCGTTGCAGTTTTTTCCTCCCCAAAATTAGTATGATGGATGTTTATGCATTTTGATTCCTAGAAATTCATAAACAAACATAATCTGAATTTCATATCTAGGTACCTGATCGGAATCATGATTCTTCTCTCACCGAATTATGTGAGTATTAGAAAATACAAATTTTCAAAAGCTCACTCCAAACGATCAAAATAATTGGAACTAATTTCACTACAAATATTTTTTTAGCATCAGTTGGTGTGTCGATGGTTGACTCCAAAAATATTTTATAGGCTTCTAGACTAATAATTTATAAACCCAAATATTGCGTTGATCTTTTTTATTTTTAAGAAGAAAGATTGTGTTAATTATTTTATTTTTGCGAATTGATTGTGTTAACTTAAAATCCAAAGATGGTGTTAATCCATGTGATTTATTCTATAAATAAATATATAAAATTACACGTAATGAGATATTCCATTACAAAATAATGTACTTAATTAAGGTAAATTATAATCAATCCAATTAGTTGATTTCGTCTTCTTAGTAAGCGGATTTTTTTCTGGAGAAAATTATTAGGCGGATTGATGAGCAATATAAATTCAATGCACATTTAGGTATGTTGGGGATAGATTCACATTATATAGTTATAATAAATTAAGTAATTATTTATTTAAAAATTATATTAATAATATATTCTATATCTAGAAATGTCATTTGAGTGGGAAAACTAATAGTTTCTATTTGCGGTCACAGTTTTGTTATTATAAATTACTAGTACTTCACCTGTGCGATGCACAGTTTAAATGACCTAATTTAGAACATTGTAAAAGTATGTGGATCCAAATATACTTTTGGCTAAATATAAACCTATGCTCTAAAGTGAACTTTTGCCAATTTTCTCAAAACATCATGAACTTAAAAAAATACCAAAAAAAAACTAATAACTATCCTCTCAAATTTTCAGCAAAAATGTCATCGGATCCCTGAAATCCTACATGTCAAATGAGATGAAAAATATTTTTGCTAAAGTAATTAAGATGTAGTTTAGAGCAATTTCTGCTAGGATACATTGTGCGTGTGAGCAAATTGAAATTGGAACTATGCTACAACATCTATTTATAGTTACTAACATTATGTAATCTTTTTTTTTTTATGTAATTATCGAAATCAAATATTAATTATATTCCAGAATTACATTAACAACCTCATGTAAATATAATTTTGGTATGATACATATGCCTCCATATTTTCGGTAATTAGATTATAGTGAATTAGTAAATTCATATTGATATTGATTATCGTTTATAAATTAAATCCTAAATTTTTGATAGATATTAGCTCTTCCATACGTTAGATTTATCACTTTAATTATTAATGATTAATTGATCATTATTATTGCACATATTGATTATTATTTTACTATAACTATGATATAGATTTTCTTGTATAAACGTTCAAAATTTTTTTTTGCACGAGTGAAATAAATTTTTTAATATTGTGTATATAATAAATAGATAGAAATATATCAATTCCTATATCTTATAATTTAATTTTGAATTCTAAAAATTACTATACTGAAAATAAGATATTATCTAAGAGACATTATCAAAGAAAAATAAGAAATGTTTATACTAAAATTACATTCAATGATTAACTATTCCATTCTGGCAAAAAATAAAAAAAATAAAAAAATCTAAGCGATTGTTTTAGATTTATCATAAAATCCCAAAACAGGAGGCATAAACTTATAAAATCGTAGGTCGACAAGCAGATGACAAATTTGAGGGAAAAGGTAGGTTTTATTTATTTATTTCTATTCGACTAATTACAAATTGAAAGCAAAATTATGATTACAAATTAATTAATCATTAAACACATCTGATTTTTATAAGCTAAAAAATTCTCATAATACACAAATATAATAAATTGGGCCAAAATGACCAATTACAGACGGCCAAACAAAAAAATTATTCCAATATTATACAATTTAAAGTAATACATTTACAAATATATAATTGAAAGTTCATCAACTATAATCTTGAAGCTTATGTCGTCCTCTCCATTCTAATTATTATTTGGAGGAAAGCATAAAGTTCTTAAAAATTCCCACAAAAGAAAAAAAGAAAGAAAGAAGTTTGTTTCATAAATTAATCATACATATTTATAAAAGTCTCATAGTGGTGTCAAATTTATATCGAGTTCAACTAATGAAAGCTGAAAAACTTCACAACTTCTAAAATCTTCCAGTTTGGATAGACATGATGCGATTTTGAAGCAAGATATGTTGAAATGAATCAAATTTCTAACATTAACGTTTCATGTATATGAAAAAAGAAAAAAAAACAAATATTTATATAAGAAAATCATATAATTCTTACCTCTTTGACACTCTGATCTTTATTTTATTCTCATTTCTCAATGTCGGAAAATGATAATGTTGATATGAGCGAACCATTTTAACCATCTCAAAATACTATTAATTTTGTTCACCTTTTTCAAAGAAGCAAAGCAATAAATAGATGAATGGATTTCGAGAGAATGTATATTAGTTTAGTAATACATGACTAATTACCGTAATAATGTTACACAAATATGGAATAATATAAATTCCACATAAGTACACTAATTATATAATTAATTTAATCTTTATTATTAACGTAATTGATATGTATGCAATCTATATATTTTCACTGTAATTAATCTATTACCAAATTCAAAATAATGAACAGAGAACCAATTATCCTAACTTTAGTCCTACATATCATCAAATAATAATTATTTTTTAATTTGATAATTGATTGTTAACAATTGAATTATGGCAATATACTGATTATAATTAATTGATTGAATTTTATTTTTGGATATTATGGTAGACATCATTAAAAATTAATTTAATGATAATTTGATTTGATTTTATGTAATTATATACACCATAATTAATAGTCTAATGCAACATCCTTTTAGATTTGCAATATATAAGAATTTTCTATTTATGTAAATATTAATTATTTAAACATAAAATAGTGCTCTTTTTTTTTTACGATGCTATATATATCTATATAATTATATATACCATATTTAATAGTGCAATGCAATCTCATCACAGATTTGCAAAATATAAGTTTTTAATATTTATGAAAATATTAATTATTTACACACAAATTAGTGTTCCTTTTTTTCCATAGTTAACGCAATGTAAATTTTTTAACATATATGAGACTTTTATATTCATGGAAATATATTTAAATTTAATCATGTACACGGAAAATAAAAAAATATATATTTTAACATAAAAAAAATCCAGTTTTGGAAAGATGCAAAAGGGCGGGAAACTTTACTTTGCTATATCCGGATCCGGAGTCGTTATTATATATTATATAAATATAGATTGAAGTAGGTTTTATTTACGATTTTAATTTCTAATTTTCAATATATTATATCCAATTTACAAGGTGGGTTAATTTTTGCAATAATGATATTGTTATAATGATTGATTTAATATTATTTAGGGATATAGGCTTGAAAAAATAAAATATGATCATTTGATTATTTTTTTTTTCAATTTGGATTTGTGTTTGAGATGAAAATATAAGTATTAATGTGTTCAAAAGATGAATTGATGATTATTTAAGTAATGAGTTTCGATGTAATACATGATTGAATAGATAATATAATGGAAATTGAAAATGAGTAGCGAATAAAAAAAACAGTTGGGACTCAATTCGGTTAAAGGTTGGGAGAAACTGACGACCAACGGACTAACTATCATCGGTTAAGAGTTGGCAGAAACCCAAAACTAGATACCGGTAGTAAAGCACATCACTCGTACTTCCAATTCAACCCCTGATAATTCTTTTTTTAATAAAAAAGTAGGAATAACATTTCAACATGGCTACTCAACTATGTAACATTTATATCCCGAAACATGTTCATTTTCTCAAATATATCACAAACTAACATTTTGGTCAATAAGATACCTAAATTGTTTAAGAAACATTTGCCAGCGTAAAACATGTCTGAAAATAAGAGTAAATGGTAAATGAGAGGTCATCAATATGATATAATTGGCCGCAACACACAAACCTATACAACAGAAGCCTAAATATAAAGTAATTTAATGCATCTCATTCGATTTGATTATTTTTAAATAGCTTAAGGTCTTTTATTGAAAAATGTATGTATCAATTTGATATAGATTGAAAACAACATAAATAGTTTGAAATTTAAACAGCAGTTTACCATAAAATAAAATAATTTAACTCGAAACAATTTGATCATGTACCACCCAAACCAGACAATTGTAGGTGAATGCACAAAACAACTGACAAGCACCTTCAAATCCAGGGCCATTTTGGCTTAAGAGAATAAGGGAAGAAACACGGTCATCTCCAAAACATCTACGAGTCAGATTTCATGCACCGTAGCAAATTCAATTATGTTCTTACAAAGCAAACAACAGAGTTAAAGAGAGAAGAAAAATGGACTACATTTCTTTAGGTAGAGGGAGAATCTAATAAAAGAACACGACTAAATTTGATTATGTGCTTATCTTAAAACTCTACAGTTCCATCAAAACTCTATCAACTAAAGATAAATCTTGAAATCTGATTTCAGAACTCGCAACAATCATTCTTGCAAGAGAATGAGCCCAAATGTTATCACTTTCAATTGAAGATAATTGAAGATTTTACAGTTTTTGCTCAATGGTGTCAGACAATGCCACCACAAGAATTTATACACAGCAAATAGCCATTATTTTCAACAACAGAAACCAACCAACGAGCAAAGTTAAAATTGTTACATTCAAATCCAACCAAAGAGAGTGAAAATAAAGCCACAGCAAAAAAATCCCCAAACAAGGTTTAGAATACAAAAGATTGATTTTTACTACACTTTAAATATATAGGTCCAAATATCACATGAAAAGGTAATAACAAGTTTTGTAACTAGGAACTAACAGAGACACAACCATTAACCATACAAACAGGAGTTAATTTATACTCATCAGACCAAATGAGTACTCAATAAATGCCCAAAATTTCAATATAGTTGTCAAACTCAAACATCTAAGGCTTTATATTAGTAATCAAAGATGTAAACAAAATTCGAAACCTTTCTGCAAGGCGAGCAGTCACTGATCTTAGCTTAGAATATACCTTAGCAGCAGGCGACCCTAAAATTAAGCTACAGAGTGAGTCCCTAGCAACCTTAATATTAGCAAACGATCCAAGCATATGAATCTTCGTCTCCGCAATCACAATCCTCGTCCTCGTCGCGTTCTCAATCGCGAATTTCGTCTTCCCCCCCCCCTTCCCGCTCAGCCGCCCGATCGCTCGAGACAAATGCTCCCCTTTCAACGTCTTCACGTCCTTAATCTCAAACGACTCCACGTAAAGCTCGTCCATCCGCAGCATTGCCACGGCGTCGATCACGTCGAATCCCAGCGTCAAGGCGTGCACGAAGTCCGCGCATTTCTGCAGGTTGCTGACGTCGGGGGTGTCTCTGCGGGTCTTCAGTTTGACCCTCCGCGCCTTTAGATTCATACGGATGTCAATTTTCATCTCGTCGTAGATCGGATTGTAGATTTCCAGCCACGCTTTCTTCAGCGGAGTGTACCGGTGCGGCGGGACGGGGATTTTGCGGAACTAGATCTGTCCGTCGGAGATTTCGTGCGCCTTCAGCGGCCGGAAGTTCGGTTTCTTGGCGAACTGGACCGACGGCTGCCGCGACGGAGCGGCTGAGGTTTCAACATCCATGGCGGTGGCGCCGCTTTCGGTTGACGGATTTTGCATTGTTACGATTGCTAGGGTTTTAGTTCTGGCGGGGTGAGGCTGTGAGATGCATAAATAGTGGGAGTAATTGGGCTTGGGTTGCTTGTGCGGAGCTTTTTTTTTTAGGCCTTCTCTTGAGATAATTTTAGGCCCAATCTTATATTAAATCAAACAAGATATACTCATTGATAATTTACTAGTGTCAATAAGTCGGCCCGCTCGGTTTTGGATCAGCTTTATTGGACTGTCATACTATTCAATTCGGGTCGATTCAGACTATATTTTTTCGAACTGAAAGTTTTTACTCTAATCCTAACCTATGTGTTTTTATGCTAGCCCATCGTGTCAGAAAATTTATGAAAAAATATTTTATATATATAAATTTGTCAATTCATGTCGTCTGAACTTCTAATTTTAACAAATTATCAATAAATATAACAAAACTTACCACTGATTAGTTCAACATTTATATTTTTAAAGTTTAAATTAAATTATATCAAACATGAATTTTTTTATATTTAACCAAAATACAAAAGATAAACAATAGAAATTTAGGCTATTCATGTCAACGTACTTGATTGTAGGCTAACTCTATTGGACTGTGTGGCTATTTGGTTCAAGACAATTTGGGCTAAAATCCTTTTGCACTAGAATTTTGTAACCTTGATCCTCATTTTTTTTCTCGAACTATTTGAGACAGGTCATTAGTTTCAGGCCCAATTGGCATCTTACTTACATAGTACTATATATTAGGATGAGATAAATAAGATTGATTGGATATAATATGATTGCACTATTCAAATAAAAATATATAATCATATGTGTTTGGATTGTTTGATTGAGATTCTAATGATTTAGGATAGATTGTCAATATTATGTTTGAATTGAATAATTATAATTTAAATGTAGGGTACTATCTAAATTATCCTCCACATTAAAACTTCATTATTAATTTAAAGTTGCAATTATGTTTATTTAAGGGTATTTAGGTAATTTTACCTGAAGTGCAAAAAATGAGAGTTGATGTATAAGAATATGCGTCCAATATTGGGGTGATAAATTATTAATTAAATGAGTGATAGGAGCATGGACCTATAATTAATATCAAATTCAATTAAATGAGTGATAGGAGCTCGGACCCATCATCAATACTGAGTTGTACTCCTATGTTGGGTAATTTTATTAAGGGTTATTAATTGTATCTAAAATAACAACATTTCACTAATTTTTAATTTTGGACATGTAACGCTCCAGTCCTAGGAGAACAAGAATTAAGAGATCGGTGCGTTACTAGGGGAAGGAGGAATGAGTTGTTATACTAAACTCACGGAACTTAGGGATTTCTTAATTATATACTTAAGAAGAACAGGTTAATGCTTTCCAGAAATTTTGGCAGCATAACCTCTATAACTGGAGAAAATCCACATTTTTACACGTACTATGAGAGGGTGATTTGGCTTAAAATACAATCATGAAGACAAATAGAAGCCAAACATATAACAAGATCAGTACATCTGATCGCAAACAGACAATTTATTTTGATATTATAGAAAACTGGGCATCATCCCTAACAAAAGATGTGGAACATTGCTCAAAGCCCAACAAAAATCATAACACGCTACATGCTATGGGGCTAAATATTTAGAGTTTAGAATGAAACATAATACATTGTTTGATAAATAAGGTAAAAGAACAGTAAATGAAGAACAACATAACGAAGACACAAAGGAGCCTAGCTAACCCACTGCAGCCACCTTCACCACCATTGCCAACATCATCAACCCGAAACATTTGAAAAGATTTAGGCGTGAGTACTAATGTATTCATCGGGTGAAGAGTTTTATAAAGCATTTGATAACTCATTTTAGCAAACATACCCAATCATCTCAAAGCACAAGACAGAACGTTTAAAAGATAAAATTGATTCTGTATGGTCAAAGCATCTTTTATTCTGGAGCAACTCAACTCATACAACTGACTGTAGATCTTCTTGCTAGACAATCTATTGTATCATCTACTGTACAAAACTCCAATGTGCCAACTTGGGCAATGAGGCCGATCGCATAATACTCATATGGAGACAAATAAGAGATAAAATATTTTATGATATGGACATAGCTTTTCATTTGTCATGACAATAATTTAACATGTTTCATATATTTTAAAAATTAATGAAGTCATTTTTTTCTTTAGATTAACCAAGTCATTTATATGCACATTAAATAAATAAATGAAATACAAAACTTTATAATGTGTATGACTTTTAATTATTAAAGTTTCAAACCTTAACATAAATAATAACAAATTTGACATAAAATTGTTTTGTTGTGGTAAATAATGTGGAGTGTATTAATGTATGAGTCGAGCATCAAGCTTCCTTATCCATTCATTTAATATATCTATCTATATTTTCAAAATAAAAAACACAATTCTATCTATTGTTTTGAAGATTAATAGATAATACAGAGGCTTATGACATTATCATTTGAGGTAGAGAAGAAGAAGACTATTTAATATTTTATTATCCTAAATCAAATTTATATCATATTCATCTATTCTTGTAATAATATATCACTCTCATATATATTTCTAGTATGTTGATGATACTCTGCTAGCTTCTAGATGACTCTCATTTGCTTTCAATTTTTGTTGCCAATTGGCATTTTCCTAAAAAGAGTGTTGCCTCAAAAAAAAGGTGTGTGAATTATAAGATAATGAAAAGTAAAATAGGGAGTGAAGAAAATACTCGCGTGATAGTTTAATTACTTCGATCTCCTAATAGTTTTCTATTTCCTTTTCTCTTTCAAGGCTTTTGCAGTTGAAAAAAACCAATATAAGTTACAAAAAAAACAATATGCACAACAAATATTTTTCCTAAAAAACCTTGCGGGGTTCTGGTTTGACATTTTATATATAAGCCAGATAAAAACAATCAAATTAAACAAATATATATCATACTGACTAACTAATTCAAACTTTCAACACAAAGAAAAGATGAAAGCACTTGATATGTAACGGATTTTTAGTTCATTTTCTATGATGACTGAGATTGTACGAAATTATGTAAGCTTTCTTATAGTGAATATAATTTTTTTTTGCATGCTCGTATGGGTACAATTTTGCAAAAAGATAAGTAAAATAATACAAATTAACGACGAAATGTAAAATTGTAAATATCATATTTAGTTGAATCACATCAAACACAACTTGCAAAACCTCACTGATTTCTCAAAACCTCACTGATTTCTTTGAGATCCAGAGGCAAATTATTGAATGCACTATTTTATCTCAATCTAGATTCTACACACAAATCAAAGAGAAAAAATATATATCAAATTTGAGTAAATAGGAATATGAGTGCTTACTTTCAAAACCTTGTAAAAATGTAGCATTATTGTGTGTAATAAAAACCAATAAAAAAGAGAAACAAAGAAATCGATAATTGCATGTGTGATCTATAATCTATTATTAGATAATATATAATTATCATAAATATTGTTATTATATAGAGTTAATTGTCTTAAAAGTCATGAGCTTTGAGCTTAGTTGCAAATTTAACACGAACTTTAAATGTAGGCAATTAAAACACTAACTTTGAATTTGTGTGTTATTTAACATATCTAAATTTTTATAAAATAAATTGACCTCCAATCCAACATACAATTTGCTCGTCTTTTCGAACCCGTCATGACTCGACCACCAATTTTGAAAATGATGTCAAAGTGGCCACAATTATTAATTGGATTGAAGATCAATTTGTTTTATAAAAATTTGGGGATGTTGAATAATGCATAAATTCAAAATTGGGGTTTTAATTGCCTACTTTTAACATTCATGTTAAATTTGCAACTAAACTCAAAGTTCATGATTTTTAAGGCAATTAATCCTTATTATATATGATAATTGTGTAATTATGTAATTATTGTTATGTTATTATATATATATATATATATATATATATAGAGAGAGAGAGAGAGAGATCAAATTGATGAATTAATTTGCGGATTGTGCCAAATAGAGCAATTATATGTTTTTTTTTTTTGAAACTCAAAATGAAATTTATAAATTAAAAAGAACTATCAAGAAGGCTATCCACAAATAAAGGAGGCTCGAAAAGTCAAATATATTAAATAAGGTAAATATATATGACATGATTTCATTATAAATGGATTGATTTAATGATAGGAGGATATTTATATAAAATCTTGATTATAGAATAAAACAAATTAAAAAATAAAGTAGCCGAGAATAGTTATGTTACATCAAATAAAATATATAATTTATATAATATATAATATTTAAACAAAATATTTTAAATATATATTTTACCTAACATAATTGATTAGAAATTTTTTTTGGCCAAAACATATATATCTGTTATAACAAATCAATCCATCAATATATATATATATATATATATATATTATATATGGAAATATATTAATATTAAATCATTTACTCAAAAAATAAATAATTTTGTAATCAAAAATAATATTTTTCCATTTTCAGAAGGTGAAAATGGCGGGAAAACTATATTTTTCTATTTTCCGATGCGGTCTTGTTATTATATATTATATAGATATATAGATATAGATATGTAGGGGTGAGCAAACGGTCGGGTCAGTGCCAACCCGACCGAAAATTTGCCACCCGATCAAACCGACCGGTGATGCTCCAGCCGATCGAGACCCGACCGAGGGGGGTGCCAACCGAACCGATCACCGACAGTTCGGTGTCGGTCGGTTTCGGTTCGGTGGCCGACACAGTGTTGAGTTGAATTTAAATGTCTTCACTCTTCATTTCATTTGGGCCCAATAATTTAATACATTGATTTTGGGCCAAAAATTAAATAATATTATGTTTGGCCCAAATACTTTCTTCCTTTTTTTTTTAACATTATGTTTGTCTCGATTAATAATAATCTAATACCATGTAACATATTTTATTCTAACTATTATTTGTGTAAAACCCAAATTTGCTATAATGTGTATCATTTCACGATTTCAACAAAAAAGAAAAATTTGGGAAGGCATGTTTGCAACAAAATACATTAATTAACAGTGCATTAATTAAAAACCAAAACAGTTAAAAACAAAAAAATTGTTGTTATCATTAATTAACAACAAAATACAGTGCATGTTTGCAAAAAATAAACAATGAAAAACTGGATTAACGTAGCAGCAGCAAGCCATCAAATAAAATCGATTTAGGGATTGTTAATTAAGAAGAAGGAGAAGAAGAAGACAATTTAATGTTAATTTAATAGAGAAATCAGACTGTAATTTCATGGAATTAAGATTGAGAGAGAGAGACCGAGAGTTGATATTTACCGTCGTGGTCTCGTGGAGCCTGGAGAGGGCGGCGTTGCGGCGACCGGCGGCGGCGTCTTGACTGCTGGCAGAGGCTGAGAGCGAGAGAGAGTCGAGAGATTGAGAGAGAGTGAGAGACCGAGAAGAGGCAGAGGCTGAGAAGTGAGAGGCGAGAGCGAGAGGGTGAAATCGATTTAGGGATTTACATATACAATGAATACATACAGATATACATAATACAAATAATAAAATAATATGATTGAATTTTTTTTAAATTCGGTCGGGTCGGTGTTGCTGACGGGTTCCGACCACACACCCGACACCCGACCGAAACTCAATCGGTTGGCAGCTCTGGAACCCGCCCACCGTCCGCCAGCCCATCAACCCCGAACCGAACCGACCGAAAGCCATCGGGTCGGTCGATCGGGTCGGGTTCCGGTTTGAATCTGCTTACCACTATAGATATGTGTATATAGTTATTGTGTAGTTAGTAATGAATGTCAAAGTTCATTTACCGAATCATTGTGTGTGAGAACTAAGTGTGTCATAAGAATTACCAACAAAACTCTCTATTCATAAAAATTACTTTTTTCCCCAATCCCTATTTATTTTTAGCATATTTACCCAATTTGGATATTATATATTTGTTGGTAATTGTGTTTATTTAATGTGTACGTAAATTGCAAAATGGACTGATGTCTTAATTTTAGTTTCAGACTCATTTACAACTCATATTTTCTATTTTCAATATTTAGCAGTGGGCCGATAAAATAATTTTAAATTCAAATTGTTATAATAGATAGTCGAAGTGTCATAATATGTCAGTTGAAGTGTCATGATAGTTTTTTTCAGTCAGGTGGAATTTTTATTTCTGAACAAAAAAATGACTGTGAATATCAAAAAAATAATGAGACCAAGACACATATAAATAAGAGGAGGTGGCTACGTTAGAATTTACCGTGAAACTTAAAATCACTGAATTGAAAATGATGAATCCATCCATGTGAATGTGATTACGTGATGTAATCCTAACAGAATTTATTTTGTCCAAGTCTGGAAAGACATACCTCATTCGACTTCTTGTTACATCAAAATATTCCATAAATGCAATGAAAAACTTTTTTCCTATTGGTTTTGGTAACCCTACTTTAATATATGTATGTATGTATAACCATATTCATTAACTTGTTGCATGGATGGTTATGATCAATTTTATTTTAATTGATTTTTTAATAGTTATTTAATGTAATAAGATCATATTTGTCATGAGAAATTTATGCTACTTTTACATTTCATAATGATTAAGTTGTTATTTAATGGTTGTTATTTGAAATTGGAAAGAAGAATGACATAATGTATTGTTATGCTATTTTTTATATTTCAGGATGCTTAATTTATTATTTCTTAATATTTTTTCACATTCAAGATGATCATAGAAAACAAAAATAGTGATTTAATTCATATTTGTCCTTTAAATGCATCTACAATGGAAATAATAACATTTTTCTTAACTCCTTCCAAAGTAATTATAATGAACATTGATCTTAACAAATTAATCTATATCTAATATATAATAACGACTCCGGATCCTCATATAGAAAATGTTGATTTTCCCGCCCATTTACACCTTCTGAAAACGAAAAAAATATTACTTTATCATACAAAATTATTTATTTCACTGTAAATGTTTAAATATTAATATATTTCCATAAATATAAAAAAAAATATGTGTTGCATATCCATAATATTCCATCAAATATGTATATATGTGTGTGTATGTGTATCCATATACAATGCAATTATGTTATGGGTGTTTCTATTTTCACTACTATTTTTTTAATATACACCACATTTACTACATACACCACCATTATAAATATGTTTTTTCAATATTTTTTTATACACCACACATTTTTTCATTTTTACCCTATAGTTTTAATAATTAATTTGAAAAAAAATTGAAGATGAAAATTAAATAGAGCATGAATGTGGATCCCTAGTCCCCACCGTTATCACCATCATGAACACCTCAAATCCTCAATTTCCAGATTTGGTAACCATCGCTGCCCCCTCCGCCACCGTCATTTCCTCCTTCATCACTCCATTGCCATTTCCACCCCGCTTACTACTAGAAAAAAGAAAATATTTTCAAACCTTATGAAAAGGTCAATCTTCGAAAAATGATATTCGAAGATCAGAGTCCCATTGTTTGAAGAAAAAAAATTCAATTCTCACTCAAATTTCAAAGATTATTTTTCGAACCTCAATCGCATATTTAAAATTAATTTTCCGAAACAATTGCTTATACAAAAACTGATTTTCTCAAACTAAAAAAAATAAAATCAAATAGTGGAATGAGGTTGATGACTTGATGTTAATCAAATTGTTGGGGAATCAAAGGAAATATTATAGTAGAGTTGATTTTATGAATTCAAGTGATTATTGCAGCTGTAGAGAGCTAGAGACGAGAGGGAGCAGTGGGCAATGGGAGTAGCTAGTTTGCCGTGGGGAGAAGACAACATATTTTTTTTTTTTTTTAATTTCATAGGGAATTTATGTAAATTATTAATTATTTAATTTTGAATTAAATTTAAGGGTGGTGTATATTGAAAAATTAGTGGTGTATTTAGAAACGCCCTTACATTATACTATTAATTATGGTATATATAATTATATATTATAAGTGCTAATAGGGGTAAATAACCATTATCACTTAGTAAATAATGTAAATAGTCAGTTTTTTAAAACAAATGATGTATTTAACCTTTTAGGATGTAAATATACATCAATACCCTTACTTCCATATAAATAATATTTGAATATAATGTATTTTTAACATTATTATTTCATAAAATAAAAATACCCTAATATATTTAAAAACAAATCAGATTCATAATAATCTAATATATTTAAAAACAAATCAGATTCATAGTAATCTTTTATCACACCCGGAAACAAAGAACGCTGATTCACATTGATATTTTCTCATGCTCAAACTAAAAATATATCTCGCCAGTCGCCGCCATTGAAGTCGAGTATCAACACTGAAAACTGAAAAAACTACAAGATTCAACAGTCGCTGAACAATCATGGACGATGATTTCGAACAACCTCATCCTCATAATGAACAATTCCCTGAAGAGGTAACAATTTGACCTTTATCATAAACATGATGCACGAGTATATAGTTTGTTTTTCTCCCTTTGGAGTTGCATGTGATGCACGAAGACAATAGTTAGTTAATCTAGTGGTGCATGAATTTTACATGAGTAGGAAAATTATATACTAGTGTTTAAATTGAAATTATAATGCAATTCGAGTACACGCGTGTTACGACACGAGTAATTCAAGTCGTGTTATCGTGCATTGGTTAAATATTCAACTACTACACGAGTACATGAATAGTTCAATATAACAGTTCAATACACGAGAACACGATTATGCTCATTCGTGTACTCATGTAACAGTTGAATATTAACTTGAAACACAACTGCATTAGTATATTTATTCGTGCACTACTTCAAAAATCTATAGATACACACAAGTTCATTATTCTGCTAATTCGTTTAATCGTGCAACAGTAAAAAAAATTGATATTCCACACGTTATAAATAAATTGGTGCATGATTTTATTCCAATACTCGTGTACCGAAAGAAATCGATTCGTGCACCAAAGAACATTCAATTTTTCCACCACTTCCAAACAAAGAGAAACAAAAACTTAATATCCAGATCAATAAAAAGAGTACAGATACATAAAAATCATACCTTATTGACGCAAAAAATAACACATGCGATGTCAACATAACTTCTTAAAATCACCTAACTTGTATTGAATCCCTATTTTTTGACTTTGCATCAAATAATTTATCGCTGAAATGGTGATTACAGATATGAAAAATTGTGATAATCTTAAAAAATCATAGCTTTTGATCTTCGCTAATTGTAGTTTTGTTCCAAATGATAAAACAACGATTGAAAAGAAGAGAGGCGAGTGGGGGAGAACGACGTTATAGATTGAAGAGAGAGAAAACCGGATCTTTTTTCCCCAAATCTTATTGATATATGAATATATATTATATATATACATATAATATTTCTTAATATTAAATATGAAAGTAAGGGTATTATAGTACTTTTTTTCCATAATGGCTAGATACATTATTTTTTTAAAAAGTGGCTATTTACATGATTTACTAAGTAAAAATAACTATTTAAAAATTTTGCTCTATATATAACTAGTATTGCACCCGTGCGATGCACGGTGAGAGCGGGGTACACATATTTAAAATTTTATTAAAATATGATCACAATAAAAAAAATACTGCTTCAATTATCGTACAAAAATAAAATTCATGCATAGTGTAAAATATAAATCATGAATTGAAGTATAATTTACATCTTTAAAAAAAAGTAATTATTAAAAAAAAGGTAACTTGAATAAAAATAAATAAAAAATGTTTCAAAGTAAACTATAAATAAATAACAAACCTTATAAATATTTGAAAATTTCAAAGGTTCTGAAATATTTCTTTGTACACCACGTTTGTAGTTAATGAACTGCTGGTGTTGTCTTTATCACACACTAAAATCTTCAAACCGCTGCGACTTCTTACTCTGGAAACAGCAACATAAAGTTGACCATGAGAGAAAACTGGTTTTGTAAGAAATATTCCCACATGCGACAGTGACTGTCCTTGACTTTTGTTAATTGTCATGGCATACGAAACGATCAAATGAAATTGTCTTCGTTGAAACTTGAAAGGGATATGTGGATCTGATGGAGTAAGTGACATTCTAGAAATGAAAACTTTCTTACCAGAGTTACTTCCAGTCAGTATTTCAACCTCCAAAACATGATTACCAAGACGTGTAACAACCAAACGGGTCCCATTGCATAACCCAAGAGAGTGGTCAATGTTTCTTAATAACATTACAGGTGTTCCAACCTTCAGATTTATCTCATGGTTTGGCAAACCTGAACACTTCAATCCATTCAGATATTCTGGTGTGTGTACGTTGTTAAGAACATCAAGATTTCCATCTGAACTACATGTGTTGTCTGAACTTAAATATACCCTACTATCCGACTGATTCATAGAAATCATGTAATGATTCACTGACTCAACCACATTAAGTGTTGGAGCTAGAATAACCCTTTCTTGAAGGTAAGACAAATCATTCGGAGTCGTCGATGAGGATGGATAAGTACTATTAACAATGGATGCAATCGGGTCACCTGAAAATTGGAAATGGATGCCGTCTGGTATTTCAATGTGAGCTTGCCCATCATTTGTACCACCAAGAAGACCATCACCTATTGCAGCAACCCAATCAGAATTTTTTTTTTAAGTCATATGCTTCAACTTCAAAATTCATAGACTGCAACCTCATGTTCTTGGTTAACCTCAACACTTTCACATATTTCCATATGTAGGAAGAATTGATACTTGCATTGACAATGTCTTGTCTTCTACCTTTGGGTATAACTGGCAATATCTATCTGAAGTCTCCACCAAATACAACAGTTTTGCCTCCAAATGGTAAATTGTAACTGGATGTACTACTGAACTGCATTATGTCTCTCAAAATCCTATCTAAGGCTTCAAAGCAATGTTTATGGATCATAGGCGCTTCATCCCATATTATGAGTTTACACCTAATGAGAAGCTCAACAAGGGGACTTCCTTGTCTAATATTGCACATTGAATCTTCATTTGGAGATATTGGAATAGCAAAGCGGGAATGTGCAGTTCTCCCACTAGGTAACAATAAAGATACTATCCCACTTGAAGCCATATTCAATACTATACCTCCTTTCAATCTTATTGCAGCAGATAATGTCCTCCATACAAAAGTTTTGCCTGTCCCACCGTAACCATAAACAGAAAAAACACCACCTGAATCTGATTCTATTTTTTCAGTGATTGTATCGTATACACAAGGTTGTTCATCTGTGAGACACCTCAGTAATAAGACATGTTCCGATGCTAATTGAGATCGATCATAACATAATTCATCATTTATCACACTATTACAAATTTGATTCAAGCATTCTTCCTCAGGATACGACATTTCATTGAACTCTCGAAGACTGCGACCACCCTTCCTTAATAGTTTTTCCAATTCTGCCAATGCATGATTTTTGATCTGTTGTTCGGTCAACTGAAGATCTGTCATCAATTAATAAGAATTTAAAAATTAATATATACAAATATATAAAACTAAGATTTGAATATGTGGTTTTGACATAATTAATTGTTAATTTATAAATATATTACCCGGATTATGAAGTAGCCTGCGTTGCTTATGAAGAACATCATCTGATAAAAAAATCCAACAACTCTCCCAAACAACCTCTGGTCTAGTCATGGAGTTAGCAATGAGCAAATTAGCAAACAAATGTCTCAGTGAATGCGCAGAACCCCATTGACTTGCCTCAGTAAATCCATCAATATACTCTTTATCATCATCTAACAAACCCAATGCATAACACGCATCCCGAAAAGAATTATACTGCACACCATTTATGCATCTTATATCTTCAAAACATGTCGGTCCACGTACAATGTTTAGAAGCAATCTCAGATAATACATCTCTCCACTTCCTGGATGGACATAATAGATCCTGCCAATAGAAAATCCATTTTGTCTCGGAACCCACTCTCGACTTGATTGTTTCCAGACAAACTTAGTTGGAAATTCATAATAAGTTAACTTCTTGGTATCTGGATATTTCTTATTTACCTCGAACCATGCAAGAAACATGCTTTGACCAATAATAGGACGATTGACAATATTTTCAACATCATCATTTTCTGAAAAAAAATATCTTTTGCTCATCCGGCAAATGAAAACTAAGACGCTCCACAGATGGCTCCCTATAGTGAATATCAAAACTAAATGTCCTCCAAGCTGCTTCACATGGTGAAATGTATCTGCAGTCATAGTACATTTTGATTTCATCCACTTCTTTACACTGTCTTTCATCTTCAGCACTTTGGCAGAAAGTAGCTGTTACTCGATCATTACCCTTACTCACATACTTGAATAAGTATTTTATGGATCTTGATTGATTGCACCACTCAACATTGATATGAGCTCCATACTTGATAAAAAAAAACTTATTGTGAGGAACAACATATATGTTATCGAGCGAAATACCTTTTTTTATGACTGTACGACCATTATCCCTACGTCTGTAGAGTGGGTAACCATCTTTATCAATGGAAGTGTGTTCAACAAATTTCTTTGGGAAATGTTTCGTGCATCTACCTTCGGACATGCAAGGCGAATGTGTGTTGCCAGTACCACATGGTCCATGAATCATGAATTCACTTACAATGTTGTAATATGATTCATCCACTGTCTGATCTGTGATTTCTGCTGATATTATACGATCAATATATTCACCAGATGGACATCTATCTTCACTTGATAGAAAAAGTAGAATATGTGCATGTGGGAGACCTCTTTTTTGAAACTCTATGGTATAAATTGCTGCATTGTACAAAATATAGTAATTATTTATAAAAAAGCGTTGTAAAACTATAAAAATACATGTATAAAATACTTTAAAATAAACCTGCACGAACGGTTCCAAAAATTTTGTTATGGCGACTTTATTTTAAAAACTCGACAAACTATGTCAGGTCTATCCTCTATCTTTAATCCACGACTTTCTACATATCTCACTATCTCAGGCCATTTGGGGTTGTATGTAAATGTTATAAACAAATCTGGATAACCCGCCCATTTGCATATTGCCATTGCATCTTGATAATTTTGTATCATATACCTTGCCCCTCCAGTGAAGCTAGATGGCAATATAATCCTCTTTCCTTATGTGGCTGTGTTATTTTCACCCCTGAAGAATGCATTTTTCAGTCCTTTGTACATCTCACAACCAGTGACTTCTGATTGAATCGAATATAATTCAATATTGAAGATTCGATGATCGTGTAAGCATCGACAACAAATTGCTGAAACAACCTCCTCACTGATACAACATGATTTGGCTCACAATTTCGTTTATGTAGACGATATGCAAAGAATTCCCTGATGCTGACCTTTTTTCTTCCTCCTGAATCATTTTTCCTTAAATCGGAAAATGATATATCTTCTCTATAACCATCTTCGCCATATGGGAATAACAAAGGATATTGAAGTCCCAGATATGAAGGATGTAGTTCATTAATGCGTTGAAGTTCACCATTATTACATTCAACTAATATATCTCTCTGACCTAATGACGCATCGAAGTCCCCAACTATTAATGCAACAATTTCTGATACGGATGGCAAATTATATGTTTTGGCATCTGTAATCCTTCTGCTTATCAACTTTAACTTGATGTTTGTGGATCCATTGGCTAGGAGCATATCACGTGCCATTCGAAAAGACTTCGCCAAAATATTATTAGCGTCAAGCATCATCTTTAATCCTTCTACAATATCCAACTGAATATTACCGACATTTCTTGATTGTCTGCATTAGATAAACATATTAATTGTTTAATTAGTCATTTATAAAGGAAATAGATAAATATATTAATAATGATAACTACAGAGCATGACTTGTATTTGAATATTTGTACATACCTAACATATGAAATTCTGTTTGAAACTTCATTGTCGGTATCATAAATGTAAAGTTGTGCAAATTTTGGACTTTCACCGGTGTTTGGCAATAAACTACCAATACGATGGTAATTTTGACCAGAGAGTTTAAACACGGGCGGAGATCTACCTGTGTTCAGACTTGAATCCAACTTACCACCCATAGATGTGAAACTGAACATGCTATTAAATGAACGGATGTTCTCCTGGAAATGTTTGCTACTCGGATGATACCCAAACAAAAGATCATTCAATAACTGAGGAGGTTTTTTTAGCTTGGGGAGTTCAATTTTACCACTTGAACAACATAATGAGTACGCATGTTTTCAAGCCTTGTAGTGTTTTCCTTGTCTTTCTTCACACCAAAAAAATGCACCGCAATACTCGCAAGCATAAATAGGATCCCCAATATCCCAAAATTCTGTATAAATGTAACATTACAAAATGGATATGATTTGGAAATGTATTAGAATTAGTATTGTTTTATAACAATATTTAAAGAGAGAAAAATAAAATTAGCTAAAAATTTAACAACATTTAAAAAAAATGCATTCAAGATATATAGAATCACAATTTTTTTTATAGTTTATGAATTCGAGACTTTATTTATTACCAAAAAATGTGGTTCGCAAAAATTTAAGCAACTAAAGATTGAATAATAAAGCACTCTGTCATACCAGTATCAATTGTAGCATGGGTTGAAGGAATGACTAACATCAACAACAGAATATCTAAAAAAACATCAACAATAGTCAAATGAAACCTAATAAACTTAAATCCAAATCTAAAAACCAAACTTCATAGTTTAATAGATGAATAAACCCAAACCATAAGACTAAAACAAATATCCAAACATAATCATGCTTAAAACATTTCCTTCATCTCCTACCTTCTTCATTCCTTCTCGATCTTTATGACCAGTGACGTATTTTTGTCATTAGTCATCTCTGAAAATTGAGAATTCGGATTTTTCTTCACTGAACTACTGTCCGTCAACATTGTAGTTGATTGTTGGGTAGAAGCAGACCGCTCAGAAGAATTTTTTAGTTCATCAGCAAAGTCCGCAGTTGCAAGAATTGTATGTAAATCTGTGGAAACCGTTAATGCTCTGACATCACTATCTGCAAGCAACCTATAAGAGAATAAAAGTTTTAAAATCGGTGCATGTGTTATGAGAATTAAATAAAGCTCTAAACTAATAGAAAATTGAGTATTAAAAAAATAACGTGTTGCATGGTCGAACACGTATTAAAAAAATTACCGATTTCTAAAATCGATTATCTCTTCCATTGTGCCATTAAAAATTATTTTTGTGATGTGATATGTGTTTCATGGTTGAACCTCACCTGTGCAATGAATAAAAAATAAGAATTTTAAATAAATACAAGATAAATTGAAATCTAAATTTCATATACCTTGATAAACTCTTCCTCGGCAAAATTGGAGAATACATATTTTAACGGATGATTAGTTTTGTCAAGAAATTTTTCAGTCAATTCACTAATTACTTCATCACCCCAAAAAGTACAATTGATACGATGCCCATTTAAAATTAAAAAAAAAACAATTGGTTAGAAAAAATTACATTGCTAATAGAAGAAAAAAATTGTAAATAATAAATATAGTACTCGGTGTCTTGCAGTTGGGCATCCACAAGCTTGGTAGGACGTCCGTTACATTGTATTTCTCGGGGCTCCGAGTGCTTTTCAACTTTTTCGATAATATCTGTTATAATAAAAATTTATATATATTAATAAAACCAAAAAATCTATATAATATAAACTAAAATGCTAATATTAAGTGTAGTTAATACCAAAAAGCAAACCCTTATCAAACGGACCAACATCTTGCAAAGATATGAAATCTCAAAATTGGAACATGTAGTGTGGAAAGCCATCATCCACAATTGGGAATAACTTTTGTATAGGAAGAAGAGATGAATTTGAACAAATGTTGGGTTGTTCTATATTTCATTCTATTATCTTGTATATCAAAAAATTGAAAAGCCTATAAACCGCCTTCCACAAATTCGATATTAAGCCGCTCGAGGTCTGATCTCCTCATGGTACCGTGTATACGGTCACCGACACGGTCATGGAGAATCATCTCGAGAGTTGATTTAACATGCGATCTTCCATACGGTGGTTGTTCGTACATACGAACAACCCTAACTTTCAATATCAATTCATATAGGGAATGGCCGATTTCCCTAACCCTCTCAACTAAACTGAAAAATGGAGTCATGAAGTTATGGTTTGGAATGAACTAATTTCTTGTAAAATGCAATAGTGCGTTTGATTTGTATGTGTAACATACAGATCTATTTATAAAACCGTACGAAGAAAAATATTTATAGTATGAATTGAATTTTTGGATGAATTAGATTTGTTCCATTATATATGATTTATATATCTCTAAAATATATGTGAGAATATATTGTTGATGTGTGAAAATTAATGAGGATATCTATATCTATATATTCTATATATTATCTAATAATGATATCAATTCGAAATTCCTAAGTGATGGTATATTGCAGGTAGTTTAGTAATGCGGGGAATATTTATATATGAATATTATGAGTAGATTTTTAGGTTAATATTTAATTAGATTTAGGTTAATTAGATTGTACATACATTTAATTAAAATCTTATATATAATTAAAATATATAATCTAATATTAATATTCATATATTAGTTCCTAAAATAAATAGATATGGTGTATATGTATATATAATGAAATTTATCTATTCTAATATCTATCACAAATAACATGATTTTATATAACATGTTATAATTAATCTTTGTAGGTATACAAAGATTTCGTTATGGACCAATATTTGGTCCATATATATGTCGGATATTTAATGTATATGAATATATTTGGTCCATATATATGTCGGATATTTAATGTATTCGGTCCATTAATATTTACATTAATTTATATGAATTAATTTAGTTAAGCAAAATATATTATATAATTTTTCAGATTAGGAAAGTTATTTTGGACGGGAAAAATTAGTCCTTAACTATCTTACTTTTAGATATTATATAGATGCGAAGGAATGTATATCCATACACAATGTATATATATATAATCTGAAGGATTTTAATTAAGGGAGATAATTGAAGAGAAGATATGTGTATATTTTTTCCATTTAAAGATGACTTCTTGCAAGTAAATGGTTCAGGCGAAAGTCAATATCAACTAATTATTATATTTTGGAAAAACCATATCAATCAATTCTGAAAATAATAAGAACAATAAATCTATTATTTTTTACATAAATTATATATTATATATAATGCACATTATATATTCGAGGTATTATAATAAAATTTCATGTCTTCTTAATCATGGTAACAATTACAATATGTATAGTAATTATATAGTCACACGTTAATAGTTATTTTGAAGGATATAATCTTACTTGATTTGTGAGTATTATTTTTTATAATAATTTTAATTGATTGAATTTCATTAAGTTTAAGAAACGTGCATACTAAGTCATTTTAGTCTATAAATAAGAACTAGTATACCACAAGTCCCCTTGGGGATGGCCTAGTGGTGGAGTGGTGATATTTTGAGGTCAAAGGTCTCAAGTTCGAATCCCACCAACACCGCTAGGTGTGAGCCTGTCACACCTGGCTTGCCAAGTGTGGTTTACCTCATTTGTGTGGTTTGCAGGCTATTACACAGGGGCAGTGCGCACCTCGGTAGCGGCTGCGGGTTACCTTCGACAACAAAAAAGAACTAGTATACCACCCGTGCGATGCACGGATAAAATATGCATACTTAATAATTTTATTAAAATGTTACAATAAAATTTATTTATCTAATAATCAAAAGAATATTACTCTCGACCCTTTTATTTTGATTGGATTTGGGTGGAGATTTGGATTTAACATGTTCAAGATCATCAACATAGTCCTGTGAAATAAGATCATCAACATATATCTTGATGAGCAAATGCATTAAAAGTTGCATGCATCTCAATGACAAATAAATTGTGCATATTTTAATTAAAAAATGTACATTAATGGAAGAAGACTACATTAGATTGTATATACTATAATATATGAAATATTTAATGGTAAAATATGAAACTCAAACACGTGTTAAATTCTGAGAGCATTAAGTTCTTCACGGTGTCAGGCTTCGACTCTCCACCACCTCGACTCCCCTTCTCTCTAAATCACAACCGAAAAGACTTCAAATACAAAGCTTTATTTCATAAAGATAAAGTAATTGATAAATAATATGGACTGGATGCAAGAAATCTCAATCACATAGAAGAAATGTGATAAAAAATTAACCACTCCTTTATAATCTTCAACATATGTATTAATAGACACCATATATAAATTTTCCCCTGCTAATTGTACAAAGAAGCGAAAACTCAGATAGATGTTTCTGAAAATTTACTTAGGGCAAACTGCATGCGAAAGAGAGAGTCTTTTGTTTCAACCAACCTGTTTAGTCATCACCAATCAAACTAAAAAAATTTTATATAATTTTTTCGATAATCAATGCACTGAACAATAATAATTAGTAGGAAATATATTGATAGAGACACACATAGACACATACTTGAAACCATGCAAGTTGGAAGAGGATGACGATGAGATTGACGATGTTTAATTGGTTGTCTTTATGAGTTGTGTGGCATAGTAGCTTTAATGTTGTTCGAAAATCCGATTCGATCACTTTCTTCTTTTTTCTTTTCTTCTCAAAATTCTCTCTTTCAATTATTTTTCAAAATAATAATTTTCTGAGGAGAATGAATAACAATAAAACTGCAATAAATAGACAAAAAAACCCTACAAATACACATTGAGTATCATGCCAATGCTCAGAATATCAAAATATAAAATGATTAAATAAATTTAATGAAGCTTTTGGTATTCATCAAAATATGTCGGACAATCTATATTTCAGAGGGGATATATAATTAGAAGTTTATACCCCTGTGTTTAAAAATAAGTTTTTGTGCTTCGACTCGTGCTTCCATTGCAAGAAATTTCATTGACTTTCACTTGATGCATCATCAAATCAAAAGCTTCTGTTAATGCTTGAAAATTTCACAAACGAACAATTCAACTCTCATGGAAAAGACAAAAAACAAAAAGGAAAAATAATTAGATACCAAAATGATAAAAATGAATTGCACGACAATGAATTTATCAGATTGTAATCGACGCCGACGATATAGGGACTTTGATAGCAGTTTTGGCAGAGACATCATTGGATCCGACTGCACTTCTATTTGTCTTCCTATTGAATATAAGAAAAAATAAAATAAAATCTTGAGATATATATTGACAAATTGAATTGACATATTTAACTGTGTTGTTCGATGGTAGATATTGAGATGATATCCTCAAAAAATTGACCGCTT
Source organism: Perilla frutescens (assembly GCA_026008535.1). Taxonomy (NCBI): domain Eukaryota; kingdom Viridiplantae; phylum Streptophyta; class Magnoliopsida; order Lamiales; family Lamiaceae; genus Perilla; species Perilla frutescens. Next base: position 30,654,925 of record BRKX01000014.1, on the reverse strand, counting down.
AAGAGGTAATAAATATCTAAAAGAAATTGATTTTTTAGAATTTTGAATTGAATTTGACATACTTGCGGAAATAATTGACTAATTTTATTCATAGATATTCTCTATGATCATATCCCTCTTATATTAGCTAGGTTATTGATAGGCTAAGTTGAAAAACTGTAATCCGTGCTTTAAACATTTTTAGTAAACTGCTTAAAAACTGTTCTGTGATATGTGTGGGACAGATGCAAATATATAAATAAATAAAGCAGTAAAAACGCACGAGATGATAACCTAGTTCTGTTCAACCAACCTACTCTGGGGGGATTGCTCCCAAACTTGAAGATTTGACTGGTACTCCTTCGTCGAGTGTATTAGGGATATTACACATACAAGCCTCCCGCCTTATGCTACCCGTTCTTCTCTACGAACTCTTTCGCTAGTCGAAAGTTGTAAGATCCCCTCACAACCTTGACACTAGACTCCCTCTAGCTACCCACGACTTCAACTTATAATCTCTCCCGAGATTGCATATAAAACTGGAATAAAAATCCCCTCACGTGTTTCACTCGTAAACACTCAAAACTAGTCTATCACGTTGAACATTTTACTAAACAACTACTAGTTACCAAAAGACCACAAACTGATTCTAACACTAGAATCTAAACAAAATATCAGTGGTACCGATTGCTGCACAAATCGATCTTCATATATAGTCTTCACTTAAGCTTGGCGTCAATCTCTTGCTTTCCGCCAACTAGGTAAGTGGTTTGTGGCCTTCCAAACGTGTGTAGATAGTTCCCATGCGTAGGAGGGTTAATTCAGCACCGGATCTACACCACAAGGCAGTAAAAATGAATCTATCTTGACCTTCCAAACTGGTTTGGCGCAAGATCTTTCCAACAAGGAAACTGCCATAAATAGAGTGTCCCTGGTTCTATCTGGGACTGATGAAGACTCAAATTCGTGCTTTTTCCTTTATCTTTTTACACCCTTTTTAAGTGTTTAGTATAGAGTCTAGTTTAGTTTTGGGGGTAAAGCTGATTGCAGGAGGCTGAGGGCACAAAACCACCACAATAGGCACAGACAGGTGCTATTTATGCTGAGGGCACAAAGGACTGATTTGCCTGCCGAGGACCCAGTCAAAGTTGTTGCGAGAATTGCGCAAAAGAATCGCGGGACAGTTCCTATATGCACGTGGTGGTGATGCGGCGGTCAGTTCCGAGTCTTGGGGAAGTCTAAACACGTTGGGAAGGAAGTGGGGACATCAGAAAGCTGTTGGAGATGCTAGGGTTTGTTGCTATCCCTCCTAAATTCAAGGAAGAACGTTGAGCATAAAGTGTGGAAGTGGAGGAGTGCAAGAACCCCGGCGTGGGTGAAATCTGGGCTGCCTGAAGCCTTAATTCATTTTGCTATAAATACTTTTATCTGTTTTCATATCAGACACCTACCTACCTACCTTCTTTTTTCTTTCGTATCACAAGATACAATTTACTGTTTTCGTATTTAGTTTAGTTGCTGGATATTCTGTCTGCCTGAAGCTGGCGATTTGCCTGCGGAGAGGTAGTTCAGTTGTTTTGTTGGCAAAACTGGGGTTGGGCCCAGAAGTTAATCGAGTTATTTTCTGTCCAAGTAAGATGTCTTTTATCATTTCTTTTACTTTCGTTTCTATGTTTACTGGCTAAGTATCCACTGTTCAAGTCAAAGTAATGGTCTAAAGGTAGAATATGTGTATGAGGTAATCGGACTTTAAAGCCTTAAGGGTTCACAATCTTAACTTGTTTTTTCACTTAGACATAGGTAAAGGGTGGTTGGAGATGAAAGCGCGCATTTCTGATTAACTGGTGCTAGTGTTAGTTACGTGGGAGTGTATAGGTGACCCATGCCTCGATACCCGCATAGTAACAAATCCGGGGGTGACAGCCTTGGTAGTTGAGATTGAGTAGTATATGCAGGCACAAGACCATGTCAAACCTACTAGAATCGGGTCGCTTTTGCCCTCAAAGCTGCTATACCTGCAAAACCTTTGTGTGATTCTCTCCTTAGGTTCCTGTATAGTTAGGTCCCTAGGTGCCGATCGTATCATCTAGACGATATAATGTAAGAAGTGATTGGGGAGTGGCCGATCGTATCCATTTCCTATAACCGGTTAACCCTCAAAGTGACAATTACCCATATTTGGCCATAGGGATTCGGTTTTTGACCTTTCTGCTAGTGTGGGCACAACGGGTAGTAGTGGTAATTACATGTGTTTTGCCCGGGATTGCACATATCTACCGAATGACTTGATGCTTTGATTTGAACACTTTTATTACTAATATTTTCTCTTGTGATTTCCTTTTCAGCATTTAGTTAGTTTAAGTTTATTAGCAAGGTTTTTAGAGTAACACTGAAAACCCAAACTGAAACTAAGAAAAGACAGAAGGTTAAGACACTCCTCGTGGGATCGACATCCGTCTTCACCAGCTATACTAGCCGTTGAGGGCAGATTAAGCATTTGTGGACTATTTGTCTGCAAGTGTATTTTTGCACACTAAAACGACGGTGTGCCAGGGACATACTCTGGAACAGTTCACCAACTGTTCTTTCTTTTCTTGCACACCGAAAAACAAATCTTCGTGGGACATACCCAGGCACACATTGTCGAACATATCTCGCCAATTTAACAACACAAAAACTTAGTGCATGCAGTGGCACTAACAATCTCCCCCTTTGGCGTTTATGATCGGAAATTATCATCACGATCTGCACAACACTTGAATAAACTTCGCAGATCAACAATATATCAAAGTGAGTGATATATTCTAAAACTGTCAGAGACAGTTACAAGCACACTCCCCCTGAATCTGAACTGGGAGTGCCTTCATCACGATCAGAGCATTGTTTTCGCAGTGTAGAACTGCATTGTCAGTCGATCAAAAATATAGTACAGACCAACAAAAATTAAAGTGGGGGTAAACAGTATCCCCAATAAATTGTTTGTTCAGAAAACATTAAACATTAAAAAATGAGCACACGCTCAACATAGCAGCAGCAGCAGCAGCAAAAAGACCATCCTTCATCCACACGTGGCCTTTGTTCACCAACATTCTTCTCCCCCTTAATTGTTGCCAGAAACGGCAGACACCAAACTTCAGGCCGGGGAGGCAGCATCATCATCATCATCATCGGCATCAGCAGCAGCCGGCTTATCAGCAGCATAAATAGAGGAAACACTCGGTACATCAAGCGGCGAGGCAAGGCCAAGGGCTCGGGCCCGGAGATCAAACAGCAAGGCCTCCAACTCCTGTTTCTTGGTCTTGAAAGTTCGAATAGATTTGCTCAGAAACACAACTTCACGCTCCAGAGACTTGATATGCCTGTCAAAGAAAACAGAAGTGACAGCAAAAGAGGCAGCAGATCTGTTTGGGACAGATGGTGGCACAGGTCTCGAGCTTTCATCAGCATCGCAGGAAGGAACATCCGGAGCATGCTGAGATGAAAAAAACTTATGGCTGAATGACAGCGGCTGCGTAACAGGCGCATACACATCATTTGCAGAAACAACATCATGCTGGGCCATTATGATGCTGAAAATTAGGCCAGGATAGCCAACAGGTTGTTGGGTACGAGTCGATTCGGCATGAGCAATGACGTTCTCAAAGATCAGCAGACCAAGATTAAACTCACTACGAGTGCCTACTGTGAACAGCAACAAAGCCATGGACTTGCCAACAGTAGAATCATGAGTACTGGGAAACCAATTCCGAACAGCAACCTTGTGAAGTATTGAGTACTTCACACTCAGATCAGAAGCCAACAACGCACGCCCTGAGGGCCACACCACCCGACTTCCTCCAGTCAATTCTGACACTACTTCATTCAGATCAAAAACAGGTGCAAGAGCAACAAGGTTCTCACGACCCAAAAAATCATTAATCACGGCAGGGGAAAATGCAATCCAATGACCCCGCACAAACACAGAAAAAGCATGCTCATAGGAAGCATCACGCATACGCTTAGACAAGTTAGCATAAAATTCATGCACAACAGCAGCAATAAAAGGAGGAGAAGAAAAAGCAGACTTCTCTAACCGGAGATCATGCAACAGAGAATCAACACCAGTTCCCTTTATATCGGACTTAACCAAACAACGCTCGGAAATCAACGAGCGACCAACAACAATCTTGAATTGATTTTGGTGAAGGGCATAGATAAACTTACTTGAGTCAAAGTCCTCAGAATCGGAATCTGATCTGTCTGGAACAGACTCAGGGACATCCTCTGCTTCTTCATCAGAGGGGAAAGGTGCTCTGGCTTGCTTCATCAGCGGGCGACGACGACTCGACATCAACCCCATCCTCTGCTCAGACACACTCTGTGTAACACGGCGAGCAAAAACAACCTCAGGTTTCTTAGGAACAACCTTTTTCCCAGCAGGCTTCACTGATTTTGGGGGTTTTGATGAAGACCCCTTCTTAGCAGCAACTTTCTTGGATTTGAGGGTTTTTGAAGGAGAACCCTTCTTCGCAGCAACCTTGGCCAACACTTTGGATTTCAATTTGGCAATGGGTGTGTCATCTTCATCATCAGACACTGGAGGAGTGACTGATTCATCTCTCAACTCCAACTTGCATTTGGACCCGCGAGTTTTGGAGGAGGTGGCCTTTGGAGGAGGGACAGAAACATCCACATTAACAGGAGACTCCTCATCGAGGAAGGAGATATAAACATCATCTTCACCTTGATCATGAACAAGGTTTTCAGCAGCAGCAACAGGTGATACTTCACCAAGAGGAACTTGAACCGTGACAACGGGCGTGTCACTCACCAAAGGATCAACAGCAGAGATAGACGGAGCTTGAACAAATTTCAGCGCGTCAAGAGATGCAGCAAATTCCTCAATAGAGGTAGGATCTTCGTCAACAGCAGGGGTGACGGCAACATCATCTTCAACAGAGGCCATGGAGACTTCATTTCCTCCAATATTCTCAATGGCAGCTGCAATTGAGGCATCCAAAATTTCTGCAGACACCATGGGCGGAGATAATGGCACTTCAGAAACCCTAGGAGAGGGTTGAACATCGAGATCTGTCTCAGACACAGATCGAGGTGGCAAATCAGCAGAAGGTGCCACATAAGTTGGCACAGAAGCAAGCGCTTCAGAGGAAGCAACAGATGGCTTCACAGAGACAGAGACAATTGAAGACGAAAACACAATGGGTTGAGAAAGCTCTGCAAGCTGTCGCCACAAGTCTTCAGTAGAAATTCTGGGTTTCTTCACTTGAGTGGGCTTAGAAGAAATAGCTTTGTCTGCCATTAGAGTTCGAACAATGAAAATTCAAACACACACCACAGAGAGAGAATGGCTTGGAAATTTTGCAACGATTCTGTCTCTTTTGAAAAATAAGGTTAAGACCTTAATTAGGAAACTCTAAAAGGAAATTTCCTTAACTCACTTATTCCTCACACATCACCCCGCAGCTAGGTGTGGAGAAGTAGAATCGATCGTGGTGCGAAAATCAAGGCACAACTAGCCATTGAAAAGTAACCGTTCGTCCAAAGCAGAAACTGTCCGAGACAGATATTGGCACAACACTTACAGACCATATTAACCATGGTCATTTTATACTCTCTATACATACATCACTGACCAAGACTGTATAGAGAGTCTTCTCATAACGGAGAAGTTTTGAGAACACAAAGACCCAAGGAGGATCTAAGTGTTTCAAACCTTCTGCTATCAAGTGCCTTCGTAAAGATATCCGCAAGCTGGGCATCTGTTCCAACATATTCGATCACAAGGGATCCATCTTTAACAAGCTCTCGGATGAAATGGTGACGAATGTCTATGTGCTTTATACGAGAGTGCTGAACTGGATTTTTCGAAATGTTTATCGCACTCATATTGTCACAGTATATGGTAAGGACAGACTGTGGGACGTTATAGTCATGCAACATTTGTTTCATCCACAAAAGTTGAGTGCAACAACTTCCAGCAGTGATATATTCTGCTTCGGCAGTAGACAGAGAGATAGAATTCTGTTTCTTGCTGAACCATGACACCATGTTATTTCCAAGGAAAAAAATCCTCCAGAGGTACTCTTCCTATCTTCAGTACAACCTGCCCAATCTGCATCGCAATACCCTACCAAACTAGGGTTCGTATCATAGGAAAACCAAAGTCCCAACTCAGACGTACCCTTTATGTACTTGATTATGTGCTTGACAGATTTCAAGTGACTTTCTTTAGGTTCAGATTGGTAGCGAGCACAAACTCCCATGCTATAACAAATGTCTGGCCTACTTGCTGTAAGGTAGAGCAGACTCCCAATCATACTTCGGTACAAGGTTTGCTCAATGGCAACACCAACTTCATCTTTTGACATATTTGAAGATGTCCCCATCGGAGTTCTTTTCGGGCTGCAACTTTCCAATCTAAATTTGCTGATTAAGTTCTTTGCATACTTCGTTTGAGATATAAAGATTCCATCATCCTTTTGCTTCACTTGAAGCCCCAGAAAGTAGGTTAGTTTACCTACAAGACTCATCTCAAATTCGGAAGTCATGTCCTTCACGAAGTCTTTCACCATTCTGTCTGAGACAGATCCAAAGACAATATCGTCCACATAAATCTGAACAATGATCATGTCAGATTTTTCTCTCTTGATGAAGACAGTTCTATCAGCACCACCACGAATGTATCATTTCTCCAGAAGGTATTTGGTAAGTCGTTCGTACCAAGCTCGTGGAGCTTGCTTGAGACCGTAGAGGGCCTTCTTCAGTTTGTACACAAACTCAGGATGGTATGGGTCTTCAAAGCCTTTGGGTTGGCTTACGAACAAATCTCCAGATAAGTACCCATTTAAGAAGGCACTCTTCACATCCATTTGGTACAATTTAAACTTCATCCATGCAGCCATGGCAATGAGCAACCTGAAAGATTCAAGACGAGTAACTGGAGCAAACGTCTCGTCAAAATCCACACCTTCAACTTGTGAATAACCTTGTGCCACAAGTCTCGCCTTATTTCTGGTTATGTTCCCTTCTTCATTGGTTTTATTCTTGAAGATCCACTTCGTGCCGATCACATTAACACCTTTAGGACATGGAACCAAATCCCATACTTCATTTCTTTCAAATTGCAGAAGCTCTTCTTGCATGGCATGAATCCATCGATCATCTTTTAAGGCCTCTTTAACGTTCTTGGGCTCAGTTGAAGAAGTATAGCAGATATTTGCAATCATCTCACGATAATTCTTTCGAACTCCTCTGGTTCTAACTCCTTCACTCACATCACCAATGATGTTTGTTGCAGAATGATGCTTCTGCATCCCTTTTGAAGGTTTGAGGCTATTCAGGTTCTCATTTCTCAACTCAGCTTGATCATTGTATTCCAAACTGTCTGGAACAGAAGCTGGCACAAGAGTTGTGACATCAACAATCTCTTCATCAATCTGGACAACAGGTTCTTCCAGATCATCTACAACAATATTGATGGACTCCATCACCATCTTGGTCCTCTTGTTGAACACTCGATAGACCCGACTATTTCTCGAATATCCGAGAAAAATGCATTCATCTCCTTTAGCATCAAACTTGCCAAGCTGCTCTCGGTCTCTTAACATATAACAAGTACTTCCGAAGATGTGAAAGTACTTTAAATTTGGTTTCTTCCATTTCCACAGCTCGTAGGGAGTAACTCTTATCTTGGGTCTAAAATACACCCGATTAATAACATGACATGCTGTATTCACAGCTTCAGCCCATAGATTGTCAGGGACAGATTTTGCCTTCAACATGACTCGGCTCATTTCTTGAAGAGTCCGATTTTTCCTTTCAACAACACCATTTTGTTGAGGCATTTTTGGTGCAGAAAACTCCTGAGCAATACCTTTTTCTTCACAGAAATATTTGAAGTAAGCATTTTCAAATTCAGACCATGATCACTTCAAATTCTCATCACAACTGTTGCCTTCTCCAGTTCAAGCTTGAGACAAAGATTTTTGAATGTCTTAAAAGTTTCTCCCTTATCTCTAAGGAACTCCACCTAGGTGAATCGTGTGAAATCATCCACACACACAAAAATAAACTTCTTTCGTCCAATACTTTCAGTTTGAACAGGCCCTATCAAATCCATATGCAACAACTCCAAGGCTTTTGAGGTGGTAATCTTCTTAACAGATTTATGTGATGTATGAATCTGTTTTCCCACTTGACATGGCCCACAAATTTTGATACGATCAATATCAAACTTCGGGACTCCATTCACAGCTTCTGTCTTCAAGAGTCGCTGCATGTTTCTGTAACTCACATGGCCGAGCTTTTCATGCCATATGTTTGCTTCATCAAGTTGAGTTCTGAAGCAATTACCTTTCATGTTGAGAAGGTAACAATTGTCCCTTGATCTGTCTCCATCCATCAGCAGCACACATTCTTTGTTCTTCACAAGACATTTGTCTCTAGTAAAATGAACCAAGAGACCTTGATCGCAGAGTTGACTTATGCTAATTAAGTTAGCTTTCAGTCCTTTAACAAGCAAAACATCCTCCAAGTTGGGCATCCCTTCAATATTTAGATGACCACGGCCAAGAACTCTTCCCTTAACACCGTCTCCAAAAGTAACGGATTGATAAGAACAATCCTTTTGGATATTCTTCAACATACTGGCATCTCCAGTCATGTGTCGCGAGCATCCGCTGTCAAAGTACCAGCTGCTCTTTGCGTGAATATTGAGGGCAGTGTGAACAACATAGTTCCTGTGACTGTTCTAGGATCTGTTCCGCACAGATTGTCTTCTGAAATTCAGGTCATTCTGAGATCGACCTTTCCTCCTCATTCTTCTGAGATCATTGATGTAGTACCTACAATATGGTTGAATGTGACCAGGTTTTCCACAATAGTGGTAGACAACTCCATTCTTTCAAGGCTGTGACTTTGGAGGCTGTGGCTGCTTGATCTCTGATTTAAATTCAGATTCTGTAACAGATTCATCATGCTTTCCAGATGTTTGTCCTTGACAGAAATGATCGGAAAACTTCACACCAGTATATCTAAGACCTGTATGGTCCTGTGGATTTTTTCCTTTAGAAAGGATGTCATCGAGCTGAGATGATCCAGAGTTCATCATCTTGACAAGCTTCTTTAGATGAAGCAGTTCACCATTCTGAGAGTGAGAATTGTTTCTGGACTGTTGAAGATCATTATGCAATTCACTGTGGCGCGTGGACAAACAATCTCTCTCTTTAATGAGATCACCATTCTCTTTCATCAGCCCTTCATTGACTTTAACCATTATGATCCAACTCTCATGAAGCTTTTTGAGAAAAAGTAACATTTTTAATTGTGATGCTTCAATTATATTTTTAATATTTTTTTTTGCATCTTTGTAATTATAAATGAACTATTTTGGTGATAATTTCTCAAGGACTCACCTTCAGAGATTTTCTTCTGCAATCGTATCCGGTATCATAGGAGATTAAGGTGGTCAATTAATAATAGGATTGAAAACAATCTTATTAATGTGCATTTTTTATTGTTTCACAAGTAAAATCTGGTGTATGTTTTTAACTATTGTCTATTCTAATTTCTTAAGTGTACGTAAATTGTGTAATATATGCTCAGGAAAATGGAATGGTAGTAGACTTTCTCTATTATATATGTAGTTAATTTTACCTTTTTTTTTATAATTTCTCACTTTGATTGTATTTGAATGGGTGTTTAACACAAGTGTTTTGTAGATGAAATTATTATGTAAGAAAACATTCTCATTATTTGACCAATATTATTATTGTGAGTAGATTGTTGTGTTTTGTATAGAATATAAATAGTTATTTTTGAAATTGCATAAAATTTTCAAAAATTATACACACACACACACACACACACACACACACACACACACACACACACACACACACACACACACACAGGGGTTGGTTATTCTAAGGATAAGTTGTGGTGTGAAAATTAGGGACAAATCTTGTCCCTACAATTTTATTAGATCAACGGCTGAGATTTGAGATATTTTAATTGATAATAATGCTTTTTTTAATTATTATTTAATCATGAAGGGTATTTATGTAAAATAAAATTATAATTCCATATGGTATCATGCATCGTGATCTCAGAATCCCATAAAATCGGGAAGAAGTAAACTGCTAGATAATTTAGCCTACGAAATTGATTTCTCTATAAAGCAAAACCGCCACGAAATCGATTTCTCTACAAAGCAAAACTGCCGCCCTCCAAAAATTTGGAACCCTAGATTATCGACTGCGAAATCCCCAATAGAGGCAATGATTTCGGCAACGGTGGCTAACTGCGGGCTGAAATTTTAAGAAGCCGGCGGCAATTGTAGGCTCCATAGACGGCGCGGACGTCTGAGGAGACGGAAGAAAAATGGGGCGAAATAAAACGGGTAAGTATTATTGGGTTAAATCGAATTGTGGGATGAATTTGGTGAAAAAATTCGAAAAAGGAGAGAACTTGTGAATGGTTTCGCCATTTTGAGTAAATCAATTTAACGAATTTGGGGATTTTTGTTTGAATGGATCGGTTGATGTTGCTAATTGTTAATCTATTATTTTTCTATTTTCGGTTGACAAATTTGAACATTAAAGGATAATTGGGAATGTATATTTAGTGATTTTCTGTTTTAATAGATTCGTGGGTTTTTCTATGAAGTCCAATAATGATGTGAAAATTATGTTTTATATGTCTTTTTATTGGGGATTAATGTGTGGTATGTTTATTTTGGCGTGATAAAACATCCAATATATTTGTGAAGTATCATGCATTTCATTAATGGGAGTCGTATAAGTAGTTACAATAGAAGCTTGAAATATTACAAAATGAAGGGTTGTTGATTATGCTCAATTGTACATGTGATTGTGCACACATGCTTAGACACTAATTTTAAATATGTTTCTATGTTTTGCTCTCAATGTGAAGTTTGAATGCTACCGAAGACATATGTTTACGCTAGTTATAAATATTTTTGTATGTTTTATTATGAATTCGAAGTTTGAATGCTATGTAAGAAATGTTTTCGACTTTCAGGCACTTCAGAGGTTGTGGGGAACGACTATGATTCCAAGGAGGAGATGCATGAGCATAATCAAAATGATGACACAACAGAGCACGTGAAGGAAAATAGGTCTAAATTTAAACACGACAAAAGAAGAGGTATTGATGCTATCTAGCATATTATAAGTAGCATTGCATTAAGTTATAAGAAGCATTGCAGTAAGTTATAAGTAGCATATTATAAGTAGCATTGCATTTAGTTATAAGAAGCATTGCAGTAAGTTATAAGTAGCATATTATTAGTAACATTTAATGTTTACATTTAATTTAATACAGCTGAATCGCATGTGGAAGATGAGGCCATGGTTCTATCAAAGAAGAAGAAAAGAGGTAAAGCTTTAGTGCATGCTTTTTATGACTACATCTAGTACTTTTTTAAAGTAAGTTCATGATGCTTTTAATTCTTTCCTAACACTGTTAAGGATGTTGCTGCAGCATTAAGAGAGTCAATCCTCGAAATTTCAGATGATGATATCTCAATACCCGAGGAGGGAGACGGCTCAGGTGTACCCACATATCCAAAGCTAAGCAACCGAGCGTGTCCAAAATTGATTTTCCAAGCAAACGAGAAGTACACAATAGGCCAACGCAAAGCCGTTAAGGACATGGGATTCCAACATATCTTGTATATGAAAGTGGAGAAAGTCCCTACACATCTAGCGGATGGGTTGAAAGTGAAGTCCACAATAGTAAAATCATACTTGACGAGACTAGACATGGCTTGGAGGGATACTGATAAGTCCATTTTTTTCGTGTTTTTATGGGCATTTTATCCCTTATAAATGTCCTTTTTAGTGTGTTTTGAGTCGAAAAGAACCAGGTTGCGGTCAAAGGGCATTCCAAGAGTCGAGTCTGGCGGAAGGGGCATTTTATGCCCAGTTATTCACGTATATCTCACACATATGTTCATTAGAGGCACAGGGGACTTCTTCAGTATCCATCCCGCATTCGGTTGGTGAAGTGGGCATATCAGATACAGATGGAGCTGACAGATGATGCCGTGCCCATAGTACTCGCACAGACTCGACCACAGGGCAGAATGGGCATTCCAGTGAAATTCGGGATTCGGTTGAAGGACAGCTGGTGGAAGGATAGCTACATATCCGCAGGAGAGTTGGAGCTAAGATGGACTCCTGGAAGGTGCTGCAACAAAAGGATAAGCTCAGACGAGGAGATAAGCTCAATCTAAGGAGATAAGAGCAATCCCTAAAATATAAGGATTTGTTGAAGATAAAGCTTATCCAGTCAAAGTCAGCGAGGGCACACTGTTCCGGATTTTCAGCAGAAGACGCCCGCCTGTAGGGGAAACTCTACTAAAAAATGTAATTATTTAAACAAGTTTAGTCTCTGGGAAAACAAGCTTTAGACACTCTGAAACATTTCTACAGTTTATATTTTCTGCATTTTAATTTTCGCACGCTGCATAGGCAGCTAAACAACACGAAAGGTCTTAAACCTTCCGGACTTAGGTTATGTTCATGTTCATCGATATTGGAGTCAAGTTTTTGCTTAATTAATTCAGTAAGTTCTTATTTAATTTGATGTCTTTAAATTCTGCAGTTTTAATTATGTCTAGCCTTCTCGGCTAGATCTTTAATTCTGGCATTTGAACGATGAAATTGGTTTGAGCATAAATCTGGACTCGTGAGGCCAAAATGGGCATAGTAATATATGATTAGTTTCCGTTAATTCTTGTGCCTTGTTCCACGTGAGTGTGTGTCTGAAGTGCCCAATGTGGCTGATCACTCGTTAGGTAAAGAGGGCACACCACTATTAATTGAATTAGCGAATCGTGACTGTGTGTCAGTTCATATAGTAATAAGGGAATTAATGGGGTGTTGTTACCACAAGAGGAATCAGTTGAACACAACAGATCTGGGTCTGTCTAGGGCACACTGCTGCTTGTTTGCTTACATCTCTTAGAGGAATCGGGAGGTGGGTAACTGGTTAGGGGTTTAATCGAAGAGAAATCACTTTTAAACCTAAAATGAAAGAATGGATAAGGAGACGTAGAGAGGAATTCGGTCACCATAACTAGATGACCTATCATGTATGAAAATCGGTGTGCCCATAATCGAGTTGTTTTATGTCTAAATCAAATTCTAATTCAAATGCCAGAACCTTTTGTTATTTGATATTTTCTTTAGTTTCTTTTGCAGATTTAAATTCAGTTTAGTGACAACACCAAAACCGCCTTTGTGATTGATTACTTGAAGATAGAATCGCAACAGCTCTCTGTGGGATCGACCCGTACTCATTGGCTAGCTACGCTCGCTGTGGGCACAGGAGTTTACGAATATATTTTTGAGCGCGAAACGACCGCGCGTCAAAATTGGCGCCGTTGCCGGGGAGATGGTTTGTAGTGATTTTATCTTCCACAATTGGTGAGCCTAGAAGTTGATGCCCAGGGGCTCTTCGGAGGAGACTCTATTGTACGATCCAGTGATATTTTCTTTAGTTTCTTTTGCAGATTTAAATTCAGTTTAGTGACAACACCAAACCCCCCTTTGTGATTGGTTACTTGAAGATAGAATCACAACAGCTCTCTGTGGGACGATCCGGAGATAGAGAAGACCTCGAGGAAAAATAGGGCAGCAGTGAAGAGGGCACACCAAGCAGCAAATAGACCTCGTGAGCCCACACCACCACCAGAGGATCAAGAAGATCAAGGAGACGAAGGGCACGAGGAGGAAAGACAGTTTGAGAACGGCCACAACATCAACATGGCCGCAAATGGAAATGCCGCGAATGGCAATGCGGATGATAACAGGACTTTAAGGCAGTTGGTCTTCCCGACCAACATGAACTTGCGCCTAATGGGCATTACACTCCCAGCTGTGACTCAGAACTGGGATATTCACGCAAACTTTATCTAGATCTTGCCGAAGTTCCACGGAATGCCTGGAGAGGATCCACAAAGACACTTGCAAGATTTTGAGATGGTTTTCCAGACTCAACCATCCGACCATGGACGAGAGAAGTATGTGCGGTTGGTCTCGTTCCCTTTCACTCTTCACGATGGGGCACGGGACTGGCTGTACACACTATCCACTGGCGCTGTGACCACATAGAGACAACTTCAACATAAGTTTTTGGAGAAATATTTCCCAGCATCCTGAGTGCAAGAAATGAGAAGAATAATAGGGAGCCTGAAGATGGGAACTAACGAAAGTTTCTATGACTATTGGGGAAGATTTCAGGCGATGCTGGTGAAATGCCCACAGTACCAAATTATTGAACACGATTTGATTCAGTATTTCATCAGAGGATTGAGACCACATGAGAGGATGATCGTGAATGCCTCGTGTGGAGGATCCATTTTGAACAAACAGCCTGTTGAAGCATTCAGAATTCTCACAGAAATGGCTGAAGACAACCGAGACTTCGGTGGAGAGGGCATTGAGGAGTGGGAAGGAGCTTCCGGAGATGGTCAGACCGAGAGAAGAGAAGGATGATGTGCCCTTGGAGGAAGAAGTGGAAGAAATTCCCACAGAAGATAATGCACAAGAAGCTGAGCAGACTGATGTTGTGCCCATTCCGGAAGTAAAACAGCCTGCCAAAGTGCCCATTCCAGAGAGACGGAAACCTCCATTTCCAGGGAGATTGGCACAAAATAGAAAAGAAGAGAAAACCAGGGAGATGCTAAAAGTATTCAGCAAAGTGGAGGTCAACATTCCACTGATCGAGACAATCAAGCAAGTGCCGCGGTATGCCCGGTTTCTAAAAGAACTCTGCACCAGAAAGGTGCGCTTTAATGATGATGCGAGGTTCCTAGTTGGGGAGAATGTATCGGCAGTGATACAGAGAAAGCTACCCAAAAAGAGTGATGATCCAGGGATGTTTATGATTCCTTGCATCATAGGGAATAAGAAAGTTGAAAAGGCCATGCTGGATTTGGGGGCATCAATCAATGTAATGCCCCTGTCGGTGTTCAAAGAATTGAGGATTAGACCTCTGAAGGAGACCCGTGTGGTCATTCAGCTAGTTGACCGATCTAATATTTATCCAGAAGGCCTCATTGAAGATGTATTGGTCAAGGTGGACGAGCTTATTTTCCCAGCAGATTTTTATGTGCTTGACATGGGCACAGCGACTTCAAAATCTTCAGTTTTGTTGCTGGGAAGGCCCTTCATGAAGACAGCTCAAACCAAGATTGATGTAGACAAGGGCACACTGATGTGTGAGTTTGATGGGGAGAAGGTGACGTTCAACATTTTTGAAGCCATGAAGCACCCCTCGGATACCAAAAATTGTAATTTTGTAAACATATTTCATTCCCCGAGCCGTTCTACTTTATCTATGGTGAGCAGCAGAGAACCACTGGAGTGGGCATTGTGGGATGGACTGATTGACCAGGATGACCTGGACGAGGATGATGACATAAGGGATGGAATTATGATGCTGTATTCATTAGAAGAAATGCCACATGGATGTGTGGACTATGGTGTGCCCATTCGGAGAAATGATGACAAGCTGATGCCTTCTATTGTCAAAGCGCCCACGCTGGAGTTAAAGGCATTGCCAAGGCATTTGAAGTATGCCTACTTGGGAGATAATAAGACACTCCCTGTAATCATAAGTGCGGGGTTGAATCAAGCTGATGAGGACCGCCTTTTGAGATTGTTGAGACTATACAAGGAGGCACTCGGATGGACTTTAGCAGATATAAAGGGCATTAGCCCAGCGGTTTGCATGCACAAAATATTACTGGAAGATGATGCAAAACCCGTTCGTGATCCACAAAGAAAGCTCAATCCAGTGATGAAGGATGTGGTGCTAAAAGAGATAATTAAGCTACTGGATCAGGGCATTATATACCCGATTTCAGACAGCAAGTGGGTCAGTCCAATCCATGTTGTGCCCAAGAAGTCGGGCATTCAAGTTGTGAAAAATGAGAAAGGAGAGCTTGTGCCCACACGACTGCAAATTGGCTGGAGAGTTTGCATTGATTACCGGAAGCTGAACACGGTCACGTGGAAGGATCATTTCCCACTTCCGTTCATTGACCAAATGCTGGAAAGACTCGCAGGGAACAAGTTCTTTTGTTTCTTGGATGGATACTCAGGATACATGCAGATTGCAGTAAGTCAAGAGGACCAGGAGAAAACAACATTCACATGCCCATTCGGGACATTTGCCTATCGCAGAATGCCCTTTGGCCTCTGCAATGCTCCTGGCACATTTCAGCGATGTATGATGAGCATATTCTCTGATCTACTTGAGAACTGCATAGAAGTATTCATGGATGACTTCACAGTGTATGGGAGCTGTTTTGATCGATGCTTGGACAATCTGGAAAAGGTGTTGCAGCGTTGTGTGGATAAATGCCTGGTACTAAACTATGAAAAATGTCATTTCATGGTTAGAGAGGGCATTGTACCGGGACATGTGATTTCTGAAAGGGACATTGAGGTCGATAAAGCTAAAGTGGATATAATTGAGAAACTGCCATATCCCACTTCGGTGAAACAAGTGAGAGGATTCTTGGGGCACGCTGGTTTCTACAGGAGATTTATAAAGGATTTTGCAAAAATTGCCCAACCTATTACTCACTTATTACAGCAAGATGTTCCTTTTGAATTCGATGAAGAGTGTAAGAAGGCATTCAATTTTCTGAAAAAGCAACTGGTCACGGCACCAGTCATTCAACCACCAGATTGGGGAATGCCCTTTGAGATTATGTGTGACGCTAGTGGCTATGCTGTGGGCGCAGTACTGGGTCAAAAGAGAGGAAAAGAAAGCCATGTAATTTACTATGCCTCCAAAAATCTGAATGGGGCACAGTGTAATTACACTACTACTGAAAAGAAGCTATTAGCCGTAGTGTTTGCATTTGAGAAGTTTCGATCTTATCTCTTGGGAGCAAAGAGCATTGTCTATACAGATCATGTGCCCTGAGGCACTTGATGGCCAAGAAGGAGACGAAACCAAGACTAATTAGGTGGATCCTGCTTTTACAAGAGTTTGATGTCAAAATAAAAGATAAGAGTGGGGCATAGAACTTGGTAGCTGACCATTTGAGCCGGGTGCTGAATGAGAAAGGCGACGAAATGCCCATTGCCGATCATTTTCCTGATGAGCATTTATATTCAGCAAAGGGGACACTAGCGCCCTGGTATGCAGACATAGTGAACTACCTCGAGTCTGGAGAAATGCCTATTGGGTGCTCAAGGTACCAGAAAAATAAACTGAGGCATGAGAGCAGGTTCTATGCATGGGATTGCCCTATTCTATGGAGGAGATGCGCTGATCAAATCATCAGAAGATGTGTCCCTGATGAGGAGATAGATGAAATTCTAAAGCATTGTCACAGTTATGCTTGCGGAGGGCATTTCGGACTAAACCGAACAACAAGGAGAATTTTAGATTGTGGGTTCTTTTGGCCCACAATATTCAAGGATGCCTACAACGTCTGCAGAAGGTGTGACCAATGCCAGAGGGTAGGGAACATTACAAGAAGAAATGAAGTGCCCATGATGCCAATCATGCCAGTGGAGATTTTTTACATTTGGGGAATGGATTTTATGAGACCCTTTCCAAATTCGAGGGGGAACCAATACATTATCCTGGCAGTTGATTATGTGTCCAAATGGGTAGAAGCAAAGGCTACTCCTACCAATGATGCAAGAGTAGTAGCCGCATTTCTGAAATCCCACATTTTCAGTCGGTTTGGTGTGCCCAGGTCCATCATCAGTGATCAAGGGACCAATTTTTGCAACCAAATGCTGGAAAGATTATTAAAGAAGTATGGGGTACACCATAGGGTAACCACACCTTACCATCCTCAAGGAAATGGCCAAGCTGAAGTCTCAAATCGAGAAATTAAAGCCATTCTTGGAAAGGTTGTGGCTCCAAACTGAAAAGATTGGAGTGTTTATCTGGAAGATGCCCTGTAGGCATACCGAACTGCATTCAAGACTCCAATTGGGATGTCCCCATACAGGATGTTATTTGGAAAGTGTTGTCATCTGCCAGTCGAGTTAGAACACAAAGCACGATGGGCACTTCAGAAGCTGAATATGGATCCTAACGCCGCTGGGCATTTCAGGAAATTTCAAATTCAAGAACTTGAAGAGATGAGAATGGAGGCCTATGATAATTCGGTGCTGTATAAGGAAAAAATGAAAAGGCTCCATGATCAAGTAATTCGGAGGAAGAGATTCATCCCAGGACATAAGGTACTTTTATACCACTCAAGGTTCAAGCTTATGGGAAGAGGATTGAGGACCAAGTGGGTTGGCTCATTTGAAGTATATGCAGAATGCCCGAATGGGGTAATTAAGCTGATAAATCCCGATACTAGAGGGCGCTTCAAAGTGAATGACCACCGTGTGAAAGCTTACCTGGGGCACTCTGGTGAAGATGTCACAGTGATCTGGCTCACGGAGCCCACTTACACCTGATCTGGGGTGATGTCGTGCCCACGACAATAACTAGGGCGCTACTGGGAGTCAACCCAGGTGTTTTCTTGTCTTAATTCTTTTTTATTTATTTTTAATAAGTTTTCCAGTTGATTAACCTAGTTTAGAGAGCAATTTTACGCTTGTTTTGGATAAGCATGGTGTTTACAGGTTTAGATAAGGAGAGAGAAAGATGAAGATAAAATAAATCCCTTAGAAATAGGGATTCTGAAGTGAGGCACTCTAGAGAGATAAAATCTATTCCGATTTTTCAAGGATAAGGCTTATTCATTAACATAGGGCATACTAATCCGGGAGACTCTTAAGGAATTTGAAGAGTCACAAGTCAAATCATGAATAGTGATCCCCTTAATATAAAAGCCTTACCCCACAAAATCTCCACTATCACTTTCACTCGCCTTTTGCAAAAATCAGAACCTTCTCTCTCGATTTTTCTGAAACCCTAATTCCTGAAAACCTTCAAAATCCAACAATGGCGAAGATAAGAGGCAAGAAGGTCGCACCGAAGGCTGGACCTAAGGCATGCCTGGACTTCGAGACCCCCGCTGTCTCTGAAGAGCCCTCTCCGACCAAGTCGTGAAGAAACCTTCTGCGAAACCCAAGGGGAAGGCTGCGTCTGAAGCAGCCGCTTCGAGCAAACATGCCAAGGAAACTCCGCCGGAAAAGAAAGCTGTGCCTGAGGTTGAGGCGACGGAAGAAAGCTCCATAACCCCGACTCAAACGGAGCAGCAAGATGATGAGGCGACTGCAGAAGACATGCAGGAGGAAGAGGCTACTGAAGAGCCGGAGCTAACGCCGAAGAAAGGGGCTGAGAAGAAGAAAGCTAAGAAGCCCGTTAAGGTTCCGACTCCTGTGCCGTCGGTGGAAATCGAAGACTTGGAAGACGAAGAAGGAGAGAAAGTTGAAGGGGGAGAGGAAGCTGAAGAAGAAGGAGACAGAGACATTGAGCTAGATAAATACTTAACTGAAATAGAGGATATTGAAGCTGAAGCCCCACCGGAGAAGGTGCCACTGTTTGAGGAGGAGGACGAGGCACCCGCTGACATCAAGAAGCGGGCACTGGAGAAAGGAAAAGGAAAAAGGAAGGTTGTGTCATTTTAATTTATTAATTTTATGGTGTTTAGTATTTATGTTGTTTATTTTGATATTGTTATGTGTGTTTATTTGTGCCTATTGCTCTAATGGTGGATTATGCCAAGTATTACAAAGGCTGGAGCTTTTAATCGTAAAAGCAGGTGTTTTACGGTAATTAGGTGGCAAGTGCAAATCGACTTAATGAGCTGGATTGTTGAAATAAGAAAATCAAGACTGCTAAGCAATTGAGGAAAAAACACCCGCACGGGCGGGCACCAACAACGCCGAGAGCCTAGCGCCCTCGCCGTGCCAGCCGTCCCCGCCGCGCAGCCCGCCCCCGCCGCGCCGTGCAGCCCGCCGGCGCGCGGGCTGCCCCTTCCTCTCGGTCCAGTTTTTGCCACGTTCGTTACAAGCCATTTTTAATTGCTAAATAGACTTTTGGAAAAGAAAATCTTATAAAAAAAATCCTTTCATTAATTGATCACGGACGATCAACTCCCATGGCACTCTCTCTCTCTCTACTTTTGATTTTTCTCTCTCACTCTCTATCTTCTCCAACACACTACTAAACCATCTTCTGGAAGACACCTCTCGGCATCATCTTCTTCACCCCACCATCCTCCATTTTCTTTACCTTCCTTCACCATTTTCTTCACTCTTCCATACTCTCTTCACCATTTTTCACCATCATTTTCACCACCCTTGTTCACTAAAGAGAAGAGGAGAAAGAGGAGAACAAGGAAACCAAGCCAAGGGGAAAAGAAAAGGAACGAGAAGACCAGCGACGAGCTCACGTAGAAGCTAAGCTCGGAGGAGGTTTATTGTGCACTTTCTTGTATTTCTTGGGTGTTTTTGTGGGATTTGTTCCAAACTCTTGAAGATATATAATATTGTAGAAGTTGTTTTCATTTACCTTTGATTTATGAAATGGAGTTCTTCTATGATATTTATGTTGTTTTGAGCATGTTTAGTGGCTAATCTCCCTATTAGGGGATAGAGGATCGATTTGGTTGTGATCTATGCTTGTTTATGTTGGTTGTTGTTATTGGAATTGTTCTTATTTATGTTTAAGTGCTTGATCATCACTTGAGCATTGGTAGGATTTAGGGGATTTCTTGATTGTGAACCTAAATTCGGATTGAATTCCTTCGATTCTAGGTGCATGGGTTCCTAAACCTAGTTTGTGTGTCTCATTTTGCATGGTATAGCTAAGAGAGGTTTAACGGATATCCGTGACTTTAATAGACGTTAAACTAATTGGATGGGTCTACCATACTTGTGAGATTTGCATTATCAACTCAAATGAAGCATAGTAATCAACCATTGAGAAAATCTACACCCTAATACCTTAATCGACTTAATTCCTCTAATCTTCATTTCCATTTCCTTGCATTTAAATTGTTATTGTTCGTTTTGTTGATTGTTCATTTAATTTCTAGTTTAAATCTCCAAAATCTCTTGATTAGAATGTTTAGATTGCATTTTAGTTGTTTTGTCGAAAGCATGTGTAGCCTATAGATAGTTCTTTCTCATAAAGTCTTCCTTGAGAGATCGACTCGGGTTAAGCTCGTCGCTCCTACAATTGACCCCGTCCAATTGCGGGTGTGGTCCTAAATAGTGTCTAGTGAGCATAAACCGGAAATTATAAGTGTAAGTTTGGACCTAAACAAATTTTGGCGCTGTTGCCGGGGAAGGCTTTCGAGAATTATCTTTTTGGTGCTATATTTGCTTTTGTGTTGTTTTGAAATCGTGAACTTGTCGTTGAAGTGTTTGTGTCGTTTGTTTAAATTTATTTTTTTTAGCGTTTATGTCTTTTTGTTGGGTTTTAATATCTATGTCCGCAAGGTACGTTTGATCTCCGTTTCGTTTGTGTTTGTTTATGCTAGGGAGACGAAGTCTCAACCGGAGATTAGCTCCCGTGTTTGACAACATTCACCGACCAAGGGGATTCAATATATTCAAGGGGGAAAGAGAGATGGATCCCAATCACCCAATAAATCCCGACAACGCCAATGCCAACGCCAATGCTGCTAGGAACATGAGAGATTTTGCTCGTCCCGTGATTGGGGCGTCGACTTCTTGCATAGTTCTTGGCGAAGCCGCGAGGAACTATGAGTTGAAGAACATACATTTTAGCCAACTTCCCTCATTCTACGGGATGCCGGCCGAAGATGCTTTGAACTTCATCCGGGAGTTCTATTCCGTCGTTCAAACCTTCCCTCTACAAGGTTTGAACGAAGATCAATTAAAAATGAGGTGTTTCCCTTACACCTTGAAGGATCGAGCCAAGACGTGGTTCATGTCACTACCGGCCAATTCATTGGCCAATTGGAACGCTGTCTATGAGAAATTCATGGCCAAGTACTACTCCAATCAAAAGACCCAAGACTTGAGAGCTCAAATTGTTACTTTTACCCAATCTCCGGGTGAATCGTTTCACGAAGCTTTGGATCGATTTCGAGGTCTCCAACAACAATGCCCACACCACCATCTCGCACCCGAGTTGCTCAACCAATTCTTCTATGACGGACTTTCACAAAATTTCCAATATATGGTGGACAATGCATCGGGAGGAGACATTGGAGGACGCACCGCCGAAGAAGTCTCAAACATCTATGAGACCATGGCCACAACTTCTCAACAAAAGAGTGCTAGGGGGAAGAGAGCTTCCGTCAATGAAGCTAACCCTAGTTATGACGTGACAAAGCAACTTGCCGAGTTGACAAGGCAAGTAGAGATGCTTAGAACTTCTGAGAGACCACCCTAACAAGTAATGACCGTTGAAACTTGTGGGATTTATGGAGAGCCAACTTGTGCCAAAGATCGATCGAGCTGGAGTCAAGCGAGGAGGCTCATTTCCATGCTCTTCAAGAGCAAGTAAATGCTCTACAAGGCTTCCAACCGCGCCAACAATACAATCCCTACTCTCAAACATACAATCCGGGGTGGAGAAATCATCCGAATTTCTCTTGGAAACAACCTCAACAACCTCCTCAACCACTACACCAACCGCCGCCACCTTAACAAGCCGGAGGTGGCCAAGCTCCACCTTATCCAAGGCCGCAACAATATCCGGCCCAACCAAACCAACCGCCTAGGCCGACATTGTAAGACACATTGCAATCCTTCATTCAAGCCACACAACAAAGATTTGAATCAGTTGAGGCCTCCGTGAAGAGGATTGAGACCCAAGTGGGGCAAATAGCTGGGATCGTTGGAGAATTGGCCAAGCAAGCCAAGCCGGGCAAGTTGCCAAGCCAACCGGAGCAAGCTCAAGCCATTACCGTTCTTCGAAGAGGAAAGGTAATCGATAATAAGGTTGGAGAACCAAGTCCAACCGAGGAGGTTGAAAAAGAAGAGGAGGCTCATCAACAACAACACAAAGAGCCCGAAAAGAAGAGTGAAGAGGTGACGAAGCCCACTCTCCACAAGGCTTCCAATTCCTACAACCCTCAAATTCCATTTCCAAGCCGGTTGAGGAATGAGAAGCAAGACACTCAATTCCAAGAGTTCTACAAACTCCTTTCCAAGGTGAATGTCAATCTTCCACTCCTTGATGTCATCCGAAACGTGCCAGCCTATGTCAAGTTCTTCAAAGAACTTGCTTCAAAGAAAAGGAAGTTTGGAGAGGATGAGAAGATAGAGGTATCCGAAGTTGCGAGTGCAATCCTACAACATCAACTACCATCAAAGCTCCGTGATCCAGGTAGTTTTACTCTTAAAATTGCCTTGGGAAATGGTAAAGAAGCATGTGGTATGCTAGATCTAGGAGCCGGAATTAATCTGATGCCTTACTCTATTTATAAACAATTAGAGCTAGGTGAATTGAAACCAACTAGAATGTGTCTACAATTAGCGGATAGGTCCGTGAGATATCCTAGGGGAATTATAGAGGACATTCTAGTTAAGGTTGGTGGTTTGATAATTCCGGTTGATTTTGTTGTTTTGGATGTGGGAGATGTTAAGGAAACGGGTAAAGAACACACGCTTCTCCTAGGTAGACCTTTTATGGCTACAACTAACACTTTGATTGATGTTAAAAATGGAATGTTAAAAATATCGGTGTTAGGAGAAACGGTGTCTTTTTCCGTACATGAGAACAAGGCTATTCCCGTCTCATCATTTAAGGAAAAATTGTTCTTACATAGATGCTATTGATGTCTTGAGCCTATATGCTGTATGCTTCAATTTTACAGTTTTCTTTCATTCATGAGTGTGAATAATTCTGTGCTTATGATGTTCTAGAATTTGCCTCTGTTCTGTGTTGAACTCTTGGAATTATTGATGCACATGTAGATGAGATAGGCCATGTTTTGCTAAGCCACTGAAATAAATTAACTCCCACCAATGACACAGCCCTTGCAGCTCTTTTGAGCCTATGAAATGCCCTGGTCGATTTTGTTTTGGGATGGTTTATACTTAGCCAGGGCATTATAAAACCTGAAAAAAATGGGGAAGGTAGAGTTGTCTCTAGGAAGACATAGATATGAAGGGGCCAGAAAAGATAGGGGGAAGAATTAAAAAAAAAAGAAAAAAAAAGTGATTAGAAAAATAAGAAAAAAAAAGAGTCTGAATAAAAATCCCCCGAGTTCTAAGTGTTTAGAATGCCCAAAATAAGAAGGATTCAGTGCCTGAACAGGGGACAAGAGGGTAGTGAATAGAAAGGAGCTGGAGAGGGGTCTGTACAATCAATAAAAACCCCTCTCACTTAAAATGCCCAACTGTAACCTAAAAAGCCCTATTGATACTAATGCATCATGGTTTCTGGAGAATGAACAGCAGAACTTTGGCAAACTTATGGGACAAATTTGCATAGAATTACAACCAAAATGAGAGTATACACTGAGTGAAGAGAGTCTGTGAAGAACACCAAGCTAAAACTCATTTTTGACCTATTTTAGGTATGCTGAAACTTTGCATTTTTTGTTGGATTATTTCTGATGTGCCCATACGGAGTAACAGTTTGCATGCTTGTGTCTTGAGTATGTTTCTTTTCTCTTTTATTTTCTTTTGTTTTTCTGGATGCATTGCACCCCATGCTTGAGGACAATCATGCTTAAAGTGTGTGGGTGTGATAAGTCCATTTTTTTCTTGTTTTTATGGGCATTTTATCCCTTATAAATGTCCTTTTTAGTGTGTTTTGAGTCGAAAAGAACTAGGTTGCGGTCAAAGGGCATTCCAAGAGTCGAGTCTGGCGGAAGGGGCATTTTATGCCCAGTTATTCACGTATATCTCACACATATGTTCATTAGAGGAACAGGGGACTTCTTCAGTATCCATCCCACATTCAGTCGGTGAAGTGGGCATATCAGATACGGATGGAGCTGACAGATGATGCCGTGCCCATAGTACTCGCACAGACTCGACCACAGGGCAGAATGGGCATTCCAGTGAAATTCGGGATTCGGTTGAAGGACAGCTGGTGGAAGGATAGCTACATATCCGCAGGAGAGTTGGAGCTAAGATGGACTCCTGGAAGGTGCTGCAACAAAAGGGTAAGCTCAGACGAGGAGATAAACTTAATCTAAGGAGATAAGAGCAATCCCTAAAAAATAAGGATTTGTTGAAGATGAAGCTTATCCAGTCAAAGTCAGTGAGGGCACACCGTTCCGGATTTTCAGCAGAAGACCCCCGCCTGTGGGGGAAACTCTACTCGGAAATGTAATTATTTAAACAAGTTTAGTCTCTGGGAAAACAAGCTTTAGACACTCTGAAACATTTCTACAATTTATATTTTCTGCATTTTAATTTTGGCACGCTACTTAGGCAGCCAAACAACCCGAAAGGTCTTAAACCTTCGGGACTTAGGTTATGTTCATGTTCATTGACATTGGAGTCAAGTTTTTGCTTAATTAATTCAGTAAGTTCTTATTTAATTTGATGTCTTTAAATTCTGCAGTTTTAATTATGTCTAGCCTTCTCGGCTAGATCTTTAATTCTGGCATTTGAACGATGAAATTTGTTTGAGCATAAATCTGGACTCGTGAGGCCAAAATGGGCATAGTAATGCATGATTAGTTTCCGTTAATTCTTGTGCCTTGTTCCACGTCAGTGTGTGTCTGAAGTGCCAAATGTGGCTGATCACTCGTTAGGTAAAGAGGGCACACCACTATTAATTGAATTGGCGAATCGTGACTGTGTGTCAGTTCATATAGTAATAAGGGAATTAATGGGGTGTTGTGGGCACAAGAGGAATCAGTTGAACACAACAGATCTGGGTCCGTCTAGGGCACACTGCTGCTTGTTTGCTTACATCTCTTAGAGGAATCGGGAGGTGGGTAACTGGTTAGGGGTTTAATCGAAGATAAATCACTTTTAAACCTAAAATGAAAGGATGGATAAGGAGACGTAGAGAGGAATCCGGTCACCATAACTAGATGACCTATCATGTATGAAAATCGGTGTGCCCATGATCGAGTTGTTTTATGTCTAAACTAAATTCTAATTCAAATGCCAGAACCTTTTGTTATTTGATATTTTCTTTAGTTTCTTTTGCAGATTTAAATTCAGTTTAGTGACAACACCAAAACCCCATTTGTGATTGATTACTTGAAGATAGAATCGCAACAGCTTTGTGTGGGATCGACCCATACTCATTGGCTAGCTACGCTCGCTGTGGGCACAGGAGTTTACAAATATATTTTTGAGCGCGAAACGACCGCGTGTCAGATACCGAAAATAACAATGACTGTGGTGTGTATGTTGTGCGGCAGATTGACGTACATGGGTCAATCCAAGTGCATTTCATTATGTGTTTATGACGTGCAAGCACGTGAATTCCTCAAATTCATGGATTTGAGTATGAGTTTGATAATGATTCGCATCGCATTTGTTAATGCTTTGTATTTATATTGATAATGCTTTATATAATGTATGCTAATAATACATACTTTTGGTATCATTTTGCATTTTAGAAACTAATCCTTAGTTGATGCTTGTTATTGACCAGTTAAATGCTTCATATGAGAAACTGTATTGCTTCAAAACTAACATGAGTCTCTCATCTAATAACATTCTAAATTTCGATAAATACTATATTTAAATGCTTTCTATAACGTCAATTAATACTGGACACTTGACAAAACAATCAAATGCAACATTAATACTAAGCATTCGATAAACCAATCAAAATGAAACGTGAGTTGACAAGTACACAAACAACCGAAACTTATGAATATCTGTGCTACTAAGTGTTTAAGTTGGTAAAAATAACGTGTGAGTTATTGCTTTGAATTAGGCTTGTTGATGCTACCTATGCATACCTCTGGCGCTTTTACCCAATTAAATTTGATATGCTACTCATGTACATCTTTAATGTTATTTAAGCATATCTGTTATGCTATATATGTATATCATCGATGCTACTTATGATTGTCTGCAATGATGTAAATGATTAGTTCATGTTACAGTGAGAGAGATGTAAATACAGTGCTTCGTTCACTTCAGAATAATGCTTCGTAAGTAACATAAATATATTCATATTCCGTGATTGGTGCTTCGTAAACATATTCATTTGCATAGGATTATGTGAATGCTACAGTTAGTGCTATGTATTCATCGAATAAATGCTTCGTAATATCAACCAACCTAAATCAAAGAATTGTAATGTACCACAAATAATGTACCCAAACAAAAAAATGGAATACCCTAACTGTACCATACAAAACATCACAAGAAAAACTATGTAAAATAGAAACAAAAATAAACACAAAATGAAACATTGATAAAAAAACTAAACATAAATCATTTTTTGCATGGACAATTCCTAGCATCATGGTGGCATTTTTTACCTTAAGCATTGAAATAATGTAACGAAAAAAATTGAAATACCCTAATTGTACCATACAAAACAGCATGGAAAAATATAAGTAAACTAAAAACAAAACTAAGCAAAAAATGGAACAAGGAAAAAAAACATCTTGACTAGAGTGAATCAGCCCTGGAAAAAAACCCGCAAAATAATCAATGCTATATAAACGTACTGTTAATGCTTCCTACAATAGACAAACATGCTACATTAATACAAAACACTGCCCAGAATCACCATAGTCGAGCCGCTGCCCAGAATCGTCATGTGAGTGCCGCGCAACAACCTCCTTCGCCGCTAGAATCGCTGTGTGAGTGACTCATCATCGCCATCATCGATCTATGAGTTGGAAGAAGAAGGAGAAGAAAGAAGGAGAAGGAGAAGGAGAAGAAACCGTCTGTACAAATCATGTGAGTGCCACGTCGTCGCCATCGTTGATCTATGAGTTGGAAGAAGAAGAAGAAACCGTAAACTAAACAAATTTTTCAGATTCATAAAAAAAAACCGTACAAATCAATGGAGATATTAACTTGCCACAATTAAAACCGTTTAATTAGGGTAGTTAAGATTTGCACAGATATAGGACTCTATAGGATTTTTATTAATATACATTATTGACCTTATCACTTAATTTAAATAAAAAAATTGAAAAAAAAACTAATTAAAATAAATAATCTTATCCGTCCATTTGATCAGATCCAATGGATGAAAATCGTCCCTACTTTTTACACCAAGTGATTGTCCCTATTTGATCCATATCCTATATATACATATATTAACTTAAAACATTTAATAATTAAATATTTCAATCTAAATAAATGTTGTCTGTTGTTTTTTGAAATTTAGTACCATTAGAGGATGAATTATTGATACTACTTATGAATATACCACATATAAAATATTTGTGATATTTGATTTTTTTTATTTGATTTTTTGCAAAATGTGCTACTTTGTAATTATATTTATATATGATTATACTATATTTCCCATGAAAATACAACTTTCACTCAATATTTTAATTATAAATTTGTAGGTATGATTTTTATAATGGATCATGCTTGGTATGTATAGAAAATCATGATTATTTTGTCAAAATTATTTTTTAGAACTTAATATACTGTATGTACATTATAAAAAAATGATTTTTTTTTTATATTTTTTATGCTTTATGGTTAAGAAAAGAACATTTCATAAAATTACGCTAAACTAATAATTTATTATGTACGTATTAAAATGTCACTTATATTTTATTTTTCTAAAAAGAAATTTTAAGTAATATATATTCTGAAATGGATTTTATTTCTTGAATATAAATTATGCATTGGTGGATGTATTGTAAACTATGTATATATGTAAAAAATGAAAATGTATATATTAACAAAACGAAATTACTAGACAAATGATTTGATCTTATTCTAAATTATTTTACTTCCAATAATGCGTACTAAATTAAATATTTAAAATCCTTTGTTATAAATAAATTTGTATGTTTAATTACATATTTCGAAAAACATGACAGTGTAGCTTTCTCAATTGTATTTGATTATTCATCAGATTGCAAACTTAATATTTATTCATATTAATTTTTCTATATTTTGTTGAAGAATGTTATAATTTATTCTTAAAGCATCAATATGTTTATTTTTGAGAAAATCGACCAATCAATTACAAAATAATAAACGTAGCAAATATATTGTCTTTTGTTATGTAGATTGAATATTATTTATATTATAATTGAATTTATGTCTTCTTAATATTTATTTGTAAAATAAAAAAATGCTCTCTTTATAAGTTTCTATAATTATATCTTTAGTTAAACCAAAAGTCTCTATCTTTAATTTATATTGCATAGGTTATATCAATTATAATGTATAATTTTTTATTATCTAAAAATCCACATGATATATAAGTTCAAAGAAATGAGATTTAGAAATGAACTATAGAAATTGATATTAATCTGTCGCTGCTAATGACGGTCTAATGACGATTAGCATTTTCTGACGTAATCTTTGGCGGAAGTGATTCACGCTTAAACTCTATGACGGATCGTCGACATAAATTGTTCCGCTGAATTTAACGACGAACCAATTCAGTCATTAACATATTTTATTTAAATTATTAATTGTTTTTTTAACTAACGATGGATGTATTTTGTCGTTAATTTTTTATTTTTAATTAAATATTTCAAAAAATAATTAACAACGGAATACATCCATCCTTAATAATAATTTTTTTTTTCTTTTATATAATTTTTTTGGAAAAAACTTAATGACATAATTATTCCGTCGTTAGCTTTTTTATTTTTTAATTAAATATTTCAAAAAATAGCTAACGACGGAATTAATATTTATTTTATTTTTATATAAAAATTGTGAAAAATGGTTAACGACGGAAGTAATCTGCCGTTAAGTTTTTTTTTGTTTTTAATACAATTAATGTTAACGATTAAGTCCGTCGCTAAAATTAATTACGGGATAAAATTTGTTCCCCCTTCTCTCCCACACAGAACCCTAATTGCCCACAAATCTCACCACTGCCGGTGATCCCTCCCCCGACGAGCAAACCTCGGCGAGCCCTCTCCCTGGCGAGCTAACCCTGGTGAATTTTTCCCCTGGCAAGCCCCTACGATGAGCCACCATCTGCGAACCCGCCAATAGTGTCGAGTCACCCCTGCCACCGCAGTCACCGGCAGTTTGTCGTCGCCCGCCTCGCAGTTGTCGTGCCACCGCATCGCAGTCACCGCCACCGCCTCGTGCATGGTTCTCTCTCTCTGTCTCTCCCTCACTCTGTGTGTGTGTGTGTGTTGGGTGTGTTTGTGTGTGTATGCATCCATCCCTCTCTCGTTCTCTCTCGCTCTATGTGTGTGTGTGTGTGTGTGTGTTTTCAGATTTGTTACGTGCGTGAGTTTTTTTTTAATTTTTTATTCTTATTATTTTGTAATTGTTTCTTGTGTGTTTATGTATTGTTGTTTAGATTGTTGACAGTTGCTATGAATTCAAATTTTTGGCATAAGCAAAACTGAAAAAAAAAAGGTAAGTTTCATTCAAAATATTGATGTTAGGTCTTCAATAAGCATGATAATTATTAGTAGGTTGTATGCTATATTTAAATTGAAATTATGTTAATAAACATGTTGATTTTTAGTAACATGTTTCATATCATCCCCCCTCCATTACGAAGCCCCCCTGTCCAGCATCCTCTGGCAAACATCCCTCAGCGAACTCTCCTCCCTCTGCGATGAACGATGGCAGCTGCAAAAAGGTGAGTCACTCTCTCTCTCTCTCTCAGTCTGAGTGTGCATGTGTGTGTGATGTGCGTGTTGTCGTGTGTGTGTGTTCAGGCTGCACCTCTCTCTCTTTCTCTCAGTTTGAGTGTGTGTGTGTGTGTGATGTGTGTGTTGTTGTATGCGTGTGAGTGTGTGTTCGGGCTGCCTCCCTCTCTCTCTACGAATGTGCGTGTGTGTACATGTTACTGTGTGTATATGAGTGTGTGTTCGGGCTACAGCCAGCCTGAATATTCGGTAGCAGAGGCATCCTAACATGCTCATTGTGTATGTGTTCTATGTATATATTTATTTATGATTTTTTGATAATTGGTTTGTTTGGTTATAATTTTGTAATTTTGTATCTATTTATGTGTAGATTAGGTGATAGCGGTTGCTCAAGCTTCGTGTTTAGATTTCTAGATCAATAGATAAAGATCTGTACTTCTACAATCGAAAAATTGTATTATGTCGATAGGCATGTTAATTTTTTGCTAGTAATTTTCTGCTAAGCATGTTAAGTATAAATTTGAAAAACATGTCAAGTATCATGTAATTTATTAAATTTTTGAACTATGTTATGTTAGACATTTTAATTATGCTATGTGAGTTAATATGAAAAGCATGCCAAGAATCATGTGAATTATTAAATTGAAATTATGCTAAGTTAGACATTTTAAGTTGGTTAATTGAGATGATTTGGAGAAGTTGAATATTTATTTATTTTGAATGAGATGAGGGCCCTTGGATTCCTCTTTATGAATTGCTTAATTTGAATGGGATGAGGGGTCCTGGATCCATCTTTATATTGTTGGTGTTGTTGATTATGTTGGTATTGAATAATTAGTTATTAGTGTAACATAAATCAATTAGTGTAGAGTCGAGAGCTTGGACTAGGATTTTCACATTTATCAATTATTGATTGAATTGTTGGTAATTTTTGGTTTTGTTGTTGGTATTGTTTGATTAATTAGCGGAACATAGATCAAGTTGAATAGAGTCAAGAACTTGGAACTAGGATTTTCACATAGGTGCTACAAAAATTTTGAAAAATTTATTTAATTGTTCACACGGGAGCCTCATTTGGATGAGGTGGTGTGTCATCTATGATTCTCGAGGACGGTCGAGAGATACATAGATATTATTCATACCATCAAGAATAACAGGAACAAGAAGAGACCAATATTCATCCCTGAAGAGGTGTGGCCTGTTTGGATAGCCTTTTAGGAGACTAAGGAATCGAAGAAGAAGTTTCGCATTAATTCAGAGAACAAGAGATCTGAGACTGATGGACCAGGGACGGGCATGATCACGCATAAAAGAGGGTCCAGATGTGCAGCGTAGCACGAAGATGACTTGGTAATTTATATTATAAAAATATTATTTTAATTTATCCAATTCATTTAAATGTATTTAACCGTTTCCACTTATGTTAATTGAGCAGTCGCAAGTTCAGAGACTCCCAGACGAGCATATTAGGTGAGAATCATTTTTGAGACTCCATCGTGATAAGAATGGAGTCTTCACTGATAAGAAGAGCAAACACCTTGCTGTAACACTGATAAGAAGAGCAATCACCTTGATGTAACTATTTAATTTATAAATAATCTTCAGTATAACAAATATTGTATATTTATTTAATTAATTCATATATGTTAACTTATTGTTGTGTTTAGGAGGAGTTGTACCGACAGGCTGCAGAGTTGAGCCAGCCTCTTCCAGACACTGATGAGGTGCCTGAAGTGGATATGATCGCCCTCTATCTAGAAACGATAAGAGACATGAATAAGAAGAAGTGTGTCTTCGGCACTGGATCTCGGTTACACTTCTACATGGGCGACAACAATAGAAGTAGTATTTGTTCTAAAGCCACCTCGCAACCGTGTTTACGGAGGAGACCTTCACTCAGTGCGTTGATGAGATGCGGGCCCAGATTCGGGATGAGGTGAGGTCCAAGATCAGGGACTAGGTGAGATCCGAGATCCAGTAGATACAGTCACAGGTGGAGGCCCAGTGAGCCCAGATGTATGCTCGATTCAGCCATCCCCCATCGCACCGCTCTCTGATGACTGAGTGATTTGTATTTGAACATTATTTGAATTATTACTATTATTTGTAAATTTGTGATTGAATACTTTGGATTTTTATTATTAGTATTTGATTTATAATATTATATTTTCAATCATTTATAATATTTAAATTTGAATTTAAAAAAAAGCTACCGACGAACTAGCGACATAAATAAATTATGTGAGTTAGCGATGGACTGTAGTCCATCATTAATAGAATCCATATATTAACGACGGACTGAGGTCCATCATTAGTAGCCACAGACAGGTCCGTCACCTGTCCGTCTTTACACCATCGTTATTTGACTGGCTAATTGGGCAGGCAAAGACGGAACAAGTTGTCGCTAAGTATAATGACGGATCTAAATCTGTCGTTAGCCAACTGTAATGACGAGATAATTAGTGATGGATCGAGTCTGTCGCTAAACACTGCTAGCAACGAAAAGTCATTGTTTAGCGACGGAACATTCCATCGCTAAAATCCGCATTTTTTGTAGTGAGAGAGGGGGCACCATTTTAATATATTTAAAAATATTTATCATAAAATTCCTAATAAACATTGGTATGACCACTACATTTATATATTACATGACTACTACTTCTCAAAATGTATTTCTTAGCATTTATAATTTATAATAAATATACATTATCAATGATAAATAAATGAAAATTTTGTATTGATTGCATTTCAAAAAAAAAATACTTAATATAATTCAAAATATGTTATATATTATTTTTCTAAATAAATAAATTTTGAGAAATGTATACATAATAACTTAAGTATTATACTTTATGTGCATTTTTTATATTTAATCTTTTACCAATATATTGTATCAATGCAATTAAAAATAACAAATTCCATATATAATAGAAAAACCTTGAAATTTATGCATTAAAAATGTTATTAAATTTATTTAAAATATTTAAAATAAAAACTTTATGATCAACATACCTTTTATCTTTTTATAAAATAAAAAAAATATTAAAAACACAATAATAATTTATCTATTTTTGTCTTTTGTTGGAGGAACGGCCAGTAGGTTTTGAATTTGAGATGTTTTTCTTTTACACATAAGTGTTCTCGGGAGACCAATAAAAACTTATATTTATGACTTGCAGTTTGTTTAAATTTTTTTATTATATTTTTTTATAATTATAATTTCTAATAAAATAATAATTTTAAATATTTTTTTATGTCGAGGGTAACCTGCGGTCGCTACTTGAGGGTGCACACTGGGTAAATTTCGGTCATGTGTAATAACTGGCAAATCACAAAAGAGGTAATCTACACTTGATAAATAAGGGTGCCAAACTAGCATCTGGTGGTGTTGGTGTGATTTGAACTCAAAATCTTTGGTCTCAAACTTATGTTATTCCAGCACTAGGTCATTCACAAAGCGACAATAATTGTAAATATCTTATCGTAATGGTGTTGGTAAGATTGGAACCCGAGATCTTTAATCTTGAGCTTACACTATTCCACCACTAGATAATTCACAAGAATACTAATTATAAATATCTTATTTGTGCATCGCACGGTAGCCGATGGGTCATTCTAGTTAATTAATAAAATTTATCTACAATTTACACAAGACCTATATTCACATGCTAATGCTAAGATTCTCATATATATATATATATATATATCCGAGAGATAATGGTCCTTTTCCTATTCTTCAACTCTCTATCACCATGATATATATGCACAACCATAAGAAGGGAGACAATACTCACCAATTAAGTTAATGAGAAAAAAGTCATATGTTACACCACCACCACCACCACTAATAATAATCCAATTTTAATAAAGATGGTATTTAGAAATTTATTTTTTTTAATAATTATTTTAAGTTGGGAAAGGAAATAGATATAACGTTTGGGATCAAGAACTTTGGCTATCGCTTCGATGCCTATGAACACACCAGATCTTATATATCATTTTTTTATGACCATCTCCTCTGCCAAACCTTGGTTTTTGGCTTTTTTTTTTTCTCAATTTATTGTGATTAATGTAATAAATTTTTTTATTTAGAGTTCATCTTTCCTCGATCTATTAGGGTATATTAAAAAAATCTAATTATAGCACATGAAATGTAACTCGAGAAAGCACGGGGATCTGGTCTGGCCCGTGAAGGAACAATTTTAAACACATATTTAACCGTCTCACGTAACAAATTAAATTAAATAACCAAAGCTAGCATGCATTCAATAAACAGACCGGATCCCCTATTGCCATTTATGTTTCACTTGGTGTGCCATAATTATAGATTTTATTTTTAATTTTTTTCAAAAAGAATTTAATATACCCTAATTGAGGATAGATGGACCATAAATAAAAAACTTTAATTAAATAAAATCATAATAATTTAAAAAAAATAAAGCTTGCTACAGAAAATACCACAGGAAATGTAACATGTGATCTGGTGTGTTCAATAAACTAGTGGACTATAATCTAACACGCGCCAGAAAGTTTGCCTAACACTAATATCCCCAAAAAAAGAGAACAATATATAAAAGCAGCGCTGATTAATAATTAACGGTAGTAACATATATATAATAAATAATTTAGATTTATCGTTTAGCATAGATAACCACTGCAGTGTTCGATCAACATCGACCTTCATATATAAATAAAAAAATGGAGCCCTTTACACTAAATTATGGGCCATTCCATGCCCCGGGTTTACTGAAACCTACAATTCAATGACAATTAATTTCAACTACTACTGGGAAATTTAGTTTGCCTTTACTTGGTGAAGGTGTTATTGTGTTAACCTTTTGCATGCCCAGCTCCTTTTTTAATTTCTTTCTAAAATCTGTATATATATATACTATATATTTTTAGTATGAAACTAAATTAGTAATATATAAGTAACAGCGTATAATGGAATATCTTATAATATATGCACTAGCTATCGGCGTATTGAGTCATGCACTAAGATATTAATTAAACTGAAATCTTAAATTGCTATTCTTGTGCTTTAGACACACCCTATTGCACAAGAAATTTTCAGTTGCACCTCCTGTGTTTCACTTAGTGTTATATTTTAAAATTATGAGTTTTTCTTGTATTTTTTCTTCAATTTTAATTTTTTATGTTTTAGTTTAATTTTACAATTATTTATTAGGGATCATCCCACCCAACTATGATATAATAATTTTTTATTATTTAATATTCAGTTTTTAATTAATAATTCATCATTATGGTTGAGTATTTCATAACTAAAATTAATAATTTTTTTTATTTTTTTTGTTGATAAATGTTGATCAGTATGGTTATAATTATTTTTTTTATTTCATAATAATGAACATTTTTAAAATCATATATTTGATAGTACTGAAACACGAATAAATAGTGCAACATGAAATTTCAACTGCACATATTGCCTAATGGTAGCCCCTTGTTAACACACAACAATTACTCCATCTAACTTTGTGTTCGAAGGTACGTACTTTCTATATATAAACCAACTTGAAGTTAATTTGAGAATCATGAGTTTATTTAATTTCTTAACTGTTTTTGGCTAGGTGTATGGAACATATATGTTAAGGGAATTGTGCAAATTTAGGCACGATTTACTTTCTTAATATCTCGTTTATCTAATGATAAAGATATATTCAAGTTGAATAATGACATTGTAAATTATGAAAAAAAAAATTCTCTATGCATGCATGTGCGTGCTTAGAGGTACGAAAATGCGATATGTAATAGTTAATAATACATGGAGGGAACCTTACACGGAAGTTAAAGACATCTTACTAAATCGATAAGAGCTAGGTGACACGAAATTATGTTAGTTGTAAAACAATATCAATTCATGATAATTTTCTTTGGAAGATATCATGACTTTATGCCTAAATTATTTCATATCTTTTTCTATTTTTTTTCCTGTACAAGAAATTGTCTGCCACAAGGGTAAAGTGCACTAAAATTAAATATGTTTAATATTGATTTATCTTAATTATATCATAAAAAATTAATATTGAAGGTCTTCCTATATAGAATGATATGATATGATATGATATGATATGAGAGGCAATAAAAGAAGCTAATAGGTAAACTAAAATAATTGATAAGAAGTTCCCCTTATTGAGTGATCTAATTTGAATAATTAATGTAGTAGCTAGTACACAGTCCTTACTCCTTAGTTGTGGTTGTGGAGCTATAAATAGATGGAGAGTAGTAGTAGTAGATCATGACATTAACTGTGAGAGCAAAATAAAATCTTGATAAAAAAATATATATAATAAAATGGCATTGGTGCAAATCCAAGAGACTCCTACATGGAAAAAATTCCTTGGTTATATAGGCCCTGGAATTCTGGTTTCTGTTGCGTATCTAGACCCCGGAAACTGTAAGAATTTATTTTTATTTTTATTTTCATCTTCATCTTCATTTATTAATTTCACTATTCACCATTAATTCAATTGTTTCAAAATATACATACAAATTAATTAATTCTTCTATTATTGCTTATTCAGATTCATTATGAGCACTGCACACACAGCCACTTGTATAGTTGTATGAACTAATATTGATATGCTAGATTGTAAGCAAACCAATATAAGATCGAAATTAATCCAGATTGAATTAACTTGATCGAGAAATATATATAATTAAGCAATTTGGACTAACTCTAGGGTTTATGCACATATATATAAGTACGCAGTAGTCTTTTTCTTTATTTAAAAAAAAAGCAAAAAATAAAAAAATAAAAAATTGCAATTGTCTGCAGTGGAAACAGATTTACACGCTGGAGCTCACCACAAATACCAGGTTGATTCTCTCTCTCTCTCTCTCTCTCTCTCTCTCTCTCATACTTATGCTCAACTTTTGTGATAAATCAACTGTATAAATGGTTTCACACAGTTGCTGTGGATTGTGCTTTCTGGGCTTAGCTTTGCACTTCTTATTCAATCTCGCTCTGCAAATCTTGGAGTGGCTACAGGTTATTTTTTTCGACACATTTTCTATTATTTATTATATCAAAATATTATTAATTTTTTTATTATAATAATACAACCGTGAATATAATGGCGGCATACTATTTATCACGTTAATTATGTACAGAAGCTAAAAATGATAAGAAACAAAGCATTCAAACCGTTTAAAGTTTCATTCTATGCAGATCTCAACATATAATATGATATGCATTGCTATTTTTACCGATTAATACGGACATAAGAAAAGGATCAATTAATCACAGTACTGTCGAAAAATGTTAGCTTGAACAGAATAATTCAAAAAATCATCGTGGAGCTAGAGAGAGAGAGAGAGAGAGAGAGATCAGAAAGCAGAGACAGGCCAAGAATTTCATTAATGGTGTCCAAACAGAAGATAATGCTCTCAATCATTTTGTAGGTCCTGTGCAAATAATAAAAGTTAGGCCCTAAAATTGAAAAAAGATATTATAATTTTTATAGTTATAGAAATATTGTTAGAAAGACTAAAAATTCAAAATATTATATTTATAGTGTTGATAATATTCTCAATACAACATTAAACAAATATGAATATTCTACGATTTTACATAAAATGTGATATTTCTAAGACTCTTTTGAAGCAAATTCATCAATCAAATCTTCATATTCAATCTTTTCCAAAATATCATTTTCTATGGCTATCAGCGCCAATCCATTAAGTTTTTCCTATGACATCGTCGAACATAGATATGACTTCAACAATTTCAATTTTGAAAAACTTATTTCTGCAGGTGCAACAGTCACATAAATAGTCAATAAAATTCTATATGCGACAATTGTATTAGGAAAACAATCTAAACCTTTTAAAAACTTCAAAATATCAAGGGGTCTTATATTCGTTCAATGAATCAGAATCAGAATCAAGTAATGAAAGAATTCGTTCATGTAGATAATATAATTCTCCATCAATTCGCTCAAGCAGATAATTAAATTTAGATTTCTGAATCATTCAAACAAAAAAATAGAAGAAAAAACAAGAAGAATAGTATTTAAGAAAAATACTCACTGGGATTTAGCCTTTGGGAGAATCATGTAATGAAACAAAAACTTTGTAATTGTAGAATTATAATAACAACAGACTCGAAAGCATGATTTGTGAATGAATATTGGAGTTTGATATGAGTATTTAAAGAAAAAGATGAGAATCTATTTTTACATAAAAAAAACTAACGGTAATTAGAAGAATAATCATGAAAGAAGATGGAAAGTTGCAAAATTGAAGATGAAATAATGTCTGTGTTGGAAGTTAAAACTTGAAAATTGAGATGTTTATATTAGCTATTATCACAAAGGGGATAGGATGGAAAGAATTTAATTAATTAAAAAATATATAAGGTATATTAAATAGAAATAAAAAAATTGAGGCCCTAAAAATTATGAGGCCTTGTGCGAAAACTCACCTTACACGCCTTATTAGACGGCCTTGAATACAGTAATAAGAAAAACAACAATTCTCCTGTACATTACACAATGCCCGATAAGACTTATACATCCATCAGACGGGTCAGGGTCAACGCGGGTCGATTAGCGTTGAAACAACAACAACAAAAATATGTAAAAAAACAGTATCAATTCTAACACTAAAAAGTATTATTCAAAATTGAAAAAGTATCATTTGTATCCTTAACAAGTAATGGTTTGCTATATATCTTATACGAGTTTATTTAGCTCAAATTGT
This sequence comes from Perilla frutescens, assembly GCA_026008535.1. Taxonomy (NCBI): domain Eukaryota; kingdom Viridiplantae; phylum Streptophyta; class Magnoliopsida; order Lamiales; family Lamiaceae; genus Perilla; species Perilla frutescens. The sequence continues at coordinate 30,615,585 of BRKX01000014.1, read as the reverse complement.
GATTTTTCTATTCCAATTAATGTTTGAAGTTCAGCAGTTTATATTTTTTTAGGTTCATGGTTTTTTAGGGCTCATGATTTTTTATGGGTTTTTTTTAGTATTTTTAGAATTTATTATTTCAAAAAAATTAAATTCATTTACTTTTACTTTAGAGTTCACTAATTCCATTTTAGGGTATATATTTATTTCAAAACTAGTTTATTTTTTTTAATTTGCAATTACCATTTATATTTATTTTGAATATATTAAATAATTATCGAGTGCAATGCACGAGCCCGACACTACATGTGGGCGAGTGCATTGTGCGAGTTGCCGAATTTAAAAAAAAATCATTCACTTTAATTTTAGGGTTCATTAAATCAATTTTAGGCAATATATTTATGTTTATTTAAAAAAATAAATTAATTCATTTTAATTTTAGAGTTCACTAATTGTATTTTAGGGTATACAATATTGGGGAAAAAATAGAAAAATTGCAAAACAAAAAAAAATTGAAAAAATAAAAAAAAATATTGATTTTAGTTTTTTTATTGTTCCTTGTTATTGAGCCTGGGCCACTCTGATGGGCCCAGACCCATACATGTTATGCACAATAGATCACCTCTAAGAAAAAATCATATATATTTTCTATTGAGATTTCACATTTTATGTTGTATTACTTTTTTTTTTTTACACTCACACACCCGACCTGTGGTATTGAGGAGGTTCGAACCCGTGACCTTTAGTTAGTATTTCCCGCGTGCGATGCATGGATACAAATTTTAATCTCATAAATTTCAAGATGTTATCTTACATTTAAATAATATATACTTTTTATATTTACACATGCATTAAAATTTATATTATTCTTTTAGACATTATATGTAACCATTAGATATACACAATCCTAGATATTATGATATAATGATAAATATGCACTTCAAAAATTCAAATAAACAAAATTATATCTTATGAGTATGTAATGGTATATATTAATAATATCAATTATTAGTAAACAAAGAATAATATTATATATGATATACGAATACGTATATATTATTATATTATATATATTTGTAGAATTATATTATTACATTAAACTATTTATATATTATTAATATAAAGATATACAATTAAATTAACATATAAAAAGATAAGTTACTATATATAGTAAGTATGTTTGGACGGGAAAAATAAGATGGATATTATATTGAGAATATTGTGTTTTTACATATATAAAGATTTGGCCTGTGTGCGCATGCGCATAATATAGTGAATATATATTCCAATTTTTAAACTACAAGATTAGTGTTAAGGACTTGCAATAATATTCTATGTGAAATAAAATAAAATATCAAAATTAAGTATATAAGAGAAATAATTTGAAAAGATAGATAAAGCAAAAAAAAAAAGTCTAATGTTATAGAAAATTTAATTTAGAGAAAACAAAGAAGATAAAAAAAAAAAAAATCTCTGTCGACTATCTATCTATCTATAGACTATATGAAATATAAATGTAAATTTGCTAGATATATTAAATGTGATACTTAGCGTACCTCTACCAATGATAGCATCAATCATTCTTAACATGCACATGTGTATATTTTATTTATTTATTAGAATACATGTGTGTATTTATATATATGTATATATGTAAATACGATTTACTTCAAATAACATCTACAAAATCGAAATATAAAATGTTACTTAAACAATAATATAAAATGTTATTAGTTGATTTGCACGTACGTGTGTATGCGCAGAATTTGGAAATTATAATCAACGCTTCTTAATGTTGTTTAAATTAAAACATTAGTTGATCTACACCGTGGAAAAAAAATTAATGTTCGCGAAAAGTCCTAAGATACTGAATTATTACATTAGAATCTCGTTATAATTCCGATTATTGCATTCGGATCATGATTCTTAATTCATGTTGATGTGACATAATTTTAATTGTTTGTGACGTACGTGATATTTTATGTCGTTACATAAACAAATATTTTCTAAAATGGAATCCATAATATATAGAAAATTTTAAACAGGTTTTCAAACTCATTTTTTTTTTAAAGGGTCAGCATGCCCCACATAAACAAGAAACCAAATATATATGTGTGTTAGCAGACATACATATTCATAATGTGTAAATTTGGGATAAATCTTAACCATTTAATAATGAGATGCATGGTATAATGTTTCAAAAATAAATGATAATTTCGTAAATTATTTTTGAAAATGCAATGCTAAAACAAGTATTAATGAAAAATTGCAGGTAAGCATCTATCACAGCACTGTAGAACGGAATACCCCAATCCCATCAATTATTGCCTCTGGATATTGGCTGAAATTGCTGTCATAGCTGCTGATATACCTGAAGGTTTGCCCTCCCCCTCTCTATAATAGACTTCTTTCATTTCTATATTTCATTAGATCTGATGAATACAATGTTGGTATATGTACATATTAAAACATTATTAAAATAGAAGATCAATATCGGAATTCATACATTAGTGAATGCAAAGTCAATTAGATGAATTAATTCTATAATTAAGAGATCGAGGGGTTTTAACTTGCAGTGATAGGCACAGCATTTGCCCTTAATATTCTCTTCAACGTGCCTATTTGGTGTGGGATTTTACTAGCAGGACTCAACACTCTTCTGCTACTTGGCTTGCAACGATATGGCGTAAGTAACATATATATAAAATTTATAATTAAAAACTAAAAAAAAATTAAAGAAGAAAAGTCTCGTTTGCTTAATTAATTAATTTACTAAGTAATTAGTACAGTTGTTTGAAATATAATTGTGGAATGCAGATAAGAAAGTTGGAAGTGGCAATTGGGATACTTGTATTTGTAGTAGGAGTGTGCTTCTGCTTAGTGATGATAAATGCTAAACCAAATGTGGAGGAGATGATGAAAGGAATGTTCATTCCCAAATTGAGCACTTCTACTGCTACAAGAGATGCTATTGCTCTTTTGGGAGCTCTTATCATGCCGTAAGTAATTCATTCATTCATTAATTCCACATTACTATAATAAGAGATCGATTAGGGAACATTGATGAGCTTTAATTTCATAGAATAAATACATCTAATTAACAAACATTTTATTTTATATATATATATATATATATGATCAATTGATCATGTATGCATTGCAGGCACAATCTGTATCTTCATTCTGCTTTAGTGATCTCCAGAAAGATAGCACGAACAGTTGATGGAATAAGGGCAAGTAACTTAATTATATATATATAGATTTCTTTAATTAATGGAGGAGTAGTTTATAGTGAATTAATGAAATATGCAGAGTGCAAGCAAGTTCTTCTTACTGGAAAGTGCAGTAGCCTTGCTGGTGGCATTCCTTATCAATGTGGCTGTGATATCAGTGAGTGGCGGTGTTTGCTCCAACCCCCATATCTCCGGAGAGAACAACAATCATTGCCAGAATATCACCCTCACCTCTGCTGCTTTCCTGCTCAAGGTCATCGTGCATGCATCTTCAAACAAAACTACTTAATTAATTAACATCATCACCCGTTGCAACCATATTATATATATATATATATACATATAATCTCTCACATATATATCTTACCTTATAAGTTATATATACATACATAAATCATATATAAATCATAAATGTACGTACTTAATTCATGTATATATATTAATTTTATGATCGAACACTTACGTATATATGCAGAATTCTCTTGGAAATTGGAGTTCGAAAGTGTATGCGGTGTCATTGCTTGCTTCTGGTCAAAGCTCAACAGTGACAGGGACCTATGCGGGACAATACATTATGCAGGTATAAATTAAATTAAATATTTAAATACATAGTTATCAGCTAGAGATGAAGTTAATGATTTTGTGAATTAATTAATCAGATATGTTAATAAATGTGAAAATGCAGAATTAATTAGACATGTGCATGCATGCATGTAGGGATTCCTGGAGTTGAAAATGAAGCTATGGTTGCGAAATCTAGTGACAAGGTGCATCGCCATTGCTCCAAGCTTAATAGTCTGCATTATAGGTGGTCCTTCCGGAGCTTCCAAATTGATCATCATTGCTTCTGTACGTAATTATATATATATATATATATATATATATATCCCAACAAACTAGCTACGTACTCTAATTAGTTAATAAACTCACATATATATATATATGCATAGATGATCTTGTCGTTTGAGCTTCCATTTGCATTGGTTCCACTCCTCAAGTTCACTAGCAGTGAGGCCAAGATGGGGCAACACAAGAATTCCATGATGGTAATTATTTAAACATATCATATACTGTAATTAATTATTTCATTTGATTTATGATCAGGTATTAATTAATTAAAGAAAATATTGATATTGATATAGGTAACTGTGGTGCTATGGAGCCTGGGGTGTGGCTCTATTGGGATAAACCTTTATTTCTTGAGTTGGAGTTTAATAGGGTGGTTGAGGAGTGACGCCATGGCCAAGGCTACAGCTATCTTTGCTACTCTGCTCATACTCCCACTAATCATATCCTACATTGCCTTGTTACTATACTTAACATTTAAGCCACAAATTAATATTAATCCCCCGCTCCAATTCATTTGCACTACTCCTCCTTCATCCACCGACACGGAATCAATAATCGATAACCATGCCATCATGTAATTAGCTGCTGTTGCCACCTGCATGCATGTTCTTCGACTAGTTAATTGCAAAAATATATACATTATATTATATACCTAATTGCATTGCTTCCTATCAAATTGTAATTACTATATATATTGTCTGTTTTCTGTATATGAAACCCTATTATTATAGTATGCATCTAATCAAGGAAAACATATATATAACACACACACATATATATATATACATATATATATATATAGGAGAGAGAGAGAGAGAGAGAGAGAGAGAGAGAGAGAGAGAGAAACCACACACACACACATATACATATACGTATATGTATATGTAAACATAAGGAAATTGAGAAAACCATGGAAAGAAGATATGGCTGCTTCAACTTATGTAAAAGATCGATGTTAATAAATCAACATGCATGCATGTTACTAGAAGCAAGACGTACAATTTAATTTACCATAGTAATTGAAAATAAAACCTGATCATTAGATAACCACAAAAACGAAAGCAGAGAAATTAACCACATTGAAAACCCTTCTACATCACAACAGAGAAAAATAAAGATGATGTGCGGTTTATGCATCCTTCTCTGAACAAAAATCGATAATTACTACGAAGCCATGTACAATTCAACATGACTTTTAGCAAGTATAACAATTTTTTACTTCTTTTTTTGTCAACAAATTAAAAAATAATCTTACTCTATGGAAACTTGCAAAAGGATACAACGTTGAGAAAATACATATTCCAGCAAATGACACCAATTTAATTTTTCAATCATGACGAGTAACAAAAATGATTTGCACCTACAATTCTATTTCATTATGGTCTTAATTAAAATAAAATCTTGATCCCACATTCATCAATTCAATTACTCATTAATTAGGTCTACACTAACAATATATCACAAGAATATTAATACACTGCAAACTACTTACCACGCACGAAACCATATAATTTTTTATGTAGAAAGTAATAAAAGCTTATGATGTCCATAATAGACCCGTACAAAACTTTAGGCTTAATCCCTTTTTTTTGTTTTTTTTTTATTTAAATAGAGATCGACATTGTTTGGGCTTAATTTATATTTAATAACTTTTGGCCCGTCTTTTGTTTGTCAAACAAAAAGAAGTTGTAATAGTTGGCCCATGTAATTTAGCATGTATATTGTGTAGTATAAAATGAAGTCTGGCGCATTTTTTTTCCCTATGAATTAACATATTTATTTTTTAAAATCTAGATACTTTTTTTCATGAAACTAGAAACTATATTAATTTGGAACTTAATATTCTTAGATAGTATGCATTCATATTGAGTTAATTTCACTTTTTCTCCCATGAAAATAGATCAAGTTGATGGGTGTTGAAATCAACAAAAATAACTAGCTTTTTAAAATCAAAATAAATTGCGACAGTAGCGAGTAAAGTCGATTACATAGAGACTGGTAAATTAAATTTAGATCTTTTTTTATCTAATAACCTAAAACTAAAAGGGGGGGGGGGTTGAAGATTTGAATTTTAACTACTGAAGTAAATCGCAAATATGCAAGAAATTAAATAAAGAGTGAAAATCAATAAGAAGAAAATCTAGCTCGAGAATAATCTCGACAATGGCTTACACGAATTGATCACAGATGCACAAATATAATTCAACTCTCTTCCTAAATTGGCTATGGCTGTTGGTACAACCTAACAGCCTCGTCTCTCCTTAGCTTATCGGCAATCAAGGTATGACCGTTGACTACTTCTCTAATAAGTAAACAACCCTAGGTACAACCATAGGATTTAATCTACCAACAACTTTAATAACTAGAGAAATACCAATTCTAACCAATAGAGATCATACGATTACCCGTTCAAATTAGATTATATATCTCCAAAGTGTCGAAAGCGGGACTATTTACCCCCAATCTATCCAATTGTGCTACTTGTGCAAACAACGTAACCTAAACAATTACGAATTTAGATCATTAATTCAACTAGTAATATATCATTCCAACAATCATACAACGCGCGCAAATTGCATAATCATCGAAACAAAAATAGAAATCACAAGCAGAAGATATATAAATAAAGAGAGAATAAAAATTATGATAAAACCAATTCGATCTCACAAACGTGTAGCACCAAAGTCTCGAATATCTTTTTCCTAGAAAAGTAGTTTAGAAACTCATGCTTGAATAACAAAATAAAGTCTGTATATTTTCTCTATTGATCGCAGTTCCGCTTCTCACAAATCAATGAAAACAATATATATCCCTAGGGCATAATGTTTTCTCTCTCTTCTCTTGATATGGTAAGTCTCCTACTCCCCTTGGGATTCTGATTCACTTGCCTTCTGTCTTTCTTAATTTCATTCTTCTCGGATCAAAGCCACCGCCGCTCGTTTCATAAGTCTGGGCCCCACTTCACTTTTATAATTAAAATCCCATCCACAGGCTCCTGGACTAAGGCATGGCAATGCCTTATCTGTAATCGGCTCCTGGACAGCTAGCTTTGAACACTCTTCCACAAAACTCGATCCAAAATGATTGTTTAAGCCTTGTTTTCAACAAACTATCCATATTCCCTTGCAAAATACAAAATACAAGTAATTCAAAGTAACTAAACACCAAAGCTTTAACAAAATATGGGAAAATAACCTAATTAAATGAGAAATTATACGACTTATCAAACCCCCTCACACTTAAGCTTTGCTTGTCCTCAAGCAAGAGAATAGATCAAAAACTTAATCTCCCTCAACTCCTTTCACAATCCAAATCATAATGCTCCAAATAAATGAACCAAAACACAAGTCAAGCATCAACAATGAATGGAGTGAATTCCCACCACTATCACATAAAATCAAATACCTTGATAATTTCACGAAATCCAAATGTAGTGGAATTTAACACCCTCACAAAGATTCACTCCAAACTCTCAAATGTGGTTAATGCTTCAATATAGGCACTCTCAAATCAAAATATAGATGGCCCTTACCATAGGCTTGCAAATATATTAAGTTGGCACCAAACAGTGAGCAAAATGCTAAGGGACTTTAATTTTTTTATTGTAATGAGGCTCAGGTAGGAGAGGATAAAGAAGGATATTTAAGCTTGAAAATTGAAGGAATGACAACTTTTCACACTTGATATCAAAACAGCACAACTAAATTCTCATCCCTTTTTGCACACCTGAAGGTTCTAATCATCACCATTTTTCTTTTTCCAAACCTTCTTCAAACATCATTCCTTTTCACCTTTTTTTTCTTTTTCTCTTTTTTTTTCATTCTAAATTTTTCAGCACTTATAGCACTTTTTTCCATGATTGTTCCTTTCCAAAAATAGCTCAAAATTCCCAGAATTTTTTTTATCCAAACATTAAATCCAGGCAGTACATATTTCTCATCCCCAAATGTAACAAAAAACCTTCATATGAACAAGCATGCCCATTCCTTCAATAAAGGGATCAAAATATAGAAATCAACAAAAGAAGGGATAACATGGCTTGTATTGCGGTTAAATTTCCAAATGAGAAGGTTAAGGCTCAAAATGGCTATCTAGGGGTATATTTCATAGGTGGGCTCAAATAGAAGGCTAAAAGGCTTTTTCCTAGTTGCCATTTACTCACATTCCACATCAAAGAGGTGTTCCAACATGTATAACAAAGCAAGTTTAGAAGATATCAACTATTCATGACAATCACACAAGAAAGGAAAGAGAGCAGTAAAAAATGTTTATGCTCAAGGTCCAAAAACTCACATAAATCAGGTTATTGACATTCAATTCCACACATTTTTCACCCAATTCATCATCAAAGGCATAAGATTAAAGTGTAGAAATGCAAAATTCAATCCAATCATGCTAATTCCTAGTTGCATCTCAATCCATTTACTTGAAACACCACAATTCAAATTGATTGATTCCGAGTTCGTCCCACACACGCATAAGAACTACAAACCGGGCCCGTAAGAGGACAGGGTCGATTGTAGGATGGTGAGCTAACCCGAGTCGTGTCTCTCAAGGAAAGCTTAATAGGGCGATTTTTCCCTTTCATATTACACACATGAAAATGAATACAATCCTAAACACTCTAAATAGGAGTTGAGGAAATTAAACTAAAATCTATTAAACTAAAGCAAGAGAAAGACAAGAAAGTAAATAAGCAACAAATAAACTAAACTAATATATACAAGCATTAGGGTGTAGATTCTCTCCTTGGTTCTCTCCTAGCTTGATTCAAGTTGATTCCGCTAATCTTAGACGTACAATAGACCCCTTCAAGTGGCTTAACTTCACTTACTGTCACCGTCGATCCATTAAACCCCTATCGACTATATTATACGAACAAATAGGCTTATGTACCAAGTCCACCTACAGATTAATAATTAGGCTTATGTACCCAGTCCACCTAACGTTGAAAGAACCTAAGTCGGGCTATAGAATCTCCTCTCGGTCTCATCTAAAGCTTAACAATGCTAAGTAGTGATCCAGTACTCAACATAAACAAGCGCAATTCCAACAACAAGAATTCAACTATCATAAGCATGGATCGAAACCAAATTGATTATCTACCCCCTAATGTGTGGAATTAGCCCCTCAACATGCGAGACAACAAACAAGAATCACATAAGTTCTTTATTGAAAATACCAAAGCTAAAATACAAACTTATATAAGTCTTGTTTATCTCGATAAGGTTTGGGAAAACTCCTCAAAAGAAACTGAAATTAAAAGGAAAATACCAAAGAAATGGAGATCTTCGAACAAACCTAGCTTCCGCGGACGGCTTGGAGTCGGTCCCCTCTTCTGTGTCTTCTCCCTCTCTGCTCCAGCTTCAACCAAACTCCAAGCTGATCAGTTTGAGGATGTCACGTCCCTCAAACTGATCACCTCTCTCTCTTTCTGGGCCTCAACTTGTTGCCAACTTCTCTTCTCTCAACGGATCAGTTTGAGGGTGTCACGTCCCCTAAACTGATTCTCTCTCTCTCTCTCTCTTTATGTGATGGAGATGATGGAGTGAATGGATCGGACCTTCCTAACTGGTCTGAGGGTGTCACGTCCCTCAAACTAGTTGGGAGGTCCTCTCTTTGGAGTCTTATTTTCCCCTCTGGGAGCCTCCCTATTTTTGCTTTTCTTTGTTCCATAAATAGGGAAACATTCTCTCATTCTCTCTCCGCGTGAATTGAATGTGGTGATTAAGAGTTCATAGAGAGCAAGAGCAAAATGTGGAGTTATTGGTAGAAGATAGATTGTTTCCCAAACTCCTCCTACTCCTAGTCTAGAACCACATCCATTTAATTCCCCCAGCTAACCAAGTGGGTAGAGAGCATTGAAGAGCAAAACTCCAAAATCACAGCTTGAACTGATCGAGAAAGGGCCGAATTGGGCACCCTGCGTCGGCGGAGCCCCCGCGCCGATTGGTGGGGTACTGCGCACGTGCGGGGGCGTCTTGCCGTGACGACCACTGCCCAGTGGTCGCGGGGGTCCCGCGCCGGTGGGGCTACTTTAGTTCCAGCTTTTGACTTTTCTCATCAGTTTTGACGCTTCTCATCAATTGGGCTCCTTCAGTTTTGGTGCCTCTAGTTGTGCCTCCAGCTCAGCTTTTGGCTCTTGGGAGCTTAGCTCATCAGTTGTGCCTCAGCTTTTGGCTCTTGGGAGCTTAGCTTGAAATCAAAGCTCTTCAGTTGCAGCTCCAGTTCAGCTCCAAGTCCTTGGCTGTCTTGCTCTAGCTACAGCTCTAGCTCTACTTCAGCTAAGCTCCAGCTACAGCTTAGCTTGTGATCAGTTCAGCTTGTGATCAGTTCAGCTTGTGGCAGTTCAGTTCAGCTTGTGCTCAGTTCAGCTCAACTTGTGATCAGTTTAGCTTGTGGCAGTTCAGTTCAACTTGTGATCAGTTCAGCTTGTGGCAGTTCAGTTCAGCTTGTGTTTAGTTCAGCTTAGCTTGTGATCAGTTTAGCTTGTGGTAGTTCAGCTCAGCTTGTGATCAGTTTAGCTTGTGGTAGTTCAGCTCAGCTTGTGATCAGTTCAGCTCAACTTGTGATCAGCTCAGCTTGTGACCAGTTGAGAGCTTCAGTTCAAAGCTTCAGTTGGGAGTTTCAGTTCAAAGCTTTAATTGGAAGCTTAAGCTCTTTGCCACCTTTGTGCCATAAAATGCTCGCTTTTGGAGCAAAAGCTCAAAGTCTATGCAACACAGGCATAACACACCAAGGGATCAAATATGAAGTTATAAATACTAAAACAACACAAAAATAAAAAAACACACACACAAAAGACATACAATCCACATAGGAAAAATAACACAAATAGACACTAAACACAAATCATAAAAGAACAAAAAAATTACTACCATACTGAGAAAAGAAGCTTTTTTTTTATTTTTTTCGAAAAACTAAAGCAACTAGCACCAAGAAACTAATAAAGTGAAATCAACCACGATAAACATAGTAGCCATTTCTTCAGAACACCCACAACAAAACCAACCCCTCATACTTTATGCGATACATTATCCTCAATGTAGCGGAAATTAAAAAGAGAGAATAGAGGACTGACCTGAAAAAGAACGGCTATAGTGAAGCTGGTGGTGGTAGTCTTCGGTGCCATAGATGAGGATTCCCCCTCACACTTGTGAAAATTGAGTGGGAAAAATGATAGATTGCGTGGAGGAGGATGCCTGGTCGGGAATACGCCAGCGCTGATTCTGGGCAGAGGGGTTTCAGAAAAGGTTTTTCAATTTGGGGAAATTAAGAAACTAAAAAATAAAAATAAGGGCTAAAAAATAGATAATTTTTTTTAAATAAAGAGACTAAACAAAAGCAATTTCCCCCAAATTAAATTTTGACAACGGAGAACCCTCTTTCCATTCATCCAGGAGCCAATATTGCACAAGGCATGACCATGCCTTGTGTGCAGCTTGCTTTAGTACGTAAGTTGCTCCCAAAATTCACCTGTTTGTGGCCTCAGTTGCCTCAAAAAGCATAAATATCACTTGTTAACCTCTTAGTGCCTCAAAATAAAATAAATAGATAAGAAAAACAAAAGAAACAAACAAAAGAAATAGAAAACATAAAGTAAAGAGGTGGGTTGCCTCCCACAAGCGCATTCATTTTTCATCGTTATGCCCGACATTGTTACTCATTAATTAGAGTAACTGGGTTCCAGCAGACCGATGTAGTCAATGCTCCGCACTTGAAATCCTTCATAGAATGGTTTCAAGCAGTGTTTATTCACTTTGAATATTTTTCCGAAATCTAAGCTCTTAATCTCAACTGCGCCATGTGCAAATACGTGAGTGACAATAAAAGGCCCTAACCACTTAGAGCGCAATTTTCTGGGAAACACGTTTCACTTAGAATGGTAAAGTAAAACTTTTTGACCAACAATAAAAGTCTTTCTGGTGATAACTTGGTCATGAAAGCGTTTTGTCTTTTCTTTGTATATCTTGGACCTTTCATAGGCATCATTGTGGGTCTCCTCCAATTCTTACAGCTGCAGTTTCCTATGGGTTCCAGCCTCATCCAGACTCATGTTGAGTTGCTTGATGGCCTAGAATGCCTTATGTTCGAGCTCAACGGGCAAATAACACGGTTTACCAAAATCAACCGAAAAGGTGACATACATATAGGGGTTTTGAAAGCTGTTCTAAATGCCCAAAGAGCCTCGTCCAGCTTCATGCTTCAATCTTTCCTATCGGGTCTCACAGTCTTTTCCAGGATTTATTTCACCTCTCGATTTGACACTTCGGCTTGCCTATTCGTCTAAGGATGGTAAGCTATAGAGGTATGATGGGTGATGTTGTATTTTTTGAACAATGCGCCTACCACTTTGTTGCAAAAGTGAGTACCACGATCGCTGATAATGGCTCGAGGTGTGCCATATCTATCAAAAATATGGGACTTGACGAACTTGACAACCGTATTAGCATCGTCAGTATGGGTAGCCTGCGCTTCAACCCACTTGGAAACATAGTCAATGACAAGTATGATGTAAACATAGTTGTTAGACTTGGGAAAAGGTCCCATGAAATCAATGCACCAAATGTCAAAAATCTCGCACACAAGAATAGAGGTAAGCGACATTTGATCTCTATGACCTATGCTTCTAGTCTTTTGGCATCGTTCACAAGACTTGCAAAACAAATATGAGTCACAAAAAATACTAGGCCAAAATAACCCACACTCTAAGACTTTCCGAGCTGTTCTTTTAGGACCAAAATGTCCACCACAAGCATATGAATGACAAAACATCAAAATAGAAGGAATTTCATGCTCATCAACACATCGTCGAATAATTTGATCAGAACAAAACTTCCACAAATAAGGATCATCCCAGACATAATATTTAGCATCACTCCTTATTTTATCTCTTTGAGCTCTAGACAAATCACTAGGTAATGCCTTAGTAACTAGGTAGTTAACTATATCGGCATACCAGGGCGTAAAGGTTTGAACTGAGTAGAGATATTCATCTGGAAACTCATCTGTCAACGGGCGCGGTGCTTCACTTGTAGGCAACCTGCTAAGATGATCAGCGACTAAATTTTCAGAGCCCTTCTTGTCCTTAATCTTAATGTTGAATTCTTGAAGCAAAAGAATCCAATGAATGAGCCTCGGTTTAGCATCTTTTTTTGGTAAACAAGAACCTGAGAGCAGAATGGTCAGAAAAAACGATCACTTTAGTACCAAGCAAGTAAGAACGGAACTTTTCTAGTGCAAAAACAATAGCCAAAAGTTTCTTTTTCAGTGGTAGAATAGTTCACTTGAGCAGGGTCAAGAGTTCTAGTTGCATAATAAATGACATGATGAGCTTGACCAACCTTTTGTCCTAAAACAGCACCAACTACAAAATTACTCGCATCACACATAATTTCAAATGGAAGATCCCAATTCGGTTATTGAATAATAGGTGCAGGTATGAGCATATTTTTTAAGAAATCGAAAGCATGCTTACAGGACTCATCAAAATTAAATTCTACCTTTTTTTGCAGCAACTTACTCAAAGGTTGAGCAACTTTGGAGAAATCCTTGACAAAATATCGATAAAAACCTGCATGCTGAAGAAAATAGCAGACTTCCCTAACAGTAGTAGGATAAGGCAGCGATTTTATGACATCTATCTTAGCCTTATCAATCTCTATTTTCCTAGATGATACTATGTGAGCCAAAATCATACCTTGATCAACCATAAAGTGGCACTTCTCATAATTTAAAACTAAATTAGTTGCAACAAATCTCTGCAGCACTTTAGTAAGGTTAATCAAACATGCATCGAAAGAGTCTCCATACACAGTAAAATCGTCCATAAAGACTTCTATGATATTTTCTACAAAATCAGAAAAAATACTAACCATACACCTTTGGAATGTAGCGGGTGCGTTGCACAAGCCAAAGGAGATCTGCCTACATGCAAAAATACTGAACGGACATGTGAAGACGGTTTTCTCTTGATCTTCCGGAGTGATCAGGATTTGGTGAAAACCCGAATAGCCATCTAGACAACAATAATGCAATCGACCTGCCAAACGTTCAAGCATTTGGTCAATAAAAGGTAAAGGAAAATGATATTTTCTTGTTACCGCATTCAATTTTCGATAGTCAGAGCACATTTTCCAACCATTTTGAACTCGAGTTGGCACTAACTCACCCTCCGCATTTTCAATTAAGGTGAAACCTGATTTCTTTGAAACCACTTGAACCGGACTTACCCATTTAGAGTCAGAAATCAGAAAGATAATGCATGCATCTAGGAGTTTAAATATTTCTTTCTTTACCACTTCGGTCATCGCTGGATTGAGTCTCCGTTGAGGATCACGGCATGGCTTGCTATCCTCTTCCAATAGGATTTGATGCATGCAGGTGGATGGACTCAGTCCTTTGATATATGCTATGGTCCAACCAATAGCCTCCTTGTATTCTCTTAGCACTCGAATAAGTCTTTCTTCATCCAAAGGTTGAAGCTTGCTCAAGATTATCACAAGTAGATTGTCATTGTCCCCTAAGAATGCATATTTCAGGTGCATTGGGAGTGGTTTCAAATCCAGCTTAGGTGCTTGTACAATTGAAGGGAGAAATTTTATATGAGAAACAGACAACTCAAGTGTACAAATTGGTTGCAATTCGGGCTTCAAAGATTCCAGCTCTTGGACAGTTTCTTGCAAATCGTCTCCCACTTCAAACGTGCTGCCAATAATCTGCAACTCTTTAAGGTCGAAAGTATTAATTAGAGCTGTTTTTAAATAATCTGAATCTAAAATTTCAAACACCTTTCCGACCAATGGGTCGATCACATCCAGCATAAACACATCATAAACCTCACTAGGATATCTCATGGCCTCAAAAATATTAAACCGAATAATATTACCATCAAACTCCATAGAAAGTGTACCATCATGCACATCAATTTTACTTCTTGACGTCTTAAGAAACGACATTCCTAGCAAAATAGATGCAGAGTTAGCATAGCCTTCTTCAGCCATATCGAGTACATAAAAATCAGCAGGAAAAACTAACTCATTTACTTGCACCAAAACATTCTCTAAAATTCCTTCGGGGTACACATTAGACCTATCGGCAAGTTGTATAATCACCCCAGTTTCTTTCAAAGGCCTAAAATTTAAAGAAGAATAAACAGATAAAGGCATGACATTGATCAATGCTCCTAGATCTAGCATAGCTCTTTCAATTTTGAGATTTCTGACTTTACAAGGGATAGTAAACATACCTGGATCTTTGCATTTGGGAGGTAATTTCTTTTGAATAACGGAAGAAATATTCTCACCCATACTTACCTTTTCATTACCTTTTAACTTCTGCTTGTTTGTGCACAATTCTTTCAGAAACTTAGCATATTGAGGAACCTGTTTAATAGCATCAAGTAACAGAATGTTTACCTCAACTTTGTGAAAAGTCTTGAAAATCTCCTTCTCAGCTTCTTCCTTCTTTGACTTGTTTAGCCGAGATGGGAATGGTAGCTTAACAACATAGGTCTCCAGTTGACTGTCCCTCTTTTTTCCAATCTGCTCGCCATCCTGTGGAGCAATCTCGGCTTCCTTCTCAATTTTTCTTTTCGCCGACTTCTTCTTTTCTTTATCTGGCTCATCCAATTCCTTTCCACTCCTCAATGTGATTGCACTTGCATTTCACCTGGGATTAATCACATTTTGCGATGGTAATTTTCCTTGAGACTCCAATTTGTTTACTGATGAAGCAATTTGGGATACTTGGTCACGCAGCTCTTGGATGCTTGCATCAATTTTGGAGGCAAGTTGATCTGTCTTAGCAGCAAGTTGCTGGATTATGGATCCGAGAGCTTTAATGGAGTCCGTATTGGAGTGGTTCTCTGGTGGAGCCTGAGGCTTTGTATTGTACTGGTGGAATTGAGGTTTGTTGCCATATCAGAGATTCGGGTGATCACGCCATCCAGGATTGTAAATATTCAAGTAGGGATCATAATTCGTTTGAGGCTGACCTGAGAATCCTCCCGCAGCATTCACCTGTTCATCCATATCTTCTTGAAGAGTAGGACACATATCAGTAGGATAATTAGGTGCAAAACAAATTCCACATGCTTTAGCCTGCTGCAAAGTACTTGCAGCCATCTGCTTCACTAGGGAAGTGAGTTCAGAGAGCCGATCTTCAATGGAAGATGAAACAACTTCATTCACTCATCTAATGGAATTCTCTTATATATGGCCATATTGTTGAGATGCTTCGACCATATCAGAAATTATCTTTTGGATCTGCGTGGAAGTCTTTTCACTGATGGTGCCTCCACACAAAGTGTCTATCCATTTTCTCTTTGCAGGAAGTAGTCCTTCGTACAAGTAATGTACCAGTAGCAGCTCCGAAATTCCATGTTGTGGACAACTCACACACAATCTTTTGAAGCTCTCCCAGTAATCATATAGTGAATCTGAATCCTTCTATCTAACTCCAATAATCTCTTTTCTAAGGGTGGTGGCTCGTGTGATAGGAAAGAATCTTTCAAGAAACATCTGACCCATTTCTTCTCATGTAGTTACTGTGTTTGAGGGTAGATACAATAGCCAATCCTTTGCTCGATCTTCCAGAGAGAAAGGAAAAGCTCGCAGCTTGATTTGATCTTCAGTTACTCCTTTTTGTTTCATCGTGCTGCACACTATATGAAACTCTTTCAGCTGCTTGTGCAGATCTTCATTCTCTTGACCATGAAACTTTAGAAGCAGGTGGATCAAACTGGACTTCAACTCAAAATCAACCTCCATTTTTGGGTAATCGATGCAGAGTAGTGGTTGATTCATGTCTTGAACAGCTAACTCTCACAGAGTTCTTTCTCTGTTCGCCATTATTTCTATCTCTTTTTCAGCTTCACTTGACTGTTCTGACACTTCCTTTTCAGAACTTAAACTTGACGATGAAGCTGGAGGCTATTGCTTCTTCAATCTAGCATCTTTTCGCAGTCTCATAGCAGTCTTCTCAATTTCAGGATCGAATAGTAATTCACTTGTTGAAATAAGTGACATAAATTAGATAAAAAGAATAAATCTAACTTGACACCAGTCCCCGGCAATGACGCCAAAATTTGATGGGTATCAAAACCGACAAAAATAACTTACTTTTTAAAATCAAAATAAATTGCGATAGTAGTGAGCAAGGTCGATTCCACAGAGACTGATAAATTAAATTTAGATCTTTTTTATCTAATAACCTAAAACTAAAAATGGGGGGTTTTGAAGATTTGAATTTTAACTACTGAAGTAAATCGCAAATATGCAAGAAATTAAATAAAGAGTGAAAATCAATAAGAAGAAAATCTAACTCGAGAATAATCTTGGCAATGGCTTACATGAATTGATCACAAATGCACAAATATAATTCAACTCTCTCCCTAAATTGGCTATAGCTGTTAGTACGACCTAACAACCTCGTTTCTCCTTAGCTTATCGGCAATCAAGGTACGACCGTTGACTACTTCCCTAATTAGTAAAGAACCCTAGGTACGACCATAGGATTTAATCTATCAACAACTTTAATAACTAGAGAAATACCAATTCTAACCAATAGAGATCATACAATGACATGTTCAAATTAGATTATATATGTCCAAAGTGTCGAAAGCGGGACTGTTTACCCCCAATCTATCCAATCGTGCTACTTGTGCAAACAACCTAACCAATTATGGATTTAGATCATTCAGTTAGCAATATATCATTCCAATAATCATACAACGCGTGAAAATTGCATAATAATCAAAACAATAATAGAAATCACCAGCAGAAGATATATAAATAAAGAGAGAATAAAAATTATGATAAAACCAATTCAATCTCACAAACGTGTAGCACCAAAGTCTCGATTATCCTCTTGCAAGAAAAATAGTTTAGAAACTCATGCTTGAATAACAAAACAAAGTCTGTATATTTTCTCTACTGATCGCAGTTCCGCTTCTCACAAATCGATGAAAACAATATATATCCCTAGGGCATAATGTTTTCTCTATCTTCTCTTGATATGGTAAGTCTCCTACTCCCTTTGGGATTCTGATTCACTTGCCTTCTGTCTTTCTTAATTTCATTCTTCTCGGATCAAAGCCACCGCCTCTCGTTTCATAAGTCTGGGCCCCAGTTCACTTTTATATTTAAAATCCCATCCACACGCTCCTGGACTAAGGCATGACCATGCCTTATCTGCAATCAGCTCCTGGACAGCTACTTTGAACACTCTTCCACAAAACTCGATCTAAAATGATTGTTTAAGCTTTTCTTTCTACAAACTATCCATATTCCCTTGCAAAACACAAAATACAAGTAATTCAATGTAACTAAACACCAAAGCTTAACAAAATATGGGAAAATAACCTAATTAAAGGTGCAGTTATGCGACTTATCACAAGTCCATAACACATATAGTCCCAAATCCTTCATTTTCATTCCCAAATGTTATTTTTTTTAACTTTTTTGGTTTCAAGTTTTATTTTTCAACTTTTTTGTACCAATCAAAATGACATTTTTAGCGTCAATGCTAACAATTTTTGAACTAAAAATATCAATTTTTTTTTTTGTAAATTTAGACAAGAAAAGCACAAAAAAAGCAATCAACAGTAGGATTTCGAAGTACATGTGTTATGACCATATATTGTTACGAAACCAAAAGTAGAGTTAATTAACCCATTCATATTCAATAGAAAATCATTTCAATTGAGGAATTCTAGAAATATATAATCGTGCATTTGATGAAAAGACAACATCTAACAATTTAATATAGCCATTGCAATTTGAAGATGTTTGTTATAGGCCATGTGTATAATTACGAAACAATTTCATTTTACAAAGAAAGAGTTCAACTTTTACCTTGACTACCACCCACCAATATATTATTTTTACTATATTGATATGTTCGATTACATTTTACATGATCGCCAATTAGACCTTATGAGCTCGAATTTTTCTCACTTAAAAAAAACAAATGTCTTTATCAGCGGATCGATTTTGTTAAAAGCTACAAGAATGAAAGCAAGAAGGCAGGAGTTGTGGCAGCTAGGAACAGCAACTTTCCCATGCATGCTTTTGCATGCATGAGTTTAGAGAGAACGAGGAGATGTCCACGTGTCTACACACGAGAGCATGTACCACCTTTATCACTACTCTCATCCGTCGATTAGCATTGACATGGATCATGCATCTATACCGTAGATTAGATTGTTCCTTTCCTAGTTTTGTATAAATAGAATAACACAACTCTGCTACATTTGAGTGAATTTTGATATTGAATAAAATAGAGATATTTTCTGTTATTTTGATTTTCTCTCGATGAACAATATCAGATCGAACATGGTATGCAGAGCCGTGATAGATCGAGATTTTCATTTCTGATTCTAGCTTTGTTTTCTTCCATCTTCAAATCAACCGATTACTTTTTCAAAATTCAATTGTTAATAGATTGATCATGACTAAGAAGAACAATCATTTTTCATGGCGGCAAGCTCATGAAGAAGAACTTGGTTTCACCATAAATAATCATCTCGAACGTGGAGAGCAAAGGGGAGTGGGAAATTTGCTAAGGAATCCAGGAAATTCAGAGGTAGATTATGCTTTACAAATCAATCCACAACGTAATCGCGAATATGCTGATGAGTTGCAGATTGGGTACACCAAGCAGGACACTACAAACAACCGATCATTGGCGAATGATGAGCTTTATCTTGCTCCTAATGAGCACCCTGGTATGTCACTTACTGTGGATTTGTTTGATGGCCATAATTTTCATTGTTGGTCTAGAGCTATCAAAAGAGGACTTCTATCTAGAAATAAACTAGGAGTTGTTGATGGTAGTCTCCCAGAACCTAGAAAGGATTCGATGGATTATAAACAATGGCTTCGGGTAGATTACATCGTTTTTAACTGGATAAGTAACTCGATGGTTAAGGAGGTGGCTAGAGGTTTTCAAAACCTAGAGAATTCACAACAACTGTGGGAGGAATTACAGAAACAATTTGGAAAGCGAAATGGCCCACGCATATATCAATTGAGAAGGGAATTAGCCACCTATAGTCAACATAATCAAAGTGTTATGTTGTATTTTAATAATTTGACTTCTCTGTGGGATGATTTAGCCTTGCTTAAGAATTCTAGAGCTTGTATATGTGCTGCACAAGAGGATATTAAAGCTGACATTGAAGAAGAACATCTAATGCAGTTTCTAATGGGGCTAGATGACTGTTATGAGGCTATAAGACAACAGGTACTCATTATGAATCCTTTACCCAATCTTAGCCAAGCATACTCTATGATCCTGCAAGTTGAAGAGCAAATTAAGGTGACTAATCAATTTGCAGAAGCTGGAATAGAACACAATGCCTTATACAATTCACAGAAAGGGACATACAAGGGAGATTCATTCAGAAAAAGGGGAGATTCATTCAGAAAAAGGCTCACAAAGGAAGAAAAAGGTAAATTGAGGTGTGATCACTGTGGTGGCACAGGACATGTGAAATCAGATTGTTTTGATACAATAGGTGTCCCAAACTGGCATAAAAAATTTAAACAAGAAAAGAGCAAGGGTAAAGCATATTATGTAGCTTAGCAAGAGGATGATGGGTGTAATCATGATATGGACTTAAGCAAATCCATCAGAGGAGGGAGAGATCCTGGAAAGGATCCACTTGCAGGAGTTGGTCAATTGATCCAAACATAATTAGCAAGGCATTTGTCACAGTATTTTGGAAAGGAAAATAAAGAAGAGGCAACAGAGGGACCAGGAAGTTTGGCTGGCATGGCAGAGGTTGACTTAGGTTCTTCACCTATTGAATTTTAAAGAGCATTATGCCTTTGCAGCTGCTATTGGAGTTGAAAAGGGAGATTGGATTGTTGATTCTGGAGCAAGTCACCATATGTGTCATCACATTGGGTTACTTGCATATATAAAGAGATTGAAACACCCTTTGTAGATTTTTATACCAGATGGTGATAGTGTGTGGGTGTTTTTGGCTGGAACTACAAGGATTAACAAGAATCTTGTGCTGAGAAATGTGCTATTTGCTCCACATTTCACTCATAATTTACTTTCAGTTGGACAGCTCACAAAGGATATTGATGGAAAAGTACAATTTTTAGCTTCACATTGCTTGGTACAGAAAAGGGATACTGATAATGTCTTGGAAATTTGCAAGTTAAAGGGTGCATTATATGTATTTCCACAAGAAGCCACTTGCTTTGCTACAGCAAACTCAACCAGTGCTAAAACTAATAGCTTGACACTACATGAGATTTTAGGACATCCTTCTGTCCAAGCAATGGAACATTTATCTGATTCCAAGAAAAGAATGAGAGCAGAAGAGTTGGAAGTTATTAGGTCCTGCAGAATCTACCATGCAGCTAGACAGCAAAGGAACCCTTTTCCCTTGTTACACAGACGAAGTGAGGACCTTTTTTAGTTAGTTCACATGGATGTATGGGGTCCCTGGAATCAAGATAATATTACAGGTACTTCATACTTTCTAACCGTGGTTGAAGATCATAGCAGGGCTACTTAGACTTATCTATTCAAGTCCAAGGCACAGGTCTGGATGCTACTTAAAAGCTATATCAGTATGATAGGAACTCAGTTTCACAAGAAAATTAAACATATAAGAACAGATAATGGGGGAGAATTTCTGAATCACAATGTGCAGACATTGTTTCAAGATCACGGAATACATCATCAGAGGTCATGCCCCTACTCACCACAGTAGAATGGAGTGGTTGAGAGGAAGCATAGACATCTACTGCAAGTAGCAAGAGCTTTAATGTTTCAGAGTAAGATGTCTTCCAATTTCTGGCCTTATGCAATTCTTCATGCTACTTGGCTTATAAACAGATTGCCTTCTGTTGTGCTAGGGTAGATGTCACCTTTTGAAGTGTTGTTTGGAAAGGCCCCACAGATTTCTAACATACAGCCTTTTGGTTGTTTGGTTCACATGGAAAATGTCTTACCACATAAATCAAAGTTTGCAGCCAGGAGCAGAGAATGTGTGTTTCTGGGATACTCTTCTTACAATAAAGGATACACACTTTATGATCTGGTGAATTTGAAGGTATGTACCAGTAGAGATGTGGTTTTTGACTCCGCTTGCTTTTCTCTGCAAGAGTCACAACCAGCAAACTTACCATTCACTAGCTTTCCAAATCATGTTGATATTACTACAGACACAGTTACTACACATATATCACCACAAGAACCTGTTTCAGACAGATTAGAACATGATTATGTACCACCTCTTTTTGAGCAGCAATGTTCCCTATCTTCTCAAACAGTTGCTAAACCAGTTCTCAGAAAAAGTCAAAGACATTGTGCTCCATCTGCTTATCTGCAGGATTATGTTTGCAATTCTGCAATCACTACCGACATTCCTGAACCTACCTCAAATCTCACCCCTTATACTTTTCCATACCACCTCTCACCTATTTTTTCTCCTACATTTACTGGCTTTTTAATGAATGTTTAGATGGTGAAGGAGCTTTCCAGTTATGCAGAAGCTTGTAAAGCTCCAGAATGGATAGCAGCTATGAAACAGGAGCTTCAAGCCTTAGAAGATAATCACACCTGAGAAGTTGTTCCATTACCAGCAGGGAAGACAGCTATTGGTTCTAAGTGGGTTTTCAAGGTTAAGTTGAAAGCAGATGGGACTATAGAGAGATTCAAGGCCCGGCTAGTAGCCAAGGGATACAATCAAGCCTTGGGAGTGGACTATCATGAAGTTTTCTCTCCAGTTGCAAAGATGGTGACAGTGAGATTATTCTTTGCCATTGCCACTCAATATTCCTGGCACCTTCATCAGATAGACATCAATAATGCTTTCTTGCATGGGATTTTGTCTGATGAGATTTACATGGATTTGCCATAGGGATACTCCAAAGGGAAGGCAGGAGAAGTGTGCAGACTTGTTAAAAGCCTCTATGGATTGAAACAAGCCTCTAGGGAATGGAATCAAGAGTTGGGTAAGCATCTCCAGTCACTTAGTTTCATTCAGTCCACCAGTGATCATTGTTTCTATCTTAGGGGCTCAGGTGATGCATTTGTGGCTCTTCTAGTCTATGTAGATGATATACTTCTACTTGGTCCTTCCCTTGATGAAATTTCTTCTGTCAAGCAATCTTTATACTTTGCCTTTACAATTAAAGATCTGAGAGAAGCTAAATTTTTCCTAGGCATGTAAGTTGCTCGCTCCAATTCAGGCACATATTTGTGTCAAAGAAAATATATATTAGACTTGTTAGAAACAACTGGGATGAGTGGTAGTAGACCTGCTAGTACTCCTTTCCCCTCTGGGCTTACTCTTCACAAGACAGGTGACCCTCTTCAGGACATAGATTCTTATAGAAGGCTGGTAGGGAAACTCTTATACAACCTTACAAGGCCAGACATCTCCTATGTGGTTCAACAATTAAGTCAGTTTATCAATTCTCCTACTCAAGACCACTGCGATGCTGCTTTGCATGTTTTGAGGTATCTTAAAGGCACTCCCTCACTTGGCCTTCATTACACTCACTCAGATTCTTTTAAGTTTAAAGCTCACTGTGATGCTGATTGGGGAGCTTGCATAGATACACGTAGGTCTCTTACTGGCTTCTGCATTACTTTGGGGAACTGTCTTGTTTCTTGGAAGTGTAAGAAGCAGGACACCATTTTACTTTCTACTGCCGAAGCCGAGTACCGTAGCCTTAGCTACACTACTCGCGAATTGATGTGGTTATCCTACATGATGAAAGATTTTTCTATTTCTGTTTTGCTGCCAATTCAGATTTCTTGTGACAATCAAACGGCAATTTAGATTTCACAGAATCAAGTGTACCATGAAAGAACCAAACATCTTGATATTGATTGTCATTTTGCTAGGTTTCATTTCCAAAAAGGATTCATATGCCCCGCTTATGTACCTTCTTCTTTGCAGCTTGTAGACTTGTTTACCAAGTCCTTTCCCGGACCTTATTTCCGGATGCTCCTTTCCAGGCTTCACCTTGGTGATTTACACCGCATCGAGCCTGCAGGGGGGTGTTAAAAGCTACAAGAATGAAAGCAAGAAGGCAGGAGTTGTGGCAGCTAGGAACAACAACTTTTCCATGCATGCTTCAAGCATGAGTTTAGAGAGAACGAGGAGATGTCCATGTGTCTACACACGAGAGCATGGACCACCTTTATCACTACTATCATCCGTCGATTAGCATTGACATGGATCATGCATCTACATCGTAGATTAGATTGTTCATTTCCTAGTTTTGTATAAATAGAATAAGCACAACTCTGCTACATTTGATTTAATTTTGATATTGAATAACATAGAGATATTTTCTGTTATTTTGATTTTCTCTCGATGAACAATATCAGTTCGAACAGATTTTTCACGAGATTCTCACCAAACGTTTGGTTCATGTATTTTTCGATAAAGGTTTATATTTGTTTATGGAATAACTTAGCTTTTTTCATAATAATGTACTGAAGTGATACCAAATTATGTATGAAAGTACAAAATTTGGTAAAATTTTGAAGAACAATGTGTAATTTCACGCGAAATCTTCTATCTCACATTTTGTGTTGCATTCCCTATTGCACATTTGACTTGCTCTGATTTCAATTTTCAGTGCTTTAATTTAATTTTACACATTATTTAGGGTTCACCTACCCAATTAGGATTTAGGGATTAAAAAATATATAGGCAAAATTAATTTCAAATTAATCTAGTTGGGTAGGATTTAAAAAGTAAGAGTTTTGTAGGCAATATGTACTTATTTTACACCTAACTCCTCTCAATGGGCCCACAATATCTGAAAAAACCTTACAAATCTTTAGAGATATGTACTTACCTCTGATGACAGTTGAATAAATTCATGCAAAATGGAATATTTATTATTAGAATTGGAATTTAAATACACACAACTACTACTCTCCTTCTCTTCCGTCTCTATCGCTGATTGTGTAAAAAAAAACGCCCTCTCTCTCTCTCTCTCTATCTCTCTCTCTCTCTCTTGCTAGAAAGAACCTTCTACCGACTCTCTCTCTTTCTCAGAATCTATCATTGTTTAAATTGTTAAAAAAATGTTCTCTCTCTCTTTCTCTCTCTCTCTCTCTCTCTCTTTCACTATCTATAGTCGTTCACGATGACTGAAGAAAAAATGCATCACCTTTTGCCAATTGTAATGGCTTCAGGATCTGGACATGGGTAGGAAGACACGAGATCTGAACATCGGGCCATTCAAGTCAGTTATATTCTGTTTATTTTCATTATGTTGTTGTTTATTTTTTAGATGTAATTGTAAGCTCGACAATTATGTTTGATAATATCACAAATCATAGTTCTTTAATCATAGGCCATTTAAAAATAATCGTACAACATTAACAATTAATCATAGGCCTTTTAAATTAATCATACCCTTATAAATATAATCGCAGGACATTCCTAAACAATTGTAGGTCATATTAAATTAATCGTAGCCCTTCTAATTTTAATCATCAGTGGTTGCGGCTATCGGTCTATATGTAAGTTGAAATATTTTTTTTTGTTAAATTTGTATATTAATCTTTTACACTTATATGAATTATAATTGGTTTTTATAAGAGGCTCTCATCGGAGAATGGAAGAGACTTCATCCCCTCGACCCTGATTGTAGAATGACATACGAAGATGATGACTATCATCGGTCACCTGGACTTATAGATCGGATATTGGGCAGAGATGGGTGGTGGATGATGTCATGGATCTGAGCTGATTATGTAAGCTAACTTCACGAGCATACTTCATGTCATATATTATTTGTTAACATTGTTCTTGACATGTCCTATATACTACGTTGTAGGAGATCGTGGTATGTAACAAGAGAAGGTGCACTGGGTCACTGTTCGTATACGTCTTACTGACTAGGTAGTCGAGTTGTATGACCCCTTTCTGTTTCACACAGACGATTCGAGTGATCCCGAGATATACAATAAGCGAGATAGAGATTTGAAGCCCCTTCTTCATCTACTGCCACGTCTAATTGCTGTTGGATTTTGGCGTGATCGTCAGCCGCCACCTAGACATATGTATGCGATGATGTTGGATAGGTTTATCAGAAATTAGTATATACAGAAAGATGACACCAATTGTGCAGTGTACGCATGCATGTATGCAAATCGGCTATTAGGTGGTGGCTCTTCATTAGAGATATCGGAGGAGGAGGTGCATGTGTATCATGCGACTATAGGGGCTAGGATATATTCATTGAGTTATACTGATAGACTTATCCCTTGAGCATTGTACTGTGTTTTGGATATATGATTGGATACATTTTACTTTGTTTGGATCTATATATATTTTCAATTACTTTTGGCATTTTGAAAATAATTATCGCAATTTTAACAGTAATCGTAGCATTATCAAATCAATCATATGAATTTAAAAAACTCCACATTAGAACATTAATCAATCAATATCCATCACCAATCGAATCGAATAGGTCAGACGGGTATGCTCCATACTACCATAGATGTTGCATTTCTCAGATGCTCTCATGCGTACAGACACGTCCTCTACTGGAGTATTTAGATCCACACTAGATATAGGTAGATGGGATGTGCATGCACGTTTGTTGTGCTCTGGTCTATGATATCCAGTGCAAAACTATTTATGTGCACTGGATAATGACTCAAATAGTGCTCGAGCTTTGGACATAGGTGGACAACTAGCATGAAGACTAATCTTTGGTGCCATCACCACTTGCGGTCTATCCGGATCGGGCATAATCCAATCTTCTTGGCATGGTATCCCATGATGACCGAGTCATACATACCGATTAAGCTCTCCATCTTGTAACATCTATCCACATAATCATATATGAGCCCACCAGTGCACCTATAAAAGGACAAAATGAGTGAGTATAGATACATATAAAAATGTTAGATCAAAATGAAAAATGAAATGCAATACCAAATTGCCGCTGCAGTGTGAGAACAGAGCATCAAATCCAACTCGAACTCACGATAATCACAGTTTTGATGTAGAAGATCGACCATATAACTATCTCTCTTAACCTCAACCTTTCACAAATATGATAATGTCATGGCCCGGACGGCAAAGCATCGGCCTGCCTCGACATTCTTCGACAACTTACTCGTAACTTCATCAGTCAACACATGATTGAAACCCTGTGCAGCCTCTCATCGCTCGACAAACCATTGCTCAACAACTGATCTGAACATCTCAAGTAGTGAGAAAATAGGAAACTTCCTAGCCCACAATAGGCGAGCATTGAGACTCTCCACTGCATTAGACGTTATGAAATAGTAGCGCCTTACGAGACACTATGAACGAGACCAATGCTCTAGGCCGATATTACATAGCTTTTGGTATGTGTTTGGACATACTAACTCCAACGCTGACATACTCTCTTGATATGCATCTGTCTGATAGTTGTAGGCAGCATCCTGAAACAGTGTAACCATGTGTTTTCATCTATTCATCATCTTATTCTTCAAATGATAGTAGCACAATTCGTGCGTCGCCCTCAGGAATAACGGACTCTACATTATTTTCAATGCTTTGATGCTGATCCAACATGGTGAGAAGGTTGTCTATCTCATCCAAATCCATCTGCACTCGGCCCAAGAACCATGTCCAAGATTCGTCGTTTCTCTATCAGTCCAAGCCCAACTGCAACAGACAAGATTTGTTCATTGACGTCCTTCATCACAACAACAAACAGAACCCTCTTGTTCTTCCTCTTAAGGTGGGTCCCATCAATCATGAGCACTGGACGCGCATAATGGAGAAATGCCCTGATACACGGTCTGAGAGCAAGAAACAAATTCTTGAACTGATCTTCCCAAGTGATCTGCACGTCCACTACAATCCCTGAATTCAGTAATCTTAAAGTGTGCAGAAATGCGGGCAAATGATCGTTGGACTTGTCACAGTCTCCATAGATCATCTCAATGACAATATTCCTCATGCGCAGAGTGAAACTGTAATCGATCTGAATGTCAAAGTCACGCACAAGCTCCACCATCATCTCTTTTGTCTTCAGGACAACCCTATTACTCACCAATTTATGTGCAAAATATTTCTCAAGCACTCGTGCAGGAACCTAATGTTGCGTAATTCGACTTATATCCAGGTGGCATGTGTGAGTGTCATTGAACTTGTAGATTTTCCAAATATGTTCATTCAACAACGACACAGTAACTTGAACGGGCAAGCACCACCATGCTTGCATACGTAGCCCAATCGTTTCTTGTTTGATCGATACATGACGTACTCAACTCGATTCTGCATATGATAGATTCCCACGGCCAGAGCCAAGTCATCCTTCATATGAAAAATGGCTCTCTCATGTAGTGTATCTGTCCGTAACACTGGTCCCTCATCTCAGGACAGTGAGCCCGAAATATTTAAATCAGCAAGAGAAACCACCTAATTGCTTAACACCCTATCGGATGTATCCCCAACACTAATAGTAGATGATTATATGGCTCCCGTCAATCCCAGTAGTTTGTCAGTGCGTCCAATGGAACGAATCCATCCATAATCATCCCCGCTCGGATTTCTATGTTCTATGCCAATAGATAGCCCGATACTGGAACTACTCAAATGTGTCGCAGTCATGTACACGACTATCTCGACGGTCTGTTAATGAAGCACATCGAGCAAATCTGCATGATCTTGCATAGAAGCCCTGATTAGTTTACTATTGTTGGTGCTCATGTAAAACAACTGATACTCCACCATGCTCAGATCAGTTTGTAACAACTTGAGGACCTCTCACTAGTGAGCTAAAACACAGCTTATCGACTGACATCACCACTAGTTGTTCATCGTCGTCTATGTATTTCAATCTCTCCCACCGACCATTGTGTCGTGCAATAATATGTCGTTTAGTCATTTGCATTTTGAACATAAATATGCAATTAATGCAAAGAGGTATGATTAATGCAAATAAGCATATGATTAAATTAATATAAGCATATGATTGATTTACTAAAAATAATATGTAGGCATACAATTAATATATAGGCATACGATTAATTCAAATTGGCATACGATTAATTTTATCAATGTATACGATTAATAGCAAAACTTACATTTAATTTAAAAGGAATACGATTCATTTAAAACATACGATTAATTTAAAACATACAATTAGGCATATGAGGTGATACGAATCATTTATAAAAAAAAGTAGGCATACGATTAATTTCCTGAAGGCATACGATTAATGAAAATTAGCATTCCATGGATTTATTAATCAAATCATATGCGTACGATTAATTACAAAAAAGTACACGATTAATTCAATTGGGCATACAATTAATTATATCAAGGCATACGATTAGTTTAAAAAGCATACGATTCTTTTTTGCAAATTAAGGAATAGTACGATTATTTTAAAAAACCTGCGATTAAATTAAAGCTACTACGATAAAATTAAAGAAATCACGATTAAAATAAATCAAGTATATGATTGATTCAAATAAGGCTACAATTGATTATAGTGTCCTACGATTAATCTATGAATGTTTATTTAACTCAACTTTATGGATTAGGTCTATGATTATTATAAGTTCGTGATTAATTTCAATCTTACAATTAAACATCCTACGATTAAATCAACTCATGGATTAAAAATTCAAGTAGACAAAACGTACCTTTGGAAATTGAAAATCTACTTTCTTGAGGAATCTCCTTTCCAAAGAAGCAAATATTTCACTCTCACCTATTTTCGAAACACAACTCAACAATAAAAACACAATATAATCAAGAAAATATTATAGTAAATAATTTCATGAATATAGTCGCAATACAACATATATTTAACTTTCAAAATTTCTTGAGGAATAATCTCCAAGTCTCTTTTTGAAAAAGCCAAAATTTTCACTCTCGCCTTGTTCAAATTTTTCTTCTCGAATTTTCTCTAGATTGTTTCCTCAAATTTTTGTATTGTGAAGTTCATTTGTGTTCATGTGTATTTATCTACAAAATTTACCTACCTTTCTTATATAATAGTAAAAATGCATTAAATTTCATTTAATTTTGGTCAACGAATCAATTTTCTTACACAGATAAATATATATTCTTACACTAGAACTAATCAATTTAATGGTAAATTTTGTTTAATTACACAGATAAATATATAATTATTTTCTTACATACGATTTATTCCCACAATTAATCGATGCTTACGATTAATTCTAATTAATCAAATCGTGACCTAAAATTAATAAAATCTGTAGTATGATTTAATTCCTTTATATATATTGTGTGTGTATAGTTGTTGTGTAGTTAGTTATTAAATGTGAAAGTACACTTACACAATAATTGGGTGTGGAGACCAAGTGTGTCATATGAGTATTTGAGACATTTACACTCCAAATTGCCCAAATAACTTCATATTCTTAAAAGTTATTTTTTTTCCAATCACTATTTACTTTTGCCTATATCTATCTATTCACACTTAGGATTTATTATATTTTTTCAGAAATTAAATTTCTAAAATAATCAATTAATAACTAAAAAATAAAAATTAAATACAAAAAAAATGGACTGTAGTAGAGAATGAACACAAAAGAGCAATGAATGATATACATCATCCCGTGTAATTTAGGCAAACAAATTAAATTCCAAAAACACATAATTAACTCAAATAAATTTTGCTAATTTATTTCATTTTATTAATACGCCTCAAATAATGTATAATTATAGAGGTGGACTTGCGTGCAACAACAGTTATTTTCGCCTATTTCAGACGGCCACGTGGCCCCACGCGGACGTGCCACGTGGCACATGATACTTTTTATTGTAGTTGGAATGATGATAGTATTAATCTCAGGTTGATACATTTCTTTATCGTACTTGATACTTTTCTGCTTACCACATGGTACTTTTTATTTTACCGAACTCGTGTTTTGCTTTCATTTGCAAATTCTTGAAATGATGATTGTTTTAGATTAATCTCAACACATACAATATAAAAACTGAAAAAAAAAATCAGAATTTGAACTAAATAAACTTATATAAAATAACTAGCAGACCCTTTACTTTTTAATGATAGAGATGGTACTTTTCGAATGTTTTGTGATACTTTTTAATAGGAAGGTTGGTACTCACTTTGGACAGTTTTTTTTTTATAGGTTGACCCAGTCAAAGCGGGTTGATCCGCGTTGACCGGGTCAAAGCGCGGGTTAACCCGCGTTGACTGGGTCAAAAGTGGGTTTGACTGACCCATCTTATATAGTATTATTTGCATTATGATACATGCAAGTGTTTGCCATAATTATAACGTTATAGCGTCATCACTATATATACGTACATGTCACCGTATATATCCCGGATTGTTCGCCTTATTCTCACCACATTTGAGTATTTTTCAAGGATATTTTCAAGGTTGAAATTTATTTTTGAAATAACTTTTACATGATATATATTGAAGTTCATATGAACCCCTTCCAAAAAAAAAAGAGCCCAAAAAGGCAAAATAATTTATTCATATTTTTTGGTACTTTGTATTTCATATTATTAATATACATCGTACACGTCGACTACTTTGAAATTATAACATCATCATATACACGTCTTTATCATCCGATCTTTAATTTGTTGGATTCTCACCGGCCAAAAGTTTAATTTGTGTATTTCAAGGGTATTCTCACCCCTTAATTAAAGATTAAAACTTGTTTCCAGAATAACTTTGGCATGATAATATTGAAGATTTCCAGAATAACTTTTGCATTATAATATTGAAGATCACATGGCAAGGTGCCAACAAAAAAAATGTATGTATCAAGTGTAAATATTCAATAAAATTGGGAATAGAGTGTTAATTTATTAATATACACAAAGAAAGAATACCAAAAAACACAAATAATATAAATGATTTTTGCTAGTTTTAGTTTCGTGTTTCTTGTTATTGATACACGCCAAATATACGTATTGTATAGTTATAACACATCATCTCTTTATAGATGTCGTTATGGGCAGATTTATCGCCAAATATTCTCACACGAAACGTTGGGTTCGTGTATTTCCAACGGTATTCTCATCCTTTAACAGTTAAAACTTATTTTCGGAATAAATTTTACCTGAAAAATTAATAGTGAACCTAAAAACACAAAAATAATTTTAATATTCTTGCTTGTTTGTGTTTCATGTATTACTATATCTGTATAATTATAACATCATCATTTATGCACGCAGTCCCTGCAAACATATATTAAATAAAATACAATATATGTATATATATAATATTTATATATAAAGTTAAGAGGATATGATGTGGCGTAATCTCTTATGAATATATATTTAGTTGCGATTGTTCATGAAATTCTTGCATGGTGTGCGATAAACTTGACAGTTGAAGAAGGGGCCATTTCACAATGTTGGTGTGTATCACGTTACTCACGCTGTCTTCTTCCTCGTCAAGCCTCAGCCACCACATAATTTTCTGTCTTGGGAAATTGTTTTTTTCTTGAAAAATATTATTATTCACCTGTGCAATTATTTTATTACAAAACAAAAGTTGGTACCAACACAAAAGGAGAAAAGCATGCAAGAGGAATATTGAGAAGAATTGAAGTTCCACAGAATAAATAAACAAATATAGCTACCCATACTACATATAAACCAAAATTCTTTTGAGGGTTGGTATTCTAATTTTGCCTTCTTCTTGATGAAGAAGTTTTATTGAAATTTTGGCAATTAATTCACGAGTAAAATAATTATATATATATATATATATATATATATATTTGTTGAACTTTAATTTGAGTAAAAAATTATTAATAGTATAAATTAAACTATATATATATATATAATGTTGAGCTGGACTAATAATTTATGGAAGAGAAGTTTGGCTTTATTATGAATTGTGTGCCGCCCCTTTGAGGTTTTAATTCATTTCATACACCAAATCGCGAAATAAAAAACATTGTCGATGAGATTGTAGTTCATAATATATAGTTTATATATTATGATAAATGTTTGTAAATTTTTTTTTTTTTTTTAAAAGTTATGTACGTTAGGATATATCATAATAGAAACAACACTACACACGGATTAAGGATCTGATTTTTGTACAATTGCTACAGAATTAAAGCAAAAGACAAATTTGATTGTTGAACAATGATGATTTCTTTGACATTTCGGGACTTTAATTTCTTCCCCTTTTTGCTGAAAAGTTAAATTCAAAGAATGAACATCAATTGTAAAGGCTGATTAAAAAAGCAAATATATATCATTTGTTTATCACCTTGCACGTGAACAACTAAAGCAATACAGTGCTAAGTTACAATTAAATTAAGATATGATTATTTACTATTGAGTAATTGACGTCTTGTGCACTTAATTATGATTTTGGTTTTGAAAATAAAATTAGAGATTCAAATTAAGGCTAAAACGGGTCTAGTAGGCATATGTAGGTAATTAAACTTCATGTTGGTGGATCTCATAAATATAATTAGATTGCAATTCAACTCTTTCAATCTTATTAGCATAGTATTGGCTTTCGTTCTTCTAATTGTTTTCCCGTTTTGTCTATATAAGAATGAAATATTACTTTCGGAAATTAAATAAATAAGTTTATATAAAATTTTCTACTTATTATGATATAAAACTTTAATTAATTTATGATTATATTTCAAATATTATTATGGTCGTGCCTTAATTTCTCAATTAACTTTTGTTGCAAACCAAATCAATACAGACATTGTAATAATTTTGGTCCTTCACTAAACTCAAAGAACAATGACAATAGAGACATACGTAATTCTTTGTAAAATGGGTAGCTAGCAATAGCATGGAGGATTCAAAAGCATGGGAGGAGAGCAGGCTCACTGTCCAAGATAATCCACAAAAGCTTAAACCCTAACATTTTTCAACATACAAGGACAAAACCCATTCTCAGGACAAAACCCGCCCTCTCTCTCTCTCTCTCTCTCTCTCTCTCTCTCTCTCTCTCTCTCTCTCTCTCTCCAAGATAATTCAGATGCAAAACTGAAAAAAAATGAGAAAAAAAAGGTCCCTAATGAGTATGAAAGGGTGAAGAATTTAAACTAGCCATTTCTTATAACAAAGCACCAATTACCCATGATAAAGGTGAGTATTGTAACAAATTTTCAGCATTACGAACATGATAAATCCAAAGTGAAAAGTGTTCTTGAATGATTTCAAGCATGAATATAAATTTTGTAGTTCTACAATACAAAAAAATGAGTACGTAATTTTACATGAAATTTTAGTGAACTAAGTATAATCAATGTGTAAGATATTCTCACATGCTTAGTCATCAAGACAGTCTCATTCTCTCAAGAGGTTTTTTGGACAATTATATTAAACATGAGTATTTCTTCAAATAGCATAATTAATTAAGTGAAAAATGTATGTTTTTTTATTATCAAAAAGGGTAATTTACAAATATTAGGCCTTTGTGAAAATGGGATTGGATGTAGAATATCTAGTTTAGAGGTAAAAAAATTATTTTAGTTTATGAGATGCAAAAAAACACGAGGTCAAATAAAGTTTTGCTCTCCACATCAGTCTCTACACTACTCTCAATTTATTGATTAAAAAGTTTGACAGTCCTTCACTCAATCCACTTTGACGCCACCGCTTTTTCAAACACCACCAAATTGCCCCACCACTCTTGAATCTTGATACTAATTATTATTGCTGGAATTAATTCAAACCCTAGGCAGGCAGTGTGTGTAGTTAATTAGTATGTGAAAGAGGGTGTAGCAGTGAATATACATACATACATACATACATACATACGTATATATATAGGTGTAGACATACATAAAGAAGAGGCCTTTTATGAGCTACTGCTAGCTTAGTATATATTGTCAGTAGCTGATACCAAAGTCTGGAACTCAGTTACCTGATATGAGGGAGACAGTGTATCAGTCTAGAAGAAGAAGAAGACTTTCTGAACACTGACTTAACATGAAACAAATCAAAATATGCCATTACTATTCATTTAATAATGGTCCTAAAACATATCATCAATCCCAAAAATCTCATTCCACCCAAAACAACCAAACTAGCTAGCTAAAATATACATGAAAAACACTTTTCGAATATGGAAATCACAATTTATAATATTATATATATTTGGTCTTTTAAACTGTTCGAGCTATGTTTGATAGTATTTTATTTTATATATATATATATATATATATATATATATATATGAACTTATAAATCATCATACTTCCCCCCTTAAAACCTTAATTTTTAGAAATTTACATTGGCAAATTAAATCATTCATATTCATTATTACACTAACATTTTTTATTTGCTTGATCAAGTGCAAAAAAAAAAAAAAAAAAAAAAAAAAACTGAATTTGTTGAGAAATTTAAAAGATTTAGCTTTAAAAAAAAATTAAAATGCAATTTTTACAAAGTTGAAGTGGTAATTAAGAGTGTTAAAAATATATAACTCATTATAAAATGTTAAATCTAAAGATCGAGCACGAACTGTAATTTACCCACAGCAGTATGTATGTACATGAGAATTCAAACTCAAAATACAATAAACAACAAATATACCATTCCTTAATTATTGCAAAGTTTCACTCATCATCATAATCGTGAAATGAAACTCAGAAAAGGTGCTAAAAAGCTACTTTAACCGTTGGAATTTTCTTTCAATATCTTGGTCCGAAATTAAAAAGAAAAAAAAAACACACTTAACAAAAGATTACAGCTTGAATTCTTGATCTGAACACGGGACAGTTCACTAAACTAGAAAAAAGTTTCATCGGTGTAAAACCCTAAAAATGCATTTCTCCATTAACAACTTTAAGGAATTGAAGAATACTGTGATAGATCACCCCATGTCTGAATTCCACTGCTCCAGCCGCCGCTGTTCTCACCATTGATGCCGTTGCTAGTTGCTGGAGTTGCATAAGTATTATCAAAAAACCATTCTGTTGAAAGATTTCCATCTGCACCACCACCATCTTTTCTTGGTGCTTTGATTCCGCAAGATTCTTGCTTTGATGGAACCTCAAGATTCTGGAACAAAATGGGCTGTGGTTTCCGGAAATCGGGCTCGATCGAGTTGGAAGAATTGCTGTTTTTCTGATTGTCACCGGGTAAAAGCATGGCTAATCTTTGTTTCTGCATCTTCCAGTGAAGATCTTGGTTGATGGAACTTAGCGATTCGATTGATGATGCGAGGCTGCTTCGAAACCCCATTTCTTGATTTGCAGGAAAATTGAATCCCATTAAAGGAGAGTTTGGTGCAGAAAAATCGAAGTTGAAAGAAGGGGTTGAAGAAATGGCGGCGGCGGTGGTGTTTGATGAATCTGCGAAAGAGGAGAACTGGCTGTTGAATATCGCGGTGGTCGGAGAGGAATGAATCCTGGGAAAATTGAGCTGAAAATCCATGGCTGGTGAGACTCCGTGGAAGAATTTCAATCCACCGATGTCTGATGAGGATCCGTTGGAGTTTGAGTCACCGGAGAGCGGCGGAGAGGACCTTATTTTCTTGTTTTTCCGGCAGCCACCGCCAATGGGAACGCTGCGCAAGGCGCCGCCTTTAGTCCAGTAGCGTCTGCATGTCTTGCAGAAGTGTCGGGGCTGCGTGAGGCTGTAGTTGTTGTAGTAGCAGAATTTGGTGTTGGGTGAATCGCATCTTGGGCACTTGACGGATGGTTCTTGAGGCCTGGCGGTGGCGGTTTTCCGGCTTGTAGAGCTGGGAGTTTCGTCTTTTCCGGCGGGTGGTTTGTTGTCCGGTGACATGGTGTGGGGGAGATGAAACCCTAATTAATATATCTTGAAGAGTAAAGTTTTGTATTTATATATAGGGAAGGCTGCAGGTAAAGGAAGCTGAGATGAAATAATTAGTTTGCTTTTGGAGAGGGGAAGATGGTGATGGTATTCATTGGTTTCATGCATCAAGTTGATGGACAAATGAGAGGATGCTGATGGGCTCCTGTGATTTTCATCAACAAGAAAAACAAATGTTATCTGTGTTTGGGAGTTGGATCTGGTGGAATAAATATATAATAAAGTGTGTGTGTGTGTGTGTGTGTGTGAGAGAGAGAGAGAGAGAGAGAGAGAGGATCCTCATCCTACTAGAGAAATGGATGGCACTTAGCGTTACCTACATTCATACGTACTATGTTTCAAAACCGTGATATATTTTATATTTTAATTGGTTGGTTTTCACTTTTCATTAACGTGCAACACATCATTTGGACAAGTAAATATATATGTAGGAATGTAGGAATTATAAATATACATGACTGTAATCTTATAATATACTGTATATTAATTGAAATAAGAAACAGACTACAATTTAAAATCAATAATCTGTTCTAAGAGAATTTTTTTATGTTAATTAATTTACAGTACTTTGTTATGTAATCTGATATCGGATGGGTGGTTGTTTGGTGGAGGCCCGGTGCGTGTGTAGGTCCAATCGCATTCCCAAAAGACAACTTTTATCTCTTTATTTATGCCAACTATACTTTGAGGTTCAAATAAGATCCTTTATTTTAACTTGTTATTTAATCTTGTATTTCAATCATTGAATGTATGTCATGTGTGGGTTGTGCACTGTGTTCGACTAATGTTAATGCGTGGGCTCTGATCTCACAATTAATTTTTTCAGAATAAATGTATACCTAAATGGAATTAGTAGTAAAGTAACTTTATTTAATTATTTTGGATAGCTAGGATACTAACGTAGTGCATAAGCCTACGCGTGCCAGCTTCAAACTCGTGCATTGCGATCGACAATAGTTTTTATCAAAATAAATAAATACCTTAAAATAAAATTAATGAACCTTAAAATTAAAATGAATTTATTTAATTTTTTTGATTCAACAATTCACGCAGTGCAGTCGCTCGACGCGTGAGCTCGTGCATTGTGCTTGACAATTAAATTTTCTGATTTAAATATAAATCATAATTGAGAATAATAACCTTTAATCGTGATGTATTTAATATTAGTTGGGTTGTAATAAGCACGTATAAGCGAAATAATTAGCATTGGTGATACTTTTCGGGCTACTTTTTCAAATGATTATATATATATATATATATAATGGAATGGATTGACACGTGAAATTGACATGTCTGACTCAATAACTTGGTACACCTAGTGTATTGAAAACTTTGCATACTCTTAACCTTTTATTTTGGATAAAATTCAACCGAGGTTGAATTGAATAATTAATAATTCTAATTTTTTTCTATATATATAATGGACTTGTTTATAGATATAATTAAAGTGCTACATTAGACTTTAATTTGAAATTAACACAATCCAATCTTTTATTTTGGATAAAATTCAACCGAGGTTGAATTGAATAATTAATAATTCTAATTTTTTTCTATATATATAATGGACTTGTTTATAGATATAATTAAAGTGCTACATTAGACTTTAATTTGAAATTAACACAATCCAATCGGCAAACAATTGAAATCGGGCCTTTTTTATTATTAAAAATAGAGTTAATTGCAAGTATTAACACAATGTTCGACGCATTTTAATTATAATTTTCACATAACGTTCAAACATTTACAATTGATAAAATAACCTTTCCTTTTTTTTTTTTTTTTTGTAATTCTAACACCGTTCGAGTTTTCCGGCCACACTTGCCCCACATGGGCAAATTTTTTTCCACGTCTGCAGGCCACATATCACATTTTTTTCCACGCCTTTCTTCTCTCTCTAACTGGTGACTCTCCCGTTCTCCCGGTTGTACTAGAATACATATATACCCCGACTTCTCATAATCCATGTCATTCAAATCTAAATCAAATTAAATAGAAAACTTAATTGGGATAGAAGGAAAAACAGATGAATAATTCATCGCCATTAAAATTGATATTCTTCATTTTACTACAAAATTCATCTAAAATGTCTCCAAAATCAATCACAAGAAGGCAAGAGCTTTGAAATATGGGGTTTCAAAAGAGTTGCATCACTCTGAAATGTTTCCTAAATTAATCTAAAGAACTCTGAAACCTAAAATGATTTATGATAAAATTGCAAAATCAAAATCACCAACAAAATTCCAAACACATTACCCAACAATAAGGAAGGCAAAATTTTGTTAATATCATTTTTGTGGTAGAACTTGTGTTGAAGCCGTCGGGCACCTTTAGCCTCTTCAATGGATCGTCGTTCTACACTCTAATGTGATTACGCAACTAGAAAAAAGGTCACCACATCTTCAAGAAATTAAGATTTTTGATGGTCGCAATAATGCTTTACAGCTCGTCTTCATCATCAGTGTCAATGCTTTCAAGGCTGCCCACTGTTCAGATGAGAGTGATGTTCTTGTTTTTCTATCTATACCTTGGATTTGTTGAAGTTTTGATTGAGAAAGTTTGGAAGATGATGAATTTGGGAAATTTTGAGCGATTATTGAGATCTTTAACCTGTACGGTGCCATTTAGCCATAAAACCTAAACGGCGTCGTTTAAATTGTCGGAAAAACTGTACATGTGGATCTAAAATCAGACATATCAATTGGGCCTTGTCGGAAAAAAAAATAGGGGTATTAAAATTACAAAAACTGTAATGGTTGTGTTATCAATTGCAAATGTTTGAACATTACGTGAAAATTGCAAAATGGGGTAAACATTGTGTTAATATGTGCAATTCACCTTTAAAAATATTAACACAATATATATTTTTTATAATTTCAATATATATTTTAATATTTTATTTCTCATCTACATATCACGCCACGCGTTCAATCATATGACATAATTTTTATTTTTTTTTTGAGAGAAGTGAATGGTTGATTAGCAATAAACAATTAACATGATTTAACCCGCAGTAAATCGTTAGGAATATAATTAACCTAAACCAAAAATAAAAACCACATTGATCGTATGCGCAAAAACAAGGGATAAAACTAAGTTATGCCAAAAATATCATCCGCGTGAAAATTAATATTTTGCGTTTTAATATTTTATAGAAAATTTATGACATATAAATTGTGAATTTCTTTTAAGAAAATATAAACATATTTTTTTTGTTAAAAAAAATGATTTTTATAATAGAATATAAACAGTAAATATTGAGTATTAGGTAAGCATATAGTTTAGTTTGGGCTGGCTAATATAAAAAGAAAATAGTTTGGGCCACCCA
Source organism: Perilla frutescens (assembly GCA_026008535.1). Classification (NCBI taxonomy): domain Eukaryota; kingdom Viridiplantae; phylum Streptophyta; class Magnoliopsida; order Lamiales; family Lamiaceae; genus Perilla; species Perilla frutescens. The sequence continues at coordinate 30,575,405 of BRKX01000014.1, read as the reverse complement.
TGGTTTCAATAAGCAAGATTTCATGCCGCCCGACACTGAACCAAAATTTTCATCTTTTAGTTAATATTCACATTTTTTTTTTAATTATAGTTTGGGAATATGTCTTACTTATTAAGTATATATTAATTATATTGGTCTTGATTTTTTTTCTCCACCTATTATATAAACGTCGTTTTTTTTCAATATAATATCGTTAAAAAACGCAACAATATCGTTAACATAAAATGAGGCAAAAAGAAAAATCTAAACCAGCATAATTAACATTTATTAAAATCATCATACATATCCCCAAAATATAATTAAAAGAATTATAAAAACAAGAATGCTAATTAAAAACATGAATCCGGGTACAGTGCCCTGTCGGGCGGCATGTAATTTTTTATTTCAATAAATCATTTAGCTTGCTACCATATAGGAAGGGTCGATGCAACCCACCACGAGCCAAAAAAATCAGTTCGGACCGGGTTGGCCGGCCCAAAATCACATCGGGCCTAAAATATTACAGTCCAGCCCGACTTAAAATCGGGCAGGGTCGGACCGTGCCGATTTTGACAGTTCTACAGTCCATCCTGTTGAAACCATTGGTTTGTTATTAGTTTGGATATTGTTTTGTTTTGTCTTTCTTTGTTTGCTTGTGCAGGAAGATAATAAGTTGAGATATTCTAGGAAGTTTGTTATGCTTGACTAAGTCCAGAGATTGATTGAGTCAAATGGTTGTTATGGAAGTTGCGGGCGTACGGCGCAAATCTAGGAATGAAGTTCATGGAGAGATCAAGTTGTTATTTGGAGTAGAGACCAAGTATATTGTTTTATATAAATAGGTATCTGTTATATAGTGTTTGATACGATTTGAGTGAGATATATTTTCAGATCTGTATTAAGAGATTTTAGTTTTCTGCAAGTGGTAGATAAGACAACTTTAGTCACAGCCTTCTGTGAAGGAAGAGATAAAGTCTCTTAAGTTTTTAGTAAAAGTTTACTTGTAGTGTTTTTGTAATTCACAAATACATATAGTGAATATTTTGCCCTGAGGCACTTCGCGAGATTATATAAATATAATCTCGTGAAATTTTCCAATCCATTGTGTGTTTCTAAATTCCGCTGCATATACAAAGTTGTCTTAACTTTAGATATAACTTTGATCACAACTCTGTCAGAACCGAGAGTTCGGTTTCTTCAATTGGCATCAAGAGCGAACACTTGACACACTAAGTGGTGATCTTGTTTTCGTGAGTACAATGGATTGTTCAAACCCGTTGTTCAACAAACCTCCTGTCCTCGATGGCATGAACTATTCTTTTTGGAAAGTTCGAATGAGAGCGTGCATCAAATCCATTGATGCAAGAGCATGGAATGCTGTTCAAAAGGCATGGACACATCCCAAGACCGTTGATGCTGAAGGAGATACAATACGTACCCCTCCAGAAGAATGGACCAGGTCACAAAACGAAGATGCTACCTTCAATGACAATGCACTCAATGCAATTCAGTCTTCCTTGGACATTCAGATGTTCAAACTCATAAGAAATTGTGAGTCGGCCAAAGAAGCATGGGATATTCTTCAACAACATTGCGAAGGTGATGTTGGAATTAAAGAATCACGTCATCGTATTCTCACCACAAAATTTGAGAACATGAAGATGGTAGAAGATGAAACAGTTGGAGAATATTGCAACAAATTGCTTGAGATTGCAAATGAGTGTACTGATCTTGGTGATCCAATCACCAACAAAAGGTTAGTTTCTAAAGCCTTGCGAACTCTAGCACCTCGTTTTGATATGAAGGTTGTTGCTATTGACATGGCAACAACCACTGGATGTTTGGACTTCACAAAGCTGATGAATGACCTGAAGACTTACGAAATGGAAATGAATGAGAAGGGTGGGTCAAAGAAAAAGGGAATTGCCCTGACAGCTGGATCAACTTCAAAGTCAACTTCACCCTATGACGAAGATGATGATGAAGATCTTGAAGAAATCAGTGAAATGAATCCAGACTATGCTCTTCTCACCAAAAGACTCAACACTCTCATCCGAGCAAATAAAGGAAAACAACAGAAGGGAAGTTATGAACAACGTAAGCCTCGTCATAACTCGTCCAGACCTTTGGTGATTTATGAAAAGATGAACTCACCTGGAACAGAACCCAAGATTATAAAGCGTGCTGCATCAGATCACTTTAGACCAAAGGAAGTGAAAGATTTTTCCAAAGTCCAATGCTATGAGTGCAAAGGCTATGGACACTTTGCAAACGAATGTGTAAACACATTTAGAAAGCTTGGAAAACCTGTCACTTTCCTATCCTTCAGTGATAGTGAGCTAGACACCTCGGGGATCTCAGTGGAAGAAATCTCAGATGATGCAAACAACGAACACGCAGCCTTAACTGCAGTATGCTTTGAAGTGGTTAACTCAAAGCTCACAGAAGTTGAGATAACTTCTGACAGGTATGATGAGTCCTATTATGAAAATCTTTTCTGTTTCAATACTGTAATAACCACTGCAGATGAGGAAGAAGAAGTTACTGAGGAAGAAACTCTGGAGTTGCTAATAAAGTTGCAGGAACTCTACAAGGAGCTGTATGCTAAGTGGATCAAACAGTGCAAGAAAATTGAGTCACTCAATGAGGAATCCACTAGCCAGAAGGCGTCCCTTGCAAAATTGGAAGTAATGTTGACAAAGAAAGATGCAGAGATTGATGATATGAGGATTCAACTCAATCTTGCAAAGGAAACATTCAAAAAGTTCAACGCAGGTACTTCTAAACTTGATGAAGTTCTTGCACACACTCAGATAACTTTTCATGGCATAGGTTATGATAAAACTGTAAAAACTGCCTTTACTCAAATACTATCAACAAGTGGAAAACCCTTTGTGAAAGCTCAAGTAGGTCACTCCACTTCATCAGTAAGTAAGAAGCATAGGAGATTTGTTTGTCACTATTGTTTTCTCCCTGGACACATAAAACCTTTCTGCCATAGGTTTCTGCAAGAACATAAAAAGGAGATTCATTTGAGAACACAAGCCTCAAAATTAGGTCTTTCAGTCAAAGGTGACAAAATAAAGAACTTGGTGTGGAAGCCCAAAACTGCCTCCAAAGACACCTGTAAAGTTGTCTTCACTGCATCACTATCTGATGATTCGATAACTTGGTACTTTGACAGCGGGTGTTCTCACCACATGACTGGATCTCAACGATATCTGACCAACTACCAAAAGATTAATGGTAGCGAAGTCACATTTGGGGGAGGAACGAACGGCAAAATTGTAGGACATGGTATCTTGAACAGTCCTGGTCTTCCAAAGCTGGCCAATGTATCACACGTCCAAGGTCTTACAGCAAACCTCATCAGTATCAGCCAGCTCTGTGATGACAACTTCACTGTCGTCTTTGATAAGCAAAGTTGTACTATAGTTGACACCGATGGTAAACATGTAATCTCTGGGGTAAGATCGTCTAATAACATTTATGAAACTAAAAGAAAAATTTGTTTGAGTGCGCAGGTTAATGACGTACAACTTTGGCATCAAAAATTGGGGCATACCAATTTTCGCAACATGGAGAATCTTCAGAGACTCAATGATGTTCTTGGAGTGCCAAAGCTAAACGTCTCAAACCCAAGTCTGTGTGGAGATTGTCAAAAAGGAAAACAAGTAAAAGTCTCACACCCAGTTGTGACAACTTTCAGAGATACCTTTTGCTACTCAAAGCTGCTTTGAATTGCTTCACATGGATCTTATGGGGCCAGCTGAAGTAGAAAGCCTTGGAGGTAAACGGTATTCCTTTGTGATTGTCGACGACCTCTCCAGGTACACTTGGGTAAAATTTCTAAGTGACAAAGGTGAAACCTATGATGCTTTCTTAGAATTATATGCTAAGGTTAGAAACTTCTACCATTCTTGCATTAAAAGAATTAGATCTGACCATGGTAGGGAGTTTGAAAATCTTCAACTCCTAAACTTTTGTATAAAAGAAGGCATTCATCATGAATATTCTGCTCTTAAAACACCCCAGCAAAATGGTGTAGCTGAAAGAAAGAATAGAACCTTGCAAGAGATGGCCACTGTCATGTTACACTCTAAGAAGTTGTCTAAATGTTTTTGGGCTGAAGCTTTAAACACTGCATGCTATGTAAGTAATAGTGTAAACTTAAGAACCGGAACCACCATGACGTCATATGAAATTCTAAATGGTAAAAAACCCAACCTTAAATACCTACATATTTTTGGTTGTGTTTGTTACATTTTGAATGATAGGGATTATTTGTTCAAATTTGATCCCAAAAGTGATAAAGGTGTGTTCATTGGCTATTCTCTTAATAGTCATGCTTACTGTGTCTATAATTTCAGAACAAAAACTGTTATGGAGAGTGTTAATGTAAGATTTGATGATTTTGCCAGACTATACACTCCTGAAGAAGATATTAACGATCTGATTGAGATACAGGGAAGGACAGAAATGATCACTGAGATAGAAGGAAGAGTTAACACTGAAGTTGAGTCCACTTCAGAGACAGATGAGGATACAACTACAGAAGGATCTGGATCAAATTCCCACTTAAACGAGTCAGAATTTCCAGAAGTAGTTTAGGGAAACACTAGGAGAGACCCACCAAGGAAGATTCGCAAAGATCATCCAATTGATCAAATCATTGGAGATGTACACGAAGGGGTCAGAACTAGAGGTAAAACTCCTGCTAACTACAAGGAAATGGTAAGGATGGTATGCATGTCTTGTGTATTCAATGAAGTTGGTGCTGTTGTCTTCTTATCTTTGGCTGAACCCAAAAATGTAAATGAGGCTTTAAAAGATGAGTTCTGGATTAGTGCCATGCAAGCTGAGCTACTTGAGTTCGTTAGAAACAAAGTCTGGACACTTGTGCCTAGACCTTCAAGGATAAATGTGATAGGAACTAAGTGGATATTTAAAAATAAAACTGATGAATTTGAAAATGTCATTAGAAATAAAGTCCGCTTAGTTGCCCAAGGTTACACTCAAGTAGAGGGCATTGACTATGACGAGACTTTTGCTCCAGTTGTACGAATTGAGTCCATCAGGTTATTGTTTTCCATTGCATGTTATTTTAACATTACTCTTCATCAAATGGATGTTAAGGCAGCGTTTCTTAATGGTGTACTAGAAGATGAAGCTTACGTAGAGCAACCCAAAGGCTTTGAAGACCCAACCAATCCAAATCATGTGTATAAATTACATAAAGCGTTGTACGGACTAAAACAAGCTCCAAGAGCTTGGTATAGTCGGTTAACTGAATTTTTGCTTGAGTTTGGATTTTTCAGGGGTCATGCTGATAGAACTTTATTCCTCAAGAAATAAAAAGATTTACTCACAATCGCTCAAATCTATGTCGACGATATAGTGTTTGGATCGACAAGTGAGAAAGCTTTGAAAGAGTTTGTGGAGGCGATGTCCACATCTTTTGAAATGAGTATGGTCGGTGAACTTAGCAACTTTCTTGGACTTCAAGTCAAACAAAAGAAAAATGGTGTTTTCGTCTCACAGACAAAATATGCCAAAAATCTTGTAAAGAAGTTCGGTTTGGAGAATGCAAAGCACATGAGGACTCTCATGAGTACGACTGAAAAGCTGTCAAAGCACGCAGTTGGACCTGAAGTTGATTCAACTTCATACAGATCAATGATCGGAAGTCTTCTTTATCTGACCGCTAGTCGACCAGATATCATGTACAGTGTGTGTGCATGTGCTCAATTTCAGTCCTGTCCCAAGGAGGAACACCTTAAGGCGGTAAAGAGGATTATTCAGTATGTGGCCGGTACATGTGAATTGGGACTATGGTTCACAAAGGACACAACTACAGATCTTGTTGGGTACAGTGATGTCGACTGGGCTGGAGAGATTGATGATAGACGAAGTACAAGTGGATGATATTGCTATTAGGAAACAACCTCATCTCTTGGCACAGCAAAAAGCAAAAATGTATCTCTTTATCCACAGCCGAGTCCGAATATGTGGTCGCCGGGAGCTGTTCAAGGCAATTGATATGGCTGAAGTCGATGTTGGATGATTATGGCCTGGAAAGCAATCCCTTGGTGATGCTCTGTGATAATACAAGTGCCATCAACCTTGCAAAGAATCTGGTTCATCATTCCAAATCCAAGCACATTCATTTAAGGTATCATTTTATTAGGGATTTAGTTGAAAAGAAGCTATTAAAGTTAGAGTATATTAGTACAGATAATCAACTGGCAGATTTATTTACAAAAGCCTTAAGTTATGAGAGATTCTCAATTTTGAGGAAATCTCTTGGCTTATGTTCTATATGAAAAATACAGTTAACCCAACTGTTGTCACACTTTTGGTATATCATAGTTAACTGTGAAGTTGAATAGATTCGAGGATGAAAAAGCTTGTATCAAGGTGAAACCATGATCGTTCTTATAAAATCATATAACTAGATCAAAGATCTTAGATAAATGGTTTTGATAAGATTCTTTTGGTTATTCATCTATTCATCATCTGTTTCTCTTCTTTAAAAGTTTTCTATGATGTAACAAAAGTATTCTGATAATAAATTTTCTTAACAATAGTTGGTTAATTATATAATATAAAAAAAAATCGGGAAAATTTTGAAAGTCAGTTGAATGTATCTGGAAGTGTATCTTACTCTATCTTTAATATCTGGTTTGACTATATCTTTAATATAATTGATTCCTATTTTGAAGGAGGCGGGTATCTATCAATACTATATATCCATCCTTATTTTTTTTTGTGATGAATCGTATATCTTTTAATATAAAAGAGTCTCTCTCTCTCTCCAGTCACTTTCTCCCAGATTCTCCCTTTTGCTTCTGTTTTCGATTCACTATTCAAAAACCCTTCCGAACCTTTTCATCTCCCCAAAATCTGTTCGACTTCATCCATTTTCTCCACCACGGATTCTGAGAAATTGAAGCAGATTCAAGAATTGTTGAGCGACCCCGAAGCCTCAGCATACCTTCGCCATCTTTCAACCTTCCTCCCACAACCTTCATTTCTCTCTCCACCGCAACCTATCATTTCCAACCCTTTTCGTCTTTTGTCTCCAGAATCTTCTCCTATTTTTCATCCAAAGGTTCCCCTATCCCCTTCGAGAGGTAATGCTCCTATGGAGATTTCTCCCGAGTTAGGAAGTTGTTCAGAAGTTCAGTCGAAACCCCTATCTCTACCGGCGCCCTCTCCGGTCCAACCTTTTCCGGTCTCCCATCTTCAGAGCGAGCCATTATTCTAGCTCCTGACGCGGTAGTCATGTCTACCTTTGATACTCCAGTCCTCGACACTCCTATCCTCGCCGAAGAACAAATTGACCCGTTTCTTCCTTCCGATGAAGGAAACACATACAATGAAGGTCCAATTGAGGTTCCATTTTTTGAAATTGAAGAAGATGCTAAGGAGGAGGTACCTGAGAAATCTACTCCGACACATACGCCGCCTAAGAAGAAATCGACCAAGTCGAAGAAGGTCCCTCTGACTAGACGGTCCAAGCATCTTCATGTGACTGGTAGTTCCTCGAGAACTTCAGTGGAGCCAATTGAGATCATCAGTGAAGCTGAAGAGGAGAAGGAGTGTGAAGAAGAGATGTCATAAAATAATTCGGGTGAACAGACTCTTTCAGAGTCTGAGGCTGATGATGAAGTTGAAGAGACTGTTGCTTCAAAGAAGGGCAAAAGAAAGATATCTTTTTCTTCTCCCTCGAAAAGTCGTGGAAAAGTTGTGAAGAAAGTTAAGCGGAGTGTTGCTCAAACTGAGGAGGATACTGGCTCTGATTCGGATTTAGAGGTATCAAAGGCTAACTCAATTTTATTTTATTCAGATCTTGCTAAGCGTAAATGGGAATTCTTTAAGAATAGGGAAATCTTGAATGATCGAGCAGTAGATTTAAAAGATTTTTCTGGATACAATTTGGTTGAATTTTTGAAGAAAAGAAAAGTGTTGGGGAGTGTAACTTATGCTAGGCCTTATGTTGCTGAAGTAGTTAGGTATTTCTATGCAAATTTGACACATGATTTTGGGAATCCAGCCTCTAAGCAATATGGTAAAGTCTTTGTACGTGGGAAGGTATTCATAGTTACTCCGGCTAAGATTAACAAATTTTTAGGAATACCTAATGTTATTGAAGTTGATAAGGGGGTTGATGAGGAGTTGGAGGCTAAGATGGCTGATGTGTTAACTGGTGGCCAAACTGAGATGTGGGTGGCTAACACGAAGCCGAATAGACTTGCTTCAATTCTCACATCACTGTTTTCAACACTTCACAAAATCTCTGTGTCAAACTGGATTCCTACTTCGAACACAACGATGGTGCCATTCGAGCATGTTTACCTATTGTATAAGGTGTATATGGGAGAAAAAGTGAATCTAGGGCAACATATTTTCAATTCAATTGCCGAAATTGCCATGACAAAGTCCAACAAGAAGTTGGTTGTCCCCTCTCTCATTTACAACACGCTTCTGGACCAAGGGTTTAAGCCCACAAAGAAGGATATTCTCACGGCCAGACTTCCTCTCCAGACTGTTCAAAAGGCTTTTCTTGCTGAGTCCAGGACTCGTGATCTTCCATGGAGTGATGCTGTTGAGACTGCTCCTCCATCTTCAGATCATCTTTGTTCTATCCCTATATTTGTTTTGCAGGAACAGATTGAGCTTTACACTGCCCATATAGAGATCTTTGCCAAGCAAAGGAAAATATTCCAGCGCCTTCTTTCTTCCCAAAAAGGGGGAGAGATTGGTGGTGAAGAAGACAGTAGCAGAGGCAAAGGAAGGGCAAGGGCAGCAGCAAGTGAAGAGGAAGAAACTGACGAGCAAGAGGAGGAGGAGTAGAGGAAGAAAAGAAGAAGGAGGAAGACTGCAGACTGTTGCAGTTTTGTTATGCTGATGTTTATCAAAACAATTTCTCAAAACAATTTATTATACTTTTTGTGTTTTAACACTGTGTTTATTTTATGTTTATCTATATGCTGAATTGACTTATTCATCTTTTGATAAAGATCTTCTTTTTGCTGATATTTTATGAATAGTGTTGGAAACACTTTGTTTTGGGAAATTTGCATAACAGGGGGAGTGAAGTGTGCATGACAGGGGGAGTAAATGTATTTGTTTTTAATTGTGACTTGTTCTTGTGTTTCAAGTACATGTTTAGGGGGAGTTCTGTTATGTTTTTGATTGTGTTGCGTGCTTGAGTTTGTTTTGGGAAGAAAGACAAAAAGGGGGAGATTGTTGAAACCGTTGGTTTGTTATTAGTTTGGATATTGTTTTGTTTTGTCTTTCTTTGTTTGCTTGTGCAGGAAGATAATAAGTTGAGATATTCTAGGAAGTTTGTTATGCTTGACTAAGTCCAGAGATTGATTGAGTCAAATGGTTGTTATGGAAGTTGTGGGCATACGGCGCAAATCTAGGAATGAAGTTCATGGAGAGATCAAGTTGTTATTTGGAGTAGAGACCAAGTATATTGTTTTATATAAATAGGTATCTGTTGTATATTGTTTGATACGATTTGAGTGAGATATATTTTCAGATCTGTATTAAGAAATTTTAGTTTTCTGCAAGTGATAGATAAGACAACTTTAGTCACAACCTTCTGTGAAGGAAGAGATAAAGTGTCTTAAGTTTTTAGTAAGAGTTTACTTGTAGTGTTTTTGTAATTCACAAATACATATAGTGAATATTTTGCCCTGAGGCACTTTGCGAGATTATATAAATATAATCTCGTGAAATTTTCCAATCCATTGTGTGTTTCTAAATTCCGCTGCATATACAAAGTTGTCTCAACTTTAGATACAACTTTGATCACAACTCTGTCAGAACTGAGAGTTCGGTTTCTTCACATCCATGAGGTGCCCTTAATTTTTTTAAATAATAAAAAATAAATGTTTTAAAAATATTTTTTCAAAACACACCAAGATCATTAAGATAGTCGGAGGTAAAAACAAATCGAAATCAACATAATTCATATTCCTTTAATATGGTTATATATATTCCTGAATATTTTTTTGGAAAAAATATTTTTTGAATCTGTATTTTGAATTTTAATTGAGAAAAAAATATAGGTACTGTCAATGCGTACACCAGATCACCTATTACAATTCATGTTGCATTTTATGTGCTAAGATTTCACTTTTTAAGAAAAAATATGTGTGTGTGTGTGTGTGTGTGTGTTAATTTTAATTTTGGGATAAGGTGCAATTTGACCCTTAAACTATTTCTCAAGGAGCATCCTGACCTTTAAACTAAATTCGGTCCCGGTTAGCCCCTTGAACTATTGAACTCAGTTCAGTTAACCCCTTGATCAAACTATTGATTTGACCCAGTTAGTCCTCTCAAAGGTAAATAATTTTATTTCACTTATTTCTAAATAAATAAGAAATGTGAAAAAATAAATATATATACATTGCATTAATAAAAAAAATGAAATATTTTCTTATAAATAATTTTAAGGGCAAATGGCCAAAAAAACACTCGAACTATATGTCCATCCCACCTAGAAGTACGAACAATTTTTTGACCCGAATACACACCTAAACTATTTAAAAAGTACAATCGGCCACCTTAACTAATCAAAATATATCAAATTCACACTTTTTGTTTAACACCGTTTGAAAAAGTGACACTGGAAGATAGAATTCGCAGCTCCTCATGGGATCGACCCTTACTCACATAAGCTTACTACGCCTTGTTGTGGGTATAAGGATAACTCTCTCTTGAGAATTATTCTGACCGCGAAATGACCGCGCGTCAGTATACAAAACTAATAATGGGAACATATTTAATAAATCATAACTTTATTCTCATAAACTTGTACCTGACAAATGAGGCTCGACATGGACATAGGACCATGGGTAGTAAATGATTTGAGTAACGAAGTTAACAAGTATTTCAACAATTCACAGGCCTTCAGAGAACCAAAGTCTCTGATACCATTATGTAACACCCCGATCCCAAAAAAGGAAAGGTGTTACGAAACACACGCGGAAGAAGAAAATGTAAAAGAAAAATTTGCAAATAAGCCAACTATGTAAATGAGGTAAGCCAAAAGAGATATTGCATTATCTAGTCAAATATCAAAGAACCAAATTATTAGACTAGTAGAAGCCAATAAAATAGTTGTACAAAATAAGACCAGTCAGCCTTATCACAATACTGATAATTAATTCACAAAAGATCTAGTTTGGCTAAACGCTCACAAGCATACACGTAGCATCAGTCAACAATCAACAAAAGCATAGAAGGCAGCAATAATTTAGTTGACCATCACAAAAACAAAATAGTGAGAAGCATGTGCATCATTTAATAGTTTGACCATCATTAAGAAATGCAAAATATTGGTCAACTACTTAAACAAGTTTCCATTGGTCCGCGTCCACCACCTACCTTCAACCATTACCTAAAAATAGTTTAAAGAAATGAGGGCTGAGTGCCAGAAAACACTCAGTGGGCATATTCATATATATTCGTCCAATAATTTGCAATAAGAAATCATAATTTCATATTTGACATCACATAATCCATATGCTCAATAATTATAGTGGAGACCGACCCTAATGTGATTACATATTCTATCATTTCATAAACATACTGGAATTCCTCATACGAGTTGTGTCAATCCACATTAAGTAACATAAGCAATATATATTTTCATAATTGGACAAAAAGCTTGTAAATATTTTTGAAAAAGTTTTAGTAAGTAAACCCACCTTATAGCTATTATAAGTTGTCGCTTAAAACACAACTTGCTCGTCCTGAGCTTGATGTCCTAGGTTAGGATCTACATGCAAAGACTATGTCTTAGTAACGTATTAAAGACATAAACCTATTCAATAATGTAAGTAAGGTCATATTGCTCAAGTTTCTTAAATCGAGAGTGTGCAAGGATAATATTTAAATTGTATTAGGGAATCATAGCTTAAGAGCTATATGGAGTCATTGATCAAATAAAATAAATACATTAAACACAATGATTTAGAATATATATAGAGATATTAGATAATTACTTATTATGTTATAAAATAAATATTTTAATTAAATAATTTAATAAAAGGGGCAAGAGATGAAAGTAAAAATAAAATACATATACAAAAAGAAATTAATTTGTGGCTTAACCTCTTGTACAAAAAGATAAGTGCCCAGCCACTGAACCAAGTCAGATTTATTAAATATATGTGAACCAATTTTTATTATACAGAATCTGAAATAAAACACTAAAACTAGATTAAAGTTTGCATAAAAGGAACTTGAACTCTGAATCACTTAGTATATAAACAAGATTTGGACCACTAGACCAAACAATAATTTCAAAAATTAGAGCATTCTTTTAGAAATTCCTAAAAACAATGCACCCAGGGATTCGAACCCTGGCCTATTAAATACACCACCATCACCACCACCACCACCACCACTACTACTACTACCACCACCACCACCACCACTACCACCACTACACTACTACCACTACTACGACTACTACGACTACTACTACCATTACTACGACCATTACTACGACCACTACTACTACTACCACTACTACCACTACGACTACCACCACCACCACCACCACCACCACTACTACTACTACTACTACCATCACCACCATCACTACCACCACTACACTACTACCACTACTACCACTACTACCACCACTACTACGACTACTACCACCACTACCACCACCACCACCACCACCACCACTACTACTACTACTACTACTAGTATTATTATTATTTTATTATTATTATTATTATTATTATTATTTTATTAATATATATATATATATATTAATTGAAGTAGATTAAAATGAAATGGATGATTTTGGCATTGCCAAAGAACAACTGATCAAGCTGAAACAGATTCTGAAAATATGGCTTCAATCATCACTTCAATATTCGCATAATTCAATCAATTTCAAATTTTTATTATTATTATTATTTTTTTAAAAATGAAAACAAACACATACTTTTCACACAAAACACACGCACACAACGCACATCAGAATCCCAAAGCTTTCTTTTTCTTTTTCGAACTTCATGGTTAATCCAACAATATGATAAACATCAAAATTCAAATTCAACTCAACAATTAAAATTATTAACCAAATAGCTCATAAATCAAAATACAAGCTTAAAAATTGAAATAATTAAAAAGAACCCAAAGAAAACTCAACAACTAAAATTATTAACCAAAATAACTCATAAAATCAAAATACAAGCTAAAGATCGAAAAAAAATAGAAAGAACTCGAAGAAAGGGTGAGGTTTTACAAGGCTATGGTTCCTCCATTTTCTAGATCCAAAGATCGGGCCTATACCTCAATATATATAAAAAAATAAAGAAAAGGGAGAGGGAAAAATGAAAGTCCAAAATTAATGGTTCCATGGAGATACAAGGTCGCGGGAGGCGGGCGGCGCCGACGAGAAAGCCTCAAGAATGAAGGGCAAGAGTGAGAGAGAGAGAGAGAGAGAGAGAGAGAGAGAGAATGAGAGAGGTTGCGGGAGGCGGGCGGCGCCGGTGAGAAAGCCTCAAGAATGAAGGGCAAGAGTGAGAAAGGCGAGAGAGAGAGAGAGAGAGAGGAGAGAATGAGAGAGAGGCTAAATTTCTTGAAAAGAGGCAAAGTGATCCCTAAATGAGATGTGAGGGTATTTATACCCACCACTAAGAAAACCCTAATTATAGATTAGTTTAGGAAATAAATTGTATCTTGATCAATTGGACTCCTAATTAGGTGATATCAAGTTCCATTAGTTCGTATCGACGAATACCATCATTTAGTGTTTTCACCCGACTCGTTCTGATAAGAAAAAGTGTCGAGAAAAATTAAAATCGATCATGGGCTAAGAAGCCCACTAATTGGGCCTTACACTAAAATGGCTAAAATTTTTAACTTTGGGCTTATAAATAAAATAATTAAATGGAACTTGTCTCAATAGGGGGAGTTGGGGTGTTACAGAAGCACTTTGACTTGGACTTAGAATCCTCTAGAGGAATCTTGGCTTTGGCTTTCTTGGGTTTAGGCGCCTTCTTTGCAGCCTTCTCAGGTGCGCATCTCTTCTTCTTAGTCCCTGATGAAGAAGCCCTAGCTAGGTGCACCTTCGAGCTTTCTTTCTGGATATGCTCGGCTGATTGAAGATCCATGAGCAGTTTTGATAAAGTTGCATCCTTCTTTATCATGTTAAAGTTCAGCCTGAACTGCTCAAACTTCGTTGATAGATTGTGAAGCACGGTGTTAATTTGAGACTCAGCTTCCAAATTACCACCCAGGGTTTCGATCTCCGATAGGAAGCCCATCATCTAGAGAATGCGATTCCTTAACGGTGTGGAATCTGACATCTTTGTGTTCATCAAATTTCTCATAGCCAAATGTCGAGCCGAGCGATTCTGGTATCCGAAGAGCTCTTTGAGATTGTACGTTATGTCATAAGCGGTTTTCATAAACTGATGTTGATGTTGCAACACATTTGACATAGAAGCCAAAATGTAACAGTTCGCCATCTCATCAGCTCTAACACACTTATCATAAGCCGCTCTCTGCGCTTCACTAGAATTCTCATCATGCTTTTGAGGGCATTCTTCCTCAAGTAAGAATTTAAAACCTTCAGCAGTTAGGACAATATTAAAGTTTCAAATCCAATCTTTATAATTTCCACCGATTAGTTTATTTTCTTTGAAAATTGAGGACAAGTTGGAGAGTGCCATGACGATATAGAAATAACTGAAAATATAAACATGCAATATAGTCACAACCTTTAGGATAAAAGATCATATAATTCGAAATCCTCAAAAGAAATTATATGCATATCTACTGACATTTTAAAAATGTTTCTTATAAGCCACGATAGTGTGGATGCTTATAAAATTTATTTTCAAGCAGGTTAAGCTAACCTTTAATTTACCTCCAGTTAAATTTTCTTATAACAAGTAAATTAATAGTCGGAAACCAACCCGATCATGTAATCATCTAATTAATAAGCCACGATAGTGTGGACGTTTATTAATACTCTATATCCTAAGTGTGAACACCATTATCTTCACCCCAAGGGCATTGACACTGATTCGAATTTCATTGCTCCAGATAGAGGAGTTAGTTAGTTCTAACAGTGTCCTACAGTTATCTATTAAGAGGTTTACTTTTTAGAGATTCTAGTGATATGACACATCTGATATAAAGGAAGACGTATTGTTAACGGGCATGCCCCATCATTTCTCAATTAAACCAGATTAATGGAGACCGTTTGAGATTCACATACTTTAGTGTGTATCTCTCTCACTTAGTTATTTATGCTTGAGGTTTCATCTTATCCCATTTAAACATGCAATACATCACATAAATGGATTAAAACCATTGCATGCCAAAATAACACAATAAGCATAACAATAAGGACCAACTATCATGGTTTATATCTCATGTTATTCCATGAGATAATCTTGGAAAATCAGCTTTCAAAATCCGGAATCCTGTTGACGTCGTCTCTCAGCATCTCGCCGAAACCCTAGCTCCTCTAGGGTTTTGGGACGTGTTCGGGATGTCCTTCCTTGTTTAACGCTGCTCCATTTTCCATCTTTGAGTTGATTTTCTTCTCTTATTCTATATTGAATATCTATTCCATAAGGAAAATCCTAATATATCTAGAATAACAAAGGAAAATAAAACACAACTCAACTAGATGATTTTCGAAAATCATCTCTAAATCTAACAATTTATTTTTCCTATTACATTAAACCAACTAATAAAATAAATTTCTTAGACCTAATCCATGGATTTTTTTATGGATAAAAAATCTCGTAGCCAAACCGGTATATGACCAACCATACATTCAACATAAATTAAATCATCACATAACAAATAATTAAATGCCATGATAGTTGGTGTCACCTGCAAATAAAACCATCTACAGAAACAACTATCATAATTAAATATTAGACATAAAATATCACATGATATCCATACATGTTAACTCATTTTCGAAAATACCTCATTAATTAAATTTAAGGTTTTTGAAAATTATGCTAGATTAAATTTGTAAATTAATTATAATTTTCTACCAAATTAAATCTAATAATTTTGAATATACCATAGGATTTTATTTGGAAATTGATTAAAATTATCTACCAAATAAAATCTTAAAATCAAAATATTACCTTAAGATTAACTTGAGAAATTAATTAAAATTTTCCACCAAGGTATATCTCAATTAAAATCGAAAATTACCTAAGATGAAATTTGAAAATTAATTATAATTTTCTACCAAAATACATCTCAAATTTTTGATCAATACACTAGAATTAAATTTGAAAATTAATTAAAATAATCATCCAAATTAAAACCCTAAAATTTTCGATCCCTCTTAATTAAAATAACCAATTTGAAATTTTGATACTAGTCAAAATCCTTTCCAAATTATATACTAGGTATCAAAATTTACTAGAATTAAAATATGGTAGTTTTGATCCTCTTCAAAAACTTATCAAATTTAAAATTCTATTTTGAAACCTACTTTGATTGAAATTAGGTAACTTTTGATATACATCAAAATTACCTTATACCAATTTCAATCCCCATAATTTTCGATCCCCTTTAGGTTTAGACATCGAAATTTTGATAACATCAAAAATCTATTCCAAATCAAAACCTAAAATTTCAAAAATAATGAATTAAATTAAGGGAATTTTGTGAACAACAATTTTCGAAATTTTGAACACAAATTTTTCTATCAACATGAAAAATAAATTGGAAATTATGATGAACATCAAAAATACCATTCCAAATATTTATTCAATGATCATCGAAAATTCCACATGAATTAAGATAGAATTTTCAAAGCAAACATAAAAAGTTCATCCAACCTTAATTCCATCGTGCTCGAAAATATCACACATTAAAACTGAAAATTTAAGCACATAAATTTATCTACAAACTTAATGAAATTTTCGAACAAAACCATATAATTAATTCTAGAACATAACTGATACCTGCTCTGATATCAGCTGTTGGGGTTTTATCGAATTATGCCCCACATGACCTAATCAGATATTTTTTAATGCTAACAACATGTAAATCATATTTTATGTGTGAATTTAATTATGCAAACATGTTGAATGATCATGCAAGATTATCGAATATATTGCAGCGGAAAAATATAATTCGATGAACCGACTTACATGATGTAGTAGGGTTACACACGAGATTAAAGATCTAATCTCGCTGTTGTAGGAGAACCAGTAGAACTTGGCCTTTGCACACAGTGTTCGCACTCCTCCAAGACAGCAATAACACTTCTTGATCTTCTACACATGCCAGTGTATCAGAATAATCAGTTAGTCAAGATAAACTAACTATCAGATTAATCTACGATGTACAATGGTTGGTTCAGAACCATCTAAACCGCAAGCCTTTTAATACTTTGCAAGGAATCCGATGATATGATCTTTACTGTGTGTTCATCCAGACCATATCATCTACAATGCAAGTATATGAAAACATACATATAAATATATAACAATAAATAAATGCATAAACAGTGACTATAATTAATATTCAATCTATATCATTCTAACATTGTAGAATGTATACAAAAACAAGCTTTTCAGTATACAATCCTAACATGTCAGCTATATGAAGAGCACAAATTAGTATGTATAATGGTAGATCTCATCATATAAGGAGAAGACATAACACCGTTAGACAAATGATATCCAACAGAATAGTTTCTATTAACTATGTAAATTCAAAAGATAATATAACCGATCCATTTTCCAAAGGGATAAATAGAGATCTACTATATAGTGCAGTAAAGGGAATAAGTTTGAAAAACCACGCACTAAAGAATGTTTATAGCGGTAACTCAACCATTGCGACAGGAGATCCCAAGAAAATGGTTCAATGAGACAACTAAGTTATGAAAATCCAGTTACACACTTGGAATTAAAATATTCTAAAAAATCATTCTAGATCTGCTCCAAGTGTTGTTACAGAGTAGTAAGGATAAGCTTCACGCTTTTAGTGATTCTTGTACCTTATAAAAGGTGGAGTATGTGGAGATACTCTTGATAGGAGATCACCTATATAAGTATGAAGTGTGACTGTTTCAATTCAAAACGCTTATGAATCCGAGATATAGTCCAAGGCTGAAATGGACACAATGTGAAAACAAAATAATTTTAGAATCATTATTTTGTGAATGTTATTGTCTTGTTTTACACAAAAGTTGACCAGTTCAAGACATCATGTTCATTGAGCAACAAATAAATCCGATAACATTTTTTTACTAAGGAAGGTTCAAAGCCGGAAGCTACCTTTCCCGATGCAATGACGGTTCGCTGAGACCTCTTTCTTAAAACTCTACATTTGCAAATATTTCTTTTGTGGAGAATTGTTGGAAATTGATTATTATAATTAATTATTTTAATTAATTTATAATTTTGTTTTCATTTGTAAAAATAGAGAACTAGTTGTCAATTCATAATCTATGTTTTGTGTAGATGAATTTTATATATTTATAATCTTAATCAATTTCGGAAGAAAGATATAATAATTATTAAAGTTAACAATTTAAAATATGAAAAAATGACGTGGATCACTGAAGTGGTGCGGACAGCCAAGCCAGTGCACCGGTTTAGGTTTATTCTTAAAGCATTAGCTTGGAACATTGCACCACTTCAGCCTAAGGCTTGAAAGTGATTCAAATGCGAACCAATGGCTGCAACCAAGACATTCATTTAGCTGAGATGGTTAAACCATGAATCAATGCCTCTAATGGTTGCGTCCGTTCAGCTGAAATGGTTCAAATGTGGAACAATGACTTGATCCATTGCTTCTGTTCACCTTAAGGAGCTTCAACCATCAATTGGTGGTTCGAACCATTGCATCCATTCGATCTAGAATCATTGGATGGTGTGGATTGATCAACCAACACAATCTAATAGCCTAGATTGATCCGAATCGAAACAGTGCCATCGTTTCATAAAGAGACGCCATGACTATTCAAATATTATAAATAGAACCCCTGTATTTCATTTCCTCCACTCGAAAATCCAAAGCTTTATATACTTCTTTTCTTACATAGTAATCGATTGAAAGTCTTGATTATTGTTTTGTTCATCGTAACATCATTTTTTGTAAGTGCAACAAAACGCCGTTGAAAAATCGTTGTATATTGAGATAATTCCATAGTCCGTTCTGCATTAATATTGTGGGGCAATATTGTCTTCCGGAAAGAGAAACTCCTATCTCCACTTATAGCCCATCCGTTATTCTGTCCAATTATTTTCAAAGAAAAATTCATAATTTACCTAATAAATTTGACTTTCAAATTTAGGTTTAAATAATTATTTTTCTCTTTTTTATTGGATTTAATCTTAATGACCATTAAGAACAAATGCAAAAAAATTATATAATTAACAATAATTATAAATTATTTTTTATTATATATTTTTTTAATTTTTTCATAATTATAAATTAATTACATATATCTTACATTGGTTCGTGCATCGCAAGTGTTATAGTTAGGGCTGGCAAAAATTACCGTTATACCGGAATACCGTCCATATCGTACCGGAACAGTACCGAAGATACCGATATTTATGGTATACCGATTTTTTGGTAAGGTATGATACCTTACTGGAATTTTACGGTAAGGTAGCGGTATAAATTTTTAAAAATTAAGGTATACCGGCATATACCGAAAGTTCAGTATACTGTCATATATCGGTATATACCGTCATATTGTACCACGATATATGCCGAAGTGAAGGTATATACCGATGTGCCGATATATATCGTCATACCGTACCACGGTATATGCCGAATTGAAGGTATATACAGTTATATCGTTATATACCTTCGCTTCGGTATATACCATGGTACGGTATGACGGTATATATCGGTACATACTGTCCTTTGAATTTAATATATCTATATATATATATAATATAATATTTAATAAATTTATCATAAAAGTTATGTTTTGATATTTAATGTAATATCTAAATTATAACTAAAATTGAACTATTTGAAATTAAATGTAATAAATAATGATCTTCTATTTTTTCGATAAATAAAATTAAAAGTTAAAATGAATTATCAATAAAATTAAAATATAATGATGTTGATGTATACGTAAATTATAGGATATAAAATTATTTCAATAGAATAAAGATAAATTAAATTATATAATGCATAATAATCTTTTATTCTTCTTAAATTTTTAAAACTAAAAGTTAACAAGAATGATTGAAATGATTAAAAGAAAATGAGATATATTATATAAAAATATAATACGTAGTTTGTTCATCGTAAAAGTTCATAAACATATAATATTTAATATAATTTAATAATTAAATTATAACTAAAAATCAAATAATGTGAAATCAAATGTAATAAATAATAATTATATTATTTTTCAATTTTTAAACTATAAGTTATGATGAATGGTCCAAGTATTTTAAAGAAAATGAGTTATATTATTCAATAATATAATATTTAGGCCTTAATATGTTTATTATGAAAGTTTTGAAAATTATTAAATTTCATATAATTTAATACTTAAATTAGAACTACAAATTCATCAATTTGAAAGCAAATGTTATTGATAATCTTTTATACTTTTTTAAACTTTAGACTAAAAGTTATGATGAATAATAAAGAAAAATATACTAAAATGAAATATTATATACAATATTATAATACTTAGTATGTTCATAATAAAAGTTTAGAAAAATATTATATTTCATATATTTAATACAAAACTCCTAACTAAAAATTGAACAATGTGAAATCAGATGTAATAAATAATAATGTTATATTCTTCTTTTCTTTAGACTAAAAATTATGATGAATTATCAAAAAAATTAAAATAAAATGATATATGATATAGAATGCTATAATTCCATCATAAACATTTAGGAAAATATTGTATTTCATATAATCAATACAAAACTCCTAACTAAAAATTGAACAATATGAAATCTGATGTAATAAATAATATTCTTATATTCTTTTTTTAATTTTTAGACTAAAAATTTATGATGAATTATTGAGAAAATTAAAATTAAGTGTAATATTGAAGTGTATTATTTAATCTATTTATGTTTATATAAATGAAGTGTATTATTGATTAATGTTTCTTTATGCATGTATTTTCTTACTAAATATATTTTAGTATAACGATAATTTCGATATACCGTGAAATGTCGGTATGATACAGACCGAAATATTGATCCAATAAGGTATACCAAACTAAGGTACGGTAAGGTATACCGAAATAAAGGTATGGTAAATGTATGCAATATGTGTCATACCGAACTAAGGTATACCGGAGGTAAAGGTACGACAACGATATGATTTTTGTTATACCGTAAGCTAAGGTAAGATATAAGGTATGACAAAAAAAGTAAGGTATGCCGTACCTTGACACCCCTAGTTATAGTTATGTGTAAATATTAAAAACAAAATAAGGATACCGCCACAATCATATTGTTCATCAGAGTTCTCTTCGGATCAAAATTTTCACCCTTATTATTTAAAGAAAATTGCTTAAATTTTGATTGTTTTTACCAAAAGTTTGTTAAACACTTAAACCCTTCTGTCGCGAACTGAATTGGGAAATTGCAGGACAGATCAAATTGATTGAAAGGTTTTACTCGATTCTGAAAATATTCTATTGGTTGATTCCACCCGACTCTGCTGTCTCGACACACGTCATGTGTTCGAAGAACTGCCCCAACGCTGTGATTGCTTCTCTAAGTTGATATATTTGATTGCTTTTCAGTTTCTGGAATAAACTTGGTTCTACTTGTCAGTTGAGTTAATTTGATTTTATATTTGTGGTGGTTATAGGTTGATGGTGATGGCTGCTAATAAACCTCGGACCGCCAGTTTCTCTCGGAATTTCACTGCAGCATCAAGTTCGGTTCCAAGCATTCCTGGGCTTAAGCATGGTCCAAATGGGACCATGTTACTTTCATCTGGCATTCCTGACCTCGATAGTAATTTCAAATAACCTTTTATTCACCTCAGTTACTTCTTATGAGATTAAACCCCCTATAGATTTTCGATATGAACTATATTGGCAGAGATTCTGGGAGGTGGTTTTGCTTTGGGAAGTTTAGTGATGGTTATGGAAGACCCGGAGGCCCCCCATCATATGTTGTTGAGAAATTTCATGTCTCAGGGGTTGGTTCACCATCAACCTCTTATTTATGCAAGCCCTGCAAAAGATCCGAGAGGGTTTCTTGGCACCTTGCCTAATCCGATGGTGTCCAAGGATGTGAAATCTCGTGTCCATGAGACGGAGCAGGTACGTATCCACGTCTTTTCTAGTTGTTGAACGTGAGTGGATTGCATCTCTAGTTTTCACTAAGAGTTGGTTGGTTTTGAAAGAAAAGTATATTGTGAATTACAGGAGAAAGGGCTGAGAATTGCTTGGCAATATAAGAAGTATTTCGGGGAACATAGTTCAGAGTCTCCGAGAGGTGAAGTCACCAAATACTTCTCAGTTTTACACCTCTGTTTACTGCCTTTTCGTCTTGTTTTACCCCTGCAGTTGTCATGATAATCAGTTGTCATTTTTATACCATAACGAATTTCTTAGTCATTTTCTTCCTCCATTATTTGGTATTTAACATGATATTCGTTAGTTGATTTAGATGGATGCCCTCTAGTTCTGTATTAGGAGAAGCACTTCTAAGCAGTATTATATAGAGACCATATTGTGAATCCATATAAACTTGCCGAAGGCACATTTTCTTCAGGAAAGAAGAAATGTAGAGATTGTTGTGGTGCTATACTTTTGTGAGATGTGGTAAAAGGCACTTGTTGGAAATTACTTGTGAAATGATTTTCTGAGAAAGAAAGTGAAATCTTGATCTATTAATATAAAACAATTTGTTTATTGTATTACTTGCACAATTAAGCTTTCCTTCTATAATTTGACAAAACATAAAATGAGATTAAGTATTTGCTTAAAGTCGAGTGGTGCTTATGCTGTCATTCTAGGAGATAAGGTAGAAGATTGTTATTACTCAATATTTCGTGATGCAATAGCAAATTATTTGACTCGATGAATATGACTTATCTGTGCACTAATATTTTCCTCTCTCTCACATTTGTTCTTCCAACAGACCCTTTAGCCTGGCTTCTTTCATCCATTTCTTGCTAGCGACTAAATCTTAACATTTCCCATCTAAAAATGGTAGCATGTGCTTGATAATCAGATGGAAAGTCAGAGTACTGCAATGACTTTGATTTGCGGAAGCCCCTGGAGAGGCACTACTTTAGTGGACATCAGATTGAGTGTGTGAGCCTTAAAGAATCTGCTGATCTTGGAGCATTTCATGAACGTTGTTCGAACTTCTTATCTGAAGCTAATCGGTAATTCATGCCTTCAATCAAAGCCCTTTTCCTTAAAATCCCTATGTATGACTATATGAGTTGGTCAAGATTCAAGATATCACTAAGCAAATTACTATGTTATTTGATAGGAGAGCTCCATGGAGTGGAATAAGTTGCCATCATCATCTCTGTTTTTTTTTAAATGCCAAAATTTATCATTTTTTAGTTTCCAGACTTTGAACTGGGACCAGTCTTAGAACATGCACTGTTATCTTTAAATTAAGTTGGGATATATCTATGCATGGTCCAAATCCTGATGAGACTAGACTATTTTGTTATACGAATTGGATTATCTTATATAAGAAATTTAGGTATAGAAATTTAATGTATGCCTAATTAGTGTGAATGCTAGGACCTGTTTAATGAGAAATTAATTAATTTCAAACACTCGAAGGACACCGGTGAAAAATTATGCTCGCAATGCAGCAAACACCATGTTTACATAAAAGATCTAATAATGAACTCTAATATGTTTTCAGGAACTTTGGGAGCATGACAGGTGGCCGTATTGCTATTCAGTCACTGTGTTCGCCGCAGTGTGAATATTCCAACAGAGTAACTGTCTATATGTTGCTTTGAATGTCGTCTTTTAATATTTGTTCAAACAGCAAAACAAATGCAACCTAAGATGGCTAGTGAATTATTTTAAATTACAGTATTTATATAATGGTTAATCATTTCCTATTGCTAATTTTAAGTCTAGGTGGCATGTTCCTTTTAAAGTGAAATATCTTCTGCTAACGGATACATGCACTTTGTTTTGTAGGAATGGGAAATGCTCTCTTTCATTAGAACCTTGAAAAGTGTAGTAAGATCGTCAAATGCAGTAGCTGTCGTAACATTTCCACCTTCTCTCATTTCAACAACCTTCTCGATAAGGCTGCAACATTTGGCCGACACCTTAGTTTCTGTCAGAGCTATTCCAGGTGTTTATTGTTCTTTTCTGCTTTTTCTTGGATCATACTTATGCACAGTTGGTAATGGAGAAGCTTAACTTCCAATTTATGCTTCAATCAGACGAAGACAAGGAACTGGCTAAGCTTCTTACAGGATATCAGGATATGGTTGGACTTCTTAGCGTGCACAAAGTTGCACGTATTAACACACAGGTATTTGTACTTTGGTAGCTGTTTCTTTGTTATGTTTTATTTATATAAACACTACTATTTAAAACTAGAATTTACATGCCACCCTCACCCCAACAAGAAAAAGAAATGAAAACTGCTTCATATATTAATCATCTATAAAATATTAAGTGATACACAGACTAGATTATTAGATTTGCTTTTGACTTTTGTGAATTATTACTCTTTTTGTCTAGTGCACTTATTGTTTTCTATCATCACTAAGCATCTGAACTTTCCTAAAACAAATTCATTTCCTTCAGAGTTATCCCAGTATGATATATAGGCTTGGAAACATTGTAATTTTTATCATGTCTGACATAATTAATTATTTGAAAAATAGGCCCCTTCCATTCTAGAAGCTACCACATTCTCGCTGAAATTGCAGAAGCGAAGATCCTTAACTTTGGAATGTCTAAACCAAGCCCCTGTAGATGGTTCGAGTGGAAGTTCTTATGCTTTTTCTGGTAGTTGTTCTAAGACAGCCCCTCTTGAGTTTTAGTTGATAAATGTGTTCCATTTCTGTGTGAAGCTTGAGCTCGTTGAAAGTCTGGAAAGGCTTTGCAATAGCACTCGGTTTCAATTTGGTGCTTTTGAGCAAGTGTAACTGCGATCTTTGTTATGGCTGTTGCAAGCAAGCATTTGTGATGCAAGATTCTAATCATATCTGTGAATGTTGGTGTTATGACGGAGATGAGAGGTGAACTTTTACTTGTTTAGTTTTTTTAATTTCTTCTGTCGATGTCCATTTTTAACATGTTGATACATGCCAATCTAATGAAATGCTAGTTAACAAAAGTATATTTTATTGAAATATTATATATGTGTAGACACCAATAATGATACACGAGACAAAATCTGCAGACATAACCGCATATGAAATCGCTACAGGTAAAATGTGTGTAGATAAACTGGAGATTTATTGAGAGAATGACAAAAATCATTTATTGAAAGCAGCAGCAGGGCATTGATCCGTTGTCATTTCTCAAGATTAATGTTTGATGGAGTTGGCTACATCAATGACGAAGCGGTACTTGATATCATTCTTGATGAGGCGCTCCATAGCAGTGTTAACGTAGTCGATTGGGATGACTTCAATATCTGCCTTAATATTGTGCTTGGCCGCGAAATCAATCATTTCCTGAGTCTCTTTCATCCCTCCAATGCCGCTCCCGGCCATCATCTTCCTCCCAGACATGAGAGAGAATACTGGCAGCTCGAGGGGTCTATCGGGGGCACCCACCATGATAAGCTTGCCGTGATGCTTGAGTAGGCCAAGCAGCGGCGCCAGAGGGTGAATAGCTGATACTGTATCCAGAATCCCATCCATTGTTCCCATAGCAGCCTGCATTTGAGCTTCATCTTTACTGATCAAGAATGAATCCGCCCCCAGATGTGTAAGAGCTTCTTCCTTCTTGCTCGGGGAGGTGCTAATCACTGTCACCTTAACACCGAAGGCCTTTGCGAATTTGACGGCAACATGCCCTAATCCACCCAAACCTACGATGCCAATGTGCATGCCGGGTTTGTCTAGTCCGAAGTATCTCAAGGGGCTGTAGGTGGTGATCCCTGCACATAGAAGAGGAGCGGCAGAATCCAGAGGCATCTTCTCCGGGATGCGGACGACGAAATGCTCATTCGCAACCATGATATCGGAGTAGCCACCGAACGTGAGGCTTCCATCAGAGTAGTTTCCGCTGTAAGTGGGTATAATCTTGGCACAGTAGTTCTCTAGATGTTCATCGCATCTCTCGCACGATCGGCAGGAACCCACCATGCATCCAACGCCAACTTTGTCCCCTACTTTGAACTTCTCTACCTTCTTCCCTACCTCTGTAACCTCTCCCACAATCTCATGCCTGCAATGATATTACCCAAACATTTTCAACATTCAAAGGATTCTAGTTTCTTGAAAAGTCAGCACTGAAATAGTAAATTCTTATCATACCCTGGAACGAGAGGATACTGAGAGAAGCCCCATTCGTTTTTGATGAAATGAAGATCGGAGTGGCAGATCCCACAGTACAACACTTTGAATTGTACGTCGTCATCGCCAGTAGCCCTGCATTTTTTAACAAATTTTAAATTTTAGTTTCTAGAGAGAGAGAGAGAGAGAGAGAGAGAGAGAGAGAGAGAAATTAATGACCTTCTGGAGAAGTGGAAAGGGGCGAGCACACCAGATGAGTCTTTGGCAGCCCATCCAAAGGCCTTGAGAGGGTGCTCTGTTTCGTGTGATTTCGCCATCTTACAAAATGTGACGTATCTTTAGAAGAAAAATGAAAGCAATAGTATTTTAAAGTGAGAGAATTGGGTGCTTCGGCAGAATGAGAAAGAGAGTGGTATTTATAGGAGAGTTTGCTCCTATTTACCTTTATGATGATGCATCTGCTGAGCTCAGAGCTTCGGCTGTGTGTAATGTGAATTATCTATCCATTCTAATTTTCTAATATTCTTAGCCTTGACTCTCTGTTAGAGAATAGTCATTTTTTCTAGAATTTTGAGGAGAAGCTTATCACTTTGTTCCATAAATTCCACCTCACCCTCTGAATCGTTCAACATTGGTTGCTGTCGTAAATCTGACATTTCTACACTTTGAATTTTTATTTCTTCTAGTCAACACAATTTAAATTAAATTATACACCAATTAAAAAGTATAAAACTCCCAAAAATTAGTTTTGCAGGTTGCAATATTATTACTATACGATTAGTCTCCAGACTTTGCCGTTATTACTTCTAGTCAACTCTTTATTTCAGAATCTTTCTCAAGAAAAATACAAAAAGCGCAGTGAGAAAGAAAAGCGGTGGCGGTGTTGTAAAAGTTGCCGAAATTACTGGAGTTTAAATAAATGTGTGACTGCGATTTGTTTTGGCGGCCAACCAATGCTTTTATTTATTTATGTGTGTGTGTGTGTGTTTGTTATTATTATTTTTTTTTGGAGGGGGAGGGAAATGTTTTTATTAAATTATTTATGTGTTGATATAAGTATAACGGAATACTGCAAGCTGATAACCAGACTGTTTTTTTGCAATGATAATAATCCACCGCCATTGTCTGAAGGCGTGCACTCGGTAATTTTGCTCATATATAGGTATCTATACTAAATAAATTATGCTCCTGTTAATTTCATGTCACTTATTACAAGGGTGGAACTTGCACGCATTTAAAAACTTTGATTAACAATGACACGTTACCATAATAAAAATTGCAATAATAACAACGACAGAATTGTATAAATATTTCATGCATTAAAACTATTTTAATTACAATTAATTGTCTAAAACTTGGCACAATGGATTATAGTTTTATCTGTTTAAGGAAAGGTGGAAACTGGTTTATATAGTGATATCAAGGAGTA
The DNA here is from genome assembly GCA_026008535.1 of Perilla frutescens. Classification (NCBI taxonomy): domain Eukaryota; kingdom Viridiplantae; phylum Streptophyta; class Magnoliopsida; order Lamiales; family Lamiaceae; genus Perilla; species Perilla frutescens. Next base: position 30,547,537 of record BRKX01000014.1, on the reverse strand, counting down.
TCCAACCACTGAAAACCCTACAATATTTATTCATTATCAATTGATGAAAGACAATAATGTAGTCATCAAATATATTATTATAAGTATACATGTATAAGAGTAAGCACCCTATTATAATATTATTACAAATCAAACTAATCCATACATATATATTAAACAAATTCAACGATCCAAATCAAACTCACATGTATTATAATTTTTGATCGTTGAATGATATTAAATCATGATTTCAATTTTGAAAAGTTTGTCTACTGACCATTAGTGTATATATTTTCTTATTATTTGTGCCTGTGCATCGATATATACTTATTAATATACAAATATTTTTGATGTGCTCATTTGATTTCAAGTTAGGCGGCTGTAAACTTAAACTCCGTATAATCTAATACGCGCGTCAACTAATTATTAATCGTATGCATAGTATTATATATATAGGATATGGATCATACGAGAATACTTTGTTGGTGTGAGAGATGAGAACTCATCTTACACCATCCAATTTAATGATCCAATGATTGAGATTTAAGGTGACAATTTCATAAATAATAGGGCAAAAAAATATATCAAATTAAAGGTGTATTTTGGTAATCAAATCTGGCAATTCGCGCGGGGGTATTAACGTAATTTGGTAATTCTTATAAAAATCGTGAAGGATATTTGAACATATCGTCATGCTAACGAAATATTATAATCATGCTAACGAAGCGTTATCTTTATGCTAATGAAAATTTTTCTCTTATTATTAACGAAAAATTAAATTCTAAAGTGTAATTATAAATTATAATAGGATGAAATAAACCATAATTCAGATATAATAAACTTCAATGATCTAAAAATAGAATTAAATTCTAAAAATTAATTATAAACCTCAATTGGATGGAATAAATCATAATAACAATATAAATATAAAACATTAGCATAATGATATTATTTTATCAACATTGCGAATAAACTATGTTAGCATATGACAATTCATCGTTAGCATAAGTTATCAACCATAAATGGATGAAGAAAACTCTAACTAATATATTCTAATTTGATGAAATAAATAATATATAATATTCAATTAGTAACTAAAACATAAAAATTAAATCATAAAAAATAATTATAAGTCATAATTGAAATGTAATAAATCATAATAATAATATAAGTATGCGTACTACATTAACATTATGATAATCATTCATTAGCACAATGAATGCAATATGTTAGCATATAACAAATGCTTCGTTAATATACGTTATTAACTTATCATAATGCTGACGAACCATTATTTAAAAGCTAACGAAAACATTTTTGCGCTGGACACGAGTAAAAATGTATATTTTGTATTTTTCGTCTATATTTATTTGAACAAATATATCCATGACTGATCTTGAATTAAAGAGCATGAAAAGATCTTTAATTTGATATATTATTTGCGTTAATCCGATTTGAAACGAGTGAGTTATGGTTGTTCAAAGTTTTTAGGATTTTTTTAAAAAAGTGATGACATCAGCTTTTTTTATGGGGATTGGACAACTATACCGCCGCCTCCTTTTTTTTGCCTTTACTTTGACATTTAATCTCAGCCATTAGATCATTTAGGTGGACGGTATAAGATGGGTTCCTAGTTCTTATATAGAGGTGTGATATTATGACCGTTGAACTCCATTGATCATTGATTCTACTGGTTCATCAATGGTAGTTGACAGTTATAGTCATTGAAGCTTTGAAAGAGGTAGACGTTGCTTAGCCAATCGATCTCTGTTGAGCATTTACTTCATGATGTTCTTTTGATCATTAATGTCGAGATCTTTGGTTGAGCATTAACTGCGGGATTCTCTAGCTAGCAGTTCTATGCTTCAATATGGCTGCTCTGAACTTCAGTTATGTTCTTCAGTTGGAGCATCAGTTCTGAGCTCCAGTTGGTGGTTCCGAGCTTTAGCAGTTCGGTTCGGTTATTGCTTCAGTTGGCTGTTCTTCTGAGCTCCTTTGCCAGTTTGACTGATCACAACTGTTAACTAGTCAGTCAGTTCAGCTGGTCTTATTCTGAGCTTACTTACCAGCTCAACTGATTACAAACTGTTGGAAAGTTTGTCAGTTTGACTGGTCTTATTTTGAACTTGGTTAGTAATTGTTTTTAGCTTGAGCTTTCAGTTGGCTGACTTTAGTTCTGGCCATCAGTAGTTGGTTTGACTCTAGGCTTCAGTTTGGCTGATGTCTCTTTTTGGCCATCAGTTGGATGCTTCCAGTCTTCAGTTCAACTGACTTGCTTTCAGTTTCTTCAATCAATTTAACTTTTTCTTTGGCTCAACTGACTCGGTCGTCAGTTTGATTAAAGCTGATTCGATTTTTGTGCTTTAACCCTCAATTGGGTTATTTTCGAACTGTTTGATGCATCCTTTCAGCTGGATTGACTACGCTTTACTTGATTGACTTTTGCTACAGCTGAATCCTTTTGGAGCTGTCTTTTGGTCAAGTTTAGATTCACAGCTTGGAACTCCTGCAGTTTTTCAGAAAACAGTTCGACATGTTTTGACATCTCATCAAAACCATATATGTAGGGCTTGATAGTTTTTCCTAACAATTTCTCCCTTTTTGATGATGTCAAAACTTAGCGATGATGATGAAAAAACTGAACAGTTGATATGTAAAATCAAGATAATTGGGAGTTCTAATGGAGTTTTGAGCTTGTTAACAAAGCAATACCAGAATAGCTTGATATCAGAGTATTACTAAACTAGAGTATCAGAGCAAACATTATTAAGTTTAGTATGAAAGCCTCAAAGCTTAGTATCATTAGAGCATTAGAAGTTCAGTTTGGTCTTGATATCATAGCATGATACTAACTAAAGCTTGATGACTTGAGAGATCAGTTAAAACTTAGTATCAGAGCATAAAGGTTCAGTTTGATCCTGGTATCAGAGCATAAAAACATCCTGGTATCGGATCATAAAAACAAGATAATTAAATTTCCTTAGGCTTCAGTTTAGGCAAGTTATTAGAGCAGTAGATTATGAAATTATGATGTAAGAACATAACTCACGATATCAAAGCATAAAACTGGAAGCATTTTTAAGGAAATGTAAGAGATTATGGCAATTTTAGAAGAAAAATTAAGAACAGTTAGCAAAAAAATATCAATTCTTGATATTTTCACTCTCTTCTACTTCTTTTCTAACACTGCTCGTCAGTTCAGCTCTTTCTCCTCTTGCTCAACTCTCCTTTTTCTCTGACACTTCAAATGCCCCAAGCTTCCCCTTGACGCTTAAATTCTTTTTTGAGCTATGCTTCTCTTTGGATCTAATCCCAAAGAGTTAGATTTCCATCATTTCCATCATCATACTTATTATCTTTCCCCTTTTTGGCATCATCCAAAAGGGTGAGCTGTTGTGGGTCGTATGATGGAAGTGGTAATTTTGGCAAGACAGAGAATGTTGTTGCCAAATTGTTGTAGCAGGTTTGGAGAACTAGAAGGTTGGACAATGGTGAAGACAGCCAATTATAAGCCTCTTCTGTTGGCATGAGATGACCAAGATCAGGAAGGGAGGAGGGATCTTGATCTCTAAAGTTGAGGGATACCATGTTGGTGAAGAGATCGTCGTCGGTAGGAGCTGGGATGTCTTCAAAGAATGCTGTAGAGGAGGAGTTGACTGGCTCGAAATCTAGCAAGGGGGCCTCAGCTGGATCTGCATTCTGGATTCTCTTGGTCATAGAATCCATTATGTCAGAGAGAGTGGGTGGCGTGCTCAATGGATAGTTCATCCAATTCTTGCTCTAATGTCCTTCATTAATCTAGAAGAAGACGCCACGAGTCTTAATAAGATGGAGTAGTGTGACATCATCCACTTGATACCTCCAAAAGTAATAATTGAGATATATCTTCAAATGCTCGAATAATGAGGCGTTAATGTCCTCAATTAGACCATAGCAGCTTTTCAGTTGGTGGTCTAGGGTAGTGGAGAAGTCTTCTTCCAGAAAATCCTTACGGACTAGGGAAGGGAGTTGGGAGATTGCTGGAGTAGTTGACTGATCACTCATGTGAGTGAGAGAATCACTGTTAGTCATTGGCTGCTTTTCTTTGTTGTCGTTGGCAGCCTCAATCAATAGCCACTTTTCTCGACTGGAGTTGTCAGTTTCGTCTGTCAACTGCTGCTTCTTCTTCGAGCTTCCAGCTCTATGGCAGTTCTTCTGGTTGGTGAAGATTGTGGGGAGTATATCCCTTCGGCCAATTGTGTCTCCGACTGGGATGGGTATCTTTATCTGATTGAGGATAATATGGCTGATGCGATTGACAAAGCCCACTTTCTCATGGAAAGTGCCGATCATGCGATCAATTACGGCTCAACGAATGTTTCATCGCAGTTGGGCAAGAATAAAGGTGGCCTAGTTAGCTTTGCATCCGTAGTATAAGACGGCCATTAGATTGGCTTCGAGATCGGAGAACTAAACTGTCTCACAGTTGCTGTGAAGAATATGAGCGACAATGTCCAGGAGTAGGACAAACTCTAGAGGCAAGCTATCCTTCAGATGATGTGAGAAATTCTTGTGGTGAACGTGTGGCAGCTTCCAGGCGTTCCATAGTTCGAACTTGTTTGGGAGGGGTGATTCATACACTTGAGGCCTTTTGCCAGGAAGAAGGCTCAACGTTTCCATTGTGTCCTTGGTCACCGTAATGACGTGAATGTAAACGACAGAAACAATGTTGTTATTGATGATCTCAGTGTTGTAATAGAATTCCGCAACATGAATTGACAGAGACATGGCTGGAATAATCTTCAAGAATGGTAACAACCCAGTGTTCTTCAATGGACCCATGATCTTGTAATACCTTTCTGGACTTAACCGAGCATAAAGAAGCTCTAGGTTAAGAAATTTATCCTTTTTTAACTTGGCCACGAGCAGTTTTGTTTTCATCATGTGGAATGGATTCTTCATTTTTGCAGAGAAATGGTAATGTTAGAGTTGCAAAAGTGTGATGAAATTTGAGTTATTTGCAGTAAGAAGGATATAAATTTTGAAGATGACTTCATCTTTTTCTCCTTTGCATATAAATAGTCAGCTTTGCATGCATATATCGAGAGCACTTGAGTGCTATCTAGCTAATCAGCTGTCTGATTTGATTGACAATTAGCTGAGTTAAGGGTGCATGTATCTCAGCCCTCCACATGGTAAGTAGCTTTATGATCGAGCGGCTGAGAAGTGGCTGATTTCAAAAATGGTAGTTGCCATAAATAGCAAAATATTTTCTACATATTTTGCTATATATATCTCACAAATATTCATCTCTTCTTTCAACTTTTGTAGTTGTCAATTAATTACTGGCTCAGAGACTTTAATGGCAACTTGTGTGAAATCAACCCATTTTCGATTTGTAGCTGTTGGATGTAATATTGAGAATTTAATGAGCACAATGATATTTTTTCAAAAATAAACTTGATGAATAATATGAGTGAAAAGCTTATCCTGGATCAGTTGGGATACGGCCAACTGATTGGTTGAAGTGAACTGATGGGGCAACTGGTGATTAGTTTGATCTCTTCGTCAGTTGCTGTATTGATTTAACTGAGACTTCAGCTGAACAATAAGAGACAGTTCTTTTGCTCAGTTGCTTGGTGTATCAATTGTCAGTTTCCTCTTTTTGATTGGTCGAACTGGACTTGATTCACAACTTCCTTTTGAGCAGTTTGATCTCTTCCTTTTTGATGCTGATTGGCAGTTCGGGCTTTGATTTCTTCTCAGTCTGTTGTGGTTGCTGAAGAGCAACTAATGAAATTTTCAGCTTCTGATTAAGGATATGTACAGCCCTTGTGTGAGGTGAATTGAACTGACTAATGTTGAGAGTCAGTCTGACTGCCCTAGAGTTCTTGAGGAGAGAAGTGACATAGCTCTTGGATATGAGGCTTGGTGATGTGGCAGTGTCTTCATCATCACTGTCATGCTTTCATCTCTTCTGGATTGTTACAAGTTTAGTGTGTGATAGAATTGGTTCTACCTCTTCAGTTCCAGGTTCACTTTGTCTTGACGGCTCAACCAACTGATTTGATAGATTATCAAAGTTCAGTCTTCTACAGAGTGAGCCTGTTTGACAGTTGGCTTATTGATGGGCAGTTGGAGCTCCTTGAGACATGACTTTGGTTCTCAACTCAGCTAGCAGAGCATCTGCTGGAATCTGATTAGCAATCTTATGGTTCATAATGTGTTGAACTTGCACAATAGTTGGAGGAAATGGATTAGATGAGCTTATCCATTTTATGCTCCAAGTTTCTTCATGTTGCCAATAACTAATACCATGAAAGGCAATTAGCAAGAAGTAAGACTGGATAGACATGCAATGTCTCCAGTTGAACCAATAGAAGTATCGGTGCAACTGTTTGAATAGCCTTTGATCTTGTTTCGCAACAAAAGTGAAGTGAGTGAGAAGGAGATGAGTTGTAATGTCCCACATCGGTGGGAGAATGAAAGTTTGATAAGTATATAAGTGTGCTTAATGGAGTCTCTAGCAACTTGGGTTAACCATTTTGGCAATGTGAGGACGGATGCCAAGTAGTTGCTAGCGGGCCCGTTGTGCCGTCATTTCGTCACTGGACCCCACTCCCGTGGGCCTGGGGCGTTACAGAGTGGTATCAAAGCGCGGTTTTGATTCTGTAGACTGTCCATGTATACAAGCTCAGAACTTGTGGAGAGTAATCTTTCTTGTTATGTGAATTTAGTGAATTGTGTTTTGAATGTTTTATATTTTATTACATTCCTTTTTCCATAAAATTGAGAACGATCTAAATTTATTTCAACTTATTCTAATGCGTACTATTTTGATATACCAATTTTTTTTAAAACAAAGTGTTATCTTTTTAAGTAGAAAACAAAATAAGTCAAGTGTTCAAATCATGTTAATAGAATAAAATTTCAAGGATGAAATTTTTATAAGAAGGGGAGAATGTAATACCCGAGCTTCTCACTATTCAATGATTATTTTAATCTATATTTTATATAACTATTGTGTGCTTCTTTACATGCCAATTGTCTATTTATTTATTTAATAAATATATTAATGACTTCTAGATGTATAATTAAAATCTATATAATATCTGTGTAATTTCTTAGTATATATAAATATTTTACATATATATATATATATACGTGCATCAAACAAGAAAAGATAAGTGTTGAATTGATATCTTCTAGATTAACCTAAATAAATAAGTAGATAAATATTGCAATTTGTATTTTTAAACTTACGTGTAGCTTTTTGAAGTGTGATAGGTGTACAACTCTTATAAGATATCATATTAGTGAGTAATTGCTACTTTAAAATAAAACAAATGTTTCATATGTTCTTTAAGAACTGTCAAGGGCTGATCGAGATTAATAAAAAAAAGAGAGAAAATTTTGTGCAGTTGATGAGGTTAGTGTTCTCCCTAAATAAATTCTTAACTGTATCATTAATTTAGTTTTCAGTTTTTGTATCAATTAACAATAATGAAAGAGGGTGTGTGATATCTATATTTTATAAATTTAGCTTCTACATTTAAAGTCAAGAACAATTACGAATTGTTTCGACTAATTCTAATACTATTTATATAGTTCAACTGTGTATAACACAATGAGTGAAAGTGGGTTAATTTATAAGGTAATAAAGTTGATTTAGTCTCATAAATATCAGGAAAAGTGAATTGATTACATTTATTCCATATATTTATGTAGCACCCCGAACCCGGAGGCCCAGTGTGCTAACGGGAACACACACGATGAAATAAAATCACAATAAAATTTTCGCAAACTAACATAAATCATTTTCTCGAATTATAAAAAATTCGGATAGCACTTCGTTTAAAATATTAATAAATTCCACGCCCAAAAGCGTGTACTATTCAACAACCAATCACATAAGATAAGACTTTTCAACCAACCTATCATTTTAAAATCACACATTTCGAACCACCAATTAAAACATGTTCAACCTTGACTAGTCAAAAATTCAATATTCCATTTAAATTATGCCAGCAAGGCTACGATGATCACACGCGTCTATAAAATATTTAAATAATCCATAAACATACAACGGAAGCATAATTAATCATATTTATTGACCAAAACTAAAAAGAGTCAATATTTCAAAAACTAGAATATGGTCAACCATACAAAATGTCCACATTAGTCCACGTCCGCCACCTGCCGTCATCAATTACCAAAATATTTTTAAATAGTGGGGCTGAGTGCCAGAAAACACTCCGTGGGAATACTCATACATTCGTCCAATAATTTGCAATAAGAATATCCATAAATCCATATTTGACATGTCATAAATCATACACTCAATAAACTATAACATATTCATAACATGAACATATTCATAAGTAATTGCACCGGAGTGCCATATTCGGAATTCCTCATATGAGTCGTGTCAATCCACATTGAGCAACATAAGCATAAATAATTTTTCATAGCGGACAAAAGTTTAAATATATTTTCGAAAGCATTTTAGTAAGTAAACCCACCTTATAGCTAAATTAGCTGAAGCTTTATTCACGACTTCTCGTCCTAAGCCTGCTGTCGGATTAGAGCCTTACGCTTAAATATAGGATTAGTCTTAATCGTCGTCCTAAACGGGTCTCGGATTGGGACCTATACATAAGAACTATGTTTTAATAACATAATAATGCTCTAACATATACTATAACATAAATAAGGTTCTAGGGATCGAGTCCCTAAAGTAAGAGCGTAACCTGACGTCGCTTAAGTGTCGAACGAGATTCTAACTTAGAATATATCGGAGTCCTCGATCATGCAAATAAATGCCTTAAATACATAAAGGAAAAAAATATAATATTTAATATATGATTTAAATTATCATCTTAAATCATAGAAGAATGTGGAAATATCAATTTAATATACCATATACTTAATTTCGAATTTAATCTAAATTAAGCAAAATAAACTAAATAAAAATAAGGATAAATATAACATAATTTTGTAGTCAAGAGGGCTTGAACACTTGATCAAAAATATTAGTGAAATAATAAGTACTTAACCACTAGACTAGAAAGGTTTATACAACATTAATTAAACTGTTTTGATTAAATACACTTATAAATGCTGTGAATTAAATACACAAAATGAGAATTAAAACTACATCAAATGGTGTTGAACCCTGGCCCTCCTAAACACAAACAGATCACTTAACCATTAAACTAAGCCCCGATTTCGAAATTAATCATCTATAATTAAGTATATATATAGTCCAGAAAGCTTTTATGATAAAAAGATTAAAAAGGTATAAAATTACTTCAATAGGATTCAAACCCTTGACCTCTTAAGTATTAATCTGAACACTAACCACTAAACCATATGCTATTTTCAAAAATTAAATGATGGTTTTAATTAAATAAAGACAGTAATGCATGCATTAATTAAAGTAAAATAAAAGTAAACTGTTTTCAAGGAGATTTGAACCATAGACCTAAAATATTAATTTTAAACCTTAACCATTAGGCAAATGATCATTTTCGAAAATTATATTCAAATTTTATTTATATATAGTTCAGAATTATCTTGCATAAAATGTTAATAAATGATTTTAAAAAAAATACAATGAGTCTTAAAATGCATTACATAAGATTTGAACATTAGATCTCTCATTATTAAATCAAGACTCCAACCATTAAACAAGATATGATTTTCAAAAATTACAACAAGTTTTAAATTTAATAACTTAGAAAATACATGAATTAATTAAAATAATAAACTACTTCAAGTATATTTGAACATTAGACCTTTGCATATAAGATTAAATGATTATCCATTAGGCTAGAATTGAATCTTTGAAATATATACCAAAATTTATAATTAATATGTGTAAAAAATATATGCCTAAATAAAAATAAAATAAAATGCTACTAACAAAGATTAATCCATAGCTCATGTAATTTAATTGATAAAGATTTAACCATTGTATTAAGATCAATTTGTGATAAGTATTTCTAACCTTTTTAGTTATACCTATCTACATTATAATAGCATAAAATATAAAATAAATAAATAAAAGAAAAAAAAAATTAAAACTCACGCACGCACACACCCAACACAAACACACACACAACCACACCCACAACACACACACTGCCACACGCACAAACATATACATAAATTAAAAATTCTATTAATTTCAATAACTAACAATTACACCAACATTAACAATGAACTTTCATAGTTTCTCTTCTAATCTTTCACCCATTCCACTTTTAATGTGTTCAAGAACATTAAAAATAATAAGAACACTAGATAAAAATATCCTTTAAAATGGGCAACCAAAACAGCCCATAAATCACAATATAAATACTAATATCGAAAATAAAATTGAAAAATAAAGAAAGAAATGAGGTATTGAAAGGTTAGGATTTAACCCACTCTTAGATCCGAAAATAGGATGCCTAAACCACAAAATCTTTCAAAAATAATTGAAGAAATGGAAAGAGGGAAAAGAGGAGAATCTAAAAATGGTATTGCATGTAAAATATATCACCGGAAAATTTTCCGGCATGGAGGAGAGGCGGCGGAGGCGGCGGTGTGGGGAGGGGGAAAGGGAGGCGAGAGGGGGTGAGGGAAAGAGAGTGGGGGCTGCTCTTAATTTGTTCCCCAACAAATGACCTAAAATGAAATAAGGGGGTATTTATACCACTCCTCAATAAACCCTAAATTATGACTTAATTTAGAAATTAAATCATATCTTGGTCAATTTAATTCATATATCAGTAAAATCAAGTTCTATAGATTCGTATCGACGAACACTATCGTCTAATATATTCATTCATCTCGATCGGGTAATAATTGGGCCGTAAATAATTAAAATCTTAATTGGGCTAGAAAGCCCATCATTTGGGCCTTTTAATAAAATAGACTCAACTTAAATATTTGGGCTCTAGAAAAATTCATTGGGCCTCTATAATTGATTTTGGGGTGTTACAAATCTACCCCCTTAAAAAGAATTTCGTCCCGAAATTCACGCATTTGCTATCGATAAGTTTGCATATCGTCTCATGATCTCATATTCGCCTTTTTATATAATATCAATATTTTCGTGTCGTCTCCACGAGCCTCTTACCATCATTGCTTCTCCATTTTGAGATTTTAAAATCTTGCTATCAACGATTGCCTTTGATGCTTTTTGACGAGTGATCTGGATCTGCCTTTACTCCGTCTCTATGGATGGTATGGGTTGGGTCAAACTCCTATTCTTGGAGTATTGAAGCGTGAATACGTGATTGTTACTGACTTTAACGACGAAGGTAAAACTTAGGTTGTCTCTATGCGATTCGAGGATTTCATGATGACCAATTGATCATGGTCATAACATATTTTGTGCAAATGGTCTTTTGGTATGCGTCAACTTGTGAACTTTTTCTTCAACTTCGAATCGTAAGCTCGTACAACGCTTGCAAGCATAGGTTTGTTTCTATCTTGACATTTTTGATTTTTCTCATACTCAATCTAAGACTACTATCGCAGTTGGTTCTAATTCGACCATGTGATCTTTCTTTCACTTGCTTAATCCTTGTAAAGAGGATATCTATAATTCAAACGGTACATGTCTTATATGATATCATTTCAATCGCTCATTGGTAGCTATTTCTAAAAGCTAATTATATCGTTAGTAAGCATTCCTTCCAGTCTTCACCTTGATCCATAATGTAATTTTTAACATACACTCAAACGTGCGTGCTATCATTTTTGATTAATCGTGCAAGAGTGGAAAATCATACTAAGATCGATTCTTTATCCATAACATCTCGTAACTTTCTTCTTGAACCTACGTGGGACCCATAACAAGGTATACTAGTATCAATAATATGAATCTATAATAATCTTACAATCTCTTCGATATGTGCCTCGTAAATGTGTGTTGACTCATTCAGTTTATCCATAATTATCCATACTGCGTGATCTTCACAGATCGCCTTAGGTAATCCTATAATACAGTTAATCAAAATGTGTTTGTATTTCAACTTTAGAATTTATGTAGCCTTCTAAGCATTTTATAGTTGAGCCTTTATGGTTCAACTTTGAAACTAACTCTCATATTCCCCATCGTTCTTACTTTTATTTTGCTTGGTGCTACCACCACTTCGATCTTCAATCCCGTAATATCCTTGAACAGTTCCTTATTAGGTTATTATGCAATTAGACGTTTCTTGGGTCTTTTGACTTTAAGCGCTTGCTACGATATCCATCTTTGCTATGTGGCATATGATAATGTAATCGTAGTCCTCACTAGCTCCAATCGTCCCCATGCATCATGTAGAACTCCTTCAAATATTTAAACTATTTGATCAGCGCAAATCTTGTGCATCTTGTCATGGAGATCAAGCATCTGAATTCTTAATGCGTAAACTATGAAATCAAACTCTTCAGCATATTTCAGATGTTCTCATGTGATCTTGATTTTCGGGATGTAGTTGCGATCACTTATCATTTTTATTAACCCTAACACAAATGCATATCAAAATCTTATTTTCGAAACATTACTATAGATGACTATTCTTTTGTATCCTTCCAACATAATCTACATTCAGGTGGTGACTAACCTCTTCTTGAGCTCTTAAATAATCTCTTCACACCCTTTTATCTAGTGGAACCTTTACTGATCCTTAACAACAAAATCATGGTTACTAAAATTTTGGAGAATCCTTCAATGAGTCTTAGTATAAAACGTATAAACTTAAAACATTAATCTGCTCATTCAAGTTGGTTATTTACTCCATATCACCTTATCTTATTCTACCATAGAAGAATCCATCTTGATTCATTAAGTTATCACTATATGACCCTGAAATCTATATTTATCAAGGTAAATCTTTCACTTACCAACTTATCATATAGTCTTCTCCTTCATAAAGTCTCTAACATTGTCCTTAGATATTTCTTAAGTTTTTTTTTTTGTGGTCCTACATGTGTTAAACTATCGGTCCATGAATACTACGTGAGCATTGTTCAAATCAAAATACATAACTATTAACTCATAGTGATCATAACGAGTCTGAAAAAAATAGTCTTTCATGTATCATCTTCATGAATATAACTATTAGCATCTGGATTTGTAGGCAATCCCGTAGAAAACACCTGTACCTTTCAATTACTCAAGTAGATTGTCAATCCTAGATAGTCGTCGTTCGTCTTTCCTTGTTAAGATGCTTAGCTCTTGGTCTTCAATAACATTTGGAACAATCCAGCAGTTTTCATAACATACAATATCGATGTAGCTTCGGTAATATACTTCACCTTATAAATCCTTGGTCTAAGAATTCGTATAGTCGTACTTTCATTCTTGTGATCACTTTGACGTCACTCATAATGGTGACTTTAACATGAATGTAACTGGCGAAACAAGATCAATAGTACTGTAATCCATTTTTCAATTCGGGGGCTTTTTGGAGAAGTCTTCAAAATTATATCATTAAACTTGCTTATGACATTACATTATTTACTATACATTAGTAGTCATTCCTTTTCCTAAGCTCACTAGGAATACCTAGCATTCTGTCTTCATAGTCATCTCCAAGGTCTTCTTGGTTGTTCGTACTCGCATTGTTGTACTTGTCTTTTACTTCATGAAGTGTAGCTCTTATTCTCCTAGATTTAGAATTCTCATATTTTTACCATATCACTTAATCATTGGATGGATAACTCTTTCTAGGTTGTTCCCAAAATAATATTGAAATCTTCCTTTTGCAACATATGTAAGGTCTTCTTGCTATGAAAACTAAGATCTAGCATAAGGTAACTTATATCGTTCACTAGTAGTTTTCTCGAATATGAACATATTTGTAACGTCTTTCATTCCAACTCATCCTTTTTCCTTATGAATGAAATATAATTTTTCTTATTTGTATCTTACGGATACAAAACCTTTAATATTTTTCCTATTTTTATTCGTATTAGCCATTGTTATATTCTATTTCTTTCGATGAACAAAATTGTTTGTGAGCTAGAAAAATATTGATAAACTGAGATTTTACACTTATTTTCATACACTTTTGTGTTGAGTTTGGGTTGATTCGGATGTGTTTTATCTCAGTTTATTTGTGTTTTCGTGTATTTGGAAGTTTGGTATTACTCGTTGGTGTTTTGCAGAAATTGTCCTTAAAAGGTGGTATTTGGAAACAAAGCTCGAAGTCCCGGAATTACATGGAGAATAGACGAGAAAACGGGACGAAATAAAGCTGGAGAAAAGGAGCCAAACTCGCGAGCTGACGTGGCAGTCGCGAGTCAGCCTAGTGAGCAACAAACTGTCGAATCGCGACAGAGGCTGGAGTGTTCAGAGGAAAAATTGCGAGTCGCGAATGAGACCGCGAATCACCAAAGGCTAGTCACTGTTTGATCGTGACAGAGACAGGGGTTATTTTTGGAAAATTCACGACCCGGTCGCGAATATCATTAGCGGTCGTGAATATTAGGATAGCTGGATGCCACGTGGAGTCGCGACCCGAGTCGCAACCGACAAGCTCGGGAGCGAGCTCGCGAATTTTAATGGCGGTTCAGCTTTTGGTTTCCTACTTTGGATCAAATTCTTACTTAGTATTTAAGGGTTTGTGTACACGATTTTTGCATAGACTGAACCCTACCACAAGTTTTTGAGCACGGAAAAGAGACGAACGAAGACCATCGTGAAGAACGAGCTCTGAGGATTCGAGTTTTACGAGATTAGAGGCAGAATTGACTTCCGGGTTTTATTAGATTTTTATTCTCGTTTTACTATGGATTTTTGGATTAGCTTTTGTGTTGTTTATTTGACTATGAACAACTAAACCCTAGTATTCTAGGGTTGATTATGATACAGTTATGAACCCTTTTATTTAATTCAATTCTTGTGTCTATGGTTTTTATCATGCTTTAATTATTCTTGCTTTTATTATGTGTTGATTAACTGGCCATTAATTGATGCAACTTGATGTGTTAATTCATAATTCGAGAGATGAGTTTTAACATGAGATCCGGAATAATTGACTCAGTAATTAATAACACTCGAGAGAGTTGAGATTATTTGAGAGAGCTTTTAACCTTGTGATCATTTAGGAGTCGAATGTTAGGTAATGAACGGGGACGTTATTAGTTAATGTGTGATCAATGTTTGCATTGCTCTGAGAAGAGATTGTGGATATATTTGTGGTTGCTCTAGTATAATTTGAATCGGAATTTTGGCATCAGATTGAATTAGATAACTGGTGGATTAACTGTTGATTAATCAATCCTAGGATACATTTGTTCTTCTGATTTATTCATTTGTTAATTTACTTGTTTCATTTCTTGTGGTGGTTTATTTGATTCTATTGTTTAATTTAGTTAATTTCACACTCATTAAGTTATTTAGTCTAGATAACAGCCGTAGGATAAATAGAATAACTAGTGGTTGATATTGAGTCTCTGTGGATCGACTTTGTTCACTGCTATATTATTAGCTTTCCTGTACACTTGCAGTTAGGTTAAGAATTTACCGAACAAGTTTTTGGCGCCGTTGCCGGGGACTCAATTTCTGATATTGCTATTATTCGATTTTATTTTATATTATTAATCTAGACATTGTTTTTATTTATTTGTTTTGAGTTTTCTTGTTTTCTGTAACTTCGTAGGTGGTGTATGAGCACACGATTGAAAGGAGAAGCACTTCAGCCTTTTGATCCGGAGATCGAAGCCACTGCTCGTCGTCAGAACGCAAGGAGAAGAAGAGGACCAATGGCGGATCAACAAGCAGCCCCTGTCACGGCTGAGCAGATGCGTCAGATGCAACAACAACTCGCGGAAATGCAACAGAGATTCCGAGAGCAAGAGGAAGCTAGAGCAACTGCTCCTGCGCCTATTAATCAGTTGTTTACACCAGTGCTGAACCATGGTCAAATTCCCGGCCCCGGGATCAATGCAAATAATTTTGAACTGAAGTCGGGCTTGATAGGAATGATCCAACAGCACCAGTACGGGGGGCACAAGACGGAGAACCCGAATGCGCACCTTCAACAATTCTTGGAGATTTGCAGCACCATAAAGATGAATGAGGTGTCGGATGACTCTATCCGACTTTGCCTGTTTTCGTTCTCGCTAAGAGATGCTGCCAAGGATTGGTACCATTCACTGGATCTTAGCACAGTCGACACCTGGGAGGCTCTAGCACACAAATTTCTTCATAAGTTTTTCCCTCCCGGTTTGACTTTGAAACTGAAAGGCGAGATCACCCAGTTTCGCCAATATGATGATGAGAATCTGTATGAAGCTTGGGAACGATTCCGAGAGCTTCTTAGGAAGTGTCCCAATCATGGGTTTGGGATAGATCATCAAGTGTGCATCTTCTACAACGGATGCGACATAGAAGTAAAGAGGCTTCTGGATGCCTCGGCAGGTGGATCCTTACTTAATAAGGGACATGATCAGGCTGTATCTATCATAGAAGACATGGCCACAAACAGTTACCAGTGGACCAATGATCGACAAGTGAAGATCATGAGAAAAGTTGCGGCAGTAGAGGACACTGATCCCATAGCTAAGCTGGTTGCCCAGCTTTCGACGTTGAATGCTACCATCAACAGTCGATTTGATGCCATGACACGCACGGGTGCAGAGAATCCCGTAGGAAATGCAATGGAAGACGTAAATTACATAAATCAGCGCGGCTATGGGAACAACAATCATAATTACCGAGGTGGAAATCAATTCTACCAAGGTAATCGCTCCAACCTTTCTTATGGAAATCCCAACGCCGTACTGCAGCCCCCACCCGGATTTTCGGTGACTAATGGAGTGATAGATGAGGAAAAGAAGCCAAAGTTAGATGAGCTTTTGATGGCTTTCATGGGCAAGACAGAGAAGTACATGGGCGAATCCCAGAATAGAGTGGAAAAGCTAGAGAATGCCGTTGGAGCCATGGGTACACAAATGAAAATGTTTGAGAAGCAGTTGGGACAGTTGGCTACAGTGGTGGGAAATCAGCACCAGCCGGGACAGTTTCCTAGCAATACTACTGTGAATCCGAAAGAGCAGTGCAAGGCCATTCAGCTACGGAGTGGGACTTCGTATGAAGGATCGAAAAATCCAAGGCTTGCACCTACTCATGATGATGAAGATGGATAGATAGAGGATAGGCCGGATCCGAGCACTGATGGGCCCACAGAGACGCCGAAACCGGCGCCGCCTGCGCCTCAGCCGGTACCTGCTCCTGCTTCGTCTACAGCCCCTATTCCATATCCACAGCGGTTCTAGAAGAAAAAGATTGATGAACAATTCTCCAAGTTCTTGGAGATCTTCCGAAAGGTACACATTAACATACCTTTGGTCGAAGCTTTACAGCATATGCCGAGTTATGCTAAGTTCCTTAAGGATGTTATCTCGAAGAAGAGGAAGTTTGGAGATTATACCACTGTGAATTTATCTGAGAATTGCAGTGCTCTTATTTAGAAGAAGCTTCCAGCTAAGCTTAAAGATCCGGGGAGCTTCACTATCTCTGTCACCATTGGAGGAGATCATACTGGGAAGGCTCTCTGTGATTTGGGAGCCAGTATCAACCTCATGCCCTTGTCGTTCTTCCAAAAGCTCAACATTGGGAAGATCAAGCCCACCACCATATGTCTTCAGATGGCCAATAGATCTGTGACACATCCGCGGGGGATTGTTGAGGATGTGTTGGTGAAAGTCAACGAGTTCATTTTTCCCGTTGACTTCGTGGTGCTCGATATGGAGGCCGACTCCGAGGTCCCACTCATTTTGGGGCGCCCGTTTCTGAACATGGGCAAGGCATTGATTGATGTGGCAAAGGGGGAATTAACACTTCGTGTCAATGATGAAAGTGTTACTTTTTCTCTTTTCAAGGCCATGCAATTTCATGAAAATGCAGATGCTCAACAACTTGAAGATTGCAAAGTGCTTCAAGTGGTGGATTCATGCTTTGACATGGATAGTTCCATGGAGTCGAGGGAGCCTTTAGAATAGGCCTTGTTCCATTCTTATTTTGATTCAAATGCGTTTACACTTGATGATTTGGATTTATCTGATGTTATTGCCGAGTTGAATTCATTGCAGAAAATTACAAGGTGGGGCTCCAAGTTCCTTCCCTTAAGGGACGAAAAAGAGCGAGCTAAAGATGGAGAGGTGGCTGTGCCAAAGAAGATGGAATTGAAGCCGTTGCCTGCCCATCTCAAGTATGCTTTTCTAGGTGAAAATGAAACTAAACCGGTAATCGTTTCTGCTTATCTTTCTGACTCTCAGTTGGATAGCCTCTTGCGTGTGTTGAGAAAATATCAAAGTGCTATAGGTTGATCTATTTCTGATTTGAAAGGGATTAGCCCGTCTATATGCATGCATAGGATTTTACTTGAGAATGATTATAAGCCCCGTGTGCAAAATCAACGTAGGTTGAATCTGATTATGCAAGAGGTAGTTAGAAAAGAAGTGCTTAAATTGCTTGATGCCGGTATCATTTTTGCTATCTCTGATAGTGAGTGGGTTAGTCCCACTCAAGTTGTGGCTAAGAAGGGGGGCATGACTGTGGTTGAGGGTGAAGGAAAAGAAATGATTGCTACTCGTGTTGTTACTGGTTGGCGTGTGTGCATTGATTATCGCATGTTGAATGCTGCCACTAGGAATGACCATTTTCCTCTTCCCTTCATTGATCAGATGTTAGATAGATTAGCCGGATATGAGTATTATTATTTTCTTGATGGCTATTCTGGATATAACCAAATCATGATTGCTCCTGAGGATCAAGAAAAGACTGCATTTACATGTCCATATGGTATTTTTGCTTATCGCTATATGTCTTTTGGATTGTGTAATGCGCTTGCTACTTTTCAGAGATGCATGATGGCTATTTTCCATGGGTTGATTGAGAATATTATGGAAGTCTTTATGGATGATTTTTCTGTGTATGGAAATTCATTTGATAACTGTTTATCCAATCTAACCCAAGTGTTGCAGCGATGTGAGGATACCAACCTAGTTTTAAACTGGGAAAAGTGCCATTTTATGGTACGAGATGGTATAGTGTTGGGACACAGAGTGTCCGCTGCAGGTTTGGAGGTCGATCGTGCCAAGATCGTTGCTATTGAAAAGCTGCCGCCTTCAACCAATGAGAAATCTGTGAGAAGTTTTCTTGGGCATGCCGGTTTTTACCGGCGTTTTATCCGGGATTTTTCTAAAATAGCTAAGCCACTTAGCCATTTATTAGAAAAATCAGTTGCATTTGACTTCTCTGTTGAGTGTTTACAGGCCTTCGAGACCTTAAAGAAGGCATTGGTGAGTGCACCCATTTTGATCACTCCGGATTGGTCACAGCCGTTCGAGATCATGTGCGATGCGAGTGATGTGGCTGTAGGCGCAGCTTTGGGCCAAAAAGAGACAAATTGTTTCGTGTGATTTACTATGCCAGTCGTACTTTAGACTCGGCACAAGTCAATTACACGACCACCAAGAAAGAGCTTTTAGCCGTTGTTTATTCTTTTCATAAATTTTGTGCTTATTTAATTGGTGCCAAAACAATTCTCTATACAGATCATGCTGCGCTGAGGTATTTATTTGACAAAAAGGATGCCAAACCTCGCTTAATCCGTTGGATTTTGCTGTTGCAGGAATTTGATCTCGAGATTCGAGATCGGAAGGGTTGCGAGAATGTGGTTGCGGACCACCTATCTTGTCTAGAGCATCCCGTGGATGGCGAGGATGTCCATGTGCCTATAAATGATAAATTCCCGGATGAGTAGCTGTTAGTGGTAAAATCTCAAACTCCTTGGTTTGCCGATTTTGTTAACTTTCTTGCTGCAGGTATGCCGCCACCGGACTTGTCTTCACATCAGAAAAAGAAAATTTTCCATGATGTGAAGTTTTATATGTGGGATGATCCATACTTGTATCGGAGATGCTCGGATACCATTATTCGCCGTTGCGTGCCTCAAGAAGAGTGGAGGCCCATTTATTTGCAGTGCCATGATTCGCCGAGCGGTGGCCATTTCTCAGCCAACCTCACCGCCTTCAAGATCCTGCAATGTGGCTTTTATTGGCCATCTTTGTTCAAAGATTGCCATGCGTTCACCCGGGAGTGTGACAAATGCCAAAGAATGGGGGGGCTTTCCAAGAGAAATGAGATGCCTCTCACGAACATCATTGAGGTTGAACTTTTTGACGTATGGGGCATTGACTTCATGGGCCCATTCTCCATTTCTTCTAGCGGTTTTCAGTACATTCTACTAGCCGTAGATTATGTCTCGAGATGGGTCGAAGCCATTCCAACAGTTACAAATGATTCTCGAGTTGTCATAAGCTCTACAAATTGCGCACCAAGGCATTCCACGACCGGATGATTGTTCAAAGGGAGTTAGTACATGGTGATAATGTTCTGTTGTTTAACTCTCGTTTGAAGTTGTTTCCAGGTAAGCTGCGGTCAAAGTGGTCGGGTCCGTTTATGATCAAAAAGGTTCTTCCCAGTGGAGTAGTTCAACTGTTGTCAAGAACGGGGGAGCTTTTCACTGTGAATGCTCATCGAGTGAAGAAATATTACAGTCCGGAGCAGCGCCATGAGATCTCCAGCTTTAAATTGTTGGAGCATTGAGCTGAAAAAGGTCGTCTGGCTGTCGACGTTAAATGCAGCGCTTGTTGGGAGGCAACCCAACAAGCGCTGCATTTAGGGTTTTTTTAGTACATTCTACTAGCCATGGATTATGTCTCGAGATGGGTCGAAGCCATTCCAACAGTTACGAATGATTCTCGAGTTGTCATAAGCTTTTTGAAGAAATTGTTCTCTCGTTTTGGGACACCAAGAGCTCTACTAAGTGATGGGGGAAAACATTTTTGCAACAAGACATTGGAATCATTGTTGGCAAAATACGGGATCAAGCACAAGGTCACCACGCCGTATCACCCACAAGCAAATGGACAAGCTGAATTGGCCAATCGGGAGATCAGGCAAATCCTTGACAAAACGGTGAACACCAATAGGAAGGATTGGGCTTTATTGCTGGATGATGCATTATGGGCATATCGGACTGCTTACAAAACGCCTCTAGGAATGTCTCCATATCAGTTGCTCTTCGGGAAGTCGTGTCACTTGCCGGTGGAGTTGGAGCATAAGTCCTATTGGGCAGTCAAGCAGTTGAACCTCGATTTCAAGGCTGCAGGGGATAAACGCGTGCTCCAGCTCAATGAACTTGATGAATTTCGGACGGAGGCCTTCGAGAATTCGATGCTCTACAAATTGCGCACCAAGGCATTTCACGACCGGATGATTGTTCAAAGGGAGTTAGTACTTGGTGAGACTGTTCTGTTGTTTAACTCTCGTTTGAAGTTGTTTCTAGGTAAGCTACGGTCAAAGTGGTCGGGTCCGTTTGTGATAAAAAAGGTTCTTCCCAGTGGAGTAGTTCAACTGTTGTCAAGAACGGGGGAGCTTTTCACTGTGAATGCTCATCGAGTGAAGAAATATTACAGTCCGGAGCAGCGCCATGATATCTCCAGCATTAAATTGTTGGAGCCTTGAGCTGAAAAAGGTCGTATGGCTGTCGACATTAAATGCAGCGCTTGTTGGGAGGCAACCCAACAGTTTTCTTTTGTTTTTGTTTTGTTTTTTCTTTTCTTTGTTTTTGTTGTGTTGTTGTCTTTTTGCTGAGTTATGCAGGTGAGAACCACGAAGTGGGTGTACAAAGAATCGAGTTATCCAAATAACCTTTAATGTGTGGATTTTTTTTCACACGTTAGGCATACGCAAAGAAAGTTGCGATTGGGGTTTGTAAACCTTTATTTGGGTGCTCTATTATTAGTATATCACGTTCGTGGTCCGAGTTCAAAAAGTACAACACGAGGTTGGAGGAGAAAAAAATTTGTCAGGGTGCACAAAACGGAACTCGCGAGCGAGCTCACGAATTACCCCCAGCCGAGATCCTGTGAAGTCGCGACAGAGAGGGGGTTCACCAGTGAAAAATTCGCGACCCGGTCGCGAATTTTCAACCGGTCGCAAATCCACGTGGACGCCCAATGCTGACTGGATGCTGACTGGGTCGCGAATTTTCCACAAGCAACTGAAGGAAATTCACGACCCTAGTAGCGGTCGCGAGCGAAGTCACGATTTTCACGCTGATGTGGCGACGCGGATTCTGGTTTTAACTCTTATTTTCTCTCTTTTTCTTCACTCTCCTCACACACTCTACACACACACTCGCACACACTCATTTTTTTTTCTTCAAATCCGACATCTAAGGTACGCTTTCTCTACTTCAAACCCGTGTTTTTCATTTACCCATCATATGTAGGTTTGAATTTCACTTAATTTGTGCCAAATCTATGGTTCTTTTGTCAAATCCATGTTTAGGGTTTATGGGGTGAAATTTTTGGGGTTTTGATGTATTCCTTGATTTAATTCGAAATTGATGATGTATGTTTCCCACATTGTTGCCATTTTATGAGCTCATGAAGTAGAATGCATATTTAGCTTCAATCTTGTTGAGTTGTGATTTTTTTTGGGGGATATACTTATGTTTTGGAATTCATCCAACAAGCATGCACCTATTGTTCGTTCAATTTTGTTCTTAAGTGGTATTGCACTTGTTAACTTGATGTTGGTTTGTGTGTGGAACTCTGGGTAATGAGGAAATTGGATCAAATACTTTCAACCTGCTTTCATTTTCCATAAGATGGGTTGAATTGTGTTGTGATGTTGTTGTGTGTTGAAGGAGGGTATGCTTTGGTGTGGTGGTGGTTTTCACTTATAAGTTGAATATGGGGGATGATGTTGTTCAAACTTGCTTTTAAGCAAGTTTGGGGGAGCCATGATCCTCTTGTGGTGTTTGTTTGCATAGTTTGGTTTTGATTGGAACTTCTTGTGCAGACATCCCAATGGTTCACGAACGTCGTCAATGGGTCATTAGTTCCTCTTCGTCCTCTGAAGATAAAGGATGTGATTATGAAGAAAATCCAGAGGATGAGGAGTACCACTCAGAAGAGGAGGAGTCCGAGGCCGGGTCCCAGTCCGAGGAGGACGGCCAGTCGAATGAGCAAGAGGACGACTACAACAGTGCTGAGGATGAGGACTAT
The DNA here is from genome assembly GCA_026008535.1 of Perilla frutescens. Lineage (NCBI taxonomy): Eukaryota > Viridiplantae > Streptophyta > Magnoliopsida > Lamiales > Lamiaceae > Perilla > Perilla frutescens. The sequence goes on along the minus strand of BRKX01000014.1, from coordinate 30,524,506 downwards.
GAACCAGGGTCTGAGGAGGATGATGTTGTAGAGGAATTAGAGCCCGAGTTAGCTGCTGATGATGAAGAATGGATGGAACCCCTCTACCATCCACATAGGTATGGGATCCGCTTACGAACGGAGGAGCAGCAGTGAGCCTGGGCCCGTCTTACCGTGATGAATATTTATCCTACCAGATATCTTTATGCTGCGACCACTATGGCTCTGGGAATCCATGACGACGTCTGGGGCCTCATCAACCGAATCGGGTGGAATCACGCCTTGGCCGGTGGATGGTCGACATATCCCATCCTTGTGTATGAGTTCTTGAGTACCTTGGAGGTACATGCGTCCACAATGCGTGGCCCACACACGATGACATTCCAGTTAGGCGGGGTCTCGCGCATCCTCACAGCTGCAGAAGTCAACAACATATTCAATGTGCCGCCAGGTGGCATTTTCAATGGCTTCCCGGTTACAGCTGAGGCGTTTTGGCAACAGCTCCAGAAGGAGATGACTCGCTTTGATCACAAAAGAGTCAAAGCATCCATGATGCCAAACCCAGTCTTCAGGTATCTTCAGAAGATTTTCGCATCGACAGTCTTGGCACGCCATGAGACATCCGGCATGCGCTCACCCGAAGTCCTGTTTCTCTACTGCATGTTGAGTGCCCACAACCTCAACTTTGCCGCATTCTTGATGCAGCAGCTCAAGAGGCAATGCACGCAGGCTACCGACGCAATTGAGATTGGTGGGACGATTACGCCTATTGCCGCACATTTTGGCATCCCGCTGAACCGCTACGGGCCCCTCCCTGAGACTCACCTCATTGATCTGACCACCTTGAGAAATTCTTGGATGCTGGCCACTCGCACGGATCGGTTCCTGTTGCACTTACGCGGTTCTCACTATTTTCCTCTGCCCAATAGGCCACTCACTACAGTGTCGAATCTTACTGACACTCGAAACTGGTTGATGGATTCACCGGCCCATCGGTAAGTGATTGCTGGAGTTGAAAATGAGGGCCGAACTAACTTTGAAGTCTTTGAGGCTCAAGGGCATGTTCATAGGGGAGAGTCGTCTGCTCAAGCTGAACGTCGGGGCCACACACGGACAAGGAATGAGAGGAGTGAAGATCAATGGGACTCCCTCACCCAAATGATGGCCAACATGAACACGGCCATTGGTTTCATGAACAACGCCGTTGGCACCTTGACCACAAACTACGGTGCTATGAATGATGCCTTCCAGACGTTGCAGACAGATGTGCACGCTATGAGAGGGGAGGTACATGAGATTAGAGATGCGGTTAGGGGCCTGCAGTCGGCACCCGGCTACTACCCTAACCCATTCTATGGTGCCGGCCCGTCTGGGCCATCCCAGCACCATGAGCCCACATCTTCCGGCCGCTCCCAGTCTCAGTCTCAGCAGAGGCAGATGCCGCCACATATGTATCCGTACATGCTATACGGATACCCGCCATATCGACCGCCCCCGTCATCCTGAGCCGCTGTAAGTGGTTGAGACACCGTTTCGTCTTTCTTCAAACTTATTCTTCCTCTTTGTGTTGAATAAGTTTGGGGGGATGTGCGCTTACGATGTCTCGACCAATTTTAATTCTTACCTGCTTTCTTAGTTTCTTCTTTTTAGTTGTTTAGTTGTTTAGTTTGTTTCAAGTCGTCAAAACCTGGAAAATTTTGTTTTTTTTATCTACTCTAGTCTTGTTTTGAGTGAGGAACTTGATTGATTTATGCTTATGATTTGTGATTTGGTGATGATGATTGATATAGATGGGGATATGTATGTTTTAATTTGCTCAAGTCTGGATATGATCACATGTGTATTGTTGAACTTGATGAGCATGCTTAAGACCAATGTTTAGCTGTGAGCCTTTGAGCCAAGGGTGTTATACCTATTCTTTTATTGATGTGTGTTGGTCGGCATGTGTTGATGTCACTAGAACTTGCATGATTCCCTACTTGTGTTTTGAATATGTTTGGAAATGAAGAAATGATTTTAGGCCATCTTTTCTCGAGCCATTTACCCAAACACGGTCCCAAGTTTACATAATCCATTTGTGAGCCCCGTTGAGCCTAATTGCCTTTTTGTGGAAATCCCGTTTGTTATGGTTGAAAATTTCTATGAGAGGATTGGGAAGGGGAGAAATGGGGTGTGTGTTGATTGACTTTGCAGCTAGTGAAATGGGTTTGAGTATGATGAATGATTTGACATCCCGAAAAAAAAAAGAAGAAAAAAAAAGAGAATAAATACGGGATGTCAATGATATGAAAAAATGAGAAGACTCAAAGAGTCTAAAGAAAATTGTGGTTGTGTGAGAAATTGTGAATTAGACAAAGTCTAATTGTTGTTTTGTGTTGAAAAAGGGGTGAGTTAATTGGATGATAGAGTTGAGTCGGGAAGCTGTGAATCTCGGTGATTTTCACAGAGTTTTGAGTCACTTTAGCCATATATTTCCGACCCTAACCCGAAGCCTACATTACAACCTAATTAAAGACCTATTTGATCTTTGATTCCGGCATAGTTTTGATTGATAAGTTTGGGAAAAAGTGCAAGATTATGGTTGATGTTTTCACATGTTCGATGTTCAATGAGTGCTTACCTTTATACACATTTTGTGAGAGTTGAGTGCAACACACACACTTGAGAAGAACATTGGCTTTATGTGTGTTTGTTAAGTTTCAATAATGTAAGTGCGTGAGTTGAAGGACCTGTGTATTTTGAGCATGCCAATCTGTTATTTCTTAATGTTGTTGTTGCTAGATTGTGAATTATATGCATGAGTTGTCTTGGTCCTTGGTTCTGAGTCTTGTTCTTTGTTTGAGAACAAACGAACTTCTAAGTTTGGGGGAGTTGATAAACTGAGATTTTACACTTATTTTCATACACTTTTGTGTTGAGTTTGGGTTAATTCGGATGTGTTTTATCTCAGTTTATTTATGTTTTCGTGTATTTGGAAGTTTGGTATTACTCGTTGGTGTTTTGCAGAAATTGTCCTTAAAAGGTGGTATTTGGAAACAAAGCTCGAAGTCCCGGAATTACATGGAGAATAGACGAGAAAACGGGACGAAATAAAGCTGGAGAAAAGGAGCCAAACTCGCGAGCTGACGTGGCAGTCGCGAGTCAGCCTAGTGAGCAACAAACTGTCGAATCGCGACAGAGGCTGGAGTCTTCAGAGGAAAAATCGGGAGTCGCGAATGAGACCGCGAATCACCAAAGGCTAGTCACTGTTTGATCGCGACAGAGACAGAGGTCGTTTTTGGAAAATTCGCGACCCGGTCGCGAATATCAATAGCGGTCGCGAATATTAGGACAGTTGGATGCCATGTGGAGTCGCGACCCGAGTCGCGACCGACAAGCTCGGGAGCGAGCTCGCGAATTTTAATGGCGGTTCAACTTTTGGTTTCCTACTTTGGATCAAATTCTTACTTAGTATTTAAGGGTTTTTGTACACGATTTTTGCATAGACTGAACCCTACCACAAGTTTTTGAGCACGAAAAAGAGACGAACGAAGACCATCGTGAAGAACGAGCTCTGAGGATTCGAGTTTTACGAGATTAGAGGCAGAATTGACTTCCGGGTTTTATTAGATTTTTATTCTCGTTTTACTATGGATTTTTGGATTAGCTTTTGTGTTGTTTATTTGACTATGAACAACTAAACCCTAGTATTCTAGGGTTGATTATGATACAGTTATGAACCCTTTTATTTAATTCAATTCTTGTGTCTATGGTTTTTATCATGCTTTAATTATTCTTGCTTTTATTATGTGTTGATTAACTGGCCATTAATTGATGCAACTTGATGTGTTAAATCATAATTCGAGAGATGAGTTTTAACACGAGATCCGGAATAATTGACTCAGTAATTAATAACACTCGAGAGAGTTGAGATTATTTGAGAGAGCTTTTAACCTTGTGATCATTTAGGAGTCGAATGTTAGGTAATGAACGGGGACGTTATTAGTTAATGTGTGATCAACGTTTGCATTGTTCTAAGAAGAGATTGTGGATATATTTGTGGTTGCTCTAGTATGATTTGAATCGGAATTTTGGCATCAGATTGAATTAGATAACTGGTGGATTAACTGTTGATTAATCAATCCTAGGATACATTTGTTCTTCTGATTTATTCATATGTTAATTTACTTGTTTCATTTCTTGTGGTGGTTTATTTGATTCTATTGTTTAATTTAGTTAATTTCACACTCATTAATTTATTTAGTCTAGATAACAGCGGTAGGATAAATAGAATAACTAGTGGTTGATATTGAGTCTCTGTGGATCGACCTTGTTCACTGCTATATTATTAGCTTTCATGTTCACTTGCAGTTAGGTTAAGAATTTACCGAACAAATATTCATTTGTCGATGTGAACTCCCCATAATCTCCATCATATTGATTGTTTCAACCTTATTGTTCCATTGCAATACTACTTCGATGATTAACTCTTCCATTCGTTATGTCGCCTGTCAAACTTGTTATCAAAACCTGACATTCTTTTTTCTTAATCGTCTTCATTGCCTTTATTCATGTCGCCTATCAAACTTGCTATCAAAACCTGACATTCTTTATTCTTAATCATTTTTATTGCCTTCATAGACAATATATCGAGTATCATAGCACTTATTTTGATTCATAAAATGTGAACTCTTCTTCCTTTGGTAATTGGAGCGTTACTTCTTCCTCACGGCATCATACTATTTAACAATTATCCCCAAGTTGATCCATCCTCAGTGTAATATTAAATCATTTATTTAATTCTATCACGTGCACATCTGCCTTAACATAGCTATCATCGAAAATTAAATCTATTCCAACTCCTATCGTACTGCATACTTCTCAATGGAACTTCTTCTTCTTCTTCTTCTTCTGATGCTTTTTTTTTCTTCTCCTCTTTTTTTTTGTTTCACCATGATTGTGGAAGATTAACAGTCGTATTGTTGGAATTGTTTATTGATCTAGCTTATAATGTCTCGTTACGGTTCGATTCATATTACGTTGGTTGAGTTTCAACCTACTGACATATTACTTTGAGCTTATAGTTATATAACATAGTTCTTAACACCTAACGTAGATCATCAAGCATTGAATTCATCAAGATCGATTCTGATCAGCATCATGTAGAGTTGAATTCGAACTTCTTTATTTGCGCCAGGAGAGAATAACTATTTCATATTTCATAAGAATTAATCTACCATGAAATTTCCTATATTAGTCGATTCTAAATTCGATTCGGGATACTTAGTGGGTAAATGCATTACGCGCACGTCCTGGCAAAATATAATTAGTCCATAAAACATAGTGAAGCTACGCATAGTTCTGAATTGGTACCTCATAAAAGAGGAATTTCGTAAATCATAAGAAATTGCATCGCAACTTACATGCAGTTGTTAATATATCGTATGTGGTGTCATCATAGTTATCCTTGCATCAAGTGTCGCATACTAGGTCAATACTTATCATTAGGAGTTTCATAGTTCATCTAGTTTACAACATACTTGGATCTAATCAAAGTACTCATACCATGTATTTAACTATCGATAGAACAGAGTAAGGTCGTCTGTAGCTCAAGTTGAACTTCTCGTCATGTAGGAGCATCTTCACTGGTGTCATCCTCTAGTTCGTCGAATTATCTCGATCGAATAAATACAGTTAAAGTTACCCGATTCCTAATCATAACTAAAGTTCTCAAAATATATCGTATACCGTATAAATAGTCCAACATAGTTCACTAAGCAAGTGAAAACTTACAGGCAATCTAATTATGCCTAAGTCCATCTAGGTTCATTCTATACTGGGATCATATCATAAGTATTTGGATAAAACATTTTCATAATAAGACAAAGCAATAGATTTCCAATAACTTAGGCTTGAAATACATTGTAATCAAGCATTTTCTTTATCATAATTTCTCAAACATAATATACGTTTGCCTAAAATATACTTTGCTCAATAAAGATTTATTCTCATAAAATTTGTACCTGATTGGGCAAGGCGTGGCGTGGAAATGGGACCATAGGAAAGTAATAATTTATTATTATTATTATTATTTTTAAACAATATTTCAAAACATTTCAAAATCACTCCGCAGGCCTATAGATTCGTAAACCCGCTCTGATACCATATGTAGCACCCCGAACCCGGAGGCCCAGTGCGCTAACGGGAACACACACGATGAAATAAAATCACAATAAAATTTTTGCAAACTAACATAAATAATTTTCTCGAATTATAAAAAATTCGGACAGCACTTCGTTTAAAATATTAATAAATTCCACGCCCAAAGGTGTGTACTATTCAACAACCAATCACATAAGATAAGACTTTTCAACCAACCTATCATTTTAAAATCACACCTTTCGAACCACCAATTAAAACATGTTCAACCTTGACTAGTCAAAAATTCAATATTCCATTTAAATTATGCTAGCAAGGCCACGATGATCACACGCGTCTATAAAATATTTAAATAACCCATAAACATACAGCGGAAGCATAATTAAGAGTCAATATTTCAAAAACTAGAATATGGTCAACCATACAAAATGTCCACATTAGTCCACGTCCGCCACCTGCCGTCATCAATTACCTGAAAACATTTTTAAATAGTGGGGCTGAGTGCCAGAAAACACTCCGTGAGAATACTCATACATTCGTCCAATAATTTGCAATAAGAATATCCATAAATCCATATTTGACATGTCATAAATCATACGCTCAATAAACATAGTGGAGACTGACCCTAATGTGATCACATATAAACTATAACATATTCATAACATGAACATATTCATAAGTAATTGCACCAGAGTGCCATATTCAGAATTCCTCATATGAGTCGTGTCAATCCACATTGAGCAACATAAGCATAAATAATTTTTCATAGCGGACGAAAGTTTAAATATATTTTCGAAAGCATTTTAGTAAGTAAACCCACCTTATAGCTAAATTAGCTGAAGCTTTATTCACGACTTCTCGTCCTAAGCCTGCTGTCGGATTAGAGCCTTACGCTTAAATATAGGATTAGTCTTAATCGTCGTCCTAAACGGGTCTCGGATTGGGACCTATACATAAGAACTATGTTTTAATAACATAATAATGCTCTAACATATACTATAACATAAATAAGGTTCTAGGGATCGAGTCCCTAAAGTAAGAGCGTAACCTGACGTCGCTTAAGTGTCGAACGGGATTCTAACTTAGAATATATCGGAGTCCTCGATCATGCAAATAAATGCCTTAAATACATAAAGAAAAAAAAATATAATATTTAATATATGATTTAAATTATCATCTTAAATCATAGAAGAATGTGGAAATATCAATTTAATATACCATATACTTAATTTCGAATTTAATCTAAATTAAGAAAAATAAACTAAATAAAAATAAGGATAAATATAACATAATTTTGTAGTCAAGAGGGCTTGAACACTTGATCAAAAATATTAGTGAAATAATAAGTGCTTAACCACTAGACTAGAAAGGTTTATACAACATTAATTAAACTGTTTTGATTAAATACACTCATAAATGCTGTGAATTAAATACACAAAATGAGAATTAAAACTGCATCAAATGGTTTTGAACCCTGGCCCTCCTAAACATAAACAGATCACTTAACCATTAAACTAAGCCCCGATTTCAAAATTAATCATCTATAATTAAGTATATATATAGTCCAGAAAGCTTTTATGATAAAAAGATTAAAAAGGTATAAAATTACTTCAATAGGATTCGAACCCTTGACCTCTTAAGTATTAATCTGAACACTAACCACTAAACCATATGCTATTTTTGAAAATTAAATGATGGTTTTAATTAAATAAAGATAGTAATGCATGCATTAATTAAAGTAAAATAAAAGTAAACCGTTTTTAATGAGATTTGAACCATAGACCTAAAATATTAATTTTAAACCTTAACCATTAGGCAAAGGATCATTTTCGAAAATTATATTCAAATTTTATTTATATATAGTTCAGAATTATCTTGCATAAAATGTTAATAAATAATTTTAAAAAAAATGAGTCTTAAAATGCATTACATAAGATTTGAACATTAGATCTCTCATTATTAAATCAAGACTCCAACCATTAAACAAGATATGATTTTCAAAAATTACAACAAGTTTTAAATTTAATAACTTAGAAAATACATGAATTAATTAAAATAATAAACTACTTCAAGTATATTTGAACATTAGACCTTTGCATATAAGATTAAATGATTATCCATTAGGCTAGAATTGAATCTTTGAAATATATACCAAAATTTATAATTAATATGTGTCAAAAATATATGCCTAAATAAAAATAAAATAAAATGCTACTAACAAAGATTAATCCATAGCTCATGTAATTTAATTGATAAAGATTTAACCATTGTATTAAGATCAATTTGTGATAAGTATTTCTAACCTTTTTAGTTATACCTATCTACATTATAATAGCATAAAATATAAAATAAATAAATAAAAGAAAATAAAAAAAAAATTAAAACTCACGCACGCACACACCCAACACAAACACACACACAACCACATCCACAACACACACACTGCCACACGCACAAACATATACATAAATTAAAAATTCTATTAATTTCAATAACTAACAATTACACCAACATTAACAATGAACCTTCATAGTTTCTTTTCTCATCTTTCACCCATTCCACTTTTAATGTGTTCAAGAACATTAAAAATAATTAGAACACTAGATAAAAATATCCTTTAAAATGGGCAAACAAAACAACCCATAAATCACAATATAAATACTAATATCGAAAATAAAATTGAAAAATAAAGAAAGAAATGAGGTATTGAAAGGTTAGGGTTTAATCCACTCTTAGATCCGAAAATAGGATGCCTAAACCTCAAAATCTTTCAAAAATAATTGAAGAAATGGAAAGAGGGAAAAGAGGGGAATCTAAAAATGGTATTGCATGTAAAATATATCGCCGGAAAATTTTCCGGTGTGGAGGAGCGGCGGCGGTGGTGTGGGGAGGGGGAAAGGGAGGCGAGAGGGGTGAGGGAAAGAGAGTGGGGGCTGCTCCTAATTTGTTCCCCAACAAATGACCTAAAATGAAATAAGGGGGTATTTATACCACTCCTCAATAAACCCTAAATTATGACTTAATTTAGAAATTAAATCATATCTTGGTCAATTTAATTCATATATCAGTAAAATCAAGTTCTATAGATTCGTATCGACGAACACTATCGTCTAATGTATTCGTTCATCTCGATCGGGTAATAATTGGGCCGTAAATAATTAAAATCATAATTGGGCTAGAAAGCCCACATTTGGGCCTTTTAATAAAATAGACTCAACTTAAATATTTGGGCTCTAGAAAAATTCATTGGGCCTCTATAATTAGTTTTGGGGTGTTACAAATCTACCCCCCTTAAAAAGAATTTCGTCCCGAAATTCACGCATTTGCTATCGATAAGTTTGCATATCGTCTCATGATCTCATATTCGCCTTTTTATATAATATCAATATTTTCGTGTCGTCTCCACGAGCCTCTTACCATCATTGCTTCTCCATTTTGAGATTTTAAAATCTTGCTATCAACGATCTGCCTTTATAATAGCATAAAATATAAAATAAATAAATAAAAGAAAATAAAAAAAAAAAATTAAAACTCACGCACGCACACACCCAACACAAACACACACACAATCACACCCACAACACACACACTGCCACACGCACAAATATATACATAAATTAAAAATTCTATTAATTTCAATAACTAACAATTACACCAACATTAACAATGAACCTTCATAGTTTCTCTTCTCATCTTTCACCCATTCCACTTTTAATGTGTTCAAGAACATTAAAAATAATAAGAACACTAGATAAAAATATCCTTTAAAATGGGCAACCAAAACAGCCCATAAATCACAATATAAATACTAATATCGAAAATAAAATTGAAAAATAAAGAAAGAAATGAGGTATTGAAAGGTTAGGGTCTAACCCACTCTTAGATCCGAAAATAGGATGCCTAAACCTCAAAATCTTTCAAAAATTATTGAAGAAATAGAAAGAGAGAAAAGAGGGGAATCTAAAAATGGTATTGCATGTAAAATATATCGCCGGAAAATTTTCCGGCGTGGAGGAGCGGCGGAGGTGGCCGGTGGCGGCGGCGGCCGTGTTGGGAGGGGGAAAGGGAGGCGAGAGGGGGTGAGGGAAAGAGAGTGGGGGCTGATCCTAATTTGTTCCCCAACAAATGACCTAAAATGAAATAAGGGGGTATTTATACCACTCCTCAATAAACCCTAAATTATGACTTAATTTAGAAATTAAATCATATCTTGGTCAATTTATTCATATATCAGTAAAATCAAGTTCTATAGATTCGTATCGACGAACACATCGTCTAATGTATTCGTTCATCTCGAGTCGGGTAATAATTGTCTGTATAATAAAAAAAATAAAAATAAAAAAAAAAAAAAAAAAAAAAAAAATAAAAAAATAAAAAAAAAAAAAAAAAATAATAATTAAAAAAAAAATATCATTGGGCCTCTATAATTGGTTTTGGGGTGTTACAATTTAAATTTAGAAATGTGCAGTACCAATCTAATAAGAAATATAATTTATAGTTGCTAAAGTAATTTCAATAGTGTTATTCATCATAATTTCTTTATACTGCCAATTTAGTTCCGAAAATATTGGTGAAATGAAGTTGGAATACATTTATAATAATTTTGAACCATAAAACCCCAACTAGTAACCAAGGTAGGATAAATAAAGATCTTAATTTATTGATAATATGAGTATCAGTATAATACTGACAAGAATAAGGGTTGGTTTTCATTTTATCATTACAGATTTGTTAATAACCATGGTTTAATATATATGATCTATTTTAATTAGATTTTTCTAGAACAAACACATAATTTGCGGTCTCGGATACTATAAGCTTTGGAATCGAGGTAAGTAGAAATCCATTTGCAACTACAATGCATGAATATATTATTATTTGATTATATGTGACTATTATTTGCTATTGTGTTGTTATAATTTATTACCTCATAAATGTGTGGTGTAATATGCTTGTGGCGTTCTATCTATCTGCATTGAATATTTTGTACATGAGCATGAGCATATGCATGCACGTCATACAGACATGATCGAGGTTGCATGCATGAAATGATTTTGAGTGAGAGAAAATTTTTTGTTTGGGATTGATCACCACCAGCCTATGTTGTACTATGTTGATATTTGTGCCTCGAGTGGGATGACTTCCATGCAGGATCAAAGGGAACAGGCAGGGGGCGTGTTCCTTGGGGTTCAGGAAGGATGGTCCATTTCGACTGCACGTTTGAGGTGATGAGTGGCCGATGTGGGATGACTTTCATGTGGGATCAAAGGGAATAGGCAGGGGGCGTGTCCCTTGGGGTCTAGGAAGGATGAGCCACATGAGCGCACTAATCACATTCTGGCCATTTGATAATGATTATATTATGAGCTCATGACTCATGTTGGTGTCTGGTAAAGGGAGCTAAGTTCCTAAATGTTGAAAATGCTTTTGAGATGGCATAAAAGGATTTTTTTATGAGCATTTGACATTTGTGGTGGTGTTGTGTCTTGCACTTATTGTGACTGCTAGTGATCATGAATGCGCATGATTTCTGCTTACTGAGCATTAGCTCATGTAGTTCATGCATTATAGGTGAAAGTGATAACGTGTGGTGCATCGACACATGAATACTTAAAGCTCTGACAAGTCCTGAGAAGTGTATACATGGATGACGACCTGTGAGGAGGGATAAGGCTTATATTATTATATTTTAATTTGCTGCTTAGATATCGTAGGTTTGAATTCAAATTTATCTGGATATTCTTAGAATATTATCTAAAAAGAAAGCAATGATTTATTCACACTATTTAGTAAGTTATAATTTATAATCATTGACCACTATACATGCACCACATGTTAACCTAAATTTTTAACATTAACACCTTTTAATCGACAACGTAACTCACCTAAATTTTTACATTAATTTATATTTTTATTTTATTTTATTGGGGTGGGTGTTAAGAATTGTTTCTACAAAGAGAGCAAAAATTTCTTTACACTCTTTAGTAAATTATACTTTCATAATTATCGATATTTTAAATACACCACATGTTAACCTAAATTTTTAACATTAACACCTTTTAATCGACAACGTAACTCACCTAAATTTTTACATTAATTTATATTTTTATTTTATTTTATTAGGGTGGGTGTTACAGAGTGGTATCAAAGCCGACCCTGAGTGCACTTGACCGGGCCCTGGAGCCAGTCCAGGTGTGCTCAAACCGGACCCCGGGGGACGGTCCTACAGATGAAGGAGCACGACGAGGACGTCGTGTCTTCAACGGGGGGAGAATGTAATGTCCCTCATCGGTGGGAGAATGAAAGTTTGATAAGTATATAAGTGGGCTTAATGGACTCTCTAGCAACTTGGGTTAACCATTTTGGCAATGCGAAGACAGATGCCAAGTAGTTGCTAGCGGGCCCGTTGTGCCGTCATTTCGTCACTGGGCCCCACTCCCGTGGGCCTGGGGCGTTACATGAGTCACTTCTTTTTATGCATTTTTAGCTGCATATTCACCACTGTAGAAAGTGTGAATATTTTCTTCAGTCAGCTGGAGCGGAGGCAGGCACTTCTGAAGTAATCAACTCCATAATTTGGATGAGGGATTCCATTGAATGGAATAAGATTATATGGATCAGAGAAAACCTTGAAATCAACTGATGATTCGTTCTTTAAGTTTGGTGAAGGAACAGTGTTGGCAGTTAAGTTGCTTGATGTAGTGTTGCTTGGTTTCGCCTTGAATCTCATCTTCTTTTTGAGTGACTGAAGTTGAGCACTTCCTCTCTTGGGAATCCAGTCAGAGATGAGGACTGGTAAAGCATCATCATTTGGCAGTTTCAACATATGTTCAAGCAATTTGCTCATTCTTAGAACAAGTCCTACCATAGACTCAAACTTCCCAGTCTTCTTTGAGTTGGTAGCTTTGGCAACTTGATGCTTGAATTGGGAGAATACAAATTCTACCTAGTTTGTTTCTCATCCTTCTGCAAGGTAGATCATGACCTTGTATCTTTCTTGAGTAAGCTGACTCAAGCTTCCAATTGCTCCGAACATCATCTTGTTCGTGACATCGAGTAGAACACCATACTCAGGCTTCAGATCAGTTTTAGCCATGGTAAAACTGAATGGCTTGTTGCAGGTGGGAGCCTTCCATTCTTTCCAAAATGATTCTGCAGAATCCTTCTAGCTTCGAACATTTGACCCTCTTCTTGGAAGTTGAAAGACTTCTACAATCTTGCACTCAATGATTCGAATAGGTTGGCCTTGAACCACTGATGATATGATCTTTCTATCTACAGTCAGCTTAGCCTATAATAAGAACTCGCTCACCAAGTTTTGCCTGAAAAATCTTGGTGGTGTTTCCAGGTAGTGAAGAATTCTTATTTTGTGAAGATTTTCCAGAAGGTTTGGATTGTTTGATTCATTCCAGAATCAATTGAAATTTGTTTTTTTTCAAGGAATTTGTCTCTCAGCAATTGCTCTTTGAAATAATTTAGAGAGCTTGGTAATTCGGCCATCTTTGAGGTTGGCTGAAATAGGAACTCAAATTAGTTTGAGATAGAAGGAGCTTTTTGAGAGAGATTGGAATAGATATTTTTGAGAGACTAAGAGTAGAGGGGTTTTTATGAGTGTGAAGAGGGGTACTCATAAATTTGTTGGTTAAGGGAGTAATGATTCTTTCCTTTGTCCTTTTTGGTTGTTGGCTTTTAATGACCATGAGACGTGTCATTGCAGTGCAATGGTCAAAAATTTCAAAATCAGTGCTGACTTAGCATTTTTCAATAAGGTAAATATTTTATTGAAAACCATTGATAAGAAAATAATTTAAAAATTGAGTTACAAGAAGTAAACTTAGAGCTCATAATCAGTTAAACTTGATCAGTCTCTAGTCCTTCTTATGCTCAGTTTTCCTTCTCTTGGCAACTGGTTCACTGGAGTTGCCTTCTTCTTCTTCATTGCTGCTTGATGACTCAGCTTCAGCTAGCTGAAGTCCAGTGTGAGTCTGCAGTTTCTTGATCAGCTTACTGTGCAGTTTTACCTATTGCTGTAGGTTCTGGATCAGTTCTTCCTGATAGGCTATAAACTGAGTAGTGGAGCTTTCAGGTTGGCCTTCAAACTGAACTGTAGCAGTTGGACATTGTAACAGCCTGGTCCCTTAGGCGGTCATTTTGATGGGGACGGGGTGTTAGGCGTAAAAGCCGAAGAAAATAGATAGATTAATCGAAAATCCAGGGGGGGTGTTTTTAGAATTAAACTAAGTTAGCGCCTCAAGAACTTAGGCAACTTAACTTTATGACTTGGAGGAACTATCATTTTCAACGAATCAATAAGGGTCAAAGGGTTCAATCGGGTCAAATGGGTCAAAGGATTCACTCGAGTCAAAGGAATGCCAAATAATAGGCCAACCGAAATTTAAACAGAATCCAAAGACAAACAGACAGGAATTTGACTTTTCAAATAAATAAGACCTCATCATAGGTCACATCAACTAAGACTCATAAATAGGTCAGAGTCAAATATATCTTATTGTCCTAATCATAGGACGAACCAAGAAAACTACTTAAGATTAACTTGAATGAACATAATCATGCTTGGAAAGAAAAGCCTCTTTGTAGGCGAACAATAATAACAAGCATTCAAGACTTATTCACAAGTCAACTGACGATGAATAGATACCAGTTTGCTCAACAGGTATGACTATTCAAATAACTAAGAATCAATAAAGGCATAGACGGGTATGTCAAAAGATCATGCTTCAAAGACTTTATTGATAACTAGGATTCATAGCATTTAAGACATGCTATTCTCAAGAATCAAGTTACATCAATCAAGACTAGATACTAATATCAGAGTACTTAGCAGAAACTTAGCGGAATAAAACATGTAACTATATAGAGCAACAAACTCGAAACCTCAGACAACCCCACCAGCAGCACATCACCGGTCTCAGCATCTCAACCTGAAAACATTTAAAAAAGAGGCTGTGAGCACTAATGTACTCAATGGGGTTTTACAAGAAAACTCTTTAATAAACTTTAGAATATCCAATTATAAACTGACGGCATATGGAAAGTAAAACGCAAAAGCCTTTTCCATATCCGCAAAACCTTTTACTTCCTTTTCTTGGCGCCTTTTCTGGCTCAAACCTATTGTCTACTGCACCCTTATGTCTTAGGATGAGAGAGGGGTTACCTCAAGTATCCTCTGAGTATGCGAGGGGATTACCCAGTAGTGACTCTCTTTACTTTCAAATGTTCAACATTAGTGACACGAGGGTCACGGCATGATAATGTAAATAAACTGTTCTTTGAGCACGATAACCTGCTTACAACATAAGCTATATCCTTCCTTAACTTCCTTCCTTACTTAACCTTAACCTTCCTTACTTAACATAGCTAACAATACCAAGCCTAGAGTAATCGTCTAAGGCTAATCCTTTAATTGAGCATAATCTCGGCCTATAAGGGATTTATAACTTACCCTAAAAGGAAATCCTTAACTATATGAGCTTTAACAAAGCATAACATTCAAATGCAAGGAAATGAACTCGGATAAACATCGATTGCCATTAAAGCAATTCTAGATCTCAGGCTAGCATCAATCGTATTTAAACAATTCTAGCATATCTAAACATACTTGAGAGCTCACTTAACTTATAATAACTTCCTTTATCTTATCAAACTCAAATAACAATTCAACAATATCATGCATATAGCTTTCTTTATTTCTTTCCTTTCCTTGTACAGAGACTAAACAGGCAGAGCATAAAATATTTTAGTTGGATATTCATCTTGCCCTATCATGCTTCTAGAGCTTAATAGCTAAAACCTTAGACTTAGTTTAGAACCACCCACCTCGATGACGAACATCTCGATAACGAGCACGTAGACGAAGCAACTAGCCGAAAATCCTTCCTCGGGCCTCCTCGGGGTTCACCTCATCTTTACGAAAGTCGATCAATGACTTAAAACCTTATTCGAGCTCCTAATAAGACATCGAAATGATATCTAAACCCTTGACCCTTAACTATAACTTAAAACACGAGAATTAAAAGATTAAGGCATCTGAAATTACCGCAAAAGGGGACGGAAAATCCGATTCGACCGATCAAGATTCCGGATGATCGGCTACTTCTACCTTGTAGATCATCGAAAGAGCTTCGATTTGAGTACTCATGGGCCTCATAACTCCAACCGAGGCGAAAGTTATGGCCTCCGCACGAAAACGTGCCGGAGCTGCCGAACGCGCCCGCGCGCCCTTGCCCCCGCGGCGCTCCTTGCGCCCCCGCGGAGCTCCCTGCCCCCCCCCCCCCCCGCGGGGCTCCCTTTGCCCCACGGGGCTCCTTGCCCAGCCCCGCGGCGCCCCCACTCCGCTCTGTCTCTCACTGGGGTGCCCTCACGAAGAGGGCTCCCTCTACTCTCTCTCTCTCTATACTACAGAAATGGGGATTTAAGAATGAGAAATGAGCGAGGAAAAATGAAAGGGGAGGGGCTCTATTTATAGAAAAATTAATGGCTTCCTCGGGAAGCCTCAGCAGTGCAACAATACTGCTTTAAAAATATCGGGTTCGGATAAAAGGCGTTTTATTCAATGGTGAGGTCCAAATGACCTCGTTTATTAAATCCGAAAATACCGGCAGGTTCGTTGGCTCGAGTACTGTTGAACCAAATTGACTCGGAATAAAGAACGAGTCGTTTTGAAGGAAAACGAGAAATTAATCTCTTTTCAAAAATAAAGTTACTATTCCACGCAAGGGATAAATAAAATTCTCGAGCGTTCAATTGACCTCAGAATAAAAATCCGGGAACGCCAACGGATTCCTTGAGAAATTTCCTATAGGATAGGCTTGAAAAATCAAGGCTCGGGTCAACACACGGGATTTCACAAATTTCTAACGAACGCGCTCCTACGGAAAAACACTATTCATAACTCCTTTAAACGCGATTTAATTCACCGGGAATTCAAACGACTTCAGATTCAAAATCCGAAAGCACCGGCATGCTCCTTGGGTCAACGCCTTTCAAACGTGACCAAAATTGGCTGCAACTGAGCTGGAATCAAAATTCTCAAAAATACGATTTTATGAAAAATAATCCTAAAATCGCGGCTTACAACCGAAACATCTTTATTATGCTCAAAATTCCCTCTTAATATTTTCTAATTAAAATTAGGAATTACTTAATCACCTTCTAAAAATCCGGGTTGTTACAGACGTAAATGGATAACTGTTGTGTCCCTATGGAGCTGTAGTTTATCGCCTCGTGATGTAGCTTCATCTCCTTCCTTAGTTCCTTCTAATTGTTCACAAGGAACTGTTCTTGACTGCTCAGCATCTCCGAAGCTGATTGTGTCCTTATGACTTGGCTCCGGAGGGGTCTCTGGTTCAGTAGTTTGAGCCTCAGCTTGAAGTGTCAGTTGTTCAGGATCAGGGTACACAATTATGTCCAGTGTCCCTTGATAAGCTTGTTGTTCCTCCAATTAAAATAACTAATTAGTCAGTTCCTCGGGAATATCTTCTTCATTGACTGGAGCAGTTACGAGCTCGATTGAATGAGCTATCTTAGCAATTAGCTCAATGGGAGGAGCAATCGGGAGTTCTGTTTCTGGAGCCTCATTAGTTGGCTCAGTGAATGGAGCAGTTTGGAGCTCAGTTGGCTCCTCGGACTAAGTGGCTTGCTCAGTTGGCTTTTCAGATTGACCTTCAGCTGGTTGAACTGGTGACTTAAGTATCTCATCAAACTCAACGTCACTGGCAGTTCTGTTTTCAGCTGCTTTCTCATCAGCTGGCTGATCGGGGGAGTCTGGAATGAAATGAATGGTAGTCTCAGCTGGTTGGGGAGACTCTTCAAAGCGTAGCTCTCTTGCAACTTCATCAATGAGATCCTCCATTGATGCTGGTCTTTGCTCTTCTCTTGCAGCTGATTCTGAGGCTGGTTCAGACTGCTGGCCTCGTTACCTCTTTTTCAGCTCATTGTAGAGCCATTTCTGTTGGACATGTAAGTGTGTCCATCTTTTTCGTTCTTCTTCCATGGAGAAAACTGGTGGCTTGTTTCCTTTGATATTGCATATCTCATTGAATACATCTATTATTGAGCCTCTAGATGGATTAGAACACATCTTTCGGAGTTGCAGCTGTCTCCTCAGAACTTCGTTCCTTATAATACCAGCGTTTTCACTGCTTGTCCACCATATGCTCCATTCTTCTTCCCGCTTCCAGAAACTCATTCCATGGAATGCAAGTAAGGAAAGAAAAGGTTCAGTAAGATAAGTATGTCACCATAAGAACCAGTACATGTACCTGGTTAGTGTGTTGAACAACTCTTCATAGCCAGTTAGCTCTTGAGCGTAGTGTTGGGTTACGTATTGATTAGTTGTATCTTCAGCCCAGTTCTTCACGTCTTCTTCCTTTGAGAATGCTCTTATGTTCTCTTTAGTTTGTGCCATTAGAGGGCACGTGAACCGGAAATAGTCAACTCCAATTCCTTCATGAGGTATCCCTCTTTCAGGGTTAATGTCCCTTGGATTCTCACAAAGTGCGAGGTCTTGAATAGTTAGATTTAGAGGAAGAGTTGGATCTAGAATTGGACTGTCTTCTTTCTTCTTTTTGGATAGAAATGGTTTGGGTGCTCTTTTCTTGGTTTGATCAATCAGTTTCTTGGTCCGAACTTATTTGGTAATCGGACGTCTTGATGATTCTGGTTGATTTGAGATGCTAGCTTCAGTTTCGAATGAGCTGGGTCGTCTTGCTATTGACACTGGTTGAGCTGATTTACCACACTACTACAATTATTCAAATAGACAACACCAAAATGACAACACTTTCACTTGGAAATCGTTGTATTTTTAAATTTTACAATGGTTTTTGAAAAAACCGCTGTATTTATGCCTGCTTGTTTGACAAACAACATCGGTTTTGATTAAACCGTTATGCTTGTGTGTTGTAATTTTGAAGTAGACAACAATTATTAAACAACAATTATTAAAACTGATGCGGATTAGATATTTTGGAATAGACATCGATTTTATAACTGTTGTATATATTTTATATTTTCTTAGACAACAATTTCTCTAAAAGCCGTTGTTTTATGTATAGTTAATATACACAACTGTTTTAGAAGTGTTGTAATTATATGTTGTCATTTAAAAATGATTTTTTTAGCAATTAAAGATTAGTTAATGAAATGCTAAAAAAAGATTAGTTAATGTAAAGTTTCTTTATTACAATTACAGAGTGAAGACAACTTGAACCTGGAAATGGCAACTTTCATAGAGTCACGGTCACCTTTTCAAATGGTGCTGTCCTAGAAATGGCAGTTTTCGCAGAGCCACGATCTCCTCAGCCAGTTTCGACAACTCACACTTGCAGTCTGCAACTGCTCGGTAGAAAGGTAGGTGCTATTGCCGTCTTTACAAGGTTTTAGATCTCTTTCGATCTTCAAGAGGTTAGTCTTGAAATTGGTATCAACTGATGTGCTCCTTAGAGTTGAGCTGAGTAGTTAATCGTTGAATATCTTAAACTAAGAAGATTGCTCTTGCTGGACTTTCAAACAACTAGCTGATGCTCAGATCTTTTGACTTTTCTTCTCAGTTGAGGCTTTCACAGTTTGATCAAATCTGCAAACTTGAGCTGTGAGGGGAGAGAAAGAAAGCTCAGTTGTGAGTATATTGTGAAAGCTAAAATGATGAAAGATAGATAAGTGAGGTCAAAAGTATTTGAAAATAAGATTCACTCTTCTTATATAGAGGAGTGATCTTGTGACCGTTGAACTCCATTGATCATTGATTCTACTGGTTCATCAATGGTAGTTGACAGTTATAGTCATTGAAGCTTTGAAAGAGGTAGACGTTGCTTAGCCAATCGATCTCTGTTGAGCATTTACTTCATGATGTTCTTTTGATCATTAATGTCGAGATCTTTGGTTGAACATTAACTGCGAAATTCTCCAGCTGGCAGTTCTATGCTTCATTATGGCTGTTCTGAACTCCAATTTTGTTCTTCAGTTGGAGCATCAATTCTGAGCTCTAGTTGACAGTTCTGAGCTTTAGCAGTTCAGTTCGGCTATTGTTTCAGTTGGTTGTTCTTCTGAGCTCCTTTGCTAGTTTGACTAATCACAACTATTAACTAGTCGGTCAGTTCAGATGGTCTTATTCTAAGTTTACTTGCCAGTTCAATTGATTACAAACTGTTGGAAAGTTTGTCAGTTTGACTGGTCTTATTTTGAACTTGGTTAGCAGTTGGTTTTGAGCTTGAGCTTTTAGGTGACTGACTTTAGTTTTGGCCATCAGTAAATGGTTTGATTCTGGGCTTTAGTTTAGCTGATATCTTGTTTTTGGCCATCAGTTGGATGCTTCCAGTCTTCAATTCAACTGACTTCTTATCATTTTATTCAATCAGTTTAACTTCTCCTTTGGCTCAACTGACTCCCCCGTCAGTTTGATTGAAGCTTATTCGATTTTTGTGCTTTAACCCTCAGTTGAGTTATTTTCGGACTGATTGATGCATCCTTTCAATTGGGTTGACCACGCTCCACATGATTGACTTTTGCTACAGCTGAATCCTTTTGGAGCTGTCTTTTGGTCAACTTTAGACTCACAGCTTGGAACTCCTGCAGTTTTTCAGAAAATAGTTCGACATGTTTTGACATCTCATCAAAACCATATATGTAGGGCTTGATAGTTTTCCTAACATTACGTATACCACTCTCTAAATTATTGAGAAATCAATTAAATCAATATCAATATTATTGCATAGTTAGCTTTTAATTATTTTATTGTTATTTCAGAATTAATTGTTTTAATTTATTACGTAAGTTTATTTAGTAGTTATTTAATTTTAGTTCTTATTCTTGGTTAATAAAATATTGGGTAAATTGCCTTAAAATACACAAATTTTGGGGGTTTATGGTTTTTCACACGTTTTAAAAAACGCAGTTTTAAGAACATCTACGTGGACATCAACTTGCCTTAAAATACATGAACTTTGGGTTGATTTTATTTTTTTCACACGAATTAAAAAAATACTAATTTTAGGTTTTTTTTTTACTTTTTTCTTGTAATGTGACAAACGTGATATGAATACTTCACTTTATATTTTCTAAAATCAATTATCGAACAAGATATAAATTTTAATCAACATCATTTGACAGTTGTGATCTTTTTTATCTTATGTAATTTATTTAATATGCACAAAAACCATACTATGACTTTAGGGTGTGTATGATGTGTACATTTATGATTATGACGTTTGGAAATATTGGAGCCGTTACATATATATTTATATTATTAATAAGTTTAAATAATAATAAAATAGATGAATTAAGAATTTATTCAACAATTAATATAAATGGAAATGTTCAGTTATAAAATTATTGGGTTTATCTAATATATAAAGTTATATCAAAAGATGCTATTAAACATATATGAAAAATCAATATGTAATTTCTACATGATGAATTTAGTTGTTAACTTAATTGATTGATTGTATAATATTATTCATCAACATGTATGATACATCATAGACCACTAATCATGACTTGATGATTGTTGTATTCTGAATTCAATTATTTATACCATTACACTAGCTTAAGTCATATTTTTATAATTTTTCTTCAAATAGAGAACTAAAAAGGTTTGATAGTTATTTTATTTAATTTTTTCATACCTAAATTTTATATATTGCATGAACTAAGAAAATTCAAAATATTTCACAATGTCTACTGCAACAACTCTATAGTAATAATTGATGAATTTTCTGTATTACACAAAAAAGAAAAAAAAACTAAAATTGATATTTTTTAATTCGTGTGAAAAAATAAAATCAGTCCAAAGTTTATGTATTTTAAGACAATTTGGTATCCACGTAGATGTACACGTGGCATCTCCGATTGTCACGTCAGATTTAACTGGCCGAAATTCAAAAATCATGTGAAAAACCAAATAAGGGCTACGTTCATGTTATTAAAACTACATTTTTTAAAATGTGTGAAAAACTAAAAACACCCCAAAGTTTATGTATTTTAAGGCAATTTATTGTAAAATATTTGTAATAGTAATGAATTAATATATTTTAATAATATCAAAAGAACAAATTTGCTTGTTTCATACTTTGATAATACAAAATATTAAACTACAATTACAAGCATCTTAGATAACAAAAGAAGCATCATCATATAATTAACTAGCTAATCATATGTTAAAGCAATATAAAAATAAGAAAAAGGCATTATGAAGTTTAAAAATAACTTAACAATTTATGTTGACATCAAACAACCTAAACATACACTAATTAATAAAATATAAAAAGCATTACTCAATAGTATAAAAGCATCTAGTGCGTAAAAATAACAAAATAATATATTATGACACTAAATATTTCAACAAAAACAAAGCATTTCAAAGTAAGAAAAAAAAGCATCATAATTCACAAAAAAAAAAACTGAACTATAAAAAGAGCACATGAATATCTTATTTTTCAAAATCCTACCACTATAAATCTCAATATATAAAAAAAAGTATAAAAAATCACGAAATATGCCATTCTTAATTTTTAAAAGAGCAAATGGATGTATAAATCTTATAAAAAAGCATTCTCAAGTGATCACTAATAAGCATATAAAAAAGTATGTGAGGTTGCTTGGAGACCAAATGTCATGAGTTCAAATCTCTTAAATACCATAGGTCGGGTGTGTGAGTAAAAAAAAGCATCAAAAGTCGGAAAAAAAAAATCATTCTCAAGTTTTAAAAGAGGACATTGATATATTATTCCATAATTTTTCAAGTAAAAATTAATAGTAATCCCTAACAATCATAAATACAGAATCATAATTCACAAAAAACCCATTCTAAACTATAAAAATAGTAAAGGGGTATCTTATTTCAAAATGCTACAGCTATAGATATCAACTGAATCTCTAATACTCTTATAAAAAGAGCATAAGAAATCACAAAAACAAGCATAGTGAAGTTTTAAAAGACCACATTGATATATTATTTCATAATCTTTCAACTAAAAATTTCTAGCAATCAATAACAATTATATATATAAAAAAAGCACAACATAATTCATAAAAAAAAGCATTATGAATTCATAAAAGAGCATTGGGATATCTTATTTTAAAACCTACAACTATAAATTTCAACTCAATCTCTACTACTCATATAAAAAAGTATCAGAAATCCCAAAAACAACGTTCTCAATTTTTAAAAGAGCAAAGGGAAAAATATTATTCCATAATCTCAACAATAACTTTCAACATACTCTTAAAAATAGAATAAAAGGCATGCAATTATATGAAACTATGCATCATAAAACAAAACATACATACCAATTTAGTGTACTAATTCTTTTATTAAAAAAAAAGAATAAATAATATACTAATCCAAACTTTCAATAAAATCAATTCATAAATTAAAAAAAAAAAAGCTCACAAGGGATTTGATAAAGATAGCTTTTAAAGATTTCAAACTCTATGTAAACACATGAAAGTGAAGATCCTTTCAAATATGTTCCGAAATTTATAATAGCGATTTACTAGTTTTAATTAAGTGAGCATTTAATTTGCCTTAAATAAGTTATTTCTAAAAAAATAAATACATAGTTTACAGAAATACCCTTTAGTGTACTCACATAAGAAAAAAAAAGCATCATGACTACTAATTGTCAGAATTAATATAATCCATCGATCTTGTAGATTAATGGCTCGGATTAATCCATAATTTACATGCTAGGAACCTATATGCATACTAACCCTCCTCCTCTCTCTCTCTCTCTCTCTATATATATATATATATATATATAGGGAGTGATTCCAGAAATAACCAAGTCTTGTGTGAGAACTAAGAACCAATCCCTATTATTTAATCTGATCAAAACTTACAGTCTGGATTAAAAGAACTAAGCGGTGGAATTTCCATAATAAGAATCAATCAATCAATCCGTGAAGATTAGTAAGAGTAAAATCGGAAACTTTTAAAAAGGATTCAAACAATCAGACTTCTTAGAGATTCAATCACCATTTACTACTCACATAGCTTACTCACACAATCTTTCGTGAAAATTGAAGACAAGGACTAAACGTATCAACAACAACAATTCTATAGGAGTTTCAAATCTTTTTAACAAAGATAAACGACAATGAAAGATTGAATCTTGAATCTTTAATTAAAATGAAAAATCAAGGTGATATTTCATTTTTTTCCATATTTTATTTTAATCTGTAGTATTAGCATTATCATTCAGAAACGTTAGCATTGTCATAGTTCATTTTAGTATTATCATAAATCTTGTTAGCATTAACATGAAAACTTGATAGGAACTTTATAAACCAACCATGAACAGCACTATCCACTGTCATGTGCTTTGAACATCCACTGTCAAAGTACCAATTTCTTGAACTCTTAGCTCTAAATGACGTGTGAGCCATCATGCTGACATGTTGCCTTTTGACTACCCACTTCTTCTTAGGTGTGATTTGCTTCTTCTTCCAGTCTTGTCGTGGAGCTGCAACTTTGAATTCCTTAGGCACAAATCTTCTCCTCATTCTTTTCAAGTCTCTGAGATATTCTGCATAATGAGGTCTGATGTATCCAACAACCTCACAATAATGGCAGACTATCTTTCTCCTATTTGATATGCTGTAGAAAGTAATATTGACACTATTTCTATAGGAGATCTTCTTGTTAGGAACATTCTGATAAGGAACGTTCTTGATAATGTTCTAAACTTTCTTTTGAACATCTTCGTTCTGATCAGGTTCCTCATTTGCTTTGACAAGCTCTATCTTCCCAGAGCTTTGTCCTGAGTATCCAAGACCATAGCATACCTTAGTAGTCTGTCTTGAGTTAAGAATGTCATCTAGATTCTTAGTACCATTGTTGAACATTCTGATATTTCTCATAAACACCTTCAGATCTTCATTGACTTTCCCAGTCTTCTTCTTTTGATCACAGCTGGTCTTATGCAGAGCTGATTCATTGTCTATCAGTTGACTTTTCTCTTGGTTGATTTTTTGATTCTGTATAACAAGTTGTTTGTTGATTTCAACAACCTATAACCACTTGTTGAACATCTCTTGATGAGTGTTTTCAAGATCGATGTCACTAATTTCATCATCATCTAATTTCTGTTGGATAGCAAAAGGATCAGCACGTGACACTTTATTCTTTCTTGTTGTGAAGGCTATAGGTTCATCTTCTGAATCTGATCCACTAGAGCTTGTTTTTCCTCACTTATGGAGGCATTATAGCTCTTCTTTTTCTTCAGAGTATTGGCACATTCTCTCTAAATGTGTTCAAAGCCTTCACATTCTCTGCACCTTATTCCGTTATTTTGATATTCATCTTGATCAGAGTTGTTCCTATTAGAAGACTTACAAGAGAATTGCTTCATGTTGTTAAACTTGGATACAGGTTGGTTTCAAGCCCTTTCTAACATTTTTCTGAAATTCTTGGTGATTAGAACCATAGATTTTTACATATCTTCATCAAGAACATCTTTGTGAACTTTTTTAGGAACTTTTTCTGTAGTTTCAGCTTTCAAGGCAATTCTTTTACCTTTATCCTTGTAATTATCTTCTTCCAGATTCATCTCAAAGGTTCTGAGAGATCCCATTAGCTCGTCCAGTCTCATACTTCAGATGTCATTTACTTCTTTAATGACAGCAACCTTGTAAGCAAACATCTTTGGTATGGATCTCAAAACTTTCCTAACCAGCTGCTCACATGTCATTACTTCTCCTAATGAAAAACTTTCATTAGATATACTCTTTAAGTGGGCGTTGAGTTCTCCAATGGTTTCAGAATCTGCCATCCTCAAACTTTTAAAATTAGAGGCAATATTCTAAAGCCATGAGAGTCTAACAGTGATGGTTCCTTCAATGGTTGTCTCCAGTATATCTCATGTAGCATTGGCAGTTTCACACGTTGAGATTAGGCTGAATGATTCTATGTCCACAGAAGAAAATATAGCATTGAGAGCTTCTGAGTTTGCATTGAACTACCTCTTTTGTAGTTCAGTCTAGTCCTTCTCTGGAATGGGAGTTGCTTGTCATCCTTGGCAACAGTAGGTTGTATCCATCTTTCTGTAACACTCTTCCATGCTTGATCATTGATGAATCTGAGAAAGGCACACATACTTGCCTTCCAATACGGATAGTTGTTGCCTTCTAGAAAAGGTGGCCTGGCTGTGGAACCTCCTTCCTTGATGGAACTCATGGCTTTTAAACTAAATACTTCACACAGAAATGTACTTCCAGTAATCATTTCATTTTGAACACAAAATGACCTGCTCTGGTGCCAATTGCAAGTGCACACCTTGTACAAAGTATCTGTTCTGCAAACATTCTCAAAGATGTTCTAGAACGCTGTTAGATAATGTTCACTATAATGTTCACAAACGTTATAACGAACTTTAAGTAGACAACATAAAGTAAATCAAGAGATTGGTAACCATGTTCGATCAATAGATCTATGTCAAGGGGACTTGTCAGGTCTGTGGAAAAAATTCACTACTCCGATGCAATGTTTACTTGGGATATTACACACAGATGACCTTCCGTCACTCGCTACACATTCTATTCGTACACCCTCTTTCATTGAATTGAATTGTAAGATCCCCTCACAACCTAGACTCTCTCTATCTAGTTCGCACAAGTGTTTTCTCTCGCGAAACCTTTTTGATAGTGTATGAAAATTATTTCAAAATACTTTGACTAGAACACTAATCTCTATCCTAATGACAACCGAACCTATGCGGCTCTTTTAAATAATATAAAGGTCTTGTGCAAATGTAGTGTTTTCAGTGCATTCAATCATTCAATGTGTGTTCCTAACAAGTTCTGATCCCATGCTATTGACAAGTCCATTTATTTTATATTTTTATGGGCATTTTAGTCATTATAAATGTCATTTTTAGTCATTTTGAGTCGAAAAGAACCAAGTATTTGGTCAAGGGAACTTCACAAGTCGAATCTGGAAAAAGAGGCATTTTACCTAGCATTTCAATCATATTTCAACGCCATAAAAAACATCTAGAGGCACTTGGGAACTTCATCAGCATCATCTCACATTTGAGAGGTAGAATGGGCATATCAGAGATGGATGATGCTGACTAGATGATGTCGTGTCCACATTGCTTGTGTAGATTCGATCAAGGGCTTGAAGAGGGCACATGCGGATTTTTCATGAATCTGTTGAAGTCAAGGAGGCATGAAATATAGATGATAATCCAAAAGAGTTGAGGTAGAGATGGACTACTGGGAGGCGTGGATGCTAAGAAGATAAAGAATAATCCCTAAATTTTTGGGATTCAGCCAATAACTTTCTGGATAAGGTTTATCCAGTTCGGTGAAGAGGGCACGCCAGTTCCAGAAAGCAGTTAAGATCCTCATATTGGGGAGAATTTGAATTTTGGAATTATATCAATTTAAACTAGTTTCATTTGCATGAAAAGAAGTTCGACACACTGAGATACAATATTTACATTCTGCATTTCATTTCCATTTTGCTTTTAAGCTGCTAAGGTAGCAAGAACAATCTAGGAAACCTTATGCCCTTGGGATGTAGGAACTGTTTTGATGCTCAACGTTGGTGTTGAGCCTTCTATATATTTAATTCAGTAAGTATTTCCTTAAAATTATGTCTTTAATTTCTACAAGTTTAATTTCATCTAGCATGCGTGGCTAGATTTTTATTTCCAGTGTTTAAGCGATAGAAAATGGTTTAAGTTAACTCTGGACTCATGAGGCCGTGTGGGCATATTACTGCATAAATTGTTTCTACTGATTTTTTATCTTGTTTGATGTGAGTGTGTGTTTGAAATGCCTAATGTGGCTGATCACTCTTTAGACATAGAGAGCACACCAATATTAATTGAGTTGGTGAATTGTGACTGTGTGTTGATTCATATAGTAATTAGAAAATCGGTGGGTTGTTGTGGGGGAACATGAGGAATCAGTAAACACAAAAAACTTGGGTTCATCTAGGGTATACTACTGTATGTTCATTTACATCTCTTTAAGGAACTGGGAGGTGGGTGATAGGTTAGGGGTTTAATTGAAGAGGAATCACTTTTAAACCTATATATAAAGGATGAATGAGGAGACGTAGCGAGGAATCCGGTCTCCATAACTGGGTGACTTAGTAATGCAGAAAGATCAGTGTGTCCATGATCGAGTGAATTAAACTTAAACCAAATTCTAGTTCAAGTGCCGGAACTTTTGTTATTTGATAGTCTATTTAGTTTTATTTTGTAGATTTACTTTCAATATGGTGACAACAAAACCAACTCCCTTTAGTGATTGGTGACCTAAAGGTGGAATGACATCAGCTCTCTATAGGATCGACCCGTACTCATAAGATAGCTACGCTCACTATAGGCACATGAGTTATAAATATTATTTTGAGCACGAAATGACCGCATATCATTATTTATAAGATAAAAATATAGCATTAACTGTTGGGGTTTTTTCGAATTAAACCACCGCAGGACCATTTCGTTGTTCATTAATCCGTGTTCATGCAAATCATAATTTTATGTAACATGCATGTTTATCACAGTCTAACCAAAAGCATGCAAAGCAGATTCGAATCTAATAAAGCGGAAGACATAGAATCGAATCTACTTACAAATCGATAGACGGTCTGTGGACAAGATTAAAGATCTAATCTTGCTGTTGAATGAATTGTAGTTGGCGCCACCTAGCACTCAAAAATTCGACCACCACTGTATTCCACTCCAAGATCTTCTGTTGTATTCCCGGACTGTATCTAGATTCAGAGTGGGCTGAAATCTACTAGATAGAGTTGTGAAATCTGTGGATAACTTTGAGAGACAAAGAGGGGCTGATTTCCTATGAATAACATCATCAAATTTTCGTGCCCCCCTCCCCTTATATATAGGGAGGGGCGAAAATTTCATGTTTCAGCCCTATTGGGCTGGGCCTCTATCTCAAGTTCAATATCCAGTCCACTTTCAGTCAATTGGGCTACAACAGGGATCTAGAAGAATATTAAATTGGCCCACTAATTTATTTAATATCCAATATCCAATAAACCTAGGATATAATTAAATAAATTAAGTTTTACTTTTATTCCACTAAAGAAGTAAAACTGACCTACCAATTTAATACATATTTACGAATATGCTTTCTCCTTTAGTCCAGCCATTCCCCGTGTTTAAGATATAATGTTCATTAATTAATTATGTAAGCCTCTGACAACTATAATTAATTAACATCTAAAACCTTGAGTAGTACCACACAAGCTTTATTCATGTACGGAATAAATTCCACCTGCAGGGTTTCAACATGAACTTGTGCTTCCTCAAGAGAACATCATCAACCTGGCGCACCAGGACACAGTGCTCATGCATACTGCTCGAGACATCATGTATACTGTTCTGATAACCGAAGAGCTCCTTAAGGTTGAGCATGACATCATAAGCAGTCTTCATAGTTTGATGCTGATATTGTAACACATTCGACATGGAAGCCAGAATGTAGCAGCGCGCTATCTTATCAGACTTGACCCACTTGTCATACACAGCCCTTTGGGCTTCGTCAGAACCCTCATCTGGCTTGTCAGGACATACCTCTTCAAGTACAAACTTGTGTCCCTCAGCAACAAGAACTAAGTTAAGGTTACGAATCCAGTCATTGTAGTTTTCACCGACAAGTTTGTTTTCTTTGAGGATTGAGGACAGATTGGAGAGTGCCATTGATGATATGAAATAACTGAAATTAAACATGCAGTACAGTCACATAACAAGTTTAGGATAAATAGTATATAATCGAAAGCCTCATAAAAATTATATACTTTTCCACCGACACTTTAAAAACATCTTTTATAAGCCACGATAGTGTGGACGTTTATAAAAAACATCTTTAAATAGGTTAAACCTTTAATTTGCCTCCAGTTGAGTTTCCTTACATCAAGAAAATTAATAGCCGGATTATTAACACGGTCATGTAATCGTCTAACTGATAAGCCACGATCGTGTGGACGTTTATCAATAAATTACATCTAAGTGTGCACACCATTATCTTCGCACCAAGATCACTACTCGAATTTAACCGCTCCAGATAGAGGAGTCAGTTAGTCCTAATAGTGTTCTACAGCTATCTATTTAGGAGATTTAATTTCCAGAGAAATCTGTGATATGACACATCCGATATGGAGGAAGACCGATGTCAACGCGTATGCCCATCACTTCTCAATTAAACCAGATTTTAATGGAGACCGTATGAGATTTCTATATACTTTGGTATGAATCTCTCCCACTTAGTTATTTATGTTTGAGGTTTCATTTTATCCCATTATCGAACATGCAAACATCACATAAAATGATAAACATCCATTGCATGCTTCAACATAATAAGCAACAGTAATATTCCAACTATCATGGCTTATATCTCATGTTGATTGATGAGATAAAACTGGAAAGTCAGCTCCGGAACAGGCTAGGAACCGCCGCCCCTTCACCGCGCCTCGCCGAAAATCCTAGCTCCATTTAGGGTTTCGGGACGTGAACCGGTGAACCTTCCTTTTTGGTGCTGAACCATTTTCCTTCTTTTGAGTTGATCTCCGATCTTTATTCAATACAGACTATCTATTCCGAAAGGAAAAATCTAATATTGCTAGAATAAAAATTACAACTCAAAAACTCGTCTAACAGCTTTATATCTATTACATTAAACCAACGTAAAATAAAACCTAGACCTAATCCATGGATTTTCTCATGGATTAAAATCACGTAGCCAAACCGGCATACGGCCAAACATTCATTCAACATAAACATACATCACATAAAATAAAGGAGCCATGATAGTTGGTAAACCTGCAAACAAACACAGTCTACAAAACCAACAATCATGTATTATATGATCCACATAAAATAACATATGATATCTATGCATGAATATTAAATAATAATCAAATTTTGCAATTAATTAAATTAATTAATTCGATATTATCCACAAGATAAAAAATTGGAAATTAAAATAATTATCCACCAATTTTAATCTTGTATTTTTCAAAAATAATTACAAAATAAATCTGGAAATTATTAATAATTATCCACCAAATTTATTTAATATTTTCTAACCACCCTAATTAAATAATAATTGGATATATTGATATAAATCAAAAATCTAATCCAAATATTATCCATAAGAATATAAATCTTCAAGGATAAAGTTTGGAGATTTGATTCCAATCCAAAATCTTCCAAAACTTATCCAAATTTAAAATCTTATCACAATTGGATTTTGATAATTATTTGTATATATCCAAAATCACCTTATCCAATATTTAATCAAGATTTTCGAAAATAATACCAATAATAAATCTGGAAATTTGATCCACTTCAAATTTTTCCAAATTTAAAATTCTATTTTCAAATCTATCTAGATTAAAATTAGGTAAATTAAGATATACATCAAATAACATCAAATCTTAATCCAATACCTATAATTTTCGAAAATCCTTATTAAATAAATCTGGAATTTTAATTTTCATTAAAATTTCCTCCAAATTATCTTAATAAATTCGAAAATTACATAAAATAACATATTTGGAAATTTTGACATTAATCAAAAAACTATTCCAAATAAAATACCATAGGTTTCGAAATTTACCAAATAATAAATCTGGAAATTTTGATCCTTCAAAAATTACCAAATTTAAAATTCTAATTTCAAACCTATCTTGATTAGAATTTTGTAACTTTTGATATACATCAAAAATCAACAAATCCTATTCTAACCAACTCAAAAGTTTCGAACCATATCAAGAATTAAATCTGGAAATTTGATATTGATCAAAAAACCATCCAAAATTAATTCTATAGTTTCGAAAATTTTAAGACAAAAAATTAGGGATTTTTTAACACATCAAATTCGAAAATTTGATCTCCAAATTTTCGACCCCTATGAGAATTAAATCTGGAAATTTGAAGAACATCAAATATCATCCCAAATTTAATCCATAGTGACCGAAAATTCAAGTACCCTCAAAACTAGAATTCTCGATTTTTACATCTCAAATTCTTCCAAGTTTTGAATACCATAAAATCGAAATACATAGCCAATTAAATCTGAAAATTTAAACACCATAAATTTATCAACAAATTTAATTATACAATTCGAATTCATGCCCGGATTAATCCTAGAACAGTGCCAAAACCCGCTCTGATACCAGTTGTTGGGGTTTTTTCGAATTAAACCACCGCATGACCATTTGGTTGTTCATTAATCCGTGTTCATGCAAATCATAATTTTATGTAACATGCATGTTTATCACAGTCTAACCAAAAGCATGCAAAGCAGATTCGAATCTAATAAAGCGGAAGACATAGAATCGAATCTACTTACAAATCGATAGACGGTCTGTGGACAAGATTAAAGATCTAATCTTGCTGTTGAATGAACTGTAGTTGGCGCCACCTAGCACTCAAAAATTCGACCACCACTGTATTCCACTCTAAGATCTTCTGTTGTATTCCCGGACTGTATCTAGATTCAGAGTGGGCTGAAATCTACTAGATAGAGTTGTGAAATCTGTGGATAACTTTGAGAGACAAAGAGGGGCTGATTTCCTATGAATAACATCATCAAATTTTCGTGCCCCCCTCCCCTTATATATAGGGAGGGGCGAAAATTTCATGTTTCAGCCCTATTGGGCTGGGCCTCTATCTCAAGTTCAATATCCAGTCCACTTTCAATCAATTGGGCTACAACAGGGATCTAGAAGAATATTAAATTGGTCCACTAATTTATTTAATATCCAATATCCAATAAACCTAGGATATAATTAAATAAATTAAGTTTTACTTTTATTCCACTAAAGAAGTAAAACTGACCTACCAATTTAATACATATTTACGAATATGCTTTCTCCTTTAGTCCAGCCATTCCCCGTGTTTAAGATATAATGTTCATTAATTAATTATGTAAGCCTCTGACAGCTATAATTAATTAACATCTAAAACCTTGAGTAGTACCACACAAGCTTTATTCATGTACGGAATAAATTCCACCTGCAGGGTTTCAACATGAACTTGTGCTTCCTCAAGAGAACATCATCAACCTGGCGCACCAGGACACAGTGCTCATGCATACTGCTCGAGACATCATGTATACATTGTTATTACCCAAGATATCAAATTCGATCTACGAAAAGTATATGGAACATTGCATAGAACAATTATATGATCTTTACCGTGTGACTCCCCACACCATATCATCTACAATGTAAGTATATGGAACATTGCATAGAACAATTATAGAACATAATCTAAATTCAAACAGTGACTGCAATAACTTTCATTTCATATCATCATATCATCAGAAAAGTATACAAAGACAAGTCTTCTAGTATACAAAACTAACATTAACAAGGAAATTAGAAGTCCTAATTCTATCAGAAATCTAATAAGGAAATTTCCTTCTATAGTTTCAAAAACCGAGGACCTTATTAGGAAAAACTATCAATGGTATTTCTGACTGAGGTTTTGATGAGATATCAAAATATATCAAAATATGCAAAGAGCCTTGAAAAACTGAACAAGAATCAAGTAGAAAACTAAAGATGATCATATATAAAAAATCGAGCTATCAAAGCCTGAAAATGATCAATCTATGAGAGGAAAGAAAAAGAAAAGAAAAAAGAAGAAGAGAGAAATCAGCCAAGAGCTAAGAAAAGAAAAGAGAAAGAAAAGAACAGAGCGAAAAGAAAAGAAAAAAATCCAGCCACAAGAGTTGTTGAATAGAGAGATTGTAGCATGCTTACTAGATCAGTTAGCAAGATAAACTGAAACTTGCAGGTACTATCAAATTTGGAGTACCAAATGCCATCAGTCTACAGTCATGGACTGAAGAAGGCACCGATTCAGAAGTGCCCATTTCCAGCTGAAGAAGAATACCAGCTGAAGCTACCAGTTCAAGGCACCAGCCTAGAAGTGCCCAAGTTCCAGCTGAAGAGAAGTTCCAGCTGAAGACAGTCCCAGCTGAAGAAGATTACCAGCTGCAGAGAAGACCTAAGTCTGAGCTAAAGAATATACCAGCTCAAGAAGATTCCAGCTGAAGAAGAATGCCAGCTGAAGGGTGTATCAATCCAAGGTCCGAGCTGAAGGAAATACTAGCTCAAGAAGTCCCAGCTGAAGAATGAAGTTCCAGCTGAAAAAGTACCAGTTCAAAGGATACTAGCTGAAGACACATCAGTTCTGATGTCCAACTGAAGAAGCGCCAGCCCCCGAACTGATGACCGGTCCAAGGAAGTTCTAGCTGTAGGGACACTAGTCCAGAATACCAACTGAAGAACACTGGTTCAAACTGCCAGTCCAGAATACCAGCTGAAGGGACACCAGTCTAGAATACCAGCTGAATCAAGCCAAACTGGAGCTCAGAAAGCATCAAGCCAGAGTCCAAAACTGCCAACTAAAGACGATCTAAACTGGAGCTTTCCAAACTGTCAAGGATGCGCAGAGTTGACAGATAAGGAACTGAAGATTTCACTTGACAGGCAAAGCCCAGAACTGAAGATTAAGACAGAAGCCGTAACTGAAATTCAAATTTCAGAAAAGCTAACAAGAAGATCTTAAAGTTAATGCAACCGAGATCTTGGATCAAAATCTTATCAAACACACAAAGGCTACTCAACGGCTCTCTTTAAATAAAAGCCCCTCAATGGCTTTATCATTTATGATCACATAGTGATCATCAACGGTCACCAGCCACTCATCTATAAAAGATGAGCAACCTAGAAGATGATCATGATTTTTGACTCATGAAGAGAACTTTTGCTCAGAATTTCTGCATAGACTTTCAGCGAAGATGTTTGCCAAAGCTCTAAAGCCTCACGCTTAAACTCAGCAAAAGCAAGAGTCCAACTGAGAAGAGAAAGAGCCAGATCGCTCATCAAGCTAGTTGTTGAAGAATTCCAGCCAGAGCAACTCTCTCAGTTCAGTTCTACAAAGATCAACTACCCAGCTCAAGCCGAAGACGCGCAAAGGACCACATCAGTTGATACCAGTTTCAAGACTGTCTTCTTAAAGATCAAAAGAGATCTAAAACCTTGTAAAGACCAAAATAGCAACTAAAGTCTCAGCGAGCAGTTGAGATTGGTAAGTGTGAGTCGTCACCCAGAAACCGGCTGAGGAGGCCACTTGCATTGGTTCATCGCTTCCGGGATAGCAACAATTGGAAAGGAATCCGTGACTCATAAAGTCATCGACAACTAGGTCCAACACCTATCTTCACTGTGTAACTGTAATAAAATAACTTCACACTTGCATAGTGAATTACCCTTCTGAGGAAGGAAGAGAGGACGTAGAAGTTGAGCTTCAAACCTCTATAAAACTGCTTGTGTGCTCTGCTTTATTTTTCAGTTTGCATGTTTTAACCTGCACACCTCTAGCACACACAACACTCTGAGCTAGCTGATCATCTCAACTGATCTCCTAACAGCACGAATAACTTAGTGAGTCAAACGGGCCCTGAATATTCCACAATTATTATTAAATTTTTAGATCAGCTTATTCACCCCCCTTCTAAACTGATTCTGACTCGCCCCGGGACCAACAAGTGGTATCAGAGAGGTTGATTCTAAGGATCAGCCGTTTCTGCAGATCAATTGAATCAGATCTTATTATCTGTGTTAATCTGTCAGCTATGGAAAACCATAAGCTACCTATTTTTTCAGTTGATAACTACGATAACTGGAGCAGGAGAATGAAGGCGCATCTCTGCTCAATCTACGAAAACATGTGGAAAGTTATCGAGGAGTGTCCAATCACAACCATGATGGACAATGATGCCCCCATTGCTGATGTTAACCAACCAGCAAGGATTCCAAAGCCAACTCATCTTCTCACGAGTGAAGAGAAGAAGTTAAAGAACCTAGAGTTCGTGGCCCAAGCCGCATTGTTTCAAACTCCAGATGAAGACCACATGAAACACATAAAGAATTGCGGCACTACCAAGGAGATATGGGACTTACTTGCAGACCTATGTAAAGAGTCCGATGCCATTAAAGGAAACAAGCTCCAACTGGCACTGGATAGATATGACTCCTTCAAAATGCACTCAGATGAAACCATCTCAAGCCTTGAGACAAGATTTCTCGGCATCATCAGCGAGATGAATAATCTGGGTAGGACATATCCCAATAGTGAGATGAACTCCAAAATCTTGGATAATCTTACAGAGAAATGAGATATGAAGGTGATTGCTACAAAGGAGTCAAGAGACTTGAGCAACATCACCCCAAGAGAACTTTTTAGTTCTCTTAAGGCCCACGAGTATAGCCTAAACCAAAAAACGGAGACTTCTACATCGTCAGTCCAGGATGCAGCTTTCTATGGAGAGCGAAATCGGTTTAGAGAAACTCAATGAAGGAATACCTTCTGGCCAAGAAGTTTTCCAGCCAGAGAACAACCAAGAGGCTCAACTGATCAAAGGAGAGAAGCAGCGGAGAAGAAGGAGAGCCTGACTAAAGACATCAATGACCAGATCCAGTCAGTTGCCAAGCTATTCGAGAAGCTCAAAAGGATCTGAGATCAACCATCAGTTATGCTTCAAACTGATGAGGAGCCCAGAGGTGAGAGGAACCAACCGTCTGCTAAACAACCCAGGGTAGCCAACAGAAGCATAGGAGAATGCTTCCATTGTCATAAGTAAGGACACTACAGATATGAGTGTCCAGAGCTCCCTGAAGATAAGAAGGCCAAGGTGAAGAAAAGCTTTTTCAAGAGAAAAGCTATGATGGCCAACACAGAGAACGCCCTGCTGGATGACTCAGATTATCTATCAGGAATTGACTCCAATGGCTACAGCTCTGAAGATGAGGCGCTGTTCTGCCTCATTGCTGACAACGAAGAAGAGGTTAGCATAAGTGACTCCTTAACCACTTTTTATCACATTCATGAATCTTCCATTTCTAGCAAAGAGTTAAATGAACAATTAAGAATGCTAGAAGATCAGTTGTCTACAATATCATGTATGCATCTGCAACTGAAGGAAGATAATGATGACCTAAGAGATGAGGTCAAAAGACTGAGAAGTGATCATGATAGAACTGAATCACTTGGAGCTCAGTCAGCTGAAAGTGAAAAGTTGAAACTGAAAATTGATGACCTAAGAGCTGAGAATGAGAAGCTCAGGCAAGAGATCCATGAGAGAGAAGAGATATCTCTCAAATTGAAAAAGGGATCTCAAACTCTTGATGAGATTCTAAGCTATCAAAGGGTTGAAACTGGTAGTCCAGGGTTAGGATACAACAAGTACACTGCTGCAGAAAAAGGAAAACCATTTGCTCAAACCAGTCAAGGAGGAACCCTTCCTAGTTTTGTCAAAGCTGTACCAACCCAACCAGTTCAAGAGATCGAAAGTAAAGGAACTGAGAACATTCCTTCAATTCAGCCGAAGTGTTTTAATTAATCCTCCCAACTGAAAGGTTCAGTTAAGCATAGAAAGCCATCTCATCGAAGGCCACCAGCTCGAAATTGGCAATTCGCCTATCAGCAAAGGCCACCAGCTCAGCAAAGGAAACTAGTCTATCAATAGAGGTCATCAGTTCAGCCAAGACCTCTATCTTATTAGAGACAGTCAGTTCGACAAAGATCACTAGTCTATCCAAGGCCAGGTGTTCACTACAGGCCTAAAATGAGCAGAACTAACCGGCCAACTGAAGTATGGAGAAATACTCAGTTTGGATCACAGTCTCATCAAGATAGGGCACCAGTTTAGTACAGAACTGCACCACCAGCCTATCTTTATAGACATCCAGCAAGTCAACCTAGAAGAGATGTTAACTTAAGGAGGAATGTGCATACAAAGCTGTATCGAGCACGCCAACATGCTCCAATTCCCCTAGAAAAGTTCCCTCCATCTGACTTTTCAACTCAGTATAATGATTACTTGGATTCAAGGAATGAACCAAGGACAAACTCCAACTACGACTGGTTTGCAAACTAGCCATACTACAAGAGAGACAGAGCTCATGAAGTCAAAGAAAAATGGCCATAGGGAAGAGCTAGACAAACTCAAGATCAGAGAGTTATGATAGAAGTTTTCTAGCCAACTAACTCTCGACGCAGGTACAAGTCAAATGACTCAACTCAGAGGAGAAGAACTGAAAAAAGAGTATAACTGATCAGACGATCAATGTCTGAAAACTCTCTACCTGCTGATAAGACAAAAGTTTGGCAAATCTGGATCCCTAAACACTTGATTAGCAAAGAAGGACCTGATATCATGCTGGTTCCTAAAAACTAATTGTCTCTCTTTCAGGAAAATGGCATCCTATCGAAGAAGAGGACTAAGGAGTTTTAGTACCTAGATAGCGGGTGCTCAAAACATATGATGGGAGACAGAGAGGATCTAGAAGGTTACAAGGAAGGGAAAGAACCATTAGTCACATTTGGAGACAACTCCAGAAGCCGAACCATTGGAAAAGGGTTCGTAGTCAAAGGAAAGGTGGTAGTCAATGGAGTCTCCCACATGGAATGACTGAAGCACAAACTGCTTAGCATCAGTCAATTATGTGATAATGGATATGCCGTTGATTTCAGTCAAAGATCATGCGACATCAATGATAAGTCAACTGGAGCAATCCTCCTAACTAGCGTAAGGAGAGGTAACATGTATGTTGTAGACTGGTCAACTGGATATGGAGAAGCTTGCTTTCTTTTAAAAGGCTCAATTAAAGCAAGCTGGCTATGGCATCGATGACTTAATCATCTCAACTTCAGAACCATCAATCATCTAGCCAAGAAGGAGCTAGTAGATGGGCTTCCCAAGGAGATTTTCAAGAAAATTAGCATCTGCGGACCATGCCAAAAAGAGAAGCAAGTGCAGTCATCATTCAAAAATAGAAGTTATCCTCCAGGGACAACTGCTCCCCTTCAACTGCTATACATAGATCTATTTGGGCCAATCAGACCATCAATGCCTAAAGGAAAAAGATTCACTTTGGTAGTAGTTGACAACTTCTTAAGATATACATGGGTAGAGTTTCTCAGAAGCAAGGATGAAACCTACTCCAAGCTGTAAGCGATGATCAAAAGGCTACAAACTGAAAGAGAAAGATCAGTTCAGCGAATTCGTTCAGACAATGGAACTGAATTCGTCAACTAGTAGATCATCAGTTTTCTCAGTGAACTGGGAATAATTCACGAGCACTCAGCTGCTAGAACTCCATAGCAAAATGGCGTAGCTGAAAGGAGAAATCGCACACTCAAGGAAGTAGCTCTAACAATGATAGCTGATGCCAACATAGTAGAAAGATATTAGGCCGAAGTAGTTAACACTGCGTGCCACACTCAAAACAGAAGCGCCATCATCAGCGCACATGACAAGACACTTTATGAGCTATACAAGGGTCGTAAGCCATCTATCTTATACTTCAAAGTATTTGGCTGCATATGCTATATTCACAACAATGGCAAAAGTCAACTGAAGACTTTCAATGCCAAAGCTGATGAGGGAATATTTCTTCGTTACAATTCCTCACATGCTCAAGCTTACAGAATGTTCAATAAATGAACACTAGTTGTGGAAATAACTTGTCATGTTTTTTTTTATGAGTTTGCCAATGATTACAGAAGCAAAGAAGTACTCAATACATCAGTTCAAATGCTACTTAGCAAAACTGATAACTCTCAGGACTACGTAAACTACATAGTTCGAGAGGAGTTTGAAGTTAGACTAGAAGATGAAGGAAATAAATCCAGCACCAGACCAGCTAAGGGCAATCAAGCCAATGAAGAAACTAATGATGCTAAGACCTTCAACCCTACAGCTGAAGCAGGGGGAAAGAACTGATGAAGATGAAGGGCAAACTAAAGATAAGACATCAGAGGATGTCAATGCTGAGGATCCAACTGAAAACCCAGCTGAGGACAGCCTACTCAAATGGCTCAGGAGCCACCCAGCTGACAAGATTGTTGGAGATCCAAGAAGTCGAGTTCAGACCAGAAGTTCAACAGGGCATGCTCTCTTCACATGCTTTCTATCTCAAACTGAACCGACAAACATCAATGAAGCTCTTGAAGATGCAGATTGGATAATATCCATGCAAGAAGAGCTGAACCAGTTCAAAAGAAATGATGTTTGGTTTCTTGTTGATAGGCCAAAAACCTAGAAAGTCATCGGAACCAAATAAGTTTTTCACAACAAACTGGACGAACAAGGTGTCGTCATAAGGAACAAAGTAAAACTAGTAGCTAAGGGATACTCTCAAAGTAAAGGGATCGACTTTGATGAGACATTTGCACCAGTTGCAAGGTTGGAAGCTATCAGATTGTTCCTCACCTGTGCGGCTCACAATAATTTCACAGTCTATCAAATGTACGTGAAAAGTGCTTTTTCTACAAGGGATGCTCAAGGAAGACATGTACGTCGAGGAACCACCTGGATTTTAGATTGGAGACCAAGTCTTCAAACTGAAGAAAACACTCTATGGGCTGAAGTAAGCACCCCGAGCTCACAACATTCTTACTCAAGAATGGGTTTTCAAAAAGGAGTCATTGATCGCATTCTATCAGAATAGAGCGATCATCAGAGATCTTAATGCTTCAAATTTATGTGGATGATATAATATTTGGATCGAAGAATAAGGATCTCTGCACTCGATTCACACAATTGATGTAGAGCGAATTTGAGATGAGCATGATGGGAGAAATGACCTTCTTCCTAGGACTCCAAGTAAAGCAGCTCCAAGATGGGATATTCATTAGTCAAGCCAAGTATACAAAGGAGCTAGTTAAGAATTTTAGAACTAATAAGGGAAAAACTATCAACACCCCATGAATACATCAGTTCAACTGACTCTCGATGAAGAAGGAGAATCAATTAGCCAAACTTACTACAGAGGCATTATCGATTCGCTTCTCTACCTAACTACAAGTTGACCAGACATTTCATATTCAGTCAGCTTATGTGCACGCTTCCAAGTCAATCTGAAGAAGAGTCATCTCGAAGCAGTAAAGATGATCATTAAATACCTTAGAGGAACCATAAATCTTAGATTATGATATCCCAGAGATGATAGCTTGAGTCTAACAGGCTATTCAGAATCAGACTTCAGTGGATGCAAGATTGATAGGAAGAGTACCAGTGGAACATGTCAGTTTTTTGGTCACAAACTGATATCCTGGTTCAGCAAGAAGCAGCACTCAGTTGCAACATCGACAACTGAAGCAGAGTATGTAGTTGCTGGAAGCTGTTGTGCACAGATACTCTAGATGAAGCAGCAGTTGAAGCATTACAAGGTCGAAACTGATGAAGTACGTATCTTCTGCGACAACAATAGTGCCATTGCTATTTTTCATAATCCAATTCTGCATTCGAGAGCAAAGCACAATGATATAAGGCACCACTTCATCAGAGATCACATTGAAAAGAAGGACATATGCATCCAATATGTCAACACTGATAAGCAGATAGCTGACGTCTTCACAAAGCCATTAGGAGAAGCAAAATTTGTAGAGCTATGTATCAAATTTGGGTTATTGGAGTTAGCTTCAGAACATGAAGATGATCAAGCAATTGGGAAAATGCAGAGAGCAATCCCAGTCAATGAGAAAAAGAGAGCAGAAGCTGAAACTGAACCAAAATGAGCATCAGTTCAGTCAACAAAAGTAGCCAAAACTGCTCAAGCCATCAGTTCAAGTAAAAACCAAGCTGAGAAGTTTGCAAACTGATGAGAAGCGTGGAAGCTGAGAAGTTAAAATGGTAAGAACTGATCGAAACGTTTAATCAGTTCACACTGGAGAAAGCAGTTCGTGTTAAGTTGAAGCAAGCAGCTGAGCTAAAGGGAGAGCTGGAAGCCATCTCAACAAGAGGAAGAGCTGAACTGAAAAATATCTCAGTTGAAGTGGATCAAGCCAACTGGAGAATGCCAGATGAAGCTGAATCATCTGATGACATCAGCAGCTCAAAGCCACGCGGAAGCTCCCAAAAGAGAGAAATTTGAACAAGATAAGTTTGAATTTACTTTGCTTAGTGGAACGGTGAAATGACATGTCACACCATTGTTACCGTTGGACCCACTATCTCTCTCGTCATTTAATTGCAATGGATAAATCTTGAGATTTAATCAACGAATTAATCAGAACCGTTCAAATTAAGCTCCTCTCAAATTCCTATTATCGTTGGATTATTAATCAGAGTTGAAGGCTATAAATAGAT
Organism: Perilla frutescens; assembly: GCA_026008535.1. Classification (NCBI taxonomy): domain Eukaryota; kingdom Viridiplantae; phylum Streptophyta; class Magnoliopsida; order Lamiales; family Lamiaceae; genus Perilla; species Perilla frutescens. The sequence goes on along the minus strand of BRKX01000014.1, from coordinate 30,482,224 downwards.
TGGCCGAACCCCTTTTTCAGCCTACTCAAAAGCCAACAAAGCCTTCTAGCATACATTCTCAGAGCCTAAATCCAAAGTTTTCCATTCTCTCAAAAGCTTCATAAAACTCTCTCAAACTTCTCAAAATGGCTCAATTTTCTGCCAATATTCACCGAATGAAGTTTAACTTCAAACTTACCGATGAAGATTCATCAGTTTTCTGCAAGGATCTATATCACGACAAGATACTGAGTCGAGACAACTGCAGAATATTCACCAACTACTCACAGATGGGTGAGTTCATTTTGGTACTGATTGAATCGACAACACTAAGGACATTCACAGAAAGTACTCCCATGAAAGTGTATCCAGAAGCCGTGGCAGAGTTCTTTCTCAACTTCTACAGCGAGAAAGACTCCTGGATGATCACAAGTGAAGTAAGGGGTACTGAAATCCTGATCACCCCTTCGGTCCTTAAAAACATATTTGGTCTACCAGAAGAAGGAGACCAAATTGAAAAAACAGAAGTAAACGCCTGATTCTACTTCAATAGTTGGGCAACCAATCCTGCTGCAGAAAACTTCCGTATCAATTATCAGATGTGCAAATTCCAAAAGAAATTTTAGGTGTTATTAGTCGTGGCCATACAGATGATGGTAGGATCGTGCGAAGGCCACAATGAAATGTCAGAGATCAAATATAAGATCTGTAATGCCATCTGGGAGACGAGAGGGATAAACTAGTCTCTATTTCTCTTCAAACAACTGAAGAAAATTGTAGACATCGTGGAAGACGAGACTAAATGCGCCTTGTGCTTCCCGCAAAAGATGTACTACATTAACAGAGTCAGCTTCATCTTAGAACAGCTGATTCCCGATCTGATGGTGGAGGAGAAGATTTATCAACAAGTTGATCCTGATGACTTTGTTCTAAAAGTGGAAGAAGAAGCACTGCCTCCATTAACAATCAAAGAGCCACCACGACTGAGGCAGAAGCTGATCCCAACCAAGCCAATAACAAGGGAGAAAGGAAAGGCCAAGATGACAGAGTCTGTAGTTCAATCAAACTCTGACTCTGATGATATCCTCCTTACTGTTCAGAGATACAAGTCCTTAGGAGAAGGGGATGATGGGAGAAAGGACTCCAAGAAAAGTCCAACTGAACAGAGAGATGCGTCTCTAACTAAGTCTGGAACAATCGAAAAGCCAATTGCAGATCAACAGATTGGAGAGCATCATCTGCAGGCAGGTTAAGAGCCGGGAGAGCATCAACTAATTACAGAAAATACTCGACTGAATGCCCAACAGGCTAAGAAGCAACAGCCAGGCAAGGCGTCAAAGCAATTCAAAAAACTGATTGAAAGCATGAAGAATCAGGTAAAACTACTCTCTGAGTCAATTCTGTAACTAGAAGAATACTCTGGAACTGAAGACTCTGAGAAAGATTCCTCCAATAATGAGAACATGCCAGACAGTTCCAGAAGGGCCAAGAAAAGAAGAACTGACAACAAGAAGCACTAAAGGCCAATCAAGCTGATATAAAGCCCTAGAAATAACTTTTTGTAAATTCAGTTTCCTATCTTTTCTTAATAAAAAAAATTTTACCTTAAAAAAATGTCTTGTCAAACATTTACTTCGCACCTTCCTACCGTTGAAATCCTAACAAGGACATTTAAGGCAAAACAAACAAAAGCAAGGGACAACAAACTTTTCAAAGATATATGAGTATCATTATTGCTCATAAATCAATTCAGATCTAAGTCCCCTTTGCTAAAGAAGAGACACACTCATTTCTTAAATCATTCAAGAAATAGTCTCTTCTCATTTTCATCTCTCTCAATCAAAAATTCTAGCCAACTTTATTCAATGGCAGAATTCCTCTGTTCCCTCAATTTCTTCATAAACCAGATGATGAGAGATAAATTCCTTGAGAGGAAGAAATTCCAGGCAATTCTTCATGAATCAAACGGCCAAAACCTGCTTGTTAGTCTTCACAAGACAGAAAGTCTTCACTATCTAGAAACACCACCAAGGTTCTTCAGACAAAACCGGGTGTTTGAATTTCTTCTTCAAGCAAAAATCAGTGCTAATGGTAAGAAAATTACATCAGTTATCCAAGGTCAGCCTATAAAGATAACTGAAGGAACAATTTCCGAAATTTTTCAACTTCTAAGACAAGGAGCAACCATTCAAAATATGAGTGAAGCAGCTGAACCATCAATTTGTAGACGGCTGAGATGTTCATCACATTTAAGCCTACAGAGCATCAGTCAAATCCATCAACTGATCAACTGAGGAGTACTCCAGTGCAAACTCCTATACATGAATGCAAAGCTTCTTTCAAATGCTAAGGAGACACATATCAAAGATCAAACATCTATCTCCTAACTCTCCTTGCATTGCTTTGCATCTCCCTCTCTCTCTCTAATCCATTTAATCTCTCTAAAGTACTCTCTTTCTTATAGAATGGAACTGCCCGCACAATACATCGATCCAGCTAGACTTGCTCTTAACCTCAAAAGAGACAAGTTCGTTGAACTGAATTATATGATAAAGAGACTCAAAGATGATGAGTTTCATCGCTTGATCTCTACAGTGGAGGGAACTGACCTTTTTCATTTTCTCAGACAAGGTCCTCGTTTTGGACGTTGCTTTCCGGAGTTAGTTGCTGAGTTTTACATCTACTCACAAGTTATAGAAAATGACAACATTATCTCTTCAGTCAGAGGGTACCCGATCATGATCTCTAAGGAAACAATGATGGAAACACTCCATCTTCCAGGAGCAGGTTCTCAAGTAGGCTCAATAGCTATGCTTAATCGACGAGAATTGTGGAGCCAATGGATGAAACCAGGAGTTGAACATAATGATTATTCAGATAGACTGAAAGACAGTCTTCGGCCGGAGTTCATCCAACTCCAAGATATAGTCATCCACTGCCTAAGAGGTAATATGGGCTATACTCACTTCAATGCTGAGCATGCTCATCTGATTGCACTCATCTACAATCAATACAGAGTTGACTAGGCATCGTATGTGCTATCACAGCTGTGCTAAAATGTTTGCAAGGTCAGTTTTGACCACCAAATCGGAACATTCACGGAGAAGTTAGGGTTTCTCAACCGGATCAACATGATCATATATGATCATATCCAAATTCTCCATCACCCAGGCGAGTTGCTGGATAGAAGGGATTATCTCTCCACAATTTTTATCAGAAGAAGAAAGAACCTGAAGCCTTTTGGAAAGCGATCGAGGCGGCAGAGAACTGTTGAAGAAGGACCCTCCACTCTGACTGGACCGACTTCAGACAGTCGAGGAAAGCAGATCATGTCAGAAGATGACATGACAACTGAGTAAACTACGTCAGTTGAGTCCGAACCAGCTGAAAACAACTGCATGGATGGCGTTGAATATCTCTTTAATGAAACTCTCAACAATCTACTCAGTAGATTCCACATCATTGAGAGCCACGACTCCGATCTCTTCAATCAACTGAAGTGATATCTCAGATGGTCACTCTAGAGATATCAAGTTAATGAGGCAGTCATGTTTGAATTGCTCGACAGGAAGGGACGTCATTTCTGGAGTCAATAAAGAATTTGGAGCAGAAACTGGATAAACAATCCATCCACGGCTACTCCCACACTCTCCGAAATTATGGATTCAATGATCTACAGAATCCTGTATGGAGTACCAGCCGCAGCTCCACTGCCCTTTACAGAGCCATCCAATTTATCTTCCACGCCGATAAAGTTCAACTACCCACATCCAACTAAAAAACTTTTCTTGAGGTTGGCCATGATGATAACTGAACCACAAATTCAGTCTCCACTACCAGATCTACGACAGTTCATGCTAATCGATGAAGTATCCAAATGGCTACCCTCACCACCAAGAGAATAGCCATACCCCTCCCCATTTGAAGGTAACCTAGCTACCACATTTAGCTTGTTACCAAATGTTCCCATTCCATCTTTTGATATACATATGCACACTCTTTTGGATGATGCCAAAAGGGGGGAAGAGAATAAACAAATTGAGAAAGATGATGGAATAAATTTTCTGAGTCTCTGGGATGAGATTCAAAGGGAACCCTCACAGTTTCAGGGAGAAGTAGTATTGAGGTCTGTAGGAACTGCTCGAGAAGAGAGGCATCAGTCTCAGAGGGAAGTTTGGGGAGCTATCTGGAGAAGAGCTGCCAGAGATGAGAGGCATCAACCTCAAGGGGAAGTTTGGGGTGATGTTTGGAGGAATGCTAGTGCTAGAGAAAAATGAGAGTCTAGCAATTGGTGGAATAGATGAAGGAGAAGATCAATACCAGCTGAAGAAACGCAACAGCTGAAGAGCTAGAAGCTGAAAAAAAAGAAAAAGAAAAATGAACTGTTGTAGATTGAAAGAAATCTAATCAGTTCATAATATCAGTTTCTTAGCTATAGAAAGTTTTCTTGCTTGATTGTGTTTTTTTACACAACTCAAAACTTCTTAATCTGTTTTTCCATCATTGCTCAATCTTGCTATGTTTTGGACATCATCAAAAACGGAAAAATTGTTAGGAAAAACTATCAAGGGTTTTCCTAACTAGGGTTTTGATGAGATGTCAAAATATATCAAAATATGCAAAGAGCTTTGAAAAACTGAACAAGAATCAAGCAAAAAATTAAGGATGATCATATAAAAAAATCGAGCTATCAAAGCCTGAAAATGATCAATCCATGAGAGGAAAGAAAAAGAAAAGAGAGAAAAGAAAAAAAAAGAGGAGAGAAATCAGCCAAGAGCTGAGAAAAGAAAAGAGAGAGAAAAGAACAGAGAGAAAAGAAAAGAAAAAAATCCAGCCACAAGAGCTATTGAATAGAGAGACTATAACTTGCTTACTAGATCAGTTAGCAAGATAAACTGAAAGTTGCAGGTACTATCAAGTTTGGAGTACCAAATGCCATCAGTCTACAGTCATGAACTGAAGAAGACACCGATTCAGAAGTGCCCATTTCCAGCTGAAGAAGAATATCAGCTGAAGCCACCAGTTCAAGGCACCAGCCCAGAAGTGCCCAAGTTCCAGCTAAAGAGAAGTTCCAGCTGAAGAAAGTCCCAGCTGAAGAAGATTATTAGCTGCAGAGAAATCCAAGTCCGAGCTAAAGAATATACCAGCTCAAGAAGATTCCAGCTGAAGAAGAATGCCAGTTGAATGGTGTATCAATCCAAGGTCCGAGCTGAAGAAAATACCAGCTCAAGAAGTTCCAGCTGAAAAAGTACTAGTTCAAAGGATACCAGCTGAAGACGCATCAGTTCTGAAGTCCAACTGAAGAAGCGCCAATCCCCGAATTGAAGACCAGTCCAAGGAAGTTCTAGCTGAAGGGACACCAGTCCAGAATACCAGCTGAAGAACACTAGTTCAAACTACTAGCTGAAGCAAGCCAAACTGGAGCTCAGAAAGCATCATGCTAGAGTCCAGAACTGCCATCTAAAGACGATCTAAACTGGAGCTTTCCAAACTGCCAAGGATGCGCAGAGCTGACAGAGAAGGAACTGAAGATTCTAACTGATAGACAAAGTTCAGAACTGAAGATGAAGACATAAACTGTAACTGAAATTCAAATTTCAGAAAAGCCAACAAGAATATCTTGTAGTTAATGCAACCGAGATCTTGGATCAAAAGCTTGTCAGAAGCACAAAGGCTACTCAATCACTCTCTTTAAATGAAAGCCCCTCAACAGCTTTATCATTTATGATCACACAATGACCATCAATGGTCACCAGCCACTCATCTATAAAAGATGAGCAACCCAGAAGATGACCGTGACTTTTAACTCTTGAAGAAAACTTTGGCTCAGAATTTCTGCATAGAATTTCAGCGAAGACGTTCGCCAAAGCTCTAACACCTCACGCTTAAACTCAGCAAAAGCAAAAGTCCAACTGAGAAAAGAAGGAGCCAGATCGCTCATCAAGCTAGCTGTTGAAGAATATAAGCCAGAGCAACTCTCTCAGTTCTGTTGTACAAAGATCAACTACCCAGCTCAAGCCGAAGACGCGCAAAGGAGCACATCAGTTGATACCAGTTTCAAGACTGTCTTCTTAAAGATCGAAAGAGATCTAAAACTTTGTAAAGACCACAATAGCACCTAAAGTCTCAGGAAGAAATTGAGATCGGTAAGTGTGAGCCGTCGTCCAAAAACCGGCTAAGGAGGTGACAAGTCCAAATTCTCTCATGTTTTTATGTATTTTTCTCATTCTTTTGTCCTTTGTTTTTTCTATTTTTTGAGTCGAAAAGAGCCAGAATGGGCACCAGTGGCAACATGAGGCAGGAGAATCACTTCTGGAGGGCACAAGGGTGCCAATGATACCAAGATGGGCAACAATTTCTCAGTGGAAAGCTCTCTCTCGAGCCTGGCTGAAATCGCCCACCATTCCAGCAAAAGCTGAAAGAGAAGTTTGTGATCGTGCCCACAACAACCCCAGAGTGATTGAGAGGAGAAGGAGAGGAGACTAGGCACAAGGAAAACTAATGCTAGCTACAGCAGGAGCAATGCACCCTAGCCGTCGAAGGAAAGAGGAGCCGCGGAAGGCAAGTTGACGCTTCCAGAAGGATGCTCGGCTCTACAAGGAAAGTTGCTATGTTGGCGCAACTAGGGCACGACAAGTACAGAATCTTCTAAATAAGGGAAGAATCTGCCAGATATGGAAAGTCTTGGGCATGGCGGCTGCGTGTTGGGCTGAAGATCCCCGGCCTGTCGGGGAGTTTACCCAGTATCTTTGTACTCCTATATAAGTAGATCTCATAGCAGAAAACAAATACCTCTCGAACAAGCAATACACTTTATATTTTATTTTTGTTTTATTTTATTTTCTACAATAGGTCTCGGGCCTTATGCCCGCAGACATTTAGGATTTGCAGTTTTATGTTGTTCAATCCAGCGTTTGAGTTGGATTTATTTTGCAGTTTAATATAAGTAAGTTTTTTCGTTTATATTATGTTTTGTTTTATTTCTTTTACTTATTATTATTGTTCTAAGTCTAGCATGAGCGGCTAGACTCGTTATTCCGGATTGAACAAGGATAAGAACTTAATGAACACGTAAGAACCGTGAGGCTTATGGGCATAAACTGTGCGAATCTGGTTCCGTCGTGTGGTCATTTTCTTTGTTGCATTATACAGTGGGCTAAGCTAGTTAATCATGGCTGATCACTCGTTAATTAGAATTGTGTTCACTACCTCTATAAATGGTCAATAAATCGTAGCTGTGTGTTGGTCATAAAGGGATGGGATACATCACGGGTACTGAGGGCATAAGAGAGATCTTTGTCTAGGTAAATCTGGGTCTATCTAGATCATAATGCTGCTTTGTTGCTTACAATCATATGAGAGATCAGGGTTGGGTAACAAGTTAGGGTTTAGGGGACGAGAGATCACCTCTAGGCTAAACTAAAAGGATAGATTGTGTACGTTGAGAGAGATCCGGTACCTTTAACCAAATAATTAGGTTTGCATAAGTAATCAACGTGCCCATGATCGGTCAAGTGTTTGTTAAGTTCGACATCTAAGTTCTAATTCGGAATATGTTTACTACTAATATTTTCCTTTCTTGTTTTGCTTTGTTTTGTTATTTTATTTTACAGTCTTTAAATACAAGTACGGAGACAACACCAATCCTCAAACCTTTTGGAAAAGTGACACTGAAGATAGAATTCGCAGCTCCTCGTGGGATCGACCTTTACTCACATAAAGCTTGCTACACCTTGCTGTGGGCATAAGGATAACTCTCTCTTGAGAATTATTTTGACCACGAAATGACCGCGCATCAGAGGCTACTTGCGTTGGTTCGTCGCTTCCAGGACAGCAATAGTTGGAAAGGAATCTGTAACTCGTAAAGTCACCAACAGCTAGGTCCAACACCTATCTTCACTATGTAACTGTAATAAAGGAACTTTACACTTGCATAGTGAATTGCCCTTCTGCGGAAGGAAGAGATAACGTAGAAGTTGAGCTTCGAACCTCTATAAAACTACTTGTGTGTTCTGCTTTACTTTTCAATTTCAGTTGCATGTTTTAACATGCACACCTCTAGCACACACAACACTTCAAGCTAGCTGATCATCTCAACTGATTTCCTAACAGCACGGATAACTTAGCGAGTCAAACGGGCCCTGAATATTCTGTAATTATTGTTAAGTTTTTGGATCAGTTTATTCACCCCCCTCTGAACTGATTCAGACTCGCCTCGGGACCAACATACCTACCTTGTTAGAATTCTTCCATCTTTAAATCTTTGCCTTATCTTCAATCTCGTGCTCTCCAAGCTGAATAAGGCATCTTCTAGATCGATCTTAAATCTCTTCTTGGTTAGCAACTTCGAACAACTTTAATGATCTTGGAAGAATAATCTGGATAAAGGATGTTCATGCAAACATTCATGAACGTTGTAGTGAACATTATTGATCTTTGAACCTTCTCATCCGGTAGCACAGCGGAATGTCTTGTATGTTCACAAACTGACTTCTAGCTATCATTTAAGGTAGATGGCAGTACTCAATGTGTTGAACAATCTCATTTGTGACACGATGATATTCAGCTCAATTCAAACTCCTTGCTTGAGCTATCTTCAGGAAGTTCAAATCATGTTCATGTACATCTTTATGAACGTTGTCTAGAAAAACAACCTTGTACTTGGAAAAACTAAATATTTAGTGATGATTCAATGCCATAAAGATTAATGACAATCAATCACTATAGCAAGTGCAAAGTAAAGCACTTGATAAAAAAATCTTAGTGCACAACATGGTACTAACAGTCTTCCCCCTTTGGTGTATCTTCGTTTAGTGCTAAGAAGTAGCATTAATAATGTCATTAGTACCAGAAAGTTTAAATATAGGATCTAAGACTTTAGCAATCGAAAAACTTGTAAAAGTTCCATTAATTCATAACAGTCATCCCAATATGAAGGTAATAAATAAATGAATCAACATGTGTAGCAAAAAAGAAACTAATAGTTCTCGATATTGATATGTTGATGCGAGTATGTAGAATTCCACCTATGAGGTACACCTAAGTTAAACATTTTAGATGTGTACCTTGTTTCTTATAGAATTTTTCTCACCTACATATTAATTTCACACTACCACGAATATAATCAACAGAATCTCAAATAGGTTGAATTGAATTATTTAAAATTCTAAGTCCATCTTGAACACATAAGTTTAAAATATGCGCAATTAACTACTATTTTAATAGCAGTAAAAATAACCACAAGTGTACGGTGTAATTATAATACGTAGTGAGCAAGAATATCGTATCCACAGTAATTGTAATTCAAATAACAATGTGAGCACTAAAATAATAAAAGAGAGAACATATAAATAAATATTCAAGAACATAAACACAATTAACTTAACAATTAATTAAAGCAATGGATTCTAGAGGAGAGTTCATACAATGGCTTTCAGGACAGATTTATTAACTACTTAACATTATTTAATTTATCAATGGTGGAAAATCACTTAACTGTTATCAGACTATTCTCACGAACATATATCATAACATAGAAATAATGAACATGCACTTCACTGCGGTCAGTTCTTGTAACGTCCCAAACTACTCCGTTTGGCCACGTCACTTAACATACAATTTACTCACTTAAAATTGTGTACTTATATTTAATTGAGCGGAAACTAAGGTCAATTAGCATGATAAAGCACAAAGTCATAGTTCCCCATGTAAATTTTTCGCAATTATAACATACAACCTATCAGATCTATTTTGTCAAATGACACAGTATTTAATGGAAGCATTGCATAAGCCCATCGACATCAATCATACAATCATCTAACCTATCGAGCTCATAGGTTTTACACAACCCGTCCGTCTAGCACCCTAAATTAACATACATAACATAGAGGTTCACTGACATACATTTAAACATCATAGGCTCCTAGGTCGAACGACCCGCCTTTAAAATGCATACATAATATATAAATTAACATAGCGTATCTACAAAAATCGGGCTATTCCCATCCTCAATGATCATTGATCATAAAGAGAAAGAAGAGTGATCACTGAAATAATAATAATATGAGTGTAACAGTCCGATCCTGAGATAGGGATTAACGAATGGGGACAGGGTGTTATTAAGGGATTTATAAATAAAGTCGGAAGATTAACGAAGATGGTTTTCGAATAAAGATATATTTTGAAGAATAGACGACGATACTCGAGATTACTCGATTAAGAAGGAAACATGCTTTATCGGAAATAAACGTCTAACTATTCAGATACCAATAAGCATAGACTCATTCATAGGTCAAAGCGAATAACAGATATCAACGTGAATAAGCCTCTTCGTAGTTGAAAGGAAAATATACTCGAGAAGCGGAAATAAAACTTAATATGCATCTAACGTATATAATCATGTCTGGGAAATATTCATAGAGTCTTGATAATCATAATAAAACTTAAACAGAATTAGAAAGAGTGTATCAGAGTAGCAGAACACATAATAGGATTTCAAAAGAACTTAGATAATCGCAAAACAATCTTGGCAGCCAACCCACATCCACAGCCACCAACCTCCTCAGCATCTCAACCTGAAAACATTTGAAAAAGAGGGGGCATGAGCACTAATGTACTCAGTGGGTTTTAATGAAAACACTTTAATAACTTTATGATATCCAACAATTAACTAACGGTATATGGAGAGCAAAACGCAAAAGCCCTCTCTATATCCGTAAAACCTTTTTCTTTTCTTTTGGGCCAATCCTGGCTCAAACCTGATGTCAACTGCACCCTTAGGCATGCCATAGGATAGAAGAGGGGTTACCTCAAATATCCAAATGAGTTTGCAAGGAAATTAACCCAGCACTGACTCCCTTAAAAGTACTGAGCTTAAATCCTACTTAAGCAAAATGCTAAATTCCTTCATTCCTTAATCTTGCTAGCAAAACCAATCCTAGAGCAACGTCTAAGGGCTAATCCTTTAATATAGCATGATCTCAGCCTATAAGGGATTTAACGCTACCCTAAAAAGGCAATCCTTAATCCTTAACTATACGAGCTTTTAACAAAGCATAAATATTCAAATACAAGGAGATAAACGTAAATAAACATGAATTGTAACTAAAGACAATTCTAAATACTTCATGCTAAGCATAAACAATACTTTAACATTTCTAGTATTTCTAAACATGCTCAAGAGCTCAATTATAACATAATATCTTCCTTTCATTCCTTCCTTGTATAGAGATCAATCAGGCAGAGCAAAAATGCTTTATTGGATATCTCATTTGCCTTATATGCTTCTAGAGCTCATTAGCTCAAACTTTAGATGAGTATAGATTTATCCACCTTGATCACGGAGCAAAAGATGTGGCAATGAGTTGATGATCCTTCCTCGAATTCCCACGAGGCTCACTTCCTCCTACAAAAGTCGAATCATCGACTTAGCGGCCTTCTTCAAAGATTTCTAACTATCAACAAGAAATTAAATAATACCAAACTTAAATACCCTTAGCTAGGACTTAACGTGGATATCACGAATTTATGACTTTATAAGGTTTCGAGAAGGATTTATTTGAAGAACATCACATCTTAATTTATCAAGTTCTAGACAGAAAATAACTTGAAATGTTTACTCGAAATAAATCAGAAATAACTTGAAGTTTTCTAAATCTAAACTTGGAAATAACTCGGAAATAACAGGACAGCCCCCCGCTGCTGCGCTAGTGGGCGCCGACGGGCACCTCCCCACCGCGGCACACCCCTACGCCAGCGGGGGCCTGCTGGGCCGAGGGGGGTGCGGCATGGCGGCGCACCCCTCCCCCCGACGGCTCCTTCTTTCTCTCTCCTCCGCCCAGTTTCTGGGCAATCTTCTGGGTTTCTTCAGTGTTCGTCGATTCCTTCGACGAACACGAATAACACTTTATAAAATTTTAAAATACATGCTTCGACAATTTAAATTAACATGAAATGACATGCTTTAACTTAAAAAGAAATCGGCATTATAACGGCATAAATACGATAATCCTCCTTAAATATTTAGGATAACGATGAAATCTTTCAATATACCTTGAACGGGATTTAAACGGAATAACGAGACTAATTACACGAAATAATGACGAGAATTATAACGACAGGAATAAAGCGAGAAATATAACGTAAACGTTATTAAATTAGAACTTCAATAAGAATCGAAATACAACTTTAGATGGAAGGTAAATGAGCAATAATGAAGAGCATGAAGAACGAAAACTAAATGCAGAATTAAAAGATGGAAAAAGAAATGGAATTGAGACCGACGAACAAGAATAGACAGAGTTAGGTGCGTCGAAGGAAGGTAGCTAGCTTGGCATCTCATCGAGTCAAAACGGTGACACTGCCACCTGCTACGACCCAATGGTGCCCCTAGCACATTCCCTCACCGCATTTCTTCCACGCCACTCCGCTCGTCATCTTGTGGAATACTCACGAAGAAAACTTTTTACTTCGACAGAACTTCCTCGGCTTTTCTCTCAAAGCTTTCCCACTCTCTATGAAGTGAACGGATGGTAAATGAGCAAATGAAAGGTAAAGGGGTGGCTTTGTATTTATAGAGGGGAGTTTGGCTTCCTCGAGATCCAAATGACCTTAGACACGAAATCTAAAAATACTGGGGGACTCGTTGGCTCGAATACTAGTGAACCAACTTGATTCGTGAAGAAGACGGGGTCGTCAGAAGAATGACGAGCAAAGATTCCCTTTTTGGAATTACTTTTTACTATTCACTCAGACTGACAGATTTTGCTTCCGAGCGTTCGATTGATTTCAGAATGGAAATCCGTGAACACCAATAGAATCCTTAAGTCATTTCCCATAAGGGGGGCCTGATAGAACTAGACTCAGATCAATGATAGGATTTTGTAAATTTCTCAAGACACGAACGCACGTAAAAGTTACTATTCATTTGCCTTTTAAATGCGTTTTTCATCACCGGGAACTCAAGTGACTTCAGAATTAAAATCTAAAAACATCGGCATACTCCTTGAGTTAAAACCTTTCCAATGAAACCATGAATGGCCATAAAAGAATTAAGATCACATTTTCCGAAAAGATGATTTTCACCAAAAACTGACCCCTAAAGTCGTGACTGACATCCGACCTCAATTAACCTTATTTAAATTTCTTCCTTAACTAATTAATTACTATTAACAATCCTCTAAACCTTATATGAAAATCTGGGGTGTTACATCCTACCCCTCTTAAATAAATTTCATCCTGAAATTTACTAATCATGATAAGCGATATCAGGGTACTTCTTGAGCAACTCGGATTCAAGCTCCCAAGTTGCCTCTTCCGAATCATGATGATTCCAGATTACTTTCACGAGACTGATCTCCTTGTTTCTCAACTTCTGGATCTTCCGATCCACAATGGCCTGGGGCTTCTCTTCATATGCCAAGTCCTCATTCAGGACTATCTCCTTCTTGCTAATCACGTGCTTTGGATCAAACATGTACTTTCTCAACATTGAGACGTGAAAGACATCATGAACATGATTTAGGTTGGGTGGTAAGGCCAACCTGTAGGCTACTTCATTCATCTTCTCTAGAATTTCGAAAGGTCCAATAAATCTGGGCCTTAACTTGCTTCGTTTGCCAAAACGAACTACTCCTCTTGACGGAGACACCTTCAAGAACACTTTATCTCCAACGTTGAAACTGAGTTCCGTTCTTCTTTCATCCGCATAGGCCTTCTGTCTATCTTGAGCCTCCTTGATTCGTTGACGAATAAGCTCTATCTTTTGAACAGCTTCCTGGACCATTTCAGGCCTAAGTATCCTTCTCTCTATAACTTCGTCCTAATACAAGGGAGATCTACACTTTCTTCAAACAGGGCTTCATAAGGGGCCATGTTGATCAATGACTGGTAGCTGTTGTTATACGCAAACTCTACCAAAGGCAATAATTCCTCCCAACTACTTCCTTGATCGATGACTATTCCTCTAAGCATGTCTTCGAGAATCTGGATAGTCCTTTCAGACTGGCCATCCGTTTGAGGATGAAATGCCGTGCTGAAATTGAGCTTTGATCACATTGCTTCTTGTAGGCTCCTCCAGAATCTTGACGTAAATCTTATATCACGATCCGATGTAATCAAGACCGGCACTCTATGTAAACGCACAACTTTCTTAACATACAGCTGGGCTAATTGATCTAGCCCATCTGTCATTTTAACAGCAACAAAATGTGCCGATTTAGATAATCGATCAACGATTACCCAAATAGCATTATTCCCCCGCTTAGACTTTGGCAAACCTACAACAAAGTCCATATTGATATGATCCCACTTCCATTCAGGGATTTCTAAGGGTTGGAGCAACCTAGAAGGTTTTTGATGCAAAGATTTCACTTGCTAACAGTTTAAACACCTTTCCACGAAGGCGGCTATCTCTCTCTTCATGTTATTCCACTAGAAGTTCTTCTTGAGGTCTTGATATATCTTGGTGCTTTCGGGATGTGCTGTATATGGCGTGTCATGTGCTTCGCACATGATTTTCTCATTTAGTTCTTCCTTGCCTGGCACACAAAGCTTTTCTTTGAATAAGAGCGTGTTACCGGCGGCTTCCATAAAATCTTGCGAGCTATCTGATCGTGCTTCTAATCTTTTCTTTTCGAGAAACTCATCTCCTCTCTGGGCTTCAATTATCCTTTACCTTAGGTCGGGCTGAGCGACTATCATGGGAACTTGAGCGTGAATGGTCTCGGGTAGTGTTAGCACCTCGATCCTTAACTTCTCAAACTCCTTCCGAAGACTCTCCTGGACTAAAATGAGTCCTAGCTCTGCCTTCTCTTTCCTACTTAGGGCATCTGCTACCATATTCACCTTGCCTAGATGGTAGTGAATCATGCAGCCGTAATCCTTTACGAGTTCTAGCCATCTTTTCTGCCTCATGTTAAGATCCTTTTGCTCAAAGAAATATTTCAAGCTCTTGTGATCTAAGAAGATCTCACAGTTAGCTCCGTAGAAATAGTGCCTCCAGATCTTCAGCGCATGAACAACTGCTGCTAATTCTAAGTCATGTGTAGGGTAGTTTTGCTCATGATTCTTAAGCGGTCTCGAAGCATAAGCAATCAGTTTTCCTCTCTGCATCAGCATGCATCCTAATCCTTTCTTTGACGCATCTGCGTAAACCACGAAATCTTCATTTCCTTCTGAAATGGCCAACACTGGGGCCATGGTTAGCATTTTCTTCAAATTTTGGAAACTTTTCTCGCACTCAGGTGTCCACTTGAACTTGGAGTCCTTCTTTAGCAATCGCGTCATGGGCTTAGATATAGTTGAGAATCCTTCAATGAATCGTCGATAATATCCAGCGAGTCCTAGAAAACTTCTTATCTCGTTTACGTTCCTTGGAGACTTTCAGTTGCTTACAGCATCAATCTTGGCGGGATCCACCTTGATTCCTTCTTCTGAAACTATATGACTTAAAAACATAACTTCCTTGAGCCAAAACTCACATTTACTAAACTTAGCGTAAAGCCTTTCTTTTCTTAATGTCTCCAGCACCACTCTAAGGTGATCTTGATGCTCCTCTTCATCCTTTGAATAGATGAGGATATCATTTATAAAAACTAGCACAAACTGATCTAGATACGGGTGAAAAACCCGGTTCATTAAATCCATGAACACTGCTGGGGCGTTAGTAAATCCGAATGGCATTACTACAAACTCGTAATGTCCACAGTGAGTCCTAAAAGTAGTCTTAGGAATATCCTCCTTTCGGATCTTCAACTGATGATACCTAGATCTTAAGTCTATTTTAGAAAAGACACTTACTCCCTTAAGCTGATTAAAGAGATCGTCTATTCTTGGGAGAGGGTATCGATTCTTGATGGTCAGCTTATTAAGCTTTCTATAGTCGATGCACATTCTCAATGTGCCGTCCTTCTTTTTCACAAATAAGATTGGAGCTCCCCAAGGCGACGTACTAGGTTGGATAAAACCTAGGTCTAATAACTCTTGCAGTTGAACATTGAGTTCTTGCAACTCCTTTGGCACCATTCTGTAGGGGGCTTTCGAAACTGGGGCGGCCCCTGGTTCCAACTTGATGGTAAACTCTACCTGCCTGTTTGGAGGCAGTCCTGGCAGCTCTTTTGGGAATATGTCGGGGTATTCTTTTATGACTGGAACGTCTTCAATTGAAAGCTCTCCTTCATCTTTCCTTATCAGGTTAACTAAAACTGCTTGGCAGCTATTCTTCCTCATCATCTTGGTGGCCTTCAGGGTGGATATCACTGGGACTTTGGTTCCCAGCCTTGATCCGTAGATCTTCACATCGGGTTTCCTGGGTGGTCGAAACACTACTTCCCTTTCAGGGTAGCTTATGGAGACATAATCTGAGGCTAACCAATCCATCCATGGGATTATATCGAAGTCCTAAATCTTTATCACAAAAAGATTTGACTTAAAGGTTTCCCCTTCTATGTTCAATTCTAGGTTAGCGCAGACCTTCCTAGACATCATTCCTTTTCCAGAGGAAATACTTATCTCTAAAGCATTCTCAGCATTCTCGGGTTTTATCTTCAGTTTCTTACAAACAGACTTAGCTATAAATGAATGAAATGCTCTAGTATCGAAGAGAGCTAAAACTGACGTCTCGAGGAGGGTAATCATACCTGCCAGATTACTTGGGGCCTTAGCAGCTTGCTGCTGATTGAGAGCATAAGTACGAGCTAGCTGAGGCGGCCTTTGTCCTGGATTAGACCTTTGATCTCATCCTTGGTTCTGTCTAGGATTCATTTCCGGCTTTTGACCCTGAGGTCCTCCTTGTTGTAGCCTTGGCTGATTTCCAGGAAATTGCTGAAGCGGCTGCGGATATCGGGGTTGTTGTGGTGTTTGGGATCGTCTGTTGTTTTCTTTAGGACACTCTTTCTTGAAGTGTTCCTCCTCACCACAGTTGTAGCACCCGATTTGATTTGCTCGGTAGGCTCCTAGGTGCGTCCTTCCACACTTTTGACACGGTCTCAGGCTAGGGTTATGGTCGGGCTGACTTCGAGGTACCCCTGACTCTCGGCTTTGCCAGTGGGGTTTCTTTTCTTTGTCATCTCTTCTTCCTCCTTCCCACTTTCTCTTTCCCTTTGGATCATTAGCTGACTGAAGGGGTTGAACTTTCTCTCGAGGGAGAATGGCTTCTATACTTAAGGCTTTGGCTAAGGTTCGAGCATAAGATATGTCTTCTTGCCCAGCGAGGGCTATGCCAATCTCGGTTCTGAGTCCCTTCTTAAACTTGCGTGCTTTCTTTCCGTCTGTGTCCACTAGATGTGGAGCATGCCATAACAATTGATTGAACTCCCTGTCGTATTCCAACACTATCTTATTTCCTTGATTTAGGTTCCAGAACTCCATCTCCTTTGCCTCTGGATAACAATCCGGGATATACTTTTGATATAAGTCGTGCTTAAAATCTTTCCAACTATAGTCCTCCTATTGCTCTGGGGTTATTGTCCTTCGAACAGACTCCCACCAGTAGTCCACATCGTCCATCAGCATGAAAAGAGCGTAACTTAACTTCTCTTCTTCTGAACAAGCTATGAAATCAAAAATTCATTCTAAGAAGCAAACCCATTTTTCAGCATCCATTGGATCTCCTAAACCATTAAACGATGGAGGGTTATACTTGAGAAACACACTTTCGGCTCTTGGACCGGGGTTTGGGACTTGCTCGGGTTCGTTCTCATCTTCATTCTTGGCTTGACGTCTTCGGAGCAGCATCCTAAAGAACTAGATATTAGCGACGCTTGATTGAATTCGCACAAAGCAAGAATGTCTTTTGATAAGGTCTTTAATTTACGCGAGGTAGATCAAACAAGGTGAAAATTTAAACAATAATCAAGCATGATGGGGAAAATTGCCTCATTAAGAGGACTTTGGCATCGATATATAAAATGAAGTTATAGGTTACAAACGGAATAGGACAGTCTTTTGGAAAATTCACTGCCACTATTGGAGTCTAGAAAGTTAACGAGTATATTATATATTAGGATCTTGGTTAAAGCGGATTAAACAGACATCAGATAAACAGATAGATAACAGATAGATCAGACAACTAGGTGTTCTAACAGCAACACCTCCTACACTTCCTACTAACACTTAATCATAAGCTGGGCCCTTCCCCTTCTCTTGCATGGCGACCCCATTTCCTTTTCGCCCTCCTCCGGTCCTCTTTTTCTTCTTTCTCATCTTCAACTTCAATTGTCTCTGGCACGCTGAACTTGAATGTCCTCATGCGAATGCTCCCTTTGGGATACTGATGGGGCATACACTATCCCAGACCCTGAGAAGCGGACGCAGGGGTCCACTAGTTCATTTGAGGAGTGCAGAAAAATAGAAACTCGGTGTGATTTATGATCCGGACATTTGAGGGTCCCGCTCCTGAGGTTCCTTCGTCGTGAGGGCATAGTGCTTGAAATCCAAGGGGAGAGAGTCACCCTTTGCAGTTCTAGTTCTACCACGAGAGAGGGATTCTACTCGGCTGCTTGCTGTTTGGTTAAGGCGTGCACGTGGCCATACTCCGATACTTAACGAGCTATCAAGGCTGAGGAGAACTCCGTCAGATTTCCAATCTCGGCGTACGTCTCGGGATCACGGGTGATCATGCTTTGCAGGATACGGTATATTGTAGGCCTCTAGGAAGGTGTTGCGTGCTCACACATGCGGATGCACATTTTCAAGTCGGATACGCTTCCGAGCTCTCCTCCGTAGCCGTTCGTCCAAGCCTACCTTTCAAGGTACCTCACCATATAGGATAGCAACTGCTCGTTACCATTCCAGGTTTCCCTCCTGAACCTCTCGACCCTTTCTTGCACAGGACGAAAAAGAGGTACGCTTTTCCTAGTTGTTGAACGACGCTTAACCATCTAGAAGAGAATAACTTAATCAGTCTAGATTATAAAAGAGAGACCTAAGGTCCTCCTGAAATCATACTAACTTCTAGATTATTACTTGCATGCATAGCTCCTTTTAAAGCAGTTGATAGTTTTTATAAAATTTGGTGCCCAAAGTCTTTAAACATACATATTTACCTTTTCTTTGAGTCAAAAATTTCGAGAAATGAATTTAAGCCTTTTTGGGATCGAAAAATCTTTTCACAAACTTTGCATCTTGGAAATCGTCTTACCCGAACACCTTTTACTTGGAATTTCATTCTCACGGTTTTTCTCTTATTCATAAAACAGGTATGCTTGCTCAAATCTTTTCCTTTCCTGTATTCCAAAAATCATGAATCCAACATCCAAAATTTCTATGCTATCATACCTTGATTTTTGGTTGAGAATATGAGGGTGATGGCGAGCTGTGGGTTGCTACTTTAACTTATCACGAAGCAATTCATATGCACATAAACACTTAGCTTAACTTAACTTAAACAAAGAGATAGGTCTGTAGAGTTACAAGCCTGCTCTGATACCATCTGTAATAGCCCGGTCCCGAGATAGGGATTAATGAATGGGGACATGGTGTTATTAAGGGATTTATAAATAAAGTCGGAAGATTAATGAAGATGGTTTTTGAATGAAGATATATTTTCAAGAATAGACGACGATACTCGAGATTACTCGATTAAGAAGGAAACATGCTTTAGTGGAAATAAACATCTAACTAATCAGATACCAATAAGCATAGACTCATTCATAGATCAAAGTGAATAACAGATATCAGCGTGAATAAGCCTCTTCGTAGTCGAAAGGAAAATATACTCGAGAAGCGGAAATAAAACTTAATATGCATCTTATGTATATAATCATGTCTGGGGAATATTCATAGAGTCTTGATAATCATAATAAAACTTAAACGGAATTAGAAAGAGTGTATCAGAGTAGCAGAACACATAATGGGATTTCAAAAGAACTTAGATAATAGCAAAACAATCTTGGCAGCCAACCCACATCCATAGCCACCAACATCCTCAGCATCTCAACCTAAAAACATTTGAAAAAGAGGAGGAATGAGCACTAATTTACTCAGTGGATTTTAACGAAAATTCTTTAATAACTTCAAGATATCCAATAATTAACTGACGCTATATGGAGAGCAAAATGCAAAAGCCCTTTCCATATCCGTAAAACTTTTTTCTTTTCTTTTGGGCCCATCCTGGCTCAAAGCTGATGTCAACTGCACCCTTAGGCATGCCATAGGATAGAAGAGGGGTTACCTCAAATATCCAAATGAGTTTGCGAGATAATTAACCCAGCAATGACTCCCTTAAAAGTTCTGAGCTAAATTCCTTCATTCCTTAATCTTGCTAGCAAAACCAATCCTAGAGCAACGTCTAAGGGCTAATCCTTTAATATAGCATGATCTCGGCCTATAAGGGATTTAACGCTATCCTAACAAGGCAATCCTTAATCCTTAACTATATGAGCTTTTAACAAAGCATAAACATTCAAATACAAGGAGATGAACGTAAATAAATATGAATTGTAACTAAAGACAATTCTAAATATTTCATGCTAAGCATAAAAAATACTTTAACATTTCTAGTATTTCTAAACATGCTCAAGAGCTCAATTATAACATAATATCTTCCTTTCTTTCCTTCCTTGTACAGAGATAAATCAGACAAAGAAAAAAATGCTTTATTGGATATCTCATTTGCCCTATATGCTTCTAGAGCTCATTAGCTCAAACTTTAGATGAGTATAGATTTACCCACCTCGATCACGGAGCAGAAGATATGGCAACGAGTTGATGATCCTTTCTCGAATTCCCACGAGGCTCACTTCTTCCTACAAAAGTCAAATCATCGACTTAGCGGCCTTCTTCGAAGTTTTCTAACTATCAACAAGAAATAAAATAATATCCAACTTAAATACCCTTATATAGGACTTAACATGGATAGCACGACTTTATGACTTTTTAAGGTTTCGTGAAGGATTTATTTGAAGAACATCACATCTTGATTTCTTAAGTTCTAGATAGAAAATAACTTGAAATGTTTACTCGAAATAAATCGGAAATAACTTGAAGTTTTCTAAATTTGAACTTGGAAATAACACGACTCGAAAACTAGAAAAGCTTGAAATGGGGGTACAAAAAATAGCTGGAAAAATCGGTGTGAAACAACACGGGAGGGAGGGCACCGCGGCGCACCCCTGCGCTGGCAGGCACCCCCCCGTCGCGGCGCTAGTGGGTGCCGGTGGGCACCCCCCCTCCCGCCACGGTGCACCCCTGCGTCGGCGGGGGCCTGCCTGGGCTGAGGGAGGTGTGGAGCGGTGGCGCAGCCCCCCCCTCTCCCACGACGGCGGCTCATTCTTTCTCTCTCCTCCGCCCAGTTTCTGGGCAATCTTCTAGGTTTCTTCAGTGTTTGTCGATTTCTTCGATGAACACGAAGAACACTTTATAAAATTTAAAATACATGCTTCAACAATTTAAATTAACATGAAACGGCATGCTTTAACTTAAAAAGAAATCGGCATTATAACGGTATAAACACGATAATCCTCCTTAAATATTTAGAATAATGACGAAATCTTTAAATATACCTTGAACGGGATTTAAACGGAATAACGAGACTAATCACACTAAATAATGATGAGAATTATAACGACAGGAATAAAGCGAGAAATATAACGTAAACGTTAATAACTTGGAACTTCAATAAGAATCGAAATACAACTTTAGACGGAAGGTAAATGAGCAATAATGAAGAACACAAAGAACATGAAGAATGAAAAGTAAATGCGGAATTAAAAGACGGAAAAGAAATGGAATCGAGACCGACGAACAAGAATGGACGGGGCTAGGTGCGTCGAAGAAAGGTGGCTAGCTTGGCGTCTCATCGAGTCACAACGGCGGCAGAGCCACCTACTACGATCCAAAGGCGCCCCTAGCGTATTCCCTCACCGCATCCCTTCTACGCCACTCCGCTCGTCGTCTTGCGAAATACTCACGAAGAACACTTTTTACTTCGACAGAACTTCCTCGGCTTTTCTCTCAAAGCTTTCCCACTCTCTATGAAGTGAAAAGATGGTAAATGAGCAAATGAAAGGTAAAGGGGTGGCTTTGTATTTATAGAGGGGAGTTTGGCTTCCTTGAGAAGCCACTCCAGTGCGGAAACACTACAAAAGTTATCCCGGGGTAGGTTAAAAGCTGCTTTATTCGATGTCGAGATCCAAATAACATCAGACACAAAATCTAAAAATACCGAGGGACTCGTTGGCTCGAATACTAGTGAACCAACTTGATTCGTGAAGAATACGGGGTCCTCAAAACAAAGACGAGCAAAGATTCCCTTTTTGGAATTACTTTTTACTATTCACTCAAACTGACAGATTTTGCTCCCGAGCGTTCGATTGATCTCAGAATGGAAATCCGTAAACGCCAACGGAATCCTTAAGTCATTTCCCATAAAAGGGTCCTGATAGAACTAGACTCGGATCAACAAGGAGGATTTTGTAAATTTCTCAAGACACAAACGCACGCAAAAGTTACTATTCATTTGCCTTTTAAATGCGTTTTTCATCACCGGGAACTCAAATGATTTCAGAATTAAAATCCAAAAACATCAGCATACTCCATGAGTTAAAACCTTTCCTACGAAACCACGAATGGCCATAAAATAATTAAGATCACATTTTCCGAAAAGATGATTTTCACCAAAAACTGACCCCTAAAGACGTGACTGACATCCGACCTCAATTAACCTTATTTAAATTTCTTCCTTAACTAATTAATTACTATTAACAATCCTCTAAACCTTATCTGAAAATCTGGGGTGTTAAAATGAGTAATTCAATAGAAGAGCATGTAAAAATAAACATAAGCTTGTGGGGGTTCTCTTATGTTCACAACGCTCCTACTCGAGCCCCAACTCCTCAACCTAAAATTCATTAAATGAATGGTGTGATTATTTAACAACATACTTAGTGGGGAACACTGCAAACAGTTATAGCTTATTGCACAAGTGAAAATATAATATATAGATACTTCTTTACTTTTGTGGAGACTAGCCTCAACCCCGTAGGGACCAAACATCATGATGCCCCTGTTAATGAAAATCTTTAGCCCTGTAGGGATGCCCGTGGGCTTATTATCCCCCAGGGAGGACATTAACAAGTCTATATCGATCCCGAAGGATCTCTGTATTGCCCCGGAGGGTCTCATTCTTATAACCGGTCTGAAGACCCTTCATACTTATTCAATCAAAGCACAACAATAACTATAACTTTACACGTGTTCACAGTTTAGAGTAACCCACCTTATGAGACACTTTCAAAATCCTTTCAATGTTGACATACTCCTTTGCCGTGCCCAAGTTGTCCACCTCGAATCCCAATACGTCGCCTAGCACCCTTAAGTTCCTTTTTCATTTTAGATGTCGAATTATAAAATTATTTCATAATTTTGACCAAACACATTCTATACATTGCTTTAAGGTTTTTCATACACATCCACATGCACAGCCATGGATATACAAGCTCATACTATAATTTTGGACTCAAAATACACATCAAAACTCTTTGAGATATTTAATCGAACACGTTATGTGCACTCATTTAAACAACAAGAACATAACTCAATTTAAATCCTTTAAACTCATAATTTCCAATACATGAACCTCTATCCTAGGGCTCTAATATACATGAAAATCAACTTCATACAACCCTCACAACACCTCCAACCAAACACAAACATATTAAGGGGAAATCAGGGCAAAAATCCAAACCATAGCAATAATAAACCATATGAATCTCAATTTAACAACACATATAGCTTCAAGGATGTAAATAAACCATATGTTCAAGATATCAAGGCAAGGGATCAATGAAATTGAAAACCCTAAATTTTGGGTATGAACCCTAGATTCCAATCAACATGAAAATGGTGCTTAATCACCAAGAAGAAGAGGTATGAAGTTACCTTGGTTGATGTATGATGATGATGAGAGAATCCACTCCAAAATTTGAAGAATTTCTTGAGAGGATTGGGAGGAAAAATCGCCCAAGTTAAGAAGAAATAAAGAGGAAATGAGTGAAGTGTAGTATTTAAAGGATGAAATTTCCGAAACGAGACGCGGCCTGGGGGGGTCGCGGTTGGAGGTCGCACTCGAGCCAAAGAAAAATAGCTCCCTGAAGTGGTGTCACGCGACCCAAATGGGTCGTGCCTTGAGATCGTGTTGCAGACTTCTTGGCACACGGCCTGGAGGAGGTCGCGCCTCTCGGTCGCGCTGCAGGCCGCTTCGCACACGACCTCGAGCAGGTCGCGCTGCATGCCACTTTGCACACGGCCTCGAGCAGGTCGCATCTGAGGGTCGCGTTTCAGACTGTTTGCTATTTTCAAATGCAGTTCGACTCCCGGACATTTGTAACTCTATTTAACTTTCAAAACACATTTAATATTTATCGAAAAAGCAGATGTAATCACATTCATTTTCATATAACTCGACATTCTAGTTTTATAATCAAACTGTATTATACACTCAGTATAATATCACCGTGCTATAACGTATCGGCTCGAGTGGAACAACCTACATTGAAACAACGGCATAAAATACGAACATACCATCATAATTAATATTCAAACAATATTAATTTGAAATCATTTTCTAAAATTATGATTTATAATTTAGCAAAAAGGGTCGGGGTATCACAATCTCCCCAACTTTTAAAAATTTTGCCCTCGAAATTAGCCTAACATTTTTGTTACATTTGGATATCGAGCTATAATATCAACTTCTTTCTCCCAAGTGGCCTTTTCGGGTCTATGCCGACTCCATTGCACTTTTATTAAGGGAACCTCACGGGTTCGAAGAGTGTGAACTCTTCTATCTAACACAGCAACTGGGACTTTTTCATACATCAAGTCTTCAGAAACTTGCACCGTGTCATATGAAATGACATGACTAGGGTCAGACACATATTGTCTAAGCAACGACACATGGAAAACATCATGCACACCCGCCAAATCCGGAGGTAGTGCTAGGCGATAGGCAACATCACCTATTTTCTCTTGACTCTCGAACGGTCCCACATAACGTGGCTACAACTTACCCTTCTTCCTAAATCTAACCACTCCTCTCATTGGTGCAATCTTCAAGAATACCTTGTCACCAATCTTAAAGCTCACATCCTTTCTCTTTACGTCGGCATAGGATTTCTAATGATCTTGAGCTACCTTGATTCTTTTTCTTATCTTCTCAATTACTTCTACCGTCTTCTTAATGATCTTGGTGCCTAGGAATCGACGCTCTTCCACTTCATCCCAATAAATAGGAGATCTGCACTTTCTCCCATACAATGCCTCATACGGGGCCATTCCAATCGACGCTTGAAAACTATTATTATAAGCAAACTCCACAAGTGGCAAGTGGCTCTCCCAACTCCCACCAAAATCAAGAACACATGCACGAAGCATGTCCTCCAATGTCTGAATGGTCCGCTCAGATTGACCATCAGATTGAGGATGGTACGCCGTGCTAAGCCTCAACTATGTTCCCATAGCTTCTTGCAGACTTCGCCAAAATTTGGACGTAAACCTTGTGTAATGATCTGACACTATCGACACAGGAATGCCATAAAGACGTACTATCTCATCGATATAAATCTGAGCTAATCGATCCATGCTAAACGACATTTTCCCCAGAAGAAAATGAGCAGACTTGGTCAACCTATCGACAACAACCCAGATTACATGATGACCTTTAACTGACCAAGGTAATCCTACCACGAAGTCCATTGCAATGTACTCCCACTTCCACTCGGGAATCTTGAGTGGGTTCAACAATCCAGAAGCGCGTTGATGCTCGACTTTCACTTGTTGACAAGTGATACACTTTCATATGAATTGGCCAATCGACCTCTTCATATTTCTCCACCAGAAAACCATCTTCAAGTCCTTGAACATCTTCGTGCCTCCTGGGTGTACAGAATACGGAGTATTATGTGCTTCTTCAAGAATCTCCCTTCTGAACTCTACATTCTTCAGCACACATAACCTTCTTTCAAAGAATAGTGTGCCATTATTTGCAACAGAAAATCCCTGAATAGAACCCTCCAATGCTCTTTTCTTCATTTTACATAAGAAATGATCGTCGACTTGCACTTCACGAACTCGATCACGAATCAGTGGACGAACCACTAAGGCTGCTAAAATCCCTTGAGTGGTATTGGAAGGATCCACCACCTCTAAATCCATCTTCTCAAACTCCTTGATCAACTGCTCTAGCTTGGTTGGAAGATAGATCTTCCGGCTTAAGGCATCAGCTACAATATTCGCCTTTCCAAGATGATATAAGATCGTACAGTCGTAATCCTTCACCAAATCCAACCATCTTCTTTGACGCAAATTCAACTCCTTCTGGGTGAAGAAGTACTTCAAGCTTTTGTGGTCGGTGTAGATCTCGCACTTATTTTCATAGAGATAATGCCTCCAGATCTTCAATGCATAAACTACGGCGGCCAATTCGAGATCATGCGTCGGATAGTTATGCTCATGCATCTTTAATTATCTTGATGTGTACGCCACTACCTTTCTATGTTGTATCAAAACACAACCAAGTCCTTGCTTCGAGACGTCGCTGTAGATGACAAAGCCTTCTGTCCCATTAGGAATAGTCAACACTAGGGCTGACACGAGACGTCACTTTAATTCTTGAAAACTCTGCTCACATTTCTCGCTCCATTGGAACTTCTCATTCTTCCTTGTCAATCTCGTCAAAGGACCCGATATCTTAGAAAACCCCTGAATAAATCTTCTATAGTAACCCGCTAGTCCTAAGAAGCTTCGAACTTCATTAACATTCGATGGAGTCCTCCAATTGCTAACGGCTTCCACCTTTGACGGGTCTACTTCAATTCTATTTGATGTCACCACGTGGCCAAGGAATGCCACTCGCTCTAACCAGAACTCGCATTTTGAAAATTTCACATATAACTCTTCTTCCCTTAGCGTCTCCAATACGATTCTGAGATGCTCAGTATGCTATCTTGAATAAATCAAGATATCATCGATGAAAACTATTATGAACTGGTGGAGGTACGGATGGAACACTCGATTCATCAAGTCCATGAAGACTCCATGAGCATTGGTCAATCCAAAAGGTACCACCGTGAACTTATAATGACCATATCGCGTTCTAAATGCCGTCTTTAGGACGTCACTCTCCTTGATCTTCAATTGATGATAGCCGGATCTCAATTTGATCTTCGAAAAAACACAGGCTCCCTTCAGTTGATCAAACAAATCTTCAATTCTCGGCAGCGGATACTTGTTCTTGATCATTAACCGGTTCAACTCTCTATAATCAATGCACATCCGCATTGATCCATCCTTCTTCTTCACGAATAATAACGGTGCTCCCCATGGTGAAACACTTGGACGGATTAATTTGTTGTCAAGCAACTCTTGAAGTTGAACCTTGAGCTCTTGCAACTCCTTTGGCGCCATTCTATACGGAGCTTTAGATATTGGTGCCGCACCTGACACTAGGTCGATGGTGAAATCAATCTGACGGTCAGGAGAAATACCTGGCAACTCGTCTGGAAATACGTTGGAAAATTCGTTCACCACTGGCACATCTGACACCTGGACCTTAGTGGACTTTGATTCCACTATGCTGATAAGGAATCCCTGATACCCTTTCTTCTTCAATAACTTTATTGTCTTCATTACTGTAATGATTCTTTGAGTTGATCTTGTTCTTGCACCATAGAAGATTAGCTTAGGCTCACCCGGAAAAACAAATTCGACCTCACGATCACGACATCGAATCATGGCATGATTTCCATTCAACCAATCTATACCCAGGATTATGTCGAAATCACGCATCTCCAAGACATGGAGATCTGCTCTTAGCACTCTATTATTGATTTCTAGCTTCAGGCCATATGCCATCTTGCTAGAAGAAACTTCCTTTCCCGAAGGAATACTGATCTCTGACAATTCACCACTATCTTTGCATGAAATACCAAACTTGGAACAGAAACTTACAGATATAAAGGAATGCGATGCACCTGAATCGAATAACACTAAAGCTGGAACATTTGATACTCTAAGAATACCTCACATAGTATCCTCACCTGCACTCAGATTCTTTTCCTCGCCCTCCAAAGCAAACAGTCGGGGCTTCACCTTTCTTTCTTGCTCCTTCTTTTTCTTCGGGCAGTCATAGGACATGTGGCTCGGGTTCTCACATGTAAAGCGAACCCTTTGCCCAGCACGGCACTCTCCTAGATAGAACTTTTAGCATTTAGGGCAAGGAGCCCTATCATTGTTTCCTCTCTGTGGGCCAAGCCTCTGCTGCCACGGCTTGTTTTGCATAGGAGCCTTCCCTTTTCCTTTGTCCTGCGGCTCCCATTTCCTCTTGCCAAAGGCCTCACGCTGCCTTTGGTTCTTCAAATCCAGCTGGAGCCCATGAGAGATGGCTTGGGCTCTCTCAATTACTTCACCATAGGTTCTCAACCTTTGGCCTAACAGAATTCCCACAATTTCGAGACGCAAACCACGCTCGAAGCATCGAGCTTTCTTTTCTTCTGTATCCACGATGTACGGAGCATAGCGGGAGAGACGTTTGAACCACCTTTCATATTCAATCACAGTCATTCCTCCTTGCCTTAAGTTGAGGAATTCAGTCTCCATCTTAGTCTTGAAAGACTCAGAAAAGTATCGGGTGAGGATCAACTCTTTCAAGTCGGTCCACACCAAAGCTTGACATTGCTCGGGTGTTAGAGTTCGAGAATAGGTTTCCCACCAGAAGCTCACCTCTTCTACAAACTGAAAGATAGTGCAAAAGGCTTTCTGCTCCTCTGTGCACTGGATATGCTCGAAGATCCGCTTCATTTTCCGGATCCATTCCCCTGTCGCTTCTAGACCTTCACTTCCCTTAAGCCTAGATGGCCCCATCCTTCTAAACTATTCGACTACGTCGAACGCCTCTTTTTAGAGCCTTTCTCCTTCAGCTATTCCTCCACATCCTATCTGCTGGGCCATGAGACCCTGGAGCGTCTCTAGGAAACCTCGAGCAAAATCAGGCTCGTTCTCTCATGGTGGGGGATCATGGAGACCACCCCCCTCATTACTTGATTCCTCTGCTTCTTGCAGAGCAGGAGCATGACGCAGAGGCATCCTAAAGCTTTTAGGCACACTAGCTCGTTAGGTTAATGTCATTTTAAGGCTATTTTGAGGACTACTAAAGCACTTTTCCTCATTTCATAATCAAGAAAGCACACAACTTTCAAGATTTCTTTTCTTTAAAATGTGTATCGGGAATTTAAAACATCATAGTTGATCGTGACAACAGGTACATTTCATTCATCTATATTGTCCAACTTCGGACCATTCTTTTCTTCTTTATCATGCTATCACGATCTACTTAACTCTTTAACTTCTTTCCCGACACACTCTATTCATACACCCCTATTTCATATTGCTCATGCTTTGAAAACCTTTAATAGTACATATCTTAAGATCGGAGTCAAGCTGAGTAGTCGTCTTGAACAACCACCCACATTTCTCATACACAAATCAAACACATACTGAAACGAGTCTACAGGAGCGTAGACCCGCTTTGATACCACTTTGTAATGCCCCAAACTACTCCGTTTGGCCACGTCACCTAACATATAATTTACTCACTTATAATTGTGTACTTATATTTAATTGAGCGGAAGCTAATGTCAATTAGCATGATAAAGCACAAAGTCATAGTTCTCCATGTAAATTTTTCGCAATTATAACATACAACCTATCGAATCTAATTTGTCACATAACATAGTATTTAATGGAAGCATTGCATAAGCCCATCCACATCAATCATACAATCATCTAACCTATCGGGCTAATAGGTTTTACACAATCCGTCCGTCTAGCACCCTAAATTAACATACATAATATAGGGGTTCACTGACATATATTTGAACATCATAGGCTCCTAGGTCGAACGATCCGCCTTTAAAATGCATACATAATATATCAAATTAACATAGCGTATCTACAAAAATCGGGCTATTCTCATCCCCAATGATCATTGATTATAAAGAAAAAGAAGAGTGATCAATGAAATAATAATAATATGAGTAATTCAAAAAAAGAGCATGCAAAAATAAACACAAGCTTGTGAGGGTTTTCTTGTGTTCACAACGCTCCTACTCGAGCCCCAATTCCTAAACCTGAAATTCATTAAATGAATGGGGTGAGTATTTGACAACATACTTAGTGGGGAACACTGCAAACAGTTATAGCCAATTTCACAAGTGAAAATATAACATATGGATACTTCTTTACTTTTATGGAGACTAGCCTCAACCCCGTAGGTCCCAAATATTATGATGCCCCTGTTAATAAACGTCTTTAGCCCTGTAGAGATGCCTGCAGGCTTATTATCCCCTAGAGAGGACATTAACAAGTCTATTCGATCCCGAAGGACCTCTTTGTCGACCCTGAAGGATCTCTGTATTGCCCCGAAGGGTCTCATTCTTATAACCGGTCCGAAGACCCTTCATACTTATACAATCATAGCACAACAATAACTATAACTTTACACGTGTTCACAGTTTAGAGTAAACCCACCTTATGAGACACATTCAAAATCCTTTCAACCTTGAAATACTCCTTTACCGTGCCCAAGTTGTCCACCTCGAATCCCAATACGTCACCTAGCACCTTTAAGTTTCTTTTTCATTTTAGATGTCGAATTATACAATTATTTCATAATTTTGACCAAACACATTCTATACATTGCTTTAAGGCTTTTCATACATATCCACATGCGCAACAATGGATATACAAGCTCATACTATAATTTTGGACTCAAAAGAGACATCAAAACTCTTTGAGACATTTAATCGAACACGTTACGTGCACTCATTTAAACCACAAGAACATGACTCAATTTAAATCCTTTAAACTCATAATTTCCAATACATGAACCTCTATCCT
Organism: Perilla frutescens; assembly: GCA_026008535.1. Taxonomy (NCBI): domain Eukaryota; kingdom Viridiplantae; phylum Streptophyta; class Magnoliopsida; order Lamiales; family Lamiaceae; genus Perilla; species Perilla frutescens. The sequence continues at coordinate 30,451,354 of BRKX01000014.1, read as the reverse complement.
AGGGCTCTAACATATATGAAAATCAACATCATAAAACCCTCACAATACCTCCAACCAAACACCAACATATTAAGGGGAAATCAGGGCAAAAATCTAAACCCTAGCAATAATAAACCATAGGAATCTCAATTTAACAACACATATAGCTTCAAGGATATAAATAAACCATATGTTCAAGATATCAAGGCAAGGGGATCAATGAAATTGAAAACCCTAAATTTTGGGTATGAACCCTAGATTTCAATCAACATGAAAATGGTGCTTAATCACCAAGAAGAAGGGGTATGAAGTTACCTTGGTTGATGTATGATGATGATGAGAGAATCCACTCCAAAACTTGAAGAATTTCTTGAAAGGATTGGGAGGAAAAATCTCCCAAGTGAAGAAGAAATGAAGAGGAAATGAGTGAAGTGTAGTATTTAAAGGATGAAATTTCTGAAACGGGGCGCGGTCTAGGGGGGGTCGCACTCGAGCCAAAGGAAAACAACTCCCTGAAGTGGTGTCACGCGACCCAAAGGGGTCGCGCCTCGAGGTCGTGTTGCAGACCTCTTGGCACACGGCCTGGAGGAGGTCGTGTCTCTCGGTCGCGCCGCAGGCTGCTTGGCACACGGCCTAGAGCAGGTCGCGCCTCTCGGTCGCGCTACAGGCCGCTTGGCACACGGCCTCCAGCAAGTCGCGCCCGAAGGTCGCGTTTCATACCGTTTGCTATTTTCGAATGCAGTTCGACTCCTGGACATTTGTAACTCTATTTAACTTTCAAAACACATTTAATACTTATCGAAAAAGCAGATGTAATGACATTCATTTTCATATAACTCGACATTTTAGTTTTATAATCAAACTGTATTATACACTCAGTATAATATCATCATGCTATGATGTATCGGCTCGAGTGGAACAACCTGCATTGAAACAACAGTATAAAATACGAACATACCATCATAATTAATATTCAAACAATATTAATTCGAAATCATTTTCCAAAATTATGATTTATAATTTAGCAAAACGGGTCGGGGTATCACAGTTATTCACACACGACATTGCTCACAATCAAGTACCTTGGACTTAAATTCCTATGCAACACTTATTCACTTGGTCGGTCTTTCCAAGCATCACATAAAATGATTAACCTATTTTATCCCATTAATTAATCTGTCACGACTAGAATTTTCTAATTAATTAACTTGCATATATGTGCTGCGGCCGTCAACATACACATGAGAAATCCAAACTAGTAAATCAAATACCCAATGATAATCAGAAAATATATATCAATAAATCAAACCATGAAATCCAAAGTACTTACAAACCAAAGAATCTAATAAAAAAATTACCTAGACATAATTAAATAAAATAAACAAAATGAAAACATATTAAACAACATAATGTTTAGCACTATAAAAAATCAGGAGTCTTCAATCTTGACGTAACCAAAACCTCCGCTTCTCCAAAGCCTCTATTGTCCCTCCATAATTGTATACTTGTATATGAATTTGTATCTCTTTGTATTCCTTTTGTATAGCCCCTATTATAATGAGTAGAGAGGGTATTTATAATATTAGAGGGAACTCTAGGGTTAAAATGAAACCCAAAGTGGAGAAAAGCTTTGGAAATCCCGAACAGGGTCCGTCTGGGTGGACCGATGGGTCGAGTGGCTGGGTCGACTCGACCATGTGTAAAACAAGCCATCTGGGTTGACCCGTGGGTCGACCTTGCGCGCGCAAGCTTCACTAAAATGTCCCGTTCTCACTTGTTTCTTATCTAATTGAGCTTATTCAACTTGCACAACGCTCCTAACTAATTCTATATCTTTCTAAGCTCTCTTCAATTATCCATTTGGATTAGGTCGAATTAATTACATCAATTCTCATGGGCTTTGCTCTTCAAATACGGTCCAAAGGTATAATTGTTCCCTCCTTTAGCTCTCCAAGCAGATACTTGATCATTTTGCACCAAATAATCATCAAATTCACCACTATTACTGCAAAACTCACAGATACATCAAAAATACCAAATGATAACATAATGAGCATTAAAGCTATGAAAATCACACAACTTATCAATTCAAACATCATCAATTCATATCCAAAAGTTGTGTAAAATACATAACTGTCAGCAATACATCTAGTATGAAAATATTTACCATGCAAAGTTAGATTACATGGTTGAATTAGTTCTCTTACACTAGTATTCGTACTTGCATTATCAAAACCAATGGAAAAATTTTTATCTATCATTCTAAATTGATTACAAATTTTAATGACATTATAGCAATATTATGAGTAGTATGTTGGAATTAAATCTCCGAAAAGCAATTAAGCGCTTATTTAAACACCATGAATAATCAACCAATGCAAAGTAATAGCAATATAATGATGACGCATATGTTGATCAGACCAAATATCAGAACAAATAGCAACCCTAAACGGAATCTTGCTAATAATATTTTTTAATTTGGCTTTATATCTTAAATGCAATTTTTCAAGAGTCCCAGTTATTTTAGTTATTCTTTGAGCAGCAGGATTATAAGTAGCTTTTATACGACGTTCAAAATTCATACTATCAACAAATTGAAGTGCTAATGATTCTTCACAAATAAAACAACACATATTTTCTCTAGCAACAAGAAGATCCAACTTAAAGAGTTCAATGAGTATTGCGTACCTTCACCTTGGCTTTCAGTGTTAATATTACTTACCGGTTGAAAGTTAAATTACGTTTGAGCCTGAGCACGTCCAAGTTCTTCTTGACGATGATTGGTGACGTGCGACTAGTACATACCATAGCCTCCTCCAATGCGAAATTTATATTGCTTCGAGCAATAGTTGCATACAAATTGAAAACACCGACTTCATTCTTCCTTGGCACCTTTTGGAAATGAATAGTGAAGAGAGTAGATTTCAACGTCGGATTTCTTAGTTCATTGGGGGCCTCCTCCTCGGTCTCGGGCTCGCTAGATGAAATTTCACCAGTGTTGCTGAAAGAACGAGATTCTTGAGATTGTTGTTCTTCAAATTGAATCTATCTTGCTACTTCTTCTTCAATTTGGATTTGAGCAGTAATTGGACCATCATAAAAACCGTCTGCGGCTCCACCTGCATAGGTTTCTTAGTGTTGTTGTTGCTAAGGAGATGTCGTATCAAGACTATCAGAAATATATACTAAAGAATAAGTACGACGATGATGACGTACACCTTCAGAACTATCAACAATAGCTTTGTCTTAGCCTTTATTGGCTTGGCTACCGCAGCTAGACATGATGGTATATGGATAGCTTGAGAATTGAGACTTGAGAGAGATAGCATGAGAATTGAGAGAGAGCTTGAGAATTGAGAAAGTGGGGGGAAAATTTGAAATTTGTATTTGAAAATTTAAAAATTTGTACACCGATTTCACGTCAGCGATCCATCTCCGAGCGTTTCTAGCCACAAATCGAGATCACACGGATCGTGATTTCGACCGTTGAAAAAAGAAATATATGTATACACACACACAAACACAAATCGCAGTTTATAACCGGTGGTTTGTGATTTCCCGAGCCCCCAAACCAGAACTGGACCGGGTATTTTCCGGTGATGGTTATAAACCGTAGGTCCGATTTTGAATGGGCATCTCTAATTGAAAATATGTATGATAGCAAATTAATCCATGGATGTTAGCATAAATGAGGGTTAACTGCCTTAAAATACATAAATTTTGGTGTGTTTTTATTTTCTCATACTTTTTAAAAATTATAATTTTAATAACATGAACTTAACCCTTGTTTGTTTTTTCACATGCATGGTTTTTGAATTCCAGCAAATTGAATCTGATGTGGCAGCCAGAAACTGTCATGTGTACATCTACGTGGATATCAAATTACCTTAAAATACATAAACTTTGGATCGATTTTGTTTTCTTACACGAATTAAAAAAATACCAATTTTTTTTTTTTTTACTTTTTTGCGTAATACAGAAAATTCATCAATTATTACTATCGAGTTGTTGTAGCAGACATTGTGTTTTATCATTCGATGTGTTGATTATTGAAATGATATTCATTTTGAATGTGTGTACAATGAATTATTATTATAAAGTTCATCTAAAAATAATAATTACGGATAAAACTAATCTATAAAAGAAGCAAATGATATATGAGAAATATGTTTGAATTTTCTTAGTTCATGCAATATATAAAATTCAGGTTCAAAAAAATTAAATAAAATAACCATAAGACCATTTTAGTTCTCTATTTGAAGAAAAAATATAAAATTCTTACTTAAGCTAGTGTAATAGTATAAATAATTGAATTTCGAATACAACAATCATCAAGTCTTGAATAGTGGTCCATGACATATCGTATATGTTGATGAATAATATAACACAATCAATCAATTAAGTTAACAAATAAATTGATCACATAGAAACTACATATTAATTTTTCATATATGTTTAATAGCATCTTTGATATAACTTTATATGTTAGATAATCTTAAATAATTTTATAATTGAATATTTCCATTTATATTAATTGTTGAATAAATTCTTAATTTGTCTATTTTATTATTCTTTAAACTTATTAATAATATAAATACGTAACGGCTAAATTTTTTCCAAACATTATTGTGATGAATGTACACATCACACACCCTAAAGTCATAGTATGATTTTTGGGCATATTAAATGAATTACATGAGATCAACCCAATCACAATTGTCAAATGATGTTAATTAAAATTTATATCTTGTTCGATAATTAATTTTGGAAACTATAAAGTGAAGTATTTATATCACGTTTGCCACATTATAAGAAAAAAGTAAAAAAAAAATATAAAATTGGTCTTTTTTTAATTCGTGTGAAAAATTAAAAGCAACCCAAAGTTCATGTATTTTAAGGCAAGTTAGTGTCCACGTGGATGTATACGTGGCAGTCTCCAGATGCCACGTCAGATTCAACTTGTCGGAATTCAAAAATCATGTGAAAAATCTAATAAATGCTAAGTTCATGTTATTAAAACTACGTTTTTTAAAACGTGTGAAAAAAAAAACACCCCAAAATTTATGTAATTTAAGCCAATTAACCCCATAAATTATGAAGGTTGTTAACAAAATTATTTATTTGTTAGTTAGTTAATTATGTTTTAGCTATTTATGTTATACATGTTAGCAAATAATCGTAGAAATGTTAGCAAATTTATTTATTTGTCATTCATTAATTTTATTTTAGCGGCTGACACATGTTAGCATAAATTATATTTGAATTTTCTATTTTTGTTTGTCTTGGCTAAAATGATTGAAGTTGACATTTGTCATATTTTGTGCGAAAAAAAAACCATCGGATATAATGATAGTTGTTTGTAGAAACATGATGTATGCTGACACCGTTAATCAAATTTTATAGGCAAAATTAGAAATTGTGTTTATTAGTGATTTAGATTGAAAATATGTATGATAGCAAATGAAATCATACTTGTTAGCAGAAATTATGAACGTTGTTAGAAAAATTATTTATTTGTTGGTTAGTTGATTATGTTTTAGTTATTTTATGTAATACATGCTAGCAAATAATCATAGCAATGTTAGCAAATTTATTTTGTTTTAACATTTATGTAATGCATGTTAGCAAATATTTATCTCCTGATTATTTTATGATTTTCTTTTTGGTTTTAATTGTTTGATGAAATTAAATTCTATCGAAATCTTAACTGAATGATTTTATCCAATATGTAGGTATTTCTGAAGACTTCCCCAAAGAGCTACTATGACAAAGAAGATCGGGGAAGGGATTAAGTAGTGAGTCGGACAAGGATAAGTTTGTACGTGAAACTAAAACAAATATGGGTAATGATGCCAATGATGTTGATTTCCTAGGGAGGATGCAAAATGGCCCTATGTTCTGAGTCAATGAATATGTATTGAATAAAATAAATTGTTAATTTTTTATAAATGTCACGATGTTAAATTTTGATCTTTTCGCAATTCACAATTATTAAATTTTGTCACGCATGTTTGCTATATATATATATATATATATATAGGATTTGGTTCAAATGAGTACCAAGTATTTATGTGAGAACTAGAAACTATTACTAACCATTAGATCTATCAAATTCAACGGTTCAGATGAGAATTTCATCAAAATTCGGTCAATGGAATTTTCAGAATTTATTATGTGCTTAGGGTATATTAGACATTTTGGAAGCTATATCCCATTAAACACGTTCATTCCATATCAAAATAGATTTCATTCTATCTTCTTTGATCGATTTTTTTAATTATCAAATCTGATAATATACAAAATATTCTTCCATCATTTTTCTTCCGTCTTCTTACGATCTATTCACTAAAATCAATTTCTCAACAGGACATCTAGTTCTAGTTCAAGAAGAACCAAGTCTCCAAATTCTCTATAACATGTATCGATTTCAACCCAGCAAAAATTGGGGTTTCTGCTTTTATTTCATGAACACAAGCCTGCGATTTCGATCGAACAACAACTACTGATTTGCTGAAACCAAGATTACTATTTCGTCAACCCAATTCATAAATTATTTTCATATTCAATGGAAAATTTAAAGTAAGGTAATGACAATCATTCAATTATTTTATTTTGTTGTTGAATTGCATTCAATTAGAGTTTTTCGTAGGTTTTTTTTATGCTTTATGAAGATTGTTTTGTGTTATTTGAACTAATTTTTTATTTAATTATAGTTACTTAGGTTTTTGTATACAAAGAGAATAATTTTTATATACATTATATAGTTTTAGATGTTTTTTGTAAATAAGTTTGTCTGTTTAAGGATTAAGTCCCAAGAATTCAGATTTTATGTTTGTAATCCCTTGGAGATTTACGTGCTATAGATGTTTGGTTTTTTTGAGTGACTGTCGTAGCAGTTTAAATCTTGGAATTTCTGAATTTGTTTTGTGTTTTTTTTTTTTTGCTTAGATTATGACGAATCAATATTTGATTTAAAATAATTGTATTTTAATCGTAATGTATCAGTTTTGTTGTTTTATTACTGAGTATTATGGATGTTTGTTATGAATGATTTTATTGCTTTATTTATAGTAATTTATATCTTGGTATATAGTGTTTGTTTTTATTTATGCGCATATGAGTCATTGCTTAATGGTGTGTATTTAAGTGCTTAATCAATAATATTTCATTGCTAAACATGTAATTCATATGAAAATTACATAGTTTTTAAATATTTTTTATGCATAAGTTCGTTGCTTGTTTTATAATAATTTATAGCTTGATATATCATATTTTGTTTCATTTTGGAAACATTAATTGTAATTCATCACTAAACATATAATGAACATTTCATTGCATAGTTTTTTTAGATGCTTGTTATGAATAACTTTTCTTTTCTTTTTCGTAATAATTTGTAGCTTTTTATGGAGGAAAAAGACAAGGATGCATTATCGTTCGGTAAAATTTCGGCGTTTGCTGACTACAAAACCACCGTAAAGAAATAATACATCAATCTAGCTGGGCCGATGAAGCTGTTGACCGCAATATTCGAAGTGATTTGTCATAGCAAAGAGGCTCTCCCTGAGTATTATTCATGTTTTTAGTGGTTTAAGATTTTATTGATAAATCATGAATTCATTTTTTGTACATGATTATCGTAAAATCAATTAAAAAACACATGAGATATTATAAACATTTTAAATAAGCTACAACACCCTAATAATCAAGCACCAAATTACCTCATAAAAAGCATTTTTGTGTTCTGTCAATTAATTACAAAAAAATTATTAAAATAATTATAAATAAGCTATGAAACCATACCAAATAGGTACCTAATTTACTAAATTAAAATGACTTGAGTTTTATGTATTTTAATCACCACAATCATTAAAAGTGCATTATATAAGCTACAAATAGACACTAATTATGCTCCAAATTAATTCATTAAAAATAATAGCAGGATTACTAATCTAGTAACATATTAACTCGTAACATGTATTTGATTTTCCAACTAAGGTTAAATAAATAATATGAGCATGCATTTTAAATAATCAAGCACTCATAAAATTCATATTATTCGAGCAACTAAGTTATAAGCATTTTAAAAATAAGTTACGACATCATACAAATGAAACTAAAAAAAATAGCTCACAAAAGCATTTATATGGTATGTTAATTAATTACCAAAATCATTAAAAGCATTATAAATAAGCTATGAAATCATATCAAACCAAGCAATAAATTCACTCAAAACATAATTTATAAGCTACAAAACCACACTAATCAAGCACCAAATTTACCCATTAAAAAATTGTGGCTTCTTCATTCACATCATACAATTTATTTAAAAACAAGTCATGTATCACTAGTGATATAGCAACAGATTGACTCACAATCAACAGATGACTTCTATACAAGCGACAAATTTATACTAAACAAGCTCCAAATTCACTTTTGAAAAATATTTTCGTGTTCTTCCCACAAAGGATCAAGAACATTATAATCATTTTACATATGCTACGAATTCCCAACAATCTATCAAGATATTCACTCAAAATAAATTATAAAGCAACAAAATTATATAAAAAAAAAACACCAACAAATGTGTTATCAATAACATCAATGAAAATCAAGTAAAAAAAGTGTGTTAAAAACAGCGTAAATCAAGTAACAAAATTGAACAATAAAAAATCAATCTCGTGCTCAAGAATATTTCATCGCTTCACGACTCTGTACGGAGGCTGGCGATGGTTGTCAGATGAAGATGATGAATCGTTGTGGAATGCTTTTTGATATTGTTAGACTCTGTGGGTAATGGTTGCTCATGATGGTGGTATAAAGTGATGATCAATTGTCTTGGAGCGTGCCCGGAGATGGTGGTGGGTGGTATTGGGTGATGGTGCTGCTATTGTTTTAAAGAAGATGGCAACGGGGATCTTCAAAATATGAGTATAGGTTTTAGTGATATTTAAAATTCTTTAATCAGTTTAATGGGAATTGGATACATATCTCACAGATAATTATAATTTGTATTTTCCATATTAGAATATACACCTAATTACAATAATATCCCTATATTTATAATTTCACATCTAATATTATATTTATCCACTTTTGACTCAATTTAATCTCAGCCATAAAAAAATACAAAATGGAAGGTTAGGATTAGTTCCTAGTTCTCACATAAACACTAGTATAACCAACCCCTATATATATATATATATATATATATATATATATATAGATGGGATCATGTGAGAACCACACCCCCTGTGAGAACTGAGGACCAATTTCAGCCACAGATCTCGCTTATTTTGATGGTCAAGATCTGTTCCCAGATTGAAAAAATGCGGTGGCAATCTCATAATATTATCAACTTTTTAATGAACTGGGGTTATTTCTGAAATTAGCTTCATTCAGTTGCAAACCAGACATACTGCGAGGATCGTAACCCTTGCCGCCGGACTTTGCATCTCTGTATCGCTCCGCCAGCATGCGTTCCGCTAAGCATTCAAGTACCAAATAGTCCAATTCTTTCACTCTCTGAAGCAATTTCAGCGCTACAGCCGGTCGATTGCCGGCGAAACCAGCTCCGCAGCCTATCACCACCTTCTCCTTACACTTTACTGGGTTTCGCCTCTACAGGCGAAGCAAACCATCATCAAAATACTAATATGAATGAGAAATTGTTGATTATAATCTACTTTTTCACCAATTATGTAGTGATTTGATGAAGTTAGAGTTGAGCTAACTAGATTGACCTCGCAGTTGTGAGGCTCCTGCGTTTCGTAGCCGAACTCCTCCATTTGAATATTTTAGCACTGGTAGTTTATATTTTAGTAATGGTAGTTTATATTTTAGCACTTCCATTTCTTTTTTTAGCACTGTTAGTTAATGTTTGAATATTTTGGTGGGTGATAGTGTTATCATTTGTAGTCTTTTATTTACGATGAGAAAAACATAATAATAACAGAGATTTGTGAATTTTTACATGGTTGCAGGTATTCAATGATTTTTGCACCCTTCATTTGAAAGGACAATCATGGGAAGTTTGTGACCTTTGCAGCTGCTTCCCATTGTGCTTTATTCATTTCCCATACAGCCTCTAAGAGAGTTAATGGGCATGTTGTTGCTTCTAAGAATGGATATTTGTAATATACATCACTGCTTCTATTATCTTCATTATTTGGGGTAGTTTTATCTCTTTTGTTTCTGCTACTTTCATCTTCTGCAGTCCTTTTAGCATCTATAATATTTTATATAATACTGTTAAGTAAACGAAAATAACAATGCTAAGAAAACATAATCGGAATGCTAAAATATGAGATGACAGTGCTAAAACTCTAAACTATAGTGCTAAAACCAAGAAAATGCGCGGATAAATTACAGATAGAAAAAAATGTTAGGTTTACCAAAAAAAATAAAAAATGAAACTACTAAATCATTACGAAATAATGGTAAGGTTCGATTTATGACATTGTAAAAACTGTAATCGCATTTATATTCATAATTGTGTTTTATAATTTAATGATAATGCTAAAATGAGATATGATGATACAAATACAATTAATAATGATTCTAGCACCACATATTACATTTGTTGGGTTTGTAATGATCATGACAAGTTTTTAATCACAATGCTAATATAAGGTTATGTTAATGCTAAAAATGAGAGTTTGCAATTGTAATAGTGTTTGCACTATATTCATAATTCAACAGCATGTAACAGTGTTTGTTCATTTTTTTTTACATTGCCGATGATATTTTTTTATTGTAATGCTAAACAAGGGCCAGGTTAATGCTAAAATAAGTCATGACAATGCTAAAATAGGGAATGATAATGCCAAAACCCTAAATTGAAAAATATATATACACATAAATTCTGAGTATTCATATATTGATAATTCAACATGTAACAATGTTTGTTCGTGATTTTTTTACAATGTCGATGACATTTTTTTATGCTAATGCTAAAAAAGAGTCATGCTAAAATAAGTCATGACAATGCTAAAAAAAGGTCATGACAGTGCTAAAATAGGAAATGACAGTGCTAAAACCCTAAATTGAAAAAAATATACACGTAAATTCTGAGTATTCATATATTTTCAAAATTTTCGATTTTTCCCTTACTAAGATTCAGGGGCAGCGAAGTTGGATGTTATTACGAGATTTCCACCGCGTTTTTTAAAATTTGGAGCATATCTTGGCTGTCCAAATATAATGGATCTATGGCTCAGATTGGTTCTCGGTTCTCACCTAGAGTGTGGTTCCTTCTGGAACCCAACCCTATATATATATATATACATATATATAGGGGTGGGTTCAAATAGGAACCAATCCCCCCGTGAGAACTTAGGAACTAATCAAATTTAAGGATTTTGATAACATGGCGGATAAAAAAGCGGTGGCATAGTTGTAAATATGTAAAATTCAAAATATAAGGGGTAATTCCAGATTTTTTTTATAAAGTAATGTTATCATCTCTTAAAAAATTCTTAAAAACTTTAAATAATCATAACTTACTCATTTTTCATCCAATTTACGCAAAAAATATATCAAATTAAAGATTTTTTTCATGCTCTTTCATTTAAGATCCATAGTGCATATGTTTATTTGAGCAAAGATTGATGAAAAATATAAAAAAAAAATCACGTATATTCAACTCGTAACTGTCAGATATTGCTAATATGATATCACAATATTGCTCATATCTTGTGTTTATGTTGCTAACATAAAAATTTTTATGCACGACTTTAAATCTTAAGTTGCTTTCATGATAAAATAGTTAAAGTATGAGCTATATATAGTTAAGTTCATAAACAATTATAACTTTATCAATGCTTAATATTATTTTGAAAACTTGTAATATTTGAGAATTTAAGTCATACTAGTATATCATTATTCACATATTAGCAACATATTGCTAACATATTAGCAAATTATTAGTCACATATCAGCAATGTGTATATTTCTAACATATTAGCAATATATTGTATGTATGAATGATCTTACACAATATTATTTTAAATGTGGTCCAATGTTATATGTGTGGTGTTTAATACGTGTCAATTTAATATTATGATCTCGTCAAGTTAGCAATATGAATCTACCTCATGTTAGCAACAGAATCTCTTGATGTTAGCAATATAAATCTCTCATGTTAGCATATTAATTCAACGCCAGAAAAGACAACGGTTTTAAAGTATTGTCTATTTAATTTCGGGAATTGGGCCCAAAATCCGAAAAAACATAACCTAATTTCTAAATTATGAAAATAACCCCGCCTTCATTAAGTTCTCAAATATTACAAGTTTACGACATTACTTTGACTAAAACTGTGACTAAATTATGGTCATTAGATCTAATCAAATCTAAGGTTAGGATTGGTTCCTAGGTTCTCACGGGGGGATTGAGTTCTTATTTGAACCATTCTCTCTCTCTCTCTCTCTATATATATATATATATATATATATATGTATATATATATATATATAGGGATGGGATCTGGTGAGAACCAGTCACCAGGTGGGAACTAGGAACCAATCATATCCCTCCATTCCACAATCTGGACGGTCCAGACCAATCCAGATTTTTCGGTAGCAATTGTGTAATTAAAACAAAAGTCTTCAATTCGCGCGTCTCATTAAGGGCAAAATCGGAACTGAACTCAGAAATTGCCCAGATACAATTTTAGCCTCCGACTTCGCTCATTTTAGCCTCATGCATTTCTCATTTTAGCATGTATTGATAAACAAAAATGGAACGATGATTTCATTGGAATGAAATGCAATACACCCTATTTGGGGACAGTGAACCCTAATGGGAATCTCATAATTACTAGTTGGGATCAGAATCCTAATCAGAACGTAATAAACCCTAATTGGGAACGGTGAACCCTAGTGGAAAATGTCACATCAATTTTAGCTTCCCACTTCGATCATTTTAGCATCATGCGATTCTCATTTTAGCCTCATGCAATTCTCATTTTAGCCTCAGAACAAAAGGGAAGGATTATTAAATTACTATATTACCCCTCTGTCCACAAAGTTGCCAAAAATTACAGGAATGCCACCGCCCATCCACTTAAATCTGATTTAATCTGGACCGTCCAGATTGAGTCAAACAAGGGCTAGGATTGGTTCCTAGTTCCCACCTGGGGGAAGGGTTCTCATTTGATCATTTCCCTATATATATACATATATATATACACACACACATATATATATATATATATATAATGTTTGCTTGCTATGCAAGGTTAAAATATGTTACCATGAGTATAACAAAGTTGAAGGCCAAACTCAAAATGCTCATGTATTTGATAATATGTTTGTATAATATTGCTACTACTATAATCACTATTTGCTTACGGATCTGCATATTAATTATTAAGCGTATGTACGTATCATCAAAATATGTGAACACAATTTTCACAAATTTGCAAGCCCAAATCAAATTGCTTAAATATTTGTTAATATGTCCGTAAAGTATGACTATAATATTGAGTACTATTTGTTTCGATTGAATATTATTTATTAAATATATATTCCATTAAAATCTGTGAACATATTTTTAACAAAGTTCCAAACCCAAATCAATTGACATGATGATCTAATAGTATGATACATTACTATTAGATCACCATATGTTGCTGAAATAATATTGCGATTAGTATAAATAAATAGCTAAATAAATAGAATTATTAACAGACTCTTAATTGATTAATACTATTCAACTCATATGATACCGAAATTGGCTAACATGCTAACAATTTTTTGCTCTTTTGGCAATGATAAGTAGGCAATATTTTAGAATAAAATTCTAATATATAGGAATTGAACATTTTATAATCTCATACGAACTTAACGATGTGTTAATATATTAGCAAAATAGTCCAGAAAGGAACAATCAATTATTGTGTACAATAGTATTCTGGTAATATATGCATTTACATAAATATGATATAAAATTATTGAAAAAATATTTTGTAATGCTCATTAAATATTTACGAGAATGATATTGGTGGTTGACAAAAAAAATGGAAGAGAAGAAATATATTCACGAAGAAGAAATCAACAAACGATAATCATTTGTTCAAACTAAATTGCATGAAAATAGGAAATGACATATTTGAAGGGATATGATAATCTAGATATTTGTTAAATTACTAGCTTGCCCTCAACTTAATAAATCTATTAAAATATTACAATTTTGACTCATTTATTTCAAACCAATCTTGATCATTGAGATTAAATGGATGGATGATTTGGATTAGTTCCTAGTTCCTACATGGGAAATTGATTCTCATTTGAACACTATATATGTGTGTGTGTATTTATATATATATATATATATATATATATATATATATATATATATCGGGGAGGGGTTATATAAAAACACTCGCTAGTGTGAGAAATGAGACTACATCAAGCACCACACATCCATGAAAAATCAAAGGCCCAGATTTGATGAAAAAGACGGTGGTAATTCTGTAATATTTGAAAAATTCTTCGCGCGGGGGTATTAATGTAATTTGGTAATTCATATAAAAATCGTGGAGGATTTGATAATAGATCATCATGCTAACGAAGTATTATCATCATGCTAACGAATTATTATAGTGATGCTAATTAAAGTTTTCAAATATTGTTAGCGAAAAATATATTCTAAAAATTAATTATAAACCCTAATTAACTAGAAAAAATCATAATTGGATGAAATAAACCTAATTAGATGAAATAAACATTGACTGGAGTTGGAACAAATCATAATAGTAATATATTTGTATTACGTTAGCATTATGGTTTTACTTCATCAGCACTGTGAATACACTATGTTAGCATATGACAATACTCTGTCAACATATGTTATAAACCATAATTGGATGGGATAAACCATAATAATCAATTAGGAACTATGAATGAAAAATTAAATTAAAGAATCATAATTAGATGGAATACACCATAATTGAGATGAAATAGACCATAGCTGAGATTGAATAAACCCTAATAAATTTGTACTACGCTGGCATTATGATAATTCTTTGTTAGCACATCGAATATATTATGTTAGCATATGACAAATGCTTCGTTATCATATGTTATCATAATTCTGACGAAGAATTATTATATGCTAACGAAAGCATTTACAACCTTAGCACGCCTAAAAAATTATCTTTCTTATTTTTCATTCATATTTTTTCATCTAAACATATCCTTTTGACATCTTAAATGAAAGAGCACGAAGAGACCTTTAATTTGATATATTTTTTGTGTGCATTGGATTAAAAACAAGCAAGTTATGGTCGTTTAAAGTTTTTAAGATTTTTTTTAATTACTGGCATCATCATTTTAATGGGTTTGGACGAAAATAGCCCTCTTTCTTTTATTTTTTGCCCTATTATTTATGAAATTGCCACCTTAAATCTCAACCATTAGATCATTATATTGGATGGTGTAAGATGAGGTCTCAGCTCTCACACCAGGAAAATGGTCTTATTTGATCCATATCCTATATATATATACATATATATATAGATAGATAGAGAGGGTGGTTCTGGTGTAAATCACCCCTAATGTGTAAACTGTAAATCAATCTCCCACCACACATCCTTCAAAATCTAATGGTCTAGATTTGGTCAAAGGGCGGTGACATTATTGTAAACAAGAGGAACTTCAAAAAACGCGGTGGTATTTTGGTAATTTCCGCGTCTATGTCAAAATTTTAAAACTAAAGAAAAATAGCGGACTTCCATAATCATATGCTAACGAAGCAATATCACTTCATTCACAACATCTAACTTTAAACACAAAACTGATTTTGTTAGGAAATTATTAAATGATGAGTTTTATATGGTTGGAAAGCTAGTCAAGCCTAATTTTCAACAAAAAATCATTTCAAAAAAATATGAATCGTGGACAAAGTTTATAGTTGTTTGATTGAAGGTTGTTAGTTGCATTATTTGGCTTCAGTCCACAACATTATTGTTTTTTGTCATTGTGTATTACTTTTCTTTAGCATTACATAATATTTCTGTTAACGTACAACTAGGGATGGCAATGGGTAGGGTATGGGTAGGGTACTACGGTACCCGTCCCCATCCCGCATTTTGAAAAAATATCTGTACTTGTCCCCATACCCATTGGATATCAACTTTTATGACCGTCCTCGTACCCTTTGGGTACTTAACTATCCATACCCGTACCCATTACCCGCATTTTAACTATTTTTTATGCGATTCACGATAAATGTTTTGTATTATTTAATAAATTTTAAAATATTTTTATAACTTACAATAAAATAATTGTAGTAATATATATATATATATATTATGTGTATGCTTTGAATATATGAAAAATATATTGAATACGATATGTAATTTATGCAGATGATGGAGTAAAATAACTATTCAAATTTAAAAAGAGATAAAAAAAAATTAAATTATGTTTATAAATTCTCACTTTTTTATTATAGATTATTTATATGTAATATATTTGTGCATATAGAATAAATAAATAGTTCTTAATGTACATATATTGATGAACATCTTCTTAAGCATTGTGAGCATAAAATTAATATATTTTCAGATAAATTTAATGACATTTTGCTATAATCATTCAAACATATTTATATTTGTATTTTTTTATCGTATACGTTTTTAAAAATCTATATGTTATATTTTATGTAAGATATAATATTTATAAGAATTTAGTTATCAAGTTTATAATACATATGTGTATATATATTTAATGTAACACCCTAAATTCTATAATTTAAAATGTTACTCTTTCTATTCTTTAAAGCGGAAAGTTAATAGCAGATCGAATAATAGTTTTTTTTTTTATAATTAATCTTGCTAGAAATTCTAAGAAGAAAATAGAACCATATATTTTCAGAAATATACGTACTTAGATCAAAATACCTGCATTTCATAACCACCAAGTTCATTTCAAAAGGAACTCACCAGTTCTAAAATATAAAATTCACACTCCTAATATTAATAAAACCATATTAGCAAACTACTAGTTTAGTTTAGTTCAAAAACACTAACAACACACATAATATCATGTTGAAAATAGTAAACTCTAAACAAAAAGCCCAAGAATTTCAGGTCAAGTAATCAAAATGTCTTGGGCATGCCCACCCTATTTCATTCATGCGGCTCCAAGCTCACTGACCTGAAAATATTTAAAAATGTGGGGTGAGCACTCTTAAAACGTACTCAGTGGTGGGGGATCATGAGCATTTCTTTCTATTTTATCCAACAGAAATAAATCGCAGGAATCATGGATTTAGGGTACTCTTCTTCTGATTCCAGAATATATCTTGAACTATGCATAGGACATATTCTGGTGCGTATAAAACGCTTCTGTGCGTATAAAACGCTATTCTGATATGATGCGTATAAAACGCTATCCACATTCCATCCACGACAATTCAAGTTGGATTAAAAATATTTCTGACTCAAAGAGCATATAACATATACTTTTATTTCGAAGATAATAATTTCACCCACCTGATAATAGAAACCACGTAAAATCGAGCAAGAATCACACAGTGGACAAGGATCCTAATTGCGCCGCACCTAGTATTAAAATAATATCAATAAATCATCTGTGCCGAATTATAATCTATTAAATATGAAATTTATAGATTTTAGGACTAAATAAATTCTAAATTGTGTTTGCTCAAGGATATCTAATTCCAATACACAAACTATATTATTATTATTTACATAAAAGATCAAATTAGTACCATAAAATCTATAAAAAATTAAACTAGATTTGGAAACTAACCTCTCTTTTTTTTATATTGTATCTTCGGCTCACCAACGTTTTAGCCACCTTATTAAAATTTTGAAGTGAATAGCTTGATTGATAAGCATAAATGAGTAATAGACGTGTATATATATATATATATATATATATATATATATATAAACCATCACCACCGCCTAATTGCTTCCTATTCATACTATATTATATTAAGAATAAATAATGAGGCGGTTGATAACTATTCTCCATTTCTTCATTATCAACAAGAATGAGGCGGTTGTTTCTACAAGTTGATGTTATATTTTATAATTTAAAATGGAACTATGTAATCAATTTATATATATATATATATATATATATATATATATATATAGTCCTCTTTGACCAAATACCTTAGCTACCATACCAAGATTGTTTTAAAATCTAATGGACACACACATATAGTAATAATAAATTATACATCAAGATCTATAATTAGAACACATGTATTCATAATTATTATCACTATTTATTACTATTGTATTATCTTTTCAAAGTATTTTATTTTTATATTTTTAAATCCCACACCTAACATAGTTGTAATCCTTATCATTTATTTTTTTTATCTTAATGTCTTTGATATTATTATTATCATACAATGAATTTATCTAATATGTAAATATATATACACATGAATTAACATATATAATTAATCATAAGTGATTTATGTAATCAAAATAAAATTATACTCTTAACTTATATAACTTTTATCTAAACAAGACTAGAAAAATATATATTATATGGCTAAAACTAAACTTTTAAAACCCAAATAATAATAATTACAAATATTCTTGATATACACTAGGGGCGCAACTTCGGACTCCCTCAAGTCCAACTAATTTTATTGAGCGTTATTAAATAAATAAAAAGTTCATTTTTTTTTAAAACAATCAATTTATTTTCATAGTTTTAAATCACGTAGAAGTGGGATGTTACATTTAAGAATAAATGTCAATGCTAATGTTAGCAGTGCATTAACATTCTCATATAAAAAATATCTTAATGCATTAATTAATTTATTGTTCATTGTGAATATAATTGATACTATTGAAATATTTATTATATGCTAATGAAACACATTCTAATAGGGATTAAATAAACATTTATAGTAATATAATTGATGTCAGTGAAGCATATATTAATTGAAGCTTAATAAACATTATACAGTAATATAATCGATGTTAATGAAATATTTGGCATATGCTAACGAAGCATTTTTCATATACTAATGAAATATTTTTTATATGCTAATGAAGTATGATTGAATAAATCTTTATTGCAATATAACTGATGTAGACAAAACATTTGTCATATGCTAACGAAACATATGTCGTATGCTAACGAAGTATTCTGAGCTTGAATACGCGTGAAAAATGAAACTTTTATATTTTTCGTCCATATTTTTCTAGGTAAACATATGCTTCATTGATCTTAAATGAAAGAGGATTAAAAGTCATTTAACTTGATATATTATTTGCGCTAATCCAATGAAAAATGAAAGTTATGATCGTTTGAAATTTTTAAGAATTTTTTAGATGCTGAGTCAGCATGACATCAACTTTTTCAACAAACGGACGGAAACACCCCCATAGACTGAAAAAAGTTTCAAAAATTACAAAACTGCCACCGAATTTTTCTCCATATCTTAACCATGTATTTTTTTAGATGGATAGTGGGAGATTGGTTTACAATTTACACGTTAGGGATTGGTTTACATTTGATCTATTCCCTATATATATATATATATATATATATATATATATATATATATCATACACTCTCTGTTTCACAATAACTGTCATGTTAGCACTTTAATTTTATTTCATAAAAATTATCATTCTACGTAATCGAGATAAAAATTTCATATTTTTCTTATATTTTCTCTCATTTAATATATTCAAACAATCATATTTAACTTATTTAATGTATTTACATGAGGGTATATAAATTAATTTAATTATCTAATTTAATATCTTCATTAATACGTGTGCATTCATCCAAAATGACACTTCTCCTTTACCCTATTTTTTCTCATTCTATAATTATGTCTTTCTCACTTCGAGACATTGGCAGAATCGATACTTGATATATTAATTACTTATCGATACTTGATATATTAATTACCTTACATTCTTTTTTTGATCAATCGTCATCTCAGTGAGCCCGATGGTCCTGTCACTCGCATTGTGAAGCATCGAGGAGGCTCTCGGAGTGCATTTGCACATGTTGAAGCTTTGATATGCAATTGAATAATTTATTTATTCATTTATTTTTAATATGCGTGTGCTAACACGTCTATCTAATAGGCTAAGGAGAAGGGTGTCGAGCCCAATGACGTGGCGTGAGAGACATTCAAGAGACTGCATGACACTGCTAATGGATCCTATTCAGATGGGAAGTCACGTCGTATCGCTTTAAGTTAATTTATAAATATTTATAAATTTATAAACAACATACAAAATATATATTTAATCATTCTTATTTGATTTTGTGAATAGGCTGACGTATTTGCTCTAGTTGAGGAGTTGAGCCAACCGACTCCTGGCACAGATGAGGTGCCACATGTGGACATGAGCGCCGTATATGTTGACACTACCCCAGAACTCCAAGAAGAACTGGATTTTTGGGCTCGACAGTTGATCACGGAGCCTTTCAGCTCCTAGCGTCTCTTCTGCAGCTCCTTCATAGCCCAACACTCAGGCTGTTATCAGGGAGTTAGAGGAGAAGATGGACACCCAGTCAGCAGCTTTTCAGGAGAAGATGGACGCACAGGCAGCGCTTCTCCAGGCCCAGCAAGAGCAGATACGTCAGCAGCAAGAGATGATTCGGCAATATGCCGAGATGTTCGAGCAGATGCGGGCACAGTTTAGAAGCCCTCCTCCATCTTCATCATGATTTTATTATTCTTATTTGTATTTGATATACTCTGTACTTATATTTTATGTATTTTATTGGAGATATATATATATATTATTTTACGTGTTTATTTAAAAAAATAAAAAAATAAAAAAAAATTAACGACGGCCCTAACGACGGACACGTCCGTCGTTAATGCACGACAGTCAACTTTGACTTTTCTAATGACGGACCGTATCCGTTGTTAAGTCTGTCGTTACTCTTCAAGGCGACTAATGATGTCATCAATATTAACGACGGACACGTCCGTCGTTAATGGTGTCGTTAGGCCTGAAGATGACTACTGATGATAGCAAATGTTAACGACGGACCAGTACGTCGTTACGTCTATCGTTAATACTACTGACCGTCAATATTCATCGTTAGTTGTGTTTGCCGACCAAAGGCTTTACCGACGGACAGATTTCGTCGCTAGTCTTATCTAACAACGGAAAAATGGGATTTACTGACGGATATGTCCATCGCTAAACATCGATTTTTTTGTAGTGATCCTTGTATATCTGCATATAAGAGTATCTCATTATTCTGTTGTTTCCCTATGATCGAAGTCATCTCAAAAGTTAAAACTATTTAATGTAGACACTTTTAATTTGACAATGGTTATGTTGGATCCAGTTGGCTCTCTATTTCTTTTATTCTTCTTTTTGCCTTTTTTTCTGAAAATTTGTTGGATAATGGATTTTAATAGCAGATGTATAATAAAGTTTGTATTTTAAGGTAAAAAGAACATAAATGTGGGAGAGATTTAGAAGATTCACAAGAAGGAAAGGAGAGAATTGAGAGGAGAAAGTGTATGCTACCGAATAGGTAGTACCCAATGTGACACAATAGATCTAATGCGATACTATTTTTGTCTAGTGCACTTATTGTTTTCTATCATCACTATGCATCTGAACTTACCTAAAACAAATTCATTTCCTTCAGAGTTATCCTAGTATGATATATATAGGCTGGAAACATCCTTTTTTTATCATGTCTGATATAATTAATTATTTGAAAAATAGGTCCTTGCCATTCTAGAAGCTACCACATTCTCACTAAAATTGTAGAAGCGAAGATCCTTAACTTTGGAATGTCTAAACAAAGGTCCTGTAGATGGTTCGAGTGGAAGTTCTTATGCTTCTTCTGGTATTTATTCTAAGACATCGCCTCTTGAGTTTTAGCTAATAAATGTGTTTCATTTCTGTGTGAAGCTTGAGGTCATTGAATGTCTGGAAAGGCTTTGCATGCAAGAGCACTCGGTTTCAATGTGGTACTTTTGAGCAAATTTAAGTAACTGCGGTCTTTGTTATGGTTGCTGCTGTTGAATCTAGCTGAACAAAATAATGTAACAACGTAATAACAATAACAATTGAAGATCAAAATATCAATTTTTTTAAATATATAATAGGAATAGAGGAAACCCGAGGCCTGTGAGAACATAGTTTTCTTAAACCAAATTTGCCCTCTATGAGCATTTGATTCCTAGGATACAACAGATAAACCAGAGCTTTCTCCGGTGAACTGAACACTATGCTCGAACTTGATCAACTTTGGAACACAAACTTGAAAATGCGAACTAGAACTAGAGCTTGCTCAAAGAGAGAGCAAAGAACTAGAGAAGATGAGAAAGAGAGAATGAAATTGGTGTGTCTTACAAATGAAGTTGAGGCCACCTTATATAGCCGCCAAAATGAGACCTCTCACATGATCACCATTAAAACTATGGTGTAACCTCCAAAATATGAAAGGTTGTCATTAGGGAAAACCTTTAGTATCTAGGTTTTAGAATAATCTAGAATAATTCCCTCACACTAATTATATTTTCCAACAATCCCTCACATGAGGAAAATCGATGAAGAATTTGATCAAGTTCAGCAGTTGAATCCGGCATAGGATAGGTAGGTATAGCCCTTTGAACCTTTTCTTGTAAAATATATCAACTTTACTGGCTCTCAGTAGACGTGATGTCCTTGAACTAGTCTGCCGTTTGTGTAAACGATGATGTACCTTACACAGGATTCTCCCTAACATATTTTAGTTCTCATTATTATGTTCATTCATGGCCTTGAACATACGTCTGGTTCTGTGAGAGGGTTTAAGAATTGAGCCTCACACAATTTCCTTTGAAGCAGCCCCACTTTTCTCTTACATAGGTGATTCTTTTAAATAGCCCGTACTATCTCACTCGACTCATCGACACGTAAGAATCATTGAAAGCCAAATGCTTAACCTTCTTCATTCGGGTATCACTTATTAAAGGATAACAATCCCACAGTGATCATATAAGTCTTTTTACAATTAGGTTGTCCCATTGAACCTAGATCTTGGGATCTCCAGTCAACTAGGTTGGATTTCCATTGTATCAACTCTTTTCTAGAGGCTTTAGACCCATTCCTCTGGTCGATTTGGCAACTCACTCCCTGTTTAAGCCTTTGGTTAACAGATCCGCCAAGTTATCTTTTGACTTCACATAGTCAATAGATATAACACCAGTTAAGAGTAGTTATCTAATGGTATTGTGTCTTCGATGTATATGTCTAGACTTACCATTATACATATGGCTCTGTGCCCTGCCAATCGCATATTGACTATCACAATGTAGATAGATTGTAGACACTAGCTTCGGCTAACTTGGAATATCTTCTAAGTAATGAAGTGGCCACTCAGCTTCTTCACCACTCTTGTCCAATGCTATAAACTCAAATTCCATGGTAGATCTATCTATAATAATTTGCTTAGAAGATTTCCATGATATGGCTGCACCTCCCAAAGTGAATACATAACCACTTGTGGACTTAAAATCCTTCATATCAGATATCCAGTTAGCATCACAATAGTCTTCAACAACTGCTGGATATGTCCCGTAGTGCAATCCATAATCACGAGTGTATCTCAAGTATCTAAGTAGTCTCATTATACTTTTCCAGTATGCATCAGCTGGATTACTAGTATATCTACTTAATTTGCTTACTGCATAGGCAATGTCTGGACGTGTACAACTCATTAAATACATCAGACTTTCTATGACTCTCGAATATTCTACTTGAGAAACACTTGCACCTTTATTTTTTGATAGATGTTGACTAGTGTCTATCGGGGTTCTAGCAATACTAGAGTCATTCTTGTTAAATTTCTCAAGAATTTTGTCCACGTAATGTGACTGACTTAGCATAATCTCTTGTGATGTTCGAAGAATTTTCATTCCAAGTATCACATCAGCTAGACCCATGTCTTTCATGTCAAATCTTGAATTCAACATCTCTTTTGTGGAATTAATCATCTTATCATTGCTCACAACAATAAGCATGTCATCTACGTAACGACATAGAATTACAAATCCACTTTCCGTTTCTTTAACGTAGACACATTTATCACACTGATTAATTTTGAATCCACATCCCATCATGGCATTATCAAATTTCTCATGCCATTGCTTTGGTGCTTGTTTCAAGCCATACAAAGACTTCACCAATTTGCAAACCTTATTCTCTTATTCGGGAGTAGAGAATCCTTCAGGTTGCTCCATATATATCTCTTCTTCCAAATCACCATTTAGAAAAGCAGTCTTTACATCTATTTGATGTATTTCAAGATTTCTTAAAGCTGCAAAAGCAATAACCATCCTAATGGATGTTATTCTTGTTACTGGGAAATATGTGTCAAAGTAGTCAAGACCTTCTTTCTGTCTGTAACCTTTAATTACTAGTCTAGCCTTGTACTTATCAACAGTTCCATCAGCTTTCATTTTCCTTTTGAAAATCCACTTATAGCCTAATGGTTTACTTCCCGGAGGAAGATCCACTAGCTCCTAAGTGTGATTTCGCAAAATGGAATCAATTTCACTTTGAATTGCCTCTTTCCATAGAGGACCGTCCGAAGAATTCATTGCTTCGGAAAAGCTTTGAGGTTCACTTTCAAACATGTAGGTTAAAAAGTATGGACCATAGGATTTTTCAATCATAGCTCTTTTGCTTCTTCATGGTTCTACCACTTCTTCGTCATGTTGTTCTTCTTCCACTACTTCCAAAGTCCATTTAATGGAAGTAGATTCCATTTCAATATTTCGTGGAAACACATGTTCGAAGAATGAGGCATTTCTCGATTCAATTATCGTGTTTTTGTGTATGTCTTCAACTTTAGACTCATGCACAAGAAATCGATAAGCACTACTGTTATGTGCATAACCAATAAATATGCAATCAACAGTTTTTTGTCCAATCTTCACATTTTTTGGTGTAGGTATCGCTACCTTGGCAAGACACCCCCTCACTCGCATGTATTTATAGGATAATGGTCTTCCATGCCATAAATCATACGGACTTTTGTTTAACTTCTTGTGGAGCACCTTATTTAAAAGGTAGTTGGCCGTCAAGACAGCTTCTCCCCACATGTTCTGAGGTAATCCAGAACTTAATAACAACGCATTCATCATTTTTTTCAATGTTCTATTTTTCCATTCTGCAGTACCGTTTTGCTGCGGCATTTAAGGTGCAGTAGTCTCATGCCTTATTCTATTTTTAGCATAGAAATTGCCAAAAGGTGATTCAGACTCACCTCCTATATCACTTCATAACACCTTAATCTTTTTACTTAGTTGATTCTCAACTTCAGTTTTATAGAGAACAAATTTCTCTATTGCTTCATCTTTACTTTTGAGAAGATACACATAGCAGAATTTAGTGCAATCATCTACAAAAGTAATGAAATACTTATTTCCACCTCGTGTGGGAACTTCCTTTAAATCACACACATCTGTGTGAATTAGCTCAAGTGGTTCACTATTTCTTTTTATAGTTTGAAAGGATAACCGAGTTAACTTGACTTCAACACAAGTTTCACATTTGTGTGTTGAGTCAATATGGAGCATAGGTATGCTTTTCATACTTATTAACCTGCGCAGGGTATTAAAGTTGACATGTCCTAGTCTACCATTCCACATTATGGAAGACTCAAGCATATAAACGGAAGAGTTCACTTTATTATTCATGGTTGACTTAACAGTCATTACATTGAGCTTAAAAAGCCCGTTATATTCATAACCCTTTCCGACAAACACTCAATTCTTGGTCAAAATGACCTTATCAGATTCAAAGACAATGTGAAAGCCATGCTTGCTTAACAATGAACTAGACACAAGATTCTTATGAATCTCTTGAACATACAACACATTGTTGAGAGTCGGCTCCTTTCCTAAGGTCATCTTCAAAATCACCTTTCCAAGGCCTTTCACATCGGATGTAGCAGAGTTCCCCATGAAGAGCTTCTCGCCATCCACTTGTTCATCAAGAGAACTGAACAACTTCTTGTTTGAACACACATGTCGGGTAGTACCCGTATCAACCTACCATTCCCGGGGGTTCGAACCAACAAGATTTACCTCGGAGATCACTGCAGCCAGATGCATCTCTTCAACATCCATGGAGAGGTTTTCCACCATGTGTGCTTCTTGGCTCTTCTTCGGCTTTGTACAGTCAAAAGCCCTGTGACCATGCTTATCACAGTTGAAGCATTTCCCATTGAACTTCTTCTTGAAGTTCTCCTTCTTCGGTCCTAACATCTTTTTACCTGCAAAATTAGATTTTTTTATTAGAGTTCCGCCTTGAGCTCTCGCCATGCTCAACTATATTTGCCTTAGCCTCTGGAGGAGTAAACAACTTTTTATCATAGCTCTTGTTATCTTCTTCAATATGAAGCCTAACGACGAGCTCTTCGACGGTCATCTCTTTCTTCTTGTGAGTCAAGTAATTCTTAAAATCTTTCCAACTCGGTGGTAGCTTCGCTATGATAGCAGCCACTTGGAAAGTTTCATTCACCACCATTCCTTCAGAATGAATGTCGTGTAAGATTATTTGAAGTTCTTGCACTTGACTGATCACAACTTTTGAATCAACCATTTTATAGTCGAGAAATCGACTGAAAAGAAACTTCTTCGCTCCGGCATCTTTAGTCTTGTATTTCTTTTCCAAGGATTTCCATAGGTCCTTAGCCGTCTTGATTGAGTAATACATGTTGTATAGTGTATCCACCAAGTAGTTCATCATATAGTTCTTGCATAGGAAATTCGAGTGGTTCCATGCATCAAGCGCAGTGACAGCTTGAGCATCAGCATTTGCCCCCAACGTCGGAGGGTCTTCAGTTAAGAACTACGCAAGGTTTAATGTTGTCAAGTAGAACAACATCTTTTGTTGCCACCATTTGAAATTTAAACCATTGAATTTCTCCAGCTTGTCAGCATGATTGACAGGAACGTTAAAAGCACCGATCCTTACAGTGTTAGTAGCGGCGATGGTGACGTCAGCGGTGACATTGTTCATCTGTTCACTAGACATATTGAAAAATAGGGTTTTTCAAGTAAAATTTGGTTTAAGATTGTTGAATCTAGCCGAACAAAATAATGTAACAACGTAATAATAATAACAATTGAAGATCAAAATATCAATTGTTTGAAATATATAATAGGAATAGAGGAAACCCGAGGCCTGTGAGAACACAGTTTTCTTAAACCAAGTTTGTCCCGTATGAGTGTTTGATTCCTAGGATACAACGGATAAACCAGAGATTTCTCCAGCGAACTGAATACTATGCTCGAACTTGATCAACTTTGGAATGCAAACTTGAAAATGCGAACTAGAACTAGAGCTTGCTCAAAGAAAGAACAAAGAACTAGAGAAGCTGAGAAAGAGAGAATGAAATTGGTGTGTCTTACAAATGAAGTTGAGGCCACCTTATATAGCCTCCAAAATGAGACCTCTCACATGATCACCATTAAAACTATGGTGTAACCTCCAAAAGATGAAAGGTTGCCATTAGGGAAAACCTTTGGTATCTAGGTTTTAGAATAATCTAGAATAATTCCCTCACACTAATTATATTTTCCAACAGTTGCAAGCAAGCATTTATCATGCAAGATTCTAATCATATCTGTCAATGTTGGTGTTATGACGGAGATGAGAGGTGAACTCTTGTTTAGTTTAGTTTTTTTAATTTCTTCTGTCGATGTCCATTTTTAACATGTTATCATGTTGATACATGCCAATCTAATGAAATGCTAGTTAACAAAAGTATATTTTATTGAAATATTATATATGCGTACACACCAATAATGATACATGAGACAAAATCTGCAGACAGAACCGCATATGAAATCACTACAGGTAAAATATGTGCAGACAAACTGAAGATTTATTGAGTGAATGACATAAATCATTTATTGAAAATAGCAGTAGCAGAAGCAGAGCATTGATCTGTTGTCATCTCTCAAGATTAATGTTTGATATGGAGTTGGCTATATCAATGTCGAAGTGGTACTTGATATCGTTCTTGATTAGGTATTCCATAGCAGTGTTAACGTAGTTGATTGGGATGACTTCAATATCTGCCTTAATATTGTGCTTGGTCACAAAATCAATCATTTTCTGCGTCTCTTTCATCCCTCCAATACTACTCCCGACCATCATCTTCCTCCCAGACATGAGAGAGAATACTGGAAGCTCGAGGGGTCTATCGGGAATACCCACCATGATAAGATTGTTGTGATGCTTGAGTAGGCCAAGCAATGGCGCTAGAGGGTGAATAGCTGATACTGTATCCAGAATCCCATCCATTAAGACCTCGTTTACTTTGATGGATAAGGGTGGATTAATAAGTTATCCTATGTTTACTTTGCATGAAATTAAAATGGTTGATAACCCAAGGCCCGTGATAAAATGAACTTTGAGTGCTTATTTATGGGATATGCATCCCACCTAAAGAGGTGAGATATGATATATCCATCATCTCATCCTCTAATCTATCTATCCTTCAAATTGTATATCCTTTAAAGTAAACATGCCCTAATTGTTCCCATAGCAGCCTGCATTTGAGCTTCATCTTTACTGATCAAGAATGAATCCGCCCCCAGATGTACAAGAGCTTCTTCCTTCTTGCTTGGAGAGGTGCTAATCACTGTCACCTTAATACCGAAGGCCTTTGCGAATTTGATGACAACATGCCCTAATCCGCCCAAACCTACGATGCCAATGTGCGTGCCGGGTTTTTTTAGTCCGAAATATCTCAAGGGGCTGTAGGTGGTGATCCCTGCACACAGAAGAGAAGCGGCAGAATCCAGAGGCATCTTCTTCGGGATACGAATGATGAAATGCTCGTTGGCAACCATGATATCAGAGTAACCACCGAACGTGAGGCTTCCATCGTAGTAGTTTCCATTATATGTGGGTATAATCTTGAGGCAGTAGTTCTCTAGATCTTCATCGCATCTTTTGCATGATCGGCACGAAGCCACCATGCATCCAACACCAACTTTGTCCCCTACTTTGAACTTCTCTACCTTTTTCCCTACCTCTGTCACCTCTCCTACAATCTCATGCCTGTAATGATATTACTCAAACATTTTCAACATTCAAAGCATTCTAGTTTCTTTAAAAGTCACCACTTAAATAGTAAATTCTTATCATACCCTGGAACAAGAGGATACTGAGAGAAGTCCCATTCGTTCTTGATGAAATGAAGATCGGAGTGGCAGATCCCACAGTACAACACTTTGAATTGTACATCGTCATCACCAGTAGCCCTGCATTTTTCAACAAATTTTAATTTTATATTTTAGTTTCTAGAGAGAGAGAGAGAGAGAGAGAGAGAGAAAGGGACATTAATGACCTTCTGGAGAAGTGGAAAGGGGCGAGCACGCCAGATGAGTCTTTGGCAGCCCATCCAAAGGCCTTGAGAGGGTGCTCTGTTTTGTGTGATTTCGTCATCTTATAAAATGTGATGTATCTTTAGAAGAAAAATGTAAGCAATAATATTTTAAAGTGAGAGAATTGGGTGCTTTGGCAGACTGAGAAAGAGAGTGGTATTTATAGGAAAGAGTTTACTGCTATTTACCTTTATGATGATACATCTGCTGAGCTCAGAGTTTCGGCTCTGTGAAATGTGAATTATCTATCCATTCTAATTTTCTACTATTCTTGGTCGTGACTCTATTAGAGAATAGTCATTTTTTAGTTTTACAGGTTGCCATATGTAAGGTTTTACAATAGAACGATTGTAGACTTCAAATTCAATGTAAGAAACAAACACACGAACTGAGATGAATTAAAACTAAAAAAATGTGAGAGGATTTACGTGGTTTGGTGAGAACACTTACGTCCACGGAGGGTCAGCTTCTGAGTGTATATTGATCGAAAAAGAAAATTACAAATTAGATGACAACCTTGATCACAAGCTCACAAACCCTAGTCTAGAGCTCTCTCTCTATCAAGACTCTAATCTTTTCTTCAACGTAGTTACAAGCATGAGTAGTGATTTCAACTAACTGAATACAATCTACACATTTATAGCAATCTACACATTTAATCTACACCACTAGATTTAAACGGCTGAGATCCAAATAACTTCCATGCAGTTCCATGCAACTGCGCCAACCAACTTCTGTAGCTGCTCTCTTAACTGAATGACCTAAGCCTTTTAGATGTAGATTTTAGAGCAAACAGTTAACAATCTCCACCTTGACTGCATCCTCAATAAACACCTTCATGACATCTTTTCCTCAAAATAGCTCCATCACAGGGCCGGGCTTACACTCTCTTGAACGAATTATTGTGAGAGCAAGCTCACCAATTCCATGCAATGCCTGAACTTAGATGTAGACAATACTTTGGTAAGCATATCAGCAGCATTATCTTCTGTAGAAACCTTTATCATCTTCACAACACCATTATTCACCATGTCTCTCACAAAATGATGTCTCACATCTATCTGTTTAGATCGTTCATGAAACACTTGATGCTTAGCAAGATGTAAAGCACTTTGACTGTCACAATTGATCTCAACATATTCTTGAACTATTCCAAAATCACCAATCATACCTTTCAACCATATGCTCTCCTTCATAGCTTCTATCATGGCCATGTATTCTGCCTCAGTTGTAGAAATAGCTACTACTGATTGTAGAAATGATCTCCAACTAACAGCAGTACCATAAAGATTGAAAATAAAACCAAACTATGATTTTTGTATAATCAGAGTCTACAAAACCAACTAAAGGATCACCTTTGAAATTATTTATCCTTTTGAATAGGATCCCATGACTTGCAGTCCCTTTTAGATATCTCAGAATCCATTTTAAAGCATTCGAGTGAGGTTTTTCTCGATTTCCCATGTACCTTCTTACAGCGCTCACACTATGTGAGATGTTTGGTCTTGTACACACCATAGTATACATTATGCTCCCAACAATGTTAGCATAAGGTATCTTTTCATTTCTTGTCTATCTTCAACTAATTGTGGACCTTGTTCAGAAGATAGCTTGGTCTGTTGAGCTATATTGATAGACACTTCTCTGCACTCATGCATATTGAACTTCCTCAACACCTTCTGGATATAATCATGCTGCACAAGCCAGTGTTCTCCATCCGTAGAATCCTTTTAGCATCTCCCAAGTCCATCTCAAAACTTCCTTAAAGATCTTGCTTTAACAGCTCAATCTCAGAAGCCTTATGGCTTGCAATGAGTATATCATCTATATACAATAGTAGATAAGCAACAACAACCTGTCCAACCTTCTTAATGTACACACAACTATCATATTTGGATCTCTTGAAGCCAATCTTAATCATATGATCATCAAATTTCTTGTACCATTATCTAGAGCTTTGTTTCAAACCATAAAGGGACTTCTTCAATAAACATACCTTATATTCATCTCCTAGCTTCATAAAACTCTCTGGTTGTGTCATATAGATCGTCTCTTCTAGGTATCCATGCAGAAAAATTGTCTTCAAGTCAAGCTGTTGCAATTCTAGATCAAATTGAGCTACCATGGCAAATAGTATTTTGATGGAACAATGCTTCACAACTGGTGAGAACATTTCATTGAAATCTATTCATTCTCTTTGTGTGAATACCCTTGCTACTAGCCTTGCCTTAAATCTAATCATATTATTCTTTATCACTTTAATTTTCTTCGGTTTCAACCGAAAAAAAAACTCACAAAATTGGTTAATGAGACGAAAAAGATTAGGGGTTGCTGTTTAAAAAGTAACTAAATAATCAGCCTAAATTTGGGATGATTATTAATCAATCATTTTGTACATTGGCTAAAATCACTAAACTACTCATATTAGTTTTATATGTATTTTTTCTTTTTCTTTAGGCAATGTTTGGTAGCCTGGATAAAGGCATATTAGTATAAGTATCAAGCAAGAACCGTGTGTTTGGTAGCCATTATTCGTTCACGCGAGGCCCGGGGTGTAATTTACTGATTCGGCTGGATAATGTATCCGACGCCCCCCTCGGATACAGTTTCTGGCGTAGCAATCTTAGTATATATGTCTTTATCTAGGTTACCAAACATTGCCTAAACTAATTTACTCATTCCAGAACTTAGTCTACCAAATAAAACGATGTACCAAACAGATGTGTGAAACAATCTTAGTATATTTATCTTAATAACCAAACACATAACTAAAATAGCTAATACGCAATTATCTTTCAAAGCAATCCAGATTTTATTAATGTGGATATATCCGTACCAGTATACCAAACATTGCCTAAGATTGCTACGCCAGAAACTGTATCCGAGGGGGCGTCGGATACATTATCCAGCCGAATCAGTAAATTACACCCCGGGCCTCGCGTTAAGACCGGGCCTCGCGTGAACGAATAATGGCTACCAAACACATGGTTCTTGCTGGATACCTATACTAATATACCTTTATCCAGACTACCAAACATTGCCTTAATGTTTCTGCTAATATTGCAAAAATCTTGATTAGATGACAAAATCAACTAGATTATTTACCAAAATTATTCTTTTTTAGAATTCCTAAGAGCATTTTTAATCAATAATTCTAGTATGATTTTACGAGAATTTCTCTAAATAATGCTCCAATTATTTGTGAATTGAAGGGGTTTAATTTATTATTTATGCAACACCTAAAAGTTTGCTAGTTTTCTTATAATAAATTCAAGATTGAAAAAACTAAAATTCATATTAGATATGAGATAGTATAATTTTGTTCGTAATCAATCAATCTAAATACATAGTTAATTATCAATAAGCAGTGCAATCTGATTTTATTTGATCGATCTTATTAATCCCATCAGACAAAGTAATTGCCGCCAAGGGGAATGTATTGGGGCCTGTTTTTAGCTGTGCACACTTAATCTGTTAATCTCTTGCGCAGCCCCTAATTTATTTACTTTTTAAACCGCAGCTCCTAAAATGTTTTGCGCAGCCCCTAAATGCTAAAACTTCATGTTAATGCAGTCAATGATGTGATGTTTTTCGATCGATTAGTATGCAAATAAAGTACGAATTTTTCTTTTCTTTTTCGTCTCATTAACAAATTTTATGAGTATTCTTTTTTTTTTTCCCTGGTATGCAAAATCAATATTTAGGCATCATCAATGGTGTACCCAAAATTAGGTACATAACTTTGTCACATCACCACCACATCAAAACTTATGTACCAACTTTTTTTTAAATACTTACTCACCCACAATCATTTAGATACATATATTAATTTTTAGGGTCCCACCATTATATTATTCATATTTTCTTAATTCATCTTTAATTTTAATACATGTTTTATTATATACTTTCATTTATAAATATTTTTATATAATTAAACCATCCTTAATAAATTTTATGTTTTATTTGTATTTTTAAAATTTATATATATATATATATATATAATTTAATTTGTAAAAATAATATTTTAATGTTTATTCAAATTTTAAATATTAACTTAATTTATAAGGATTATAAATTAGATCTATAGACGCAGGTTTAGGGCCTAAGGAGTATAAAATTCTAATAAATTAAATAAAATCATTTTAAGTTATAGAAGCATGTTTAGGACCTAAGGACTATAAATTTGATCTATAGACGAAGGTTTAGGACCTAAGGACTATATATTTGATCTATAGACGCATGTTTAGGACCTAAGGACTATAAATTTGATCTATAGACGCAGGTTTAGGACCTAAGGACTACAATTATTATTTCTGTATTTTGTACATTTAGTAACGTTATAGTAATAATTTATTAAATTAAATTGAATTCGAATTTATCTTCAATTTATTTTAGATTTCATTTATAATTAAAATAAAAAAAATAATGATTTTTTCCCATTTGGTAAGAATTTAAAACCTACATAAATTAAATTAGTAGATAAAAAATGATATACGATATGAAAATATAGAAGGAAATGCTAACGGAAAAAAAAAATAGATGAATAGACAAAAAAAACAATAAAAGAAAGAAAGAATTGCATTTTTTTTATGAAGAAGAATAGAAATGAAATTTCACATAAAAGATAAAGGAATTAAAGTTTGGCAAAAAAAAAAGTAAAAAAAAATATATAGAAAAGGAAAATTGGGACCCACATGCACATTTTCTCTCCATTTTTATCGCTACCATTTTCAAATTTTACTTCTTTTAAAATTTGCTCCACATTAGTTTGTACCAACTTTTGGTACAAAAATAGTGTTTTGTACCTAAAAAGAAAGATCAA
Source organism: Perilla frutescens (assembly GCA_026008535.1). NCBI lineage: Eukaryota > Viridiplantae > Streptophyta > Magnoliopsida > Lamiales > Lamiaceae > Perilla > Perilla frutescens. Next base: position 30,417,168 of record BRKX01000014.1, on the reverse strand, counting down.
TGGGGATGGCCTTATAGTGATGAGCCACATCTGACCCACACAATAGCTAATAATTTTGGGTCAATAATATTATCAACTTTTGTATTTAAAAAGTTTTAAAAGTTCATAAATAAAATCAATAAGTTTAAAAGTCCACATTGCAATTGCAATTGAAATTAGCTAAAAATCATGTATGATTATTTACTCCCTCTATCCCAATTATATAGTCAATTTTCTATTCGTACGTAGATTAAAAATATTTATTAAAACAATATACAAAAATTAAACTTCTAAAATTACCTATGTTTAAGATTTATAACTTCCAAAAAAATAGATAGATAGCTTTTTAATTTCTAAAATCTAATAAAAATGTACTTGCATATCATTATGAAAAAATAATATTAATTTTATAATAAGATTATACAATTGAGACCCTCTAGACCTCTAGAATAGTAAGAGAGAGTAAGATTGAGACTCTTATTACACTACTAAATATTCGTTCAAAAAAGAGCTATTAATGTCCTCTTGGGGATGGCCTAGTGGTGGAGTGTGTTTCTTGAGCCCAAAGGTTTCAAGTTCGACCCAAACACCACCTGACCTACCAACCTGCGAAATATGATTTACCTCCCCTGTGTAAATTTGCAAGCTATAACACAGAAGTGGAGTTTACAGACTATTAAATAGGAGCGGTATTTATCCAATATGCATCACGGTAGTGCCTGCGAGTTACTCTGTACGTTTAAAAAAAAAAAAAGAGCTATTATTCATTCTAGCACATAGAAATCGAAACTGAAGTTTGCAAGAATATCACGAGCTATGATGCGATTTTATAAACACACCTCACTGATGACGTCATCCTTTTGAATAAATCCAAAATTTGGCTACTATAAATACCGTTCATTCCACCATGTGTACTAGGCGGCTAATAACATCTAAAATTAAAACCCAACTAATTTGCATTTTCGATCAGTTGTCTATATATATGATAAACCTTATTCGTTGTAAAAGGAAAATGGCGAAATCACCGGAAACAGAGCACCCGGTTAAGGCTTTCGGGTTGGCTGCAAGAGATACATCTGGCGTTTTTTCTCCTTTCAAATTCTCAAGAAGGTGTGGTCTGAACCTCAAAACTATTGATTTTCATGTATTTTCTAATCAAATTAAATTTAAAAACGAGGACGTAAAAGTGTTTAATGGTGATGCTTGCAGGGCCACTGGCGAGAATGATGTGCAGTTCAAAGTTCTCTATTGCGGCGTTTGTCATTCTGATCTTCACATGATCAAGAATGAGTGGGGAGTCACCCGGTATCCTATCGTACCCGGGTTAGTGCTCTCTCTCTCTCTCTCTCTCTCTCTCTCTCTCTCTCTCTCTCTCTCTCTCTCTCTCTCTCTCTCTCTCTCTCTCTCTCTCTCTCTCTCTCTGTTTTGGGGATTCTGATATTAATTGGATGCAGGCATGAGATTGTGGGCATAGTAACAGAAGTGGGCAGCAAGGTTGAGAAATTCAAGGCGGGCGACAAAGTAGGCGTGGGTGGCGTCGTGGGATCATGCCGCGAATGCGATCAATGCAGCAACGATCTCGAGAACTATTGCGCCAAACTAGTCCTCACATACAACGCCACTTACTTCGACGGAGCCATCACATACGGCGGCTACTCCGATCTCATGGTGGCGGATGAGCACTTCGTCATCCGTTGGCCTGAAAACTTAGCCATGGACGCCGGCGCTCCTCTCCTCTGCGCCGGCATTACTAATTACAGCCCTCTCAGATATTTCGGGCTCGACAAACCTGGACTAAACGTGGGCGTGGTGGGTCTGGGCGGCCTTGGCCATCTTGCTGTCAAGTTCGCCAAGGCTTTTGGGACAAATGTCACCGTCATTAGCACTTCTCTCAGCAAGAAGAAGGAAGCCATCGAGAATTTGGGCGCTGATGCATTCTTGGTTAGCCACGATCCTCAGGAGATGGAGGTAACTTATATATATACACATCCAGAGATTCGAGAGTATCACTGTTCAAAACTCTATAAATATACACGTATAAAGAAGAGATATTTGTGTGTGTTTTGTGTAGGGTGCGGCAAGCACATTGGACGGCATAATTGATACTGTGTCGGCAAACCATCCCCTTCTACCGTTGATAAACTTATTAAAGCCTCATGGGAAGCTTATCATGGTGGGAGCACCAGAAAAGCCCCTGGAACTCCCTGTGGTTCCCCTGATTTTGGGTTTGTATTTTTCAATATTTTGTGCATGACAAATTAAGTCTAAATGCAGATTCAAGTTCATATATACGTAAGAGTTTGTGTGTGCTGACACAAGATTTGATTTCCCAACTGTAGGGAGGAAGTCGGTAACCGGGAGCGGAGGCGGAGGGGTGAAAGAGACGCAGGAGATGGTGGATTTTGCTGCGGAGCATAATATATTACCCAATGTGGAGATGATCCCGATAGACTACGTGAACACGGCGATGGACCGTCTCTTAAAATCTGATGTGAAGTATCGCTTCGTCATTGACGTTGCAACTTCATTGAAAACTGATTGATGAGTAGTGTAGTAAAATGCCACCGCCAACCGAAAAGGGCCTAGTCAGCACATTATGTGATAAAGTATAGTTAGTTGCTATACTATACTATGACGGTGCGTCGTGTGCGTATAGTAAGCCTCACAATGTCACAATATTATCAAGACTTGTATGAAATCGATTGTAAAGATTTACTTTTATTTATCTCTTGTGATTGAAATGATGATTTCTTATGGCTTTTGTTGGATGATTATCACTATGATGAGTAGCTAAATTCTCTCATTAGCGGTAGATAATCGAATTGGTTTTGATCATTGCTTGTGATTGTTGATTGAATTGAATTCCATTATATAAATGGCCAATATTTGATATTGCTAGGTAGTAGATGAGATCGATAGAAGATTCTACTACTCGACTAGGATTCTATCAACACTAGATTGACCGGAAACGCATGCCTAATTGTTAATCTTGATCACATAGTTTTTAGCCTTAAGGACTAGTTTGGTATGCTTGATAAGGGGTGATTGATAGATTTATCACAGTTAATCAAGTGTTAGGTTTATTGAATGCAAACCTGAGATTGATGAGCAGCCCGGGAATGTTGGTGTTGTTATCCACCAATTGCATGATAACTAATCCATTCATTTTCTATGTGATAAATAATCCATCCTTTCACCCAGAAATAAAATTTACTTGCATACCCTTTGAAGGGTGACAAATTAAATAAAAATAATTACAAGAAATTTGGGGATCTTTTACCCATAGAAGTGATTTTCGAAGAAGAAGTGTGTGTGTGTGTGTGTGTGTGTGTGTGTGTGAGAGAGAGAGAGAGAGAGAGAGAGAGAGAGAGAGAGAGAGAAAGAGATAACTGCAATACTGCATGATGGGGTTGTAATCTTGGGAGAGAGGGATGGGGTTGTAGGCTGGGTGGGGAAGAAGAATCACAAAAATTAAAAATTGTAGGGGGAGAGAGAGAAGGTTGTAGGATTGGTGGGGATGAAGAAAATCAAAAGGGAGAGCGGTTGTGTGGAAAAAAACAAATAAATTTTATTTTGTTTATTTTCAAACTCTTTTTTAATTGTTGCTTCTTATTTAGAAATGGAAATATTTAATATCTGTTTGTTACTCCATTCCGTGGTTTTAATTTTTAATAGTTACAGTTTTTATCATATTTTCTTTTATAAAAGATTACTAATTTATTAAAATTATTAATAAATATTTTAAAGTTTGAATAATTAAAATTTTAAAATTTCATAAAAATAATAATATGGAGGGAAAATTTGGTATATTGGTACATTTTAATCTCAATCCTTCAATCGAAACATAATATTGATAAATTATCCTACATCATTAAAATCGCTATCAAATAATCCAAACAAAAGATTATTAATCAATAAATAGTGCAATCCTACCATATCCAATTAATCTTATTTATCCCATTAGATAAGCCAAACAAGGCCTAAAGGTTTAGCCGATTGAAACGAAAGCTATTGAAGTTATCATTTTGGTGGAGTTGATTGTGTGATTAAATTGATGAAGTTAACTTAAATCGAGTTTGGCGAGAAACCGATGAGAGAATCTATACCCTAATACCCGTTATATTATCATACTTGTCTACTTTACTCTTGCATGTTTATTATTGTCTTGTTTTAATTAAGTTGTTCTTAATTCGACCCTTCAAACTATTGATTTAGAATGTTTAGAATTGTGTTTAATTAATGTGTGTAACGCGAGAAGAATAATCGTCCTGTTTAGCTTTCTTTGAGAATATGACTTGGGCCGGCTCACCACCCTGCATCAACCCCGTCCTATTGCGGGTCTGTCGGACTCAAAGAGTGTTTCGAGATGTAACAATGGAACTAGTCCGTCTTTAGCCTTTATTTTAAATTAATTAAATAGGTAGAATTAGTAATGACGGAATAGTTCCATCATTAAATTTAAATATTTTAATTATTTACATCTGAAAAGGCTAACGATGGACTAAATTTATTGTTAATGTTTTAATTATTTTAATTATCTAATTCTGAAAAACCCTAACGACGGAATATATATGTCGTTACATGTAACAAGGGTATGTTTGTCATTAGATGTAGGCGTGAAACATTCCCGTCCTTTTAAACCCTTAAAAGTAGTAGCGACGAACATTATGTTGCTAGTTTGTCGCAAGTGCTAATGGAATGGTGTTAGTCACTAATATATGTCGCTAAATTGCGAATTTCTTGTAGTGATTAGCTTCCTGATACATATGGCGTAAGCCAACAATTCCCCCACCTTGAACAACTTTAGGTAGTGGGATTAACTCCCTTTCGATATACTCCATGCTCTCTTCATCATTGTCTAGATAACGAATTGCCAACGGTGAATCTGAATATACTACACACATAAACAGCCCTTCCTATGAACAGAGTCCCACTCCCTAGAGTATACCATTAATCTCAGGATTAAGAACCAAGTTAGGCTTCAGAATCGACTTCACCAAAGCCGCCGGAATGTGTCTCTCAAAATCCCAAACCACCACCCCTACACCAAAAAGATTGACATCTTCGTTAACAACAGCATCGACATCTAGACTAAACACTCCTTCCTTTGTTTTCTCTGGTGCTATCCATTACCGCAGTCCATCCTTTTATTCAACTCAGTTAGTTTTTATAAGATTAGCCCCTGTGTATTTTCTATATGAAGTATTAGAAATTTGTCATTTCAAACAACCTTTTATTAACCTATTTTCTAGTTGTTGAATGTGAGTGGAGTGCATCTCTAGTTTTCACTTAGAGTTGTTTTTTTTTTAAAAAAAAAAAAGGTAAATTTTGAATTTCAAGAGAAATTAAGGGCTGAGAATTGCTTGGCAATACAAATTTTGGGGAACATAGTTCAGAGACTCGGAGAGGTAAAGTTCCGAGATACTTCTCAGTTTTACACCTCTCTTACTGTTTTTTTATTCGATAATGTGGTTAGCAGGCCGGTTATGAGGGAGTGCAAGATGCTCATGTACAGGGCCCAATTTTGAGGGCCCGAAAAAAAAAATCATTTATATGATATATGATATATCTGATTATCTATTGTTCCCCTCCATTAAACCACAACGGTTGTGTGGTATTAGATATATCTCTCTCTCCTCCATTAATCGATCTCGCAAGAATAAAAAGAATTCAATCTTCAATTTCAATTCTGCACTTCTCATCTTTCTTTACCGTTAGACTCAACAATTTTATTTATTTCCATTTTTCCATGGAAGAAAAATATTTCTCTTAAGTTCTGATTCATCCACCGATCTGCTTGTCATTCAATATTTACAAAAAAGAAATAAAAATTATCGTTCGGAACAATATATGTTGCTGTGTTGCACTGCTGCAATTATGTTCTTGCGCTGCTTCTGTTGCAGTTCTCTCTCAATGTTTCGGTGAATCTACATCGCCTTTTTTCCAACTAGTTTTTTTATTTGTTCAGTATGTTAATTTGATCTCATCTCAATAATATTGTCTACAATTTATCATATCCTTGAAGCATATGATTATATTTTACTTTTAGATTTTATTCTCTAATAATTGGTAGGACTAAAGTCAATTTATAATTTATTATCAATTTTATAGAGCACTTGTGAGTTACTGCAATTCTAATTTTCAAGAAGAGTATCGATTGGATAATTATGTTAGTCTTATAATTACGTTATCTAATGATTAATCAGATTAACAATTTACATTTAGGACAGGGGGCCACATTCAATACTTGTTTTTTGTTGGAATGGCAGATAACATTTTTAGTTGGATTCAACAACATAAGATAGTTTCAGTAAAATACTGAAATACAACACAACATGATCGGTGTGTTGTTTGATATTTGATTCTAAGCCTGTGCTTTTTCTGAATTTTGTAGATTATGATTTTGGTCCTAGTTACAGAGTTACAATTCTGCAATTCTAATTGTGAGTTATATATGACTGCAATTCTAATTTGGCATTTCTGCTTCTACTCTTGATATTTTGAAATATTTTTAAAAGATTTGCATTGTTTTCCTAATATAGTTATTGCATATAGAATTTTATTAATTATTCATGTGATTGTTGCATCTGCAGAAAGAAGCTTTTTAAAATTGAAGTTATTGGAGTCATATCTACGTTCGACAATATTGTTGCAAGAAAGACTTAATAGATTAACGATGATAGCCATAGAAAATGATCTTTTGGATAAAATAGAATATGAAGATTTGGTTGATGAATTTGCTTCAAAGAGTGCTAGAATAATATCACTGTTTGATTTGAGATTGTACTTGGATGTTATCAATATAAATAAAGTTGTTTGAATTTTTTATTTTTCTTTCTCATCAAAATATACTTGTAATATGCTAATGTTTAGAAATTTATAACTAAAATTAAAATTTAACATTCTTTCAATATTAGGGGGATAATTTTTAAAATTAGCTCAGGGGTCACCAAATTTTTAAGACGGCCCTCGTGGTTAGTAGGCTAGTAGCCATATTAGTCTACCATTATTTGTAGGGATGTAAATGAACAGAGTCGCTCGCGAGCTATTTAGAGTTTGGCTCGAAAAAAGCTCGTTTGAAGTTCATTCATTTTCTAAATGAACCGAGCTCGATAAAATTATCGAGTTGAGCTCGAACAAAGTAGTATTCAGCTCAGCCGGCTCGCGAACATGTTTGAACTCAAACTTAATCGAACATGTTCACGAACATGTTCATGAATATTATAAATATTTCAAAAGGGTAAATAAAATAAGCTATTTTTTCAACTCGAGCTCGAATATGTAAATTAAACAAGCTTTTTTTTTCGAGCATTTGAGCTCGGGCTTGCTTAGAAAATTTTCGAGCATTTCACTAACCGAACTTGAACCAAATTCGAACATGATAAATATTTATCGAACCGAGCTTGAACAAAAGAAAAAAAAAGTTCGAATCGCTCGAGCTCGAACTTAAATATTCCTTAACGAGCCGAACTCGAGCATCAGGGTGTTTGGCTCGATTCGGTTCGTTTACAACCCTAATTATTTGGTATTTCACTTAACTTACATTAGTTGAAAAAGAAGAAATATAATACCCTTCAACCTGACTTCTTTCATCCTTTTTGCTGGCAATTAAATCTGAACATTTCCATTCTAAAAATATAATGGTAGAGCATGCATGTGCTTGATAAACAGATGGAAAGTCAGAGTGCTGTAATTCATTTTGTATTCATGCCTTCAACTAAAGCCCTTGCCCATAAAAATCCTTATATATGACTAGATATCTGATGTAGGTCAATATTCAAGATATCACCAAACAAATTACTATGATGTTTGATAGGAGAGCTCCATGCCATGGAGTAGAATAAGTTTCCATCATCATCATCATCATCATCATCATCATCATCATCATCATCATCATCTCTTTCAGTCCTAGAAGATGCACTGTAATTAATTAGTAATTTGTCAAGATTGGTTGATAGTGTTGGCCACATCGATGACGAAGCGGTACTTGATATCAGCTCTGAGGAGGCGCTCCATAGCAGTGTTAACGTACTCGATTGGGATCAGTTCAATATCTGCCTTAATATTATGCTTCGCCGCGAAATCCATCATTTCCTGCGTCTCTTTCATTCCTCCAATGCCACTCCCGGCTACCATCTTTCTCCCTGCATGCACGTTCGCAATAAGCTATCAAATCAAGAATTTGTGTTTATCTAATGAGAGAGAATGAACAAGCATATATTAATGTACCTGCAAGCAGAGGAAAGACTGGAAGCTCGAGAGGCTTATCGGGGGCGCCCACCATGATAAGCTTCCCGTGAGGCTTCAATAGCCCGATCAGCGGCATCAGAGGGTGACCAGCTGGTACTGTATCAAGAATACCATCCATTCTTCCCGTAGCGCCCTATTTCCATTATTAATTAGTATTCACACATTATTAATTAGTCCATATATAATGCAGATCTAATGTATGTGTAGCAGGAAAAAAAAATAAAAAATAAAAAAGGAATTACCTGCATCTGATCTTCATCTTTACTTATCAAGAATGAATCTGCGCCAAGATGTGCAAGAGCTTCCTCCTCCTTGTTAGGAGAGGTGCTAATGACTGTGACCTTAACACCGAAAGCCTTTGCGAATTTGACGGCAACATGACCTAATCCGCCTAAACCTACGATGCCGATGTGCATGCCGGGTTTGTCTAGTCCATAGTATCTCAAGGGGCTGTAGGTGGTGATTCCGGCACATAGAAGAGGAGCAGCAGAATCCAGAGGCATATTCTCCGGTATACGAACGACGAAATGCTCGTTAGCAACCATGATATCAGAGTAACCACCATATGTGAGGCTTCCATCAGAGTAATGTCCACTGTATGTGGGTATATTCTTGGAACAGTAGTTCTCTAGATCATCTGCACAGCTCTCGCATGATCGGCACGAACCCACCATGCATCCAACGCCAACTTTGTCTCCTACTTTGAAATTCTGTACCTTCTTCCCTACCTCTGTCACCTCTCCTACAATCTCATGCCTGCAATGAGATTATTCATGTAAATTGATTAATTCACAGCATATATAATACAAAATTAAAGGAATACAAGGAGGGAGAGAGAGAGAGAGAGAGAGAGAGAGAGAGTAGAATCTTACCCTGGAACAAGAGGATACTGAGAGAAGCCCCATTCGTTCTTGATGTAATGAAGATCAGAGTGGCAGATCCCACAATACAACACTTTGAATTGAACATCCTCATCACCAGTAGCTCTGCAGTAGGAAATATTAAAATTTTGTTTCTACAGATGGCTAAACGTAACTATGTATCAAATTATAAAGAGATGCAATAGTCTCATCATGGATGCATCAAAGATACGAATTTAAAGTGGTTTACTAACAATACGTTGGCTATCTTATTGTTAGCTACCTCCCTAGCTCTAGGGTCAGTTTCATGGAATTCCAACAAATAGACTAAACGAAAAAGATTGAAATCCTCAAGATTTTCTCATACTTATTGTAGTTGAGACTCCGTAAAGAATAGATCACAAGAATAATCACCTTCTGGAGAGAGAGAGAGAGAGAGAGAGAGAGATGACCTTCTGGAGAAGTAGAAAGGGGCGAGTGGGGAAGATGAGTCTGTGGCAGCCCATCCAAAGGCCTTGACAGGGTGCTCTGTTTCGGGCGATTTCTCCATCTTATAATATATATACTTTTGGAAGCAAAATGAAAGCAATAATTAGGAAAGTGGGAGAATTGGAAAAATGAGTAAGTGGTCTTTGGCAGAAGGTGAAAGAGAGTGGTATTTATAGGAAAGAGTTTGCTCATGATGCATTTGCTTAGCGCAGTGCTGCGGCTGTGTGTGTATAATTGACTTCAATTTTCATGAATTTTAGGCAACAGAATTTGAATTATATACCAATAAAACTTGCAAAACAAAAAAAAGAAGAAGAAGTTTTGCATGTTACAATATTATTATACGATTAGCCTCCATAGTTTGTTACGCAAAATTTAGTTGAATCAAATCCATCATTACTTTGAATTAGTTTTATGATATGAGAGGGAGAGAGAGGGAGAAGCGAAAAGGGAGTAGCAGAAGCAGAGTGAGAATAGAAGCGGTGGTGGTGTAAAAGTTGGCGGACTTTAAACAAAACAAATGTGTGTGTGAGTGCGTTTTCTTTTTATTTGAATGTGCTGATTTATAATTTGATATACAAAATAGTGGAAGCGGATTGCGCCGGAGTTATCCTCTACCATCATCACATCTGACGTGTCCCACGCTTACAAAAAAATGGACGTTTCTATCTCTTGCTTTCATATCATCACCTCCATCAATAATACTCTCTCCATTTGTTTTTTTTTGTTATTTCAGGGGTTTTTTTTTTTTTTTTTGGATTGTTGTTTTATATATTTGGACACACTCTTTCTCAAATTTAACCTTACAAATATATGGAGAGAGAAAAAAATTTCAACTTTTTAGGAAAATATAAATGAATAAGATTTTATGTAATATAAAAGGGAGGGATATATTAATCCAAAAAAATAATTATTAATTCTAAATTAAAATTCTAAAACAACAAACAAAACAAAACGGATGGAGTATTATGACAACATACCTAATTACTATAATCATAATATCAAAAACACATATTTAGGTTCCCTTAATTTAAATACTTTACTTTCGTTTCTAAATATTAGGTTTGCGTACGTTCAATTTTTTTTTTCAAAATTAGGCCCTCCAACTTTTGTTTGTAAAAATATAATCCTCATATCACAATGTGCATTTAGTTAGGTCTTTATTTTTGCTTAGAGTTGTAAATGTCAAACTAACTCAAGACAGATCATAAAGTAAATCATTTGGAGAAGATGAGAGAAATCTAATGAAGAAGCAAGAAAGTATATTAGGAGCTTGTACAAAGATAAGAGGCAAAAAGTGAAGTTCAAACAAATCACAATCCAAACTAAAAAAGGGGAAACTAGGATTCAAGGAAAAGACAGAAATATCCTTGTTCTAAAAGCTAAATTACATAAATACTTCTAACATCCTCCCTCAAACTTGAGGTGTTGCAGTAACGAGCATCGAAAATTTGCCAACCAATAAGCAGAAACGCTGAAGCGGAAGAGACTTAGTGAACAAGTCAGGGATTTGCGATGACGAGGCAATGAATGGGAGAGTGAGGGTGCCAACCTGGAGGTGATGTTGAGTGAAGTGACAATCAATTTCGATATGCTTGGTCCGTTCGTGAAAAACGGAGTTGTGGGCAATCTGGATAGCACTCTTATTATCACAGTACATATGAGTGGGCTCATAGAGAGGAACCCCCATATCAACAAGTAACCGATGAAGCCAAACAATCTCAGTGGTAGTGGAAGTCATGGCCCTATATTCGGCCTCAGTGGAGGAGCGAGAAACAACTTGTTGTTTCTTGCTTTTCCAGGATATGAGAAAATATCCAAGAAACACACAAATATCAGTGGTAGACTTGCGATCAACAGGGTCACTAGCCCAATCAGCATCAGAGTAAGCTCGCAGTATGAGAGAAAAAGTAGAAGAAAATAGTAAACTCTGAAACATAGTACCTCGGAGATACCGCAGAATTCGAAGAACGGCAGCCCAATGGGTGGTGGTGGGAGATAAGACGAACTGACTAACCATATGAATATCATAGGCAATATCCGGATGAGAGATAGTAAGATAAACCAAACTACCAACAATAATGCGATACAATGTTAGATATTCTAAGGAAACGCCATCAGATGGTGAATAACGGACATTGGCTTCCATAGGAGTGTCAATGATGTCACCGACAAATTTAGATTGGGAAATAAGGTATCCCTTAGGAGACCAACAAATATCAATACCTAGAAAGTAGCGGAGAGGACCAAAATCTTTTATCTCGAAGCGAGTGGCCAAATCTGATTTCAAAAGAGAAATCCCATCTGTATCGCTACTGGTAATGATCATGTCATCAACATACAAAGAGAGAAGAATAATGCCAGAAGATGAATCCTTAATAAAGAGAGCACAATCGTTGTCACTGGAATGAAAACCAAGAGAAAGTAGAGCATCTAAGAATGTGTCATACCAGGAACGAGAAGCTTGTTTTAGCCCATACACCAATTTTTTTAGCTTACAAACATGTCCAGCCTTGTGAAGGACATCGGGTGGGGGAGTCATGTAAGCCTCATCAATAAGATCTCCATGTAAGAAAGCATTCTTAACATCCATCTGGGTGGTAGGCCATTGGCAGACCGAAGCAACATCAATAATGGTGCGAATGGTGGTCATCTTGGTAACCGGCACAAAAGTTTCCTCATAATCCAAGTCATACTGCTGTGAGAAACCTTTTGCCACCAATTTGGCTTTGTATCGTTCAATCGATCCATCGGACTTAGTCTTGATCTTGTAAACCCAACGAGAGCCAATAGCATGTTTACTTCATGGAAGAGGTACCAAATCCTAAGTCTTAGTCTTGGATAAAGAATCTAGTTCATCTGCCAATAGCCTGCTGCCACAAAGGATCAAGAGCAGCCTCTTTGTAGGAATTAGGCTCCAAAATCTTGTGAATAGAGGTAAGAAACGAGGTAAAAGAGGGAGAATAAAAAGAGTAAGCAAAATCAAGGAGACAAGTGGACTTACGAATGTGGTTAGAATGATGAGGAGGAGGATCATCAGCCCAAGGACGCGGAGAAGGAATAGGCGAGGTAGGAGGGATTGTAGCATCATCATGTGGATCATGATCAATACCTGCAGGGTCAGAGTCAACATTACTGCCAAAAGGGTCAGTGGGGATGAGATTAAATCGGGACACAGTATGAGAGTTAGATTAAATAGAGAAGAAAGGAATACGCTCGAGAAAGTATACATGCTGGGAAACATATAACTTGTGACCGACGGGGTCAAAATAGCGATACCCTTTTTGAGCATCTCCATAACCTAAGAAAACACATAAAGCAAAGCGAGATGATAGCTTAATACATTCAATATGAGGTCAAATAACATAGCAAGCACTCCCAAAAACATGTAAGAAACTATAATCATGAGCATGACCAAAAAGACTCTCAAAGGGAGACATACCCAAAGTAATCATAGAAGGAATTCTGTTTATCAAGTAAACAGTAGTGAGAGCAGCTTCACCCCAAAACTCACTAGGAACAGAGGCAGATAAAAGAAGGGAATGGGCGGTCACCATAATATGTCGATGTTTTCTTTCGGCAACCCCATTTTATTCAGAAGTGTCAGTACAAGATGTTTGATAAATGTCAGTAGTAAGAATCTCACAAAACCTGTTGGAAGTTTATTCCCCACCCAAATCACATCTAAAACATTTGATAACTTGTGAAAATTGAGTTTTCACAAGAGCACCAAAGGCAACATAAATACTCAGGAAATCAGAACGGTGCTTCATCACATAAAGCCAACAGTAGCGAGTATGATCATCAATAAAAGAGATATAATATCTTGACCCTCCCTTAGTAGCAATAGGGGAATGACTCCAAACATCAGAGTGAATTAAATCAAAAGGAGATTTGGTGACAGTGTTACTTTTAGATAAAGGTAAGGCAAAAAATTTGGCCAGCTTGCAACCATTACAAACAGAAATGTCATGACCCTTAACCTTTCCTAAAGACCTAGTAGAAACAAGATAATTCAAACGAGAAGATGATACATAACCAAGGCGAGAATGCCACAAATAAAAGTCAGATGAAGAAGGACTCAAACGAAAACTAGACAAATCCACACTAGAAGCAGCAACATTAGGAACCTAAAGATCATCCATGATGTATAATCCTCCCTGCCTATGGCGTGTCCCAATCCGCCTCTTGAAATGAAGATCTTGTGCATGACAATCAGTAGAAGAAAAAGTGACCGTGCATCCAGAATAACAAAGTTAACCAACAGAAATTAAATTTAATGCTAGTTTAGGAATGTGGTAGACACGGGGAAGAGAAACATGGGACAAGACAACAGACCCAACACCCGCTAAAGGCATAGGAATACCATCAGCAGTCACAACAGAAACAAAATTGGAAGGAATTAGAGAAACAAAGGAGTCAGCAGTGGGAGACATATGGTGGGATGCTCCCGAGTCCAAGAGCCAATCTGAAGAGGATATACATGTGGAAATCGGAGTGGGTAAACCTGTAGCAGCGACATAGCATGAGGCTGCTGGTTGAGGAGTGTCTGAAGTTGTTCAAGAAGTGCATCGGCAGAAGTGGCACTAGAAGAAGAAGCTGCAACAGCTGTGTTGTGAGGCCTAGGATGTCGTGGCTAGAAACCTGAAGAAGGATGTCGAGAACTTGAAGAAGTGCCTTTGTTGGCCAACAGTGGACATTGAGCTTTCCAATGTCCTGGTTGGTGACAAAAGTTACATTCATTGGGCTTTGAATTTGGTCGATTCTGGTTCATGTTCTGATGTGGATTCTGAAAATGCTAATTCTAATTCTGTATGGGATGAGAATGGGTTGCCAAAACATATTGGTTTGGTGATGGAATGATCCATTTCATTGTTCCAGACTTGAGTCTAAGCTCTTCAGTAATGAGTTCATTGACGACAGCGTCAACAGTAGGCTTAGGACTACGATGTAGGATATTACCATGTAATGCTTCAAAGTCATCACGAAGGGCCATCAGAAATTGAACGAGACGTTGCTCTTCACACCTAGCAATGTAAGAAGGAAAAGCTCTAAGCTCTGCTGATTCTGTCATGGCCAACTAATCCCAAAAATTTGTCATAGCGGAATAGAAATCTTAAATGCTCATATCTTTCTGTTGGAAAGTGTGAATATCCATTTCTAGTTGATACTGCTTGGCAAAATTAGACTGTGTACAACCTCTCCAGATGATCCCAAACTTGTTTAGCAGTATCATACTTAGCCAATTGCATACCGATGGAGTTATCAACTGAGTTATTGATCCAAGTAATAATCTTGGAATTATTAACCTGTCAAACCTCCATTTGTTCTTCATACTATTCATTACCAGCCTCAATAGGCTTCGATTTCATTCCACACACATATCCCCACATCTTCTTTCCCATCAAAAAAATCTCCATAACATAACTCCAATAAGTATAATTCTTTTCATCTAAACGAGCACTGATGGACTGCACCGAGTCATCTCTCTCGGCAGCCATAGTGAAAATAAAAGCAAAAATAGCAAAAAAACAAACAAAAATCCCACAATCCAAGACAAAGTAAACAAATTGAAGAATTGAGTCGAACATCATCATGTTCAAGCTCGACTTGTTAAAGAATATTCAACGTGCCAAATAGCTAATATATGTTTATGCAGGATCGTGTTATATTAAATACTTTAATATTTTTAAAATATTGGATCTCCAGTTATTATTTATTTATAAATCTCAAACACAATTCCTATTTACTTTTGGTGAAGCTAACCTATGAAGCCCAAGAAAAATATCATTACTTTTAATTCATTTCTTCCGAAGTTCATTTCATCTCTTGGTGAGCTAATGCCAATTTTCAAAATCCTCCTCCCATACGAGAGGTTATCAGCTCAAAGGAAAGACCAGAAATTGTGTTAAATCTTAATCTTCAATCAACCATTTGTACCCACCGATTTTTCTCTAATCACAATCAAGTTTGATCCTTGATTCAAGATTTTCATTTTCGAGCTCTAGCATACTAGTATAAATAGAAGAGCTTTAATTCACAATAGTTACACCAACTCAAGCAATAATCTATTCCTTTTTTACATTTTGAACGTCTCTCTCTCTCTCTCTCTCTCTCTCTTCATCTTAGTTCGTCGAGGTAGTTCTTCTTCAGTCTTTTTATTCCTCTGTATTTACGACTTCATTTAGGAAGTCATGGAAGTTTTCTTTGTCTATCATTTTCTCATTTTGGACCTCTGATTTTTGTCAAGCAAACCAATGATTTTTCTTTGTGTAAACATTGCCACATTTAAGTTTGGATAGCCTGGTCATGAACTTAAGTAGGCTATGGGAGTGGGTCCTAACTATTTAATGACGGTGGCTTCATTTTAAATTTAATTTCTAATGAGTTGGGCTAAATGAGGCGGTCTTCTTTTATGGAAATTCTAAACACAATCTCATTTTACTCTTTACAACCCTCAGTATTTAATAAAATATAAATGTAATAAGACTTGTTTATCCCTTAGTTTCCAATTCCTCTATCATAACCCCCCTATACCATAACCCCCAACTTATTAACAAAAAAAAAGGGTTAAAATGATGGACTAAATTTATGTCATATCTATTCCTAAGCATTTTCGGCTAACTCTTCCATTGTATATTTCCCACCGTTGGTCTCAGGCCTCCCGTCTGCACATTGTTTGCTAGAGTTTTCTGATAAATTAAGTAAATCAAAGGGTTTATTATCCTCCCATTTAAAATATAGAAAATGTTGTTGGACAATTTCTAACAATTCGTCCTTATAATTCAACAAAGCAAATAATGCTTAAGTGGAGTTTAACGTCCCTAACTTTAGGAAATCTATTGGTTCTCCAAATTCATGTTTGATTTGTAGAAACAATTTTTTTGATGAATTTAATTCTCAAAACTATTAGTGCATAGGATATAATGAAATCTAACAAAAAGAAAGCAAATGAGGAGTCAACAAATTAAGATACAATGAAAGCTCCAACACCTCGAGAGGGTTGACAACCGATGTTGCCAATAAGTGATCGGCCAAAATTTAACACAAACTATAAGAGGATGGGACTATGTAGAAAGTGGTGAGCAAGTATCGTATCCACAAATACTAACTATAAGTAATTGTGCGTATTATGACATCGAATCTCGATTGTTATCTAGACGGTGAATGAAAAAAGAAACTAACTAATCTAAACTAAAAAAAAACATTAAATAAATAGGAAAAATAAAGGGAGAAGAAAATATATATGAAGGCTGGGGTACTCTCGGGATTAATTACTTGGGGTACTTAGTACTAATGATCTTATTGAATGTCTATTTGTGGTGTTAAATTTCACTAAGTCGATCTTTAATGCATTCTAAGCTCTCTCTTGAGGCACTCAAGTTGTAGGGTACATGCTAGGTTCACCGTCTCCGATCGAATCCTACATATGTACTTATCAAAAGCTCTTAAGATTTCTAGCCCTCTCACTCCAAGCCTCAATTCTCTCGAATTTACTGATAAATGTGTCTCGTGCCTAAGGTTTGTCTATTGAAACTCATCTCTTGAATTATGAATCAATAGATAAAATCGTGTCAATTAGAAATCAATTAACTAACACCCATACATAGCATAATCACAAGAAATGAAATAGGGCCATAAACAATCAATGGAAAGAGAAATGCATAAATACCCAAATAATCTCAATCTAAAAATACAAAATAAGCTAGCCTAACACAATATAATGCAATGACTAAATCATCTCAAAGAAAATAAATATAAACACAATAAAAGAAACTTGATACAACCCAGAAGTTGGGCCTCGAATCCATCTTTGCTTCCATTCTTCTTTTCGTTATTCCATCTTCAAGCTCTAGCTTCTTATTCACCCTAACTAGGTGGAGAACTTAGCTAGGGTGTGGGTTTGATGTGTGGATAGGGTTTGAGAGGTGTGGGAGAAGAGGATTTTGTGATGTGAGGAGTTTTGAGTGTGTAGTGGTGGAAGAAATATCTTCAAAATGAAGAAAAATCACCAAAGAAGAAGGAAACAATTCGCAGATCTGAAAATCTGGGTTGGGGGCGTGATACGGGCTCAGTCGCACTATAGGTTGCATCCGGGATGAAGAAAAATGTGCCCCAGTGTCAGAATAGGTCATTCGCACCCCCGGTCGCGCCTACCGGTGCTAGTGCAACGGTGGCGCCTCTAGTTCTGCACCGACACCTTTCACAGTTTTGCTTCGTTCTCCCACGTTTCTTGTCCAATTGAGGAGATTCAACTTGTAGCGTATTCTTTATTCAATTCTCTATCGTCTAATGGTATTGGATCACTTAAACATGCATTGATTCATCCTCCATTTTCTGTGAAACTCAAATAAAAAATAAAACTTTCAAATCGGGAGATTAAAAGCTTAAATTCAGTTAAAGCACAATTTAATTTATTTTTTATTGACGATTAAAATTGAGGTCATCAATTTATTTTATTTTTTATTTTTTTATTTATAGAAAATAGGTGAAGATTATAATGTTGGGGCTATGATATAGAGTAGTAGATGTTAGGGGCTAAGGGTTAAAAATGTATTATCTTATTTATATTTATATTTTATTAAATGGTGAAGGCTATAAAGAGTAAATTGGAGGCTGTATTTAGAATTTTCCCTACTTTTATTGTGTGAAATAAGGTGGGTTATGGGTTTTAAAATAATAAAGTGGATTGTTGGGCTTTAGTTGGATATGTGTTAGGCCATAAGGGTTTTGGTGGTCATGCATTTATTTTATTTCTTCCTAGCTCAAATACCTTATTGTATATATAATTATATATATGTATATATCACCACATGCACGTATCTACTTATATGTATACTTGGTTAATTTGCAATTAGATATATCATTTAAACTATTTAAGTATCATATTAATTTATCATTTTACTATTATGCTAGGCAGTGCACGTGGACAATATTAACACGTTATTTTTCAAGTTCAAGTTCAAGTTCAAGGTTGGGAATTCGACGTGGATTGTTATGTAATATTCATTTATTCTTATTATGCATTTTATGTAGTTTATATGTGAAAATTATATGTTCAGTCGACAAGTTGCAGGAAAAGTTACTCAACATACGGGTTGCGTCTGGGCCTACGGGTTGTAGGAAAATGATAGTTGATGCTATATATTTATTGTTTATATTATGTATAATCTAGATAAATGCAGTAACCCACTTAGTTAATAGCAACACTCACCCCCAAAGCTATTATATTTTAGGTTTTTGAAGCTCGAGCGATGATGTGGAGACGCGGTGATGGTTAAGATTAAATAACTATTATTTTATTTTAAATATTTTTTCCGTTGTATTAAACCCTTTTATTGAATAAATGAGTTATTTTCTATTTATGAAATCTTGGGACGTCAAAATATTTGTCATGTTCGAATTCTACTCAAGTTTGGCTTGTGAAATGCTAAAAAAAATACTTGTTTAATTTACATATTTGAGCTTGAGCTCAAAAAAAATCTTATTTAATTGCCCATTTGAAAATATTTATAATATTCATAAATATGTTCATGAACATGTTCGATTAAGCTCGACCTCGAACATGTTCACGAGCTGGCCGAGCCAAATACTACTCTATTCGAGCTTGGCTCAATAATTTTATTGAGCTTGATTTAAGGTTCGAGTTCGGCTCGTTTAGAAAATGAACGAATTTCGAATGAGTTTTTTTCAAGTCGTGCTTCTAATAGCTCACAAGTGGCTCTGTTCATTTACAACCATAAATTTGCTATAACACAAAGACCTCATTTTCATATTAATAACAAGTGTATGGACCCCAATTTTATACAAGGACATAATTTTGATCTACTACTATTATAAAAGTGTGATGTTTTACAAATTTTGGTTTACCTATTATATCCCTAATACAACTTTAATTTAAGGGTAATTGTGTGATATAATATATAATATATATTTATAATGTAAAATCTAATGTGATATACAGTAAAACCTCTATACAGTAATATCATTGGGACCAGAGAAAAATATTACTTTAAGGAGGTTATTCTTATATAGAGTTTGCATATAAAAATCATTATCTTAAAAAAAATAATATATATTATACAACACTTGGAAATGTCACTTCATATTTAAAAACATGAATTTAAAAGGTATATAAGATTCATTCATGTGCTCTAACCGAGAATATATCATATAGGAATCACGCAAGATGCGCATGGTGATAATTCAAAGAATGATAGTGTAGAAATAGAAAAAGTATTGTGTAAATAAGCTTCAAACATGTTGGACAAGATGTAAATGTTTTAGATTCAACAAGAAAGAGATTGTGTTGACTAATTACTTCAAACGTGCAAATTAAAGGGTGTGATATTAACCCAAAAAAATTAAAGCATTGCCACAAATAACTTTAGATAAGTATTTCATACAATCTTAAGTTTAATGTAACATATGAGTTAAAATAGTTCTAGACATTTTATATAGATTTTAAATATATATGAAATTTAATGTCACTTTATTACTATATGGAGGTAAATTTCTTAAGGATGGTCTTAAAAAAATACCGAAATATTACAATGTAGAGGTTATTCTTATTTATAACTGGTTCCGAGTTGGGACCACAACTTTTTATTACTATAAGGAAGTTATTCTTATATAGAGTATTCTTATATAGAGGTTTTACTGTATTAGTTTCCATATAAATCTACTATTATATATAAAAAGATCCTTATTTTACAAAATTGAATTTAACTAATATATCCCTATAATACATTTAAATTAAGCACAATAAGGTAATATAAAAAATCTACAACATGAACTTTTTATTATCATATAGTAGTAAAGATATAAAATTTCTAGCATGATTTTTATGCAAATGATCATTCATTTGATATGCATATATATGATAACAATTAATAAATATTATTATTGACTTCCATAATATTATATTTACAATACATATATAATTTCGATTAGTGCATCAATTTGATATGTGCGTGTGTGTATAAGTTTATAATTTCAACTAACATATTATTTTTTAATTAAATTCTAGGTAATTCATTAGTATCTTCGCAAACCAAAAAGATATAAATAATGAATTAATATATATACAATGCATACGACATGCATTCATGTCAAATATTTTTATTATTCTTTTTTTATATGATGAATGTCTGTTCTAATTTATTTTTTAGCAACAGTTTAGGCATGTCGAATTTTCCACAATTCAAAAGGTGACATTATTAAAACATTTTTAAAAATCATGTTGGATTTCAAAATTGATCAAGTATATAATAATTTAATTATCTAAGAATTATAAGTATAATTTATTCAATATACTTAAAATTTAAATTTTTACTTATAAATTACCGATTCACATCATGTGATATCAATAATTCAAATATTAGAGAATTGAAATAGATACAAAAAAATAGTAAAAATGTTACATAATGTACATATATTGAAATAATTTCATTACAAAAGAGCGATGTAAACTTATAGGAGCACTAAAAAAATTATCATCACCTACATATTTGTATTAAAGATAGTATATGTAATGAAATATTATTTTGATCACTCATCTATTTTTATCGAACATAAGTTAATTAATATTATCAAAGTACTTAAGTTGTAAAAATTATGTCACGCCCTCCAAGTCATAAAAATGCTATTTCTAAAAAAATTATATATTTTATCAAAATAAACTTCACAATTACTCATCAATCTAAAGAATTTTTTTTTAACATTAATATAAAATCATAGAGGATAATTTCAAATATATATATTGGAGAAAAAAATATTATTTTTAAGTGAATATATTAATTTGAATATTATTACAAGTAATTTAATTAAGATGTATATAAATCAAGAATATATGTGTCTGTGTGTGTGTGTGTGCGTGTGCGTGTGTGTGTGTGTGTGTAAATGAAATAATACCATGTCGTTTTTATTATGAGGCAAATGAGACGATCGCCTCAGGCCTCATTATTTTCATTAAAATAGTTAGCCATATAAATATATTTATCATCCACATTCGATTAACAATTTTTTTGAAGTCAAATATTTTAAATATATAAATGATCAAATCTCTGGCTTCTGAATAAAGTTTATCATGTCTTAATCTCGAACAAATTATTTTATAACCATGTAACTTATCTAACATTTGAAAAATACTTAGATATTAATAGATTTGATTTATTTTCAAAATTAAAGTATACGTTAATAGAATCTAAGATATAAAATTAAATACAAAATTATATATTGAGATATTATATTATATAAGTAAATATTTCCCAATGCATATATTACCTATCGGATATTATTGGATATGCTAATTATAATATATTTTTTTGTTGAAGTAAATTTTTATGTTGAGTAATATGTCACGGTTTGAGATTTAGAACATTTAAAAGTGGTTTTATTATTGATAAAACGAGAAGTAATAAATGAATTTCTTTAAAACATATATATTATCTTGAAAAATATATTTTACTTCTAAACATATTCATTATTTCACCTCGGGCCCCATATTGTCTCAAAGCGGCCCTAACAAGTTACCATGTATACAATAATTCATTTTAGAACACTACTAATTTTTCTAATACTATTTTAACTAGGGAAAAATTTAGCTTAATTACAGTATTATATTAGAGCATAATACTACTTTTATAATAGCTAGCACATACAAATGTTATAATTAAAAATGTAGACTTTAGCCACTAAATTTGGGCAAATATAACAATTTATTTTTTTTTAAATATCATTTCTTACACTTTTCAACCAAATATTTATTTTATTACATTACAATTATTCAACTTCTCATTAGCTATCCATTAGCATACAATGTTGAGCAAGATCATATTTCAGAGAGACTAAAAATTTAATCATAATGTGAGTACTGCAACATCAATCTTCTAAGTATTAAATAGGTAGCACATTCAAGGTTTTATTTTAAATCTACTAAAGATAAATAAATAACTAAAGGAAAATAAAGACAAATGAAGAAAATTAGGAGTTGATATAAAGATGAATAAATAATCTAAATCATCAATTCCATAGATTCATCTAAACAATTTAAATTCAATAAAATGATTTATTTATGATTCAACTTTATTTAGACAATCACCAGATTAGTCAAAGGGGAAAAAGATAGCAAAAAATATAATACATTTTATAACGTGAATATATGAGTCTTAGATATTAAAAAATAAATATATTTTTAAGCTTTATTATTTTCAATAATTAATATTAGAAAGAACACATAATTAAGTGTTTATAAAACTATATATATATATATGTATATATATATATTATTTTATATAACTGTAAATGTATAGAGGTTAATATTTCAACTACATGGACTAATGAAAATTTATGATTACAAGTAACTTTAAGATAGTATAGTATATATACATAGTATGTAAATCAAGAATATATATTCTTTTAGTATCTCTTACACTATAATGTCACTGATTACACTATAATAACAATAGTGACAATCAATATATACTAATCAATGAATTAATGATGAGAACATTAATATATCTAAGTATTAATATATTTATTGATATCATTTTAATTTAGATCATAAGCATACAAGTTTGCAGTGTTTATAATACATGAATCATTTCAAATTGATTAATAATATGATGAGATATGAATATACATACTAGCCTTATAAAATATATATAACAAAAGAATGTATCTCTAATATCTCTAAATTTTATTATTTTCATAAATGACAAAAGTTTGTGTAAGACCATCTTACATGTTAAAATTCATAAGACGGGCCAATGTTCAGATCCAATTTTATCCTCAATTTTTTTAAAAAAAATTAGTTTTAACCAATATAAAAACATATATAATTCACGTATGCTACAAAATCAAAGAGAGAAATTTTCACATGTAAGCGAGAAGTGTTCATGTTTGAGGAATAAAAAGAGGTGTCGTAATTTAGTTTTTCAAATTTGAAAAGAAGGTGGCAGAAATGCTAGAATAAGTTAATAATTGTCACGTATACTTTGAATTTGTAATAAAAATGTGATTTAAATTTATAAATATTGATGTTTTGTCGCTTAATTTTGAATCTGAAAACTATGGAATAACAAATATGATCAATAGGTTCGAAAATATATTCAACAATTTTTTTTTCCCAATCTATTGATCTTGTATGTTCAAAAATATATTTTCAAAGCCCTATATTTTTTAAAATGGATTTTCGAACATAGCCTTGTATGAAAAATATGTGAAGTATTTAGAAACACACCTAACTACAAAATGTAAATATTATACTTTTAATCTATTTTCTTCAATTTTTACTAGGATATTGATTTGAGAAATTAAAACCAATATAACCACAAAAAAGATGTCCCTTTTTGAAACCATAATGAATTTTGTTTGATACCTTGTAAAATTCATAGAAAGTTTTTTTTATCATCACAGGTTCGCCCAAAAATCATTAGTAAAAAAATATTGACAAGATGTTCTATTTTAATATAAAAATATATTAATTCAAGAAGAATTTCAAAGAGATGTTGATTGTAATAAAAAGTTTGGTTATTGTATTCACATATATGAGAATCTACACTCGTCCAATATGTATGTAGTTTTAAATTTAAATCAATTTAAATATTATTCTTTTGTTTCACATATATGCTTAATTTGTACTTTAGAAGATATATATATATATATTTATATATGTATGTATATACACATATATATATATATAATATTCAATATAGAATTTAACACAATGATATATTACTTATTTTGTAACAACCTACTTCTATGTGATTTAAATTATTTAATTACTTTAAAATAGAGTTTTAATTTATTTGGTATTGCTCGATAAAATTAGATGGGCTTGAGGAAGTCTGATCTTGCGCCCTTAGTTTAGAAGAGAAATTTTAGAACTTAAACTTGGGCCTTAGAATTATTATGCGAGCTTGTTAAATATTTTAAAACTTATATATTATGTTCTTTTAAAATGCAAAGAATTTATTTTATTTTAAGGATAAATATGAAATGAAAATAAAAATATTATCCTTATTCTTATCCTTCAAATTTATCTTCAAAATTTATTCATATGCTTATCCTTTATTCTTGAATTTTTTTCTAAAAATTCATGAATATCCTATAATATAATTCTCATTGTTATCCGTCTAGAAACTTCCTACCTCTATTTAAACAAGACATATCTTACCCATTTAGTGATCTTAGTTCTTCCACTAGAACTCAAAGCAAAACTACCAAATTTTTACATAGATTCAATAGCTCAAGCATTCAAATCAAAGAGTTGCACGAGATGAAACTTCTTTCGGTAAGATTTCTATTTGAACTTTCACAACCTAATCATCTATTAATCGGAAGTTTTATCAAAACTCATAACAGGAACACCACTAACTGACTCTCCCAAACTCCTTAAACTAGTCCCCTGCCTCATGTCTTCAACAACCAAAATAAAGATCAAACTATCATATATTCTTGCTGCACACCATGTCCGGAAATTCATACACCTATTTGTATATTTCTGCTAGTGACAGAAGTGTATTCTCAAAAGTTCAAGTCCCTGTACACTTCTAATTTTTGTATCATATTTCAACAACACAAAATATCAAAACATGCCTCATCACTCAATTTCATCTCACACACAACTCTGCATTTAAGAACATTTAGAAATTAAAGAAAATAAAAAATAAAAAAAGAAAACTGAGTCTTGGTTTGGTGCGTGTGGAGTTAGTCGAGCTAGGGTGCCAGTGGTGGTTAGTTAGGCTCGGGCTGTGTCCAGTCAGATGTTGGGCAGGTCTAAGTCGTAGTTGAGGTCTTTGCAACGTGGGTTAGCTATCGACAATGAGCTGAGTTCCTGATGGAGTCGAGTCACTGGTGAATCGCTGCTATGGCTGAACTCGTGTAGTGTCATCGTTAAGTTCGGTTAGGTCTGTGTTGTCGAGAGAGGAGAGTCAAGTTCGCGTCGAGTTTAGCATGCTTCAGAGCTGGAGATATCAGTTTGAGTTCAGCTACGTAGAGTCTTCGTGGCAGCCCTAAGCTCGGTCGGACCGCCAGCGGAGAAGGTTTCACCGGAGTTGTGTAGAAGAAGAATTTGATTTATGAAAGTTATCTTCCAATTGGATATTTCTATTTTTTTGTATTCAATTGTAGAGAGAGAGAGAGAGGGAGAGAGAGAGAGAGTTAGGGATTTAAGCTTGAATTTGGGGATTTGGTTCTTTTCTAGTCTGGTCGTGTTGTTTTGGACGAAGTGGAGGAGTGACTTTTCAATAATACTTCATCCGTCCCAATAGCAAGGTCCACATTGCCTTATTTGGACGTCACAATAGCAAGGTCACCTACCCAGTATGGAAATGATTAACGTCAACATCAAAGTGAACCCCACTTACTTTATATTACTTTTTATTATAATACTCCTTAAAGAAATGGACCCCACCTACTTTACCCACTCCTTAACCAACTAATCCATTTCTCTTTAATCTCCATACCCAATAGCAAGTGGACCTTGCGATTGGGACAGAGGGAGTATAATTTTGTAATGCTCCGATCCCGGGAAAAAGACAGGGGACCAGTGCGCTATTTGGGCGAAGGGGGAAGGGGTCGTTGAACAGAAACAATCAAAGAACTAGAGTTAGTGCCCCGAAAATTTGGGCAGCATAACCTCTATAAATGGATCAATCCACGCCTTTAAAGCGTATGAAATGACTCAAACCAGATACCATAACTCTTAGGATGAATTCAAGAAATAATAACCAAGGCAAACTTCAATGTAAATAATAACAGTTCAAAGGTTAACTATTAATAGGTTAGGCATGAAAAAAAGCCAGGCTAATGTCTGTCCAAATACATGAAGTAAAGAGATGTCAGGCTTTCACCTATCGTGAAAGCAATACAAAGCTAGGCTTTTGCATTGACATGAAAAGTAATGTAAAGTCAGGCTTGTGCCTCTCTGAATAAGGAAAGTAAATAATCTCCAGGCTTTCTCTTGTCAGGAATGGAAAATAAACGGGATTCGCAGAATCGAACACTTCATAACAGTAATTAGAGTAAGCGGAAAAGAACGCAGTGCATTTATTCAAACTAAAAAGGAAGCATATTCTCAATTAGACTCTATACATAAAAGAAACATATACTTCAGAACATGGCCCTTCAACCTTAGCACAACCGTCCACCATCCCACAACTCATCCTGAAAACATTTGAAAAGATTTTGGGCATGAGTACTAATGCACTCAGTGGGTACTTTTGAGAAAAACCTTCACAATCATTTTATAAAACAGAATATCCAATCATATGTTAAGCATATCATGGAAAGCTTTTAAAACTAAAAATTTGTGAATTCCATGTATACTGAATCATTTTCGTTCCATCATTGCGCGCCACTCTCCCCTAGAACACTTACGATGAGTCGGTTCATGTGCACAACCCGGCTGCTTAAGGTTCAACACTGCCCTATTTGCTTGGGGCTTGATATCATAAACCATTGTAGTTTCATCCCCAAAAACAGTAGTAAGACTTACATGAGTCGGGAGAGCACATCAAATACAGTCATGAGTTGGATATTCAATCACATTCATTTTATAAATATTAGGGCTTAATAACCCGAAATATATTTTTATATAATAAAAACCCACCTGATAAAAGATTTGTCTCTCAGAAAGGCTTTTAAACTCTGGGTTGGTTCTGCTTGGATTCTGCTATCACTTCTGAGCCTACAATAACCAGTCTCAGCTTAGTTTTGCTATAAGGCTTCTATCAAATCTCAACACCTAAATTTTCTTTTAATTTAAGTTCCCATTAAACTTATGCTAAATTTTATTATTTTATTTTAATAAAAATAGTTATTAGAACTGATCTTGTCTATTATTTTCATATAAATGATTATAGTACCATGCTTTATAAATTAGTTTGACTAGAATGTGATTTGCTAAAATAAATTTAAAATCCTACTAATAGTACTGGAGTTCTATATAATAAAATTATTCTTGTTGGGGTTTTTTCGAATTAACCTACCGCAGGATCATTTGGTTGTTCATTAATCCATGTTCATGCAAATCATATTTTTATGTAACATGCATGTTTATCACGTCATGCACAAAACCATGCAAAATGAATCTAATAAAGCGGAAGACATAGATCTGAATTACTTACAATTGTCAGACGGTCTGAGAACAAGATTAAAGATGTAATCTTGCTGTTGAATGAACACTGAAACAAGCACGACCTACACCTCAAATTTCGTCCACTGCACAATTCCACTCCAAGATCTTCGGTTGTATTCCCGAACTGTATCTAGATTCAGAGTGGGCTGAAATCTACTAGATAGATTTGTGAAATCTGTGGATAACTTTGAGAGACAAAGAGGGGCTGATTTCTGATCCTTCAAATTTCACCCCCACTTCCCCTATATATAGGGAAGGGGGCGAAATTTACTTCTCCAAACCCTACTGGGCTTGGGCCTCTATATCAAGTTCAATATCCAGTCCACTATCAGTCAATTAGGCTACAATAGGGATCTAGAAGAATATTAAATTGGCCCACTAATTTATTTAATATCCAATATCCAATAAACTTAGGATATAATTAAATAAATTAAGTTTTACTTTTATTCCACTAAAGAAGTAAAATTGACCTACCAATTTAATACATATTTACGAATATGCTTTCTCCTTTAGTCCAGCCATTCCCCGTGTTTAAGATATAATGTTCATTAATTAATTATGTCAGCCTCTGACAGCTATAATTAATTAACATCTAAAACCTTGAGTAGTACCGCACAAGCTTTACCATGTAAGGAATAAATTCCACCTGCAGGGTTTTAAGATGAACTTGTGTTTCCTCAAGAGAACATCATTAACCTGGCGCACCAGGACACGGTACTCATGCATACTGCTCGAAACATCATGTATATATTGTAATTACCCAAGATATCGAATTCGATTTACGAAAAGATCTCACCCATTGATAAATCAAAGTAACAAACAACGCACACATATGCTCGCCAATATCACATGAGTTCAGAACCCGAACTATGTGGATCTTTATTCTCTTAGTAACTGGGTCAGAGACAGAGAATAGTATCCTATCGTGATCCTCCTCAATACACTGACGAGTGTACTAGAATAATAAGTTAGTCAAGATCAACTAACTTATCAGATTATTCTACGGTGTACCGATGGTGTGTTCAGGACCATCTAAGCCGTAACTCTTTAATACATTACAAGGTTCTAATGATATGATCTTACCGTGTGACTCCCCATACCATATCATCTACAATGTAAGTATATGGAACATTGCATAGAACAATTATAGAACATAATCTAAATGCAAACAGTGACTGCAATAACTTTCATTTCATATCATCACATCATTAGAAAAGTATACAAAGACAAGTCTTCTAGTATACAAAACTAACAATTCTAGATCAACAAATTACTCAAGTTTTGAATATTTAAAGATTATAAAACATTAACCACTCTGTAATCCTTGATTTTAGTAATTATATATAAATTTACGAACTTCTTTACAACCTATATTCATAATACTAATTCAAATTCATTAAAAATTTACTTAATACCTTAATTGATGATTAAGTTGGTTAAACATGTATATCAATTAAATTATATAAGTTTTCGTCACTATTTGCTTCAATCAAATTGCGTAAATATGATATTTATATCTTGTTAGATTTCCAAATTATAGTTAGCAAACTATAAGAATTACTTTACTTCTAATTTTCGAAATTATTCGAAATGAAAACGCTACTAACCTGTTCTTCTTCAGACTTCCATTTTTGTTTGAAATTTTAATGTGCTTCCTTCTTTATACACCGCCGCCTTAATGTATATATTAGTTATCAAGCTCACAATTTCCAAATAAGGATTACGTGGTGCTCTAATATTAATAGTTTCATAAGCATAAACTTTAATTCACTAAATGCTACTAGTGCATAATTAAATTCATTAATTCACCTAAAAATAATATAACATTAGAACATTACTTAATCTAATAATTTTAGAAATAATGATAGAAACGTATACTGTGTTCATGGTCAATATAAAGGTTCCTATTTTAATATTTTAGAAATCGTAACATTTAATCTCATATTTTTAAATATTACACTATTTTCAATAGTAATTAATTCATCGATAATACAAGTTGATTATAAGATTCCATTATTTTCAAGAGTAATTAATTCATCGATAATGCAAGTTGATTATAAGATTCCGTCCACTTACATATACTTATAATTAACCGTAAATATTGTAAATACTAAATTATTTATCTATAATTTTACAAATTGTTGGGTTAAATCAAATACTCATTGTTTCAACCAAAAGTATACTTAGGTTGCTCGCAAGAGAACGAGATCCCTGTAGTGTGATAAGTTTTCCCAAGTCGTATTCTCAAGGAAGGCTTAACAGGGCAACAATTTTTGTGTTACAAATTACAAGAAATAAATTCCTAAACATTCTAAATCCAATGTTTGAGTTGATGAATAAACTAGATGAAATAATAAATAAATAACAAGTAACAAGAAATAACCACAATTTAGAACAATGATGAATCAAGACTTTAGAGAGTCTAGGGTATAGGTTCATCTCCTCGGGTAAATCAATTAGTAAATAAATTGCTCATGCTCTATCAACAATTCACAAACAACCAAATTAATACAGATGGATAAACTCTAGCTCTCGCATTCGATGATTATCCCTATATTGATTCGTTTGTTTATATTATTAAATTATTAAATCACTCGTCTCCGGTAAGATTTAATCTTGATCAACCACAAACACGCAACAAATTCTTCTCTCGATCTCCTTCGTTGCAAGCACATTTTAACAATGGCCAATTGTCAAATCACATATAAATCAATTGATCAAGAACAAGCATAATCACAATTTATACATATAATAACCCGATTCGAATTCCCTCACCCTAGATTATGAATTTAGTTCATAATTAAAGATAATTCATCCATAAAAATCAAACAAGAAATCATCATTTACTAAATACACAAATAAGAGAAAGTAGAAGAGATCTCACAAATTACAAGAACCAATCCTTAAGTTTACAATTCTCCAAGATAATTGGAATTGAAATCTTGTAAAATAATTCTCTCCAAGAGTTTGTGAATGAGAATTTTTTGTCCAATCTCTCTCTGAAAGTCTCTCTCCAAAAGTCCCCCAAAAGTGTCTTTTTTCCATTAGAAACCCTACAAAATATCATCATAAATGCTAAAAATCGCACCGTCTAGCCACAGTTGCAAGTCAGCCGCGGCTGGACGGGAATTCTGAAATCAAAAAGGCGCATAAGCAGCCATGGCTGGGATTACGCCACGGCTCAGTGAGAAGGCTGCTGGCTGACAACCCGGCTGTCCAACAGCCGAGGTTGTATTCTTCTAGTTCTTCAATCCGGTTTATTTTTGCACAATTTTACTCCACTTACGTTCCATTTTCTCCATGTACCCTGCAAAGCTTTTTGGAACACTAACAACACAGAAACACGCAAACATACTATATAAACTAATAAAAATAAACTAAAAGACGGACATTACGAACACATCAATAACAAGAAAAACAGACAAAAAATGACAACACTCACACTTAAATAAACAACCTTTCTCTGTATCAATATAATTCATAGGACCGGATCTCAATTTGGTAATATGCTTTTTAATGATACATAATACAATCTAATCATAATTATTAAGTATCAATAATTTCCACAACTAACAACAATTCTTCATGCTATAATTAACTTAAAACACTATTTACAAAATGAATGATTCAAGCCAAGAAATTTGGCGTGATAATTAATCATTTAGGTTTCTTTATATTATATTAATAACCTTATTTGCATAATTAAATACATTTCGTATATGTCCTCAAACACAAAAAAAAATACAATTAAAATGAGATCGTGTATTATTTGAAAGAAATCTATACCTTTGTTGTTGCTAGCTTCGTTTTACTTTCCCTTTTCTTCTCTATTTTATTTTTAACAGAATGCATACAAACTTTTAATTTAGCTAAATAATCTCTTAATGTGAATTACCCTATTCACATTTAAGTACACATGTATAACTATACTACAAGACACGTGTGTATATTTTAAATGCACATCCTAAAATTTAATCCTTGATCATCCTTATCTTTTTCTTTTACTATTTTTCTATCCAAATAGTACATAATATATTTCAATTATCCTATATATATCTAGTATGTTCTCGTAAGTATACATATATACTTATATATTTAATATTTCCCTAATAAATTAGTAATATATATTTAGATAGAATTGAAATATAATAATATAAAATATGAGAATATTCTGGGTAATCTATCCAACGACACACTTTATCTAAAAATAAAACTTTTAAGGGTCTATTTTCTTCCCTAACTTACCCTTATGCTAATCATAGGCTATTATTTTAATACTAAAAAGTTTGGGATGTTACATTCTATCCCCCTTAAAATAAATTTTGTCCCGAAATTTGTGTACCTCTATAGGGTAAATCAGGATACAACTCCTTGATCTTGCTTTCAAGTAGACCCCTAGAAGCTATTCAAACAACGAAAGAAGTAAAAGAAAAGAAAAATTTGCCAAGGCTTGCTCCTCATGCACGGGTCGTGCAGTCTCAACGAGTCCATCCTTCTTTTGTCTTGCTTGGCTCCTTTCTTACTTCCGATTTTACTTCTTACAGCTTTGAAAAACTTCAATGAGCTCGAACTAGATGACAAACTCGAATTAATTGGGCACCTCCTTTGATGGTTCCTTGCATGTTCTATCAGGTTTGAAACTTGCTTTATCTTCATCTTCAACTTCTTTCGACTTCCTCATTTTTCTAGGGCGTACTTCGTGATGCATCTCAATCTTAAGTTCTCATCGCAGTCGTTCTCTTTTCCTTAAGGTGATAGTCTGACTTTATGGCTCCTGCTGGTGGTCACCATCACTTACAGGCATAAAGATCGTACGTCTGGACTTTAACCGCATGCTCAGAACTTACGTGCCGACATTCCTTAGATCACCTTTAAAGACAACGAGCTGAGAAATTACTTTAGAAACGCGCGTCCTAACCTTGGAGAGCACTAACTGGCACCACTTGGATTCTATTTCCTACTGGGAAATACCACTACTCGCTCTTTCAACTATGAAAAAAAAATACTGCTATATACTCTATGTTCTATTTCAAGATCCACACTCGAGTTCTATGAGTGGAATTAATGGGAAACAAATGCCTCTGAGTGAGGACTTTATCTGATCAGCAATTCTTTAACAAGTTTAAAAGTTGGAAGAGATATAACACTAGGTTATACATGCCAAAAATACTGCCTTTTCAGAGGACTTATAACTCGAAGGTTCTTATACATAACAAAGATATGTAAGAAATCAACGGTTAGCAACTAAGAATCATGCTAAAATATTTTCAGAAAAGATGTCAGCATAGCTTAACAAGAAAGTGCTATTACCGATTCTTAATGATCAAGGAGTATCATCCAAAAAGATTACAAATTATCCAAGAGAGTATAATTGAATAATTTCAAATGATATGAAGCTATTGAAGGGCGATTGATTCAATTTATAAGAGAATGAATAAATCGATTCAGAATGAGAATGAATAAATCGATTCAGAATGAGAATGAATAAATTGGTTCTATTGATAAGAGAATGAATAAATAGATTCATCAAAACTTCATATCATAATGAAACTCTCAATCTATCACACAATAGGTCTATCTTCTTAACAATCTTCTTCGGGTTCTCTCTTTCTTTCTTGAGTGTCATGCATCTTCTTCTTTATGAGTGCTGCTATGAAATAGCATGAGTCGGTGGGACTCAAATGGCTGCGCTTAGCCGGGAAAGCGATATCCAGGGATCTCATCCTATCTATCGAAAGGGATACGACAAAGCGACTTGATCTATGGCACATCCTAGACTCAAAATAGTTGACTTCAATGTCTCTTGGAAGCTCGGTAGAACACCGACGTATCTTCAAACTATCTTGGCTGCAGTCATGGCGACAATCTTTATCTTCATTAATCGGCTTGAAACAAGTGATAACTCCGGGCATTGAACGCGATGTGACCTTGAATGTCCATCCATTGAATCAATGTGCTTCTATCGAAAGAAACGAATCTTCATTCTTTGCAATGCTATTAGATCTTGAGACAAGACTTCTCTTGAGTTGAAAGCTCGCGTAGGGATTCCTCAAACTTGCATTGGATCCGCAACTAGCCTCTATCTTGACTGCTCATCTTCTTGCTCTTCGCTCGAAGTTAAACTTCATAACCTCATTCCCGATTCTGCTACCGGAACCTTTTAACCTTCTCACGAACACCCTAAAAATGTTCTTGCGAATAGCTCTACTTAACTTAGCTCCTTGATAGGGAAATTAATCAATCTATGTTCCACAAGAATCTTAACAATCATCAACTTATATTCCAATCTATGTGAATAAGTCACAGCTTGCTATGTTCATCTATATTCTCAATCAAATCATTCTATGTTCACCTTGCATCTGCATAAACATTATGGGTTCCCATCACTTTAACATTCTCACATTCCAATCACTTACACATTATAACATTTCTAATCATAGGGCATTGGTTGCTATCATCACACTTTTTTTAAAAACATATCACAAACATATACTCTCGTTTAAAACAACATATTTCATTTCAAACATAATAGACATATTGTCCCATTCAAAATAATCATTCAATACCATCTGGGTACAAAGTCCCAAAATTTTACAATCATGGACAGTAAGTCCCTTTCATTCATAACCCTTATTATATGTACACATAGTCCAAAATGATACCATTATCCTTTAGAAACCATGTTTGGCGCGACTTTTCATAAATACCATCAATGTGGAGAATGTTCCTTATCCACATTTCCTTTTTGAAATCAATAAATATCATTAAATCTCAAAAATATTTTAACTCATGTACCTTTCATTTTGAAGCAGATGAGTGCGGTGCAGGCGACGTGCTAGGGCCATCAGTCAATCAATTGAGAGACTATACTGAGAACTAGACTCAGTCAACAATATAACAGGCATGCAGAGTTGCAGCCTGCTCTGATACAAATCTGTAACGCCCCGATCCTGGGAAAAATGCAGGGGACCGGTGCGCTACTTGGGGAAAGGGGGAAGGGCTTGTTGAATAGAAACAATCAAAGAACTAGAGTTAGTGCCGTGAAAATTTGGGCAGCATAACATCTATAAATAGATCAATTCACGCTTTTAAAGCGTATGAAATGACTCAAACCAGATACCATGACTCTTAGGATGAACTCAAGAAATAATAACCAAGGAAAACTTCAATGTAAATAATAACAGTTCAAAGGTTAACTATTAATAGGTTAGGCATGAAAAAAAGTCAGGCTGATGTCTGTCCAAATACATGAAGTAAAGAGATGTCAAGCTTTCGCCTATCGTGAAAGCAATACAAAGCTAGACTTTTGCCTTGACATGAGAAGCAATGCAAAGTCAGGCTTGTGCCTATCTAAATAAGGAAAGTAAATAATCTCTAGGCTTTTGCCTATCAGGAATGGAAAATAAACCGGATTCGGAGAACCGAACACTCCATAACAGTAATCAGAGTAAGCAGAAAAGAATGTAGTGCATTTATTCAGACTAAAAAGGAAGCATATTCTCAATTAGACTCTATACATAAAAGAAACATATACTTCAGAAGATGGCCCTTCAGCCTTAGCACAGCCGTCCACCATCCCGCAGCTCATCCTGAAAATATTTGAAAAGATTTTGGGCGTGAGTACTAATGCATTCAGTGGGTACTTTTGAGAAAAACCTTCACAATCATTTTATAAAACAGAATATCCAATCATATTTTAAGCATATCATGGAAAGCTTTTAAAACTAAAAATTTGTGAATTCCATGTATATTGAATCATTTTCGTTCCATCATTGCACGCCACTCTCCCCTAGAACGCTTACGGTGAGTCGGTTCGTGTACACAACCCGGTTGCTTAAGGTTGGACACTGCCCTGTTTGCTTGGGGCTTGATATCGTGAACCATTATAGTTTCGTCACCAAAAACAGTAGTAAGACTTACATGAGTTGGGAGAGCACATCAAATAAAGTCATGAGTTGGATATTCAATCACATTCATTTTATAAATATCAGGGCTTAATAACCCAAAATATATTCTTATATAATAAAAACCCACCTGATAAAAGATTTGTCTCTCAGAAAGGCTTTTAAACTCTGGGTTGGTTCTGCTCGGATTCTGCTATCACTTCTGAGCCTACAATAACCAGTCCCGGCTTAGTTTTGCTATAAGGCTTCTATCAAAACTCAACACCTAAATTCTCTTTTAATTTAAGTTCCCATTAAACTTCTGCTAAATTTTATTATTTTATTTTAATAAAAATAGTTACTAGAACTGATCTTGTCTATTATTTCCATATAAATGATTATAGTACCATGCTTTATAAATTAGTTTGACTAGAATGTGATTTGCTAAAATCAATTTAAAATCCTACTAATAGTAATGGAGTTCCATATAATAAAATTATTCTAGGTCAACAAATTACTCAAGTTTTGAATATTTAAAGATTATAAAACATTAACCACTCAGGAATCCTTGATTTTAGTAATTATATATAAATTTACGAACTTCTTTACGACCTATATTCATAATACTAATTCAAATTCATTAAAAATTTACTTAATACCTTAATTGATGATTAAGTTAGTTAAACATGTATATCAATTAAATTATATAAGTTTTCGTCACTATTTGCTTCAATCAAATTGCATAAATATGATATTTATATCTTGTTAGATTTCTAAATTATAGCTAGCAAACCACAATAATTACTTTACTTCTAGTTTTTGAAATTATTCGAAATGAAAACGCTGCTAACCTGTTCTTCTTCGACTTCTATTTTGTTTGAATTTTTAATATGTTTCCTTCTCTATTCACTTATGTGTGTGTGTGTGTGTATATATATATATATATATATATATATATATATATATATATATATACACACACACGGCCCCCTTAATGTATATATTAGTTATCAAGCTCACAATTTCCAAGTAAGGATTACATGGTGCTCTAATATTAATTGTTTCATAAGCATAAACTTTAATTCACTAAATACTACTAGTGCATAATTAAATTCATTAATTTACCTAAAAATAATATAACATTAGAACATTACTTAATCTAATAATTTTAGAAATAATGATAGAAATGTATATTGTATTCATGGTCAATATAAAGGTTCCTATTTTAATATTTTAGAAATCATAACACTTAATCTCATATTTTTAAATATTGCACTATTTTCAATAGTAATTAATTCATCGATAATACAAGTTGATTATAAGATTCCACTATTTTCAAGAGTAATTAATTCATCGATAATACAAGTTCACTATAATTAAGATTCCGTCCACTTACATATACTTATAATTAACTGTAAATATTGTAAATACTAAATTACTTATCTATAATTTTAGAAATTGTTGGGTTAAATCAAAAACTCACACTTAAATAAACCTTTCTCTGTATCAATATAATTCATAGGACCGGATCTCAATTTGTTAATATGCTTTTTAATGATGTATAATACAATCTAATCATAATTATTAAGTATCAATAATTTCAACAACTAACAACAATTCTTCATGCTATAATTAACTTAAAACACTATTTACAAAATGAACGATTCATGCCAAGAAATTTGGCGTGATAACTAATCATTTAGGTTTCTTTATATTATATTAATAACCTTATTTGCATAATTAAATACATTTCGTATATGTCCTCAAACAAAATATATATATATATATATATATATAATTAAAATGAGATTGTGTATTATGTGAAATAAATTTTTTACCTTTGTTGTTGCTAGCTTCGTTTTCCTTTCCCTGTTCTTCTCTATTTTATTTTTAATAGAATGCATACAAACTTTTAATTTACCTAAATAATCTCTTAATGTGAATTGCCCTATTCACATTTAAGTACACGTGTATAACTATACTACAAGACACGTGTGTATATTTTAAATGCACATCCTAAAATTTAATCCTTAATCATCCTTATCTTTTTCTTTTTCTATTTATCTATCCAAATAGTACATAATATATTACAATTATCCTATATATATCTAGTATGTTCTCGTAAGTATACATATATACTTATATATTTAATATTTCCCTAATAAATTAGTAATACATATATTTAGATAGAATTGAAATATAATAATATAAAATATGAGAATATTTCGGGTATCACTAATCTATCAAATGACACACTTTATTTAAAAATAAAATTTTTAAGGGTCTATTTTCTCCCCTAACTTACCCTTATGGTAATCATAGGCTATTATTTTAATACTAAAAAATTTGGGATATTACAAATTTATTTCAACTTATAATTTTATAAATTAATAATTAACTCTTCTTAGTTCTGAATTTCAGATTTGCCCCTAGCACTTTATTTCAAATTCTAAATTTAGCCCATAAAAGTTTTATTAACTGAGTATTTTATCCAGAAATTTATAAGTTAATTGAATAAGCTCATAATTTCATATTTTTAGATTTATTGAAATTAGAATTGACCCAAATGATTTATTTGAAATTATTTTGATACTAGGTGCGGCGCAATTAGGACTCTCATCCACTTTGTGAATATCTGTTCGATTTTACGTGCTCTACATTATCAGGTGAATGAAATTATTATCTTTGAAATAAAAGTATATGATATATGCCTTTTGAGACAGAAATATTTTTAATCCAACTTGAATTATCGTGGATGGAATGTGGATAGCGTTTCGTACGCATAGAATCGCACATATATGCACCATAATATGTTCTGTGCATAGTTCAAGATGTATTATAGAATCAGAAGAAGAGTGCCCTAAATACAGTTCAAGATGTATTCTAGAATCAGAAGAAGAGTACCCTAAATTCATTATTCCTGCGATTTATTCCTATTGGATAAATAGAAAGAAATGCCCATGATCCCCACCACTGAGTACGTTTTAATAATGCTCACCCCACATTTTTAAATGTTCTCAGGTCATTGAGCTTGGAGCAGCGTGAAGGAAATGGGGTGGATGTTCTCTAGATGTCCTAGTTATTTCACTTGAGTTTTGAACTAACTTAATCTAGTAGGTGGATATTATTGTTTTATCAATATTGAGAAGGTGAATTTTATATTTTAGGAATTTCTTTTTTTAAATAAACTTGGAGTTTATTAGAGTTTATGAAATATAAGTATTTGATCTAACTATATATTTTAATTATATATATATATATGTGTGTGTGTGTGTGTGTGTGTGTGTATATATATTGTGATTTTTTTTTTCTACTTGAGATTCCTAGCATGATTATTTTATAAAAAAAAAACTCAAATTATTATTATTGTTAATGTTTTCCGCTTTAAAGAATAGATAAAGTAACATTTTAAATTATAGAATTTAGGGTGTTACATATTTTTATATAAAAAAATTCATTTTAATGTTATCAATATATATATATATATATTATTACTCTAATTATTTATTAGATATTTATTAATATT
This sequence comes from Perilla frutescens, assembly GCA_026008535.1. NCBI lineage: Eukaryota > Viridiplantae > Streptophyta > Magnoliopsida > Lamiales > Lamiaceae > Perilla > Perilla frutescens. The sequence goes on along the minus strand of BRKX01000014.1, from coordinate 30,378,039 downwards.
TTCTAATTATAATATAGCTTATAACTTTAAATTTTCAACTTTCAGAAGAACATTTTACATATTTTAGTAAAAATTCATGCAATTTACGTGCAACGCACATGATCTCCACTAGTATAAATAAAAGTACGGAATTTTATTTAAATGAAAGATAATGATCCAATTTAAATTTTTAAGAAGTACATGGACTTAAATATATATATATACACAAATATTCATGATAATATTGGAATAAATCAGATTTTTGCACTAAGGATCGATGATATAACTTATGTGGATATCTTTCATCTTCATTTCTCTCATCACATATTGTTCATTTATTAAGTGTGTTTTTTTTAACTTTTGAAAACAAATCATGAGGAGAAGCACTTGTGTGCACTAAGTGCACCATCAGGCGCATTGACCGAGTCAACGCCGGAAAATACGCGTTGACCAGGTCAACTCAAAATCAGTATCAACTGTAACATTAAAAAGTATCACTCAAAAATCCAAAAGTATCACCTGTATCTTTAAAAAGTATAGACCAAAATAAATAAATAAATAAAAACCCTCAAAATTAGTATCAACCGTAATACTAAAAAGTATCACTAAAAATTCAAAAAGTATCATCTGTATCCTTAAAAAGTATCACCTACTTTACCATTTTTCTTTTTTAGAAGTTGACCGGGTCAACGCGCGTTGACCGGCGTTTGACCCGGTGAAATGCGTTGACCGTTTGATATAAGCTTATATACACCTAGTGCATGCAAGTTTTTGTCAATCATAAGATATTGAAACGTTAAAAGAAATATTATATATCGATTTGTGCGTACTAGTGGGCAGTGGAATACGACCCTTTTGGCATATATAGATTCAACAACACATAAATTATTTGGCTTCTAACAAGCTGAGTTCAAATTCGAGCTTAAATTTTTTAGTCATGTAATTAATATAGTAATTGATCGATCACTATTTGAAAACGGCTATTCTGCTCATAAAGGAAATGTTCCAAATCTTCCACAAAATTCTTGCTTTCATTGGACCATTTTCTATCTATATATATGCATTAAGATAAAGATTCATTAATTTATTGCCGATGTAAGAAACTATTTCTTCGAAATCTTTTTCAAATTGGATAAATATTGATTGATCATATATTTTGAAAATGAACTTGTGCCGGTTTCCAGATTTGAGGATAAGTGAGAGGAAAGAAAGTGATAATATAAGAAAATCAAAGCTAAATTACCTTAAAAAATGAGAGCTTTTTTCAAGACAGATTACTTTGTTGTTTTTAGAAAAGGAGAAAGAATTGAGAATGCGGAGGTGATTTCAATAATTACATCTCATTTTTAAATTAAATATTATTGATATATGAATAAAAAATTTCAATAACAAAAATAGATCTAATTAGTATTGTGGTATTTTTACCATGAATGTGGCCAAGTACATTATTTATTAAGTTAATGGGTAAAATAAATTTTGCTAAGTTAGAATAAATAGCTATTAAAAACACCGTCTCTTACATTATTGGCCTTAAATTAATATAGTATCAAATTTAATGAAATAACTCTAGTTGTGGCTCTACTTTAGATAGGGTAGACATAAGGTTGCACGGTAAATAAATATATATGTTCTTTTGTGTAAATAACGAGAAATATAATGTTAGTTTTGCTGAATTAATATTTATTTTCAAGAGCAATCAAATGCATAATAATCATATCTATGTCTTTATCTGAGCGGGTGAGTGAGAACTGGTTTTATTACATTTAATTTAATAGGAAGCATGGAGAAAGAAACGAAGAAAACGACAACACCATCATCATCACTAGAGCCAATCACTCACTTTATTTCCCAAGTACGATGAAAAACAACCTCAGTCGATCATGAGTCAGTTTTCAATGAAGCTGCAACGTCAATAACGAAGCGATACTTGACATCAGATTTCAAGAGACGCTCCATCGCCGTGTTAACATAGTCTATCGGGATCATCTCCACATCGGGTAATATATTGTGCTCCGCAGCAAAATCCACCATCTCCTGCGTCTCTTTTAGCCCTCCGATTCCACTCCCGGTTACCGACTTCCTCCCTGCAGTTAGGAAATCAAATCTTGTGTTACCACATGCTAACTCTTACATATGTACTCCAATATATGAACTTGAATCGGCATTTAGACTTAAATTAGAAAATTACTAACCCAAAAGCAGGGGAAACACAGGGAGTTCCAGGGGCTTTTCTGGTGCTCCCACCATGATAAGCTTCCCATGAGGCTTTAGTAAGTTTATCAACGGTAGAAGGGGATGGTTTGCTGACACCGTATCAATTATGCCGTCCAATGTGCCTGCCGCACCCTACACAAAACACACAAATATCTCTTCTTTATACGTGTATATTTATAGAGTTTTGAACAGTGATACTCTCGAATCTCTGGATATGTGTGTGTGTGTGTGTGTACACATATATATAAGTTACCTCCATCTCCTGAGGATCACGGCTAACCAAGAATGCATCAGCGCCCAAATTCTCGATGGCTTCCTTCTTCTTGCTGAGAGAAGTGCTAATGACGGTGACCTTTGTCCCAAAAGCCTTGGCGAACTTGACAGCAAGATGGCCGAGGCCGCCCAGACCCACCACGCCCACGTTTAGTCCAGGTTTGTCGAGCCCGAAATATCTGAGAGGGCTGTACGTAGTAATGCCGGCGCAGAGGAGAGGAGCGCCGGCGTCCATGGCTAAGTTTTCGGGCCAACGGACCACGAAGTGCTCGTCCGCCACCATGAGATTGGAGTAGCCGCCGTATGTGATGGCTCCGTCGAAGTAAGTCGCGCTGTATGTTAGTACTTGTTTGGCGCAGTAGTTCTCGAGATCGTTGCTGCATTGATCGCATTGGCGGCATGATCCCACCAAGCAACCCACGCCTACTTTGTCGCCCGCCTTGAATTTCTCCACCTTGTTGCCCACCTCTGTCACTATGCCCACAATCTCATGCCTGCATCCAGTTAACATCAGAATTCAGAACAGAGAGAGAGAGAGAGAGAGAGAGAGAGAGAGAGAGAGAGAGGAGAGAGAAGAGAGAAGGAGATTGAATGTATATTATACCCGGGTACAATAGGATACTTGGTGAATCCCCATTCATTTTTGATCATATGAAGATCGGAATGACAAACGCCGCAATAGAGAACTCTGAACTGCACATCGTTCTCGCCAGTCGCCCTGTAAGCATCACCATCAAACACTCTACGTCCTCGTTTTTAAATTTAATTTGATTAGAAAATACATGAAAATCAAGAGTTTTGAGGTTCAGACCACACCTTCTTGAGAATTTGAAAGGAGAAAAAACGCCAGATGTATCTCTTGCAGCCCACCCGAAAGCCTTAACCGGGTGCTCTGTTTCCGGTGATTTCGCCATTTTCCTTTTACAACGAATAAGGTTATACAACTGATGGAAAATGCAAATTAATTGGGTTTTTAATTTGAGATGCTATTACACTGAGATGGAGAGAGTGGTATTTGTAGTAGACAAATTTTTGGATTCATTCAAATTCGTGACGTTGTCAATGAGGTGTGTATTTAAAATTGCATCATGGCTTATGTGATAACTTGCAAAGGTCCATTTCGAGTTCTAACTGCTATAATAAATAATTGATTCAAGAGTAATTATCTTAACTCTTTTTTGAACGAAACTTTAGTTGTGTCTAATAAGGGAATCAAGCTCACTCAATAGAAAATTAGATTAATTAAATACACAATAAATATTTGACGATTTTGAGCTAGTTTCAATTGCAATGTGTACTTTTAATTTTATTAACTTTTTTTTTTTTTACTCACACATCCAACCTGTGATATTATGGAGATTGTAATATATGACCTTTGATTTCCAAACAACATTATTTCACTAATAGGCCATTAACTTTGTTTATGAACTTTTAAAACTTCTTAATTTCAGGCAAATTCTTGTGTACGTTTGTATATGAGACTTATATGATATCTTTCAATTTTAGAAGTGATACTTTTCTTAATTTAAAAAATATGGTAATAATTAAAAAATGTCATTGTCCTATTTTTGTAGCAATTATTTCCAATAAATAAATGTGATACTTTTCAATATTATAAGTGATACTACCTCCGTTTCATAATGTTTGTTGTTTAAGGTTTTTTTTTAGTTTCAAAATGTTTGTTGTTTTATATAATTTGACATCCTCTCTCCCAATTTTAACCCTCTCAAATCCTACAAGATTTTTTTATTCTAACTTACCTATAATATATGAAGAGAGAAAAATATATGGAGAGAGAAAATATTGTTATTTTTTAAGAAAATATAGATGAATTAGATTTTATGGCATATATAAGGGATGAGTATATTTGTCCACGAAATTAATTCTTAATTCCAGATAAAAAAAACAAAACAACAAACATTATGAAACGGAGGTAGTATTTTTTTCTTGTCTGGTATAAGACTTATACATAACTGATGTGGTGTACGCAAAATCGCCCTTAATTACAATACTGATAATATTATTAACCCAAAATTATTAATCTGGGGTCATATGTTGTTCAATACTATCAATATTTTTCACTTTCGAAGCACATGAAAGCCTCTAAACACGCATGGTGTCTCATTTGTGTCTCATCATCAAATTTATTAGTTTCTTCTATTTTTTTTCTTAAATTTTAATTTATATTAATTTAATTTCATTTTACATTATTATTTATGATTTATTTCACCCAATCGAGATGTATTATTATTTTTAAGTATTTAATTTTTATTTTTTAGTTTATATAGTTGATTATTCAAAAGTTAGGGTATATAATTTTTTAATATATCAATTAAACATTAATTAGAATTATTTATAATATAATAAATTTTATTTTTATAATTACATGAATAAAACTATATATGTAATTTTTTATGTTGGAAACGGACGAGACACTTTTCGGACTAAAGATTCTCATTGAGGGAAAAAAAAAAGATGCTAATACATTTAAGGTTAAAGTAGAAAATTTGTTAATGAGAAGAAAAAGGAAAAAAAAAAATCATACTTTATTTACATACTAGTCGATCCAAAAAAAAATCAAATCATTGTCCGCACTAACATTATTTTTTTTTTTTAAATTTAGTGGCGGTTTAAAATAAATAAATAAATTAAGGGCTGCGCAAAAGATTAAGTGTCCACGAAAAGCCCTGTTTATTATTTATTTAACTATATGCCATTTTAATCAAAAATCAGGATAATTTAAAAAAAGAAAAAAGAAAGAAGAAGAAGACTTTAGTCTTTAATTATAGTAAAGGGTTCAACTTAGTAAAGAGTGCACCTTCGTGCTAGAAAAAGGGCTAATGGACGTCGGACAAAGTTGGGTCCTCTCATGTATTTGACTCATGGTTCTGACTAAGACGTAATTAAAGGAAAATATATTATAATTAAGAGATAATTGTATTGAAAAATCAGGAATGTTGACCAATTTTACAATTTGAACGCCAATTTTAAAATGTTCCAACAATAACAGCACAATGTGATTTGTAAGATAAACAAATTAGTGTTCCTAAAAAAATCAACAAAATTGATCCTAGCTACAAACAATGTATTTTTATCCTTAAAATTAGTACTAGTGTATCTCCCGTACAATGCACGGACACACTTTATTATCTATAAATAATGTACTAATTGAATGATCATAGTTTTAAATATAATTTGTATCGTATAATAATTGTCAAACTATATGTGAAATAAAATTAGAAAAAAACACAACTTATTATTCATATTTATATTTAGTTGCATCTTTGATTTTTTGTAAATGAATGAACAACTTTAGAGAGAAATTGAGAGATTTATAAATGTAGAAACATCATGTTATAAAGTTTCCACGTTTTATTATTTCCTTTAAACGCATAATTTGCGCGTATTTAAAATAGAACAATTATTTTAATAACAATTCATAGAGATAACTATAATGTAAATTTAGATGGTATTCAATTTTATTTCTTAATAATACAATAGAGTTGTTGAAGGAAATAAAATAATAAATATTATACTCGGAAAAATACACTTGGGAGCTGAGGTTTGATTTCTGAAAACTAATATATGAATCCATAAGAGGTTCAACACTAAAGTTTGTGATGGAAAAACCTATTGATAACATTAAAAATTAGCAAAATTTACATTCAACGGCCAGAACAAATATTAGAGATTCGTGAAACTTTTCCTAAAAAAACTTTCTTTCTATTAGTTGCTCCACATATTATTCGCAAGTAATCCAACTAGAGCTACCATCATAGACTAATGACCCTGAAATCAAAACTGAAACAATAAGCAATGTTGGAGCAAATTAAAACATGAATAATTTGAAAATTAAAATAAAGAAAAATGAAAATTTAATCAAAAGCACCTCCACAATGCTTATTGTTAGCCACGGTTAGTATGACATTTACCCACGCCATTTTTTTCCCAAGATGAAAACTCCACTAAAAATTGTAATTTGTAAGCACAAAAGTTAGAATTGTCTTGATATCATTCACAAAATCGAGTTCTAGGGTTTTGCATAAAAGAAAATTTGTGGTTGACAAGAAATTGGGAAGAAGTGGAATTGAAGCATGTTGGGTCCTGGTTCATGAATTAGTGGGCCTCGAGTTCATCTTTTCCCCACATTTGTACGATATCGTCCGCTTTGGGTCAAGTCCGCACGGTTTTTACTTTGGGCACTTTCGAAAAGGCCTCATACTAATGGGGTAGGTGAACTCCTTATATCCAAGATAACTCTTGGATATATTTCCGATGTGGGACTTAGATTGCCATCCCAACAATCCTCCCCTCAAACCAAGGAATATGATATATATTCTCGAAGAATATAGCATTCCTCGATTCCATCATTGTTCTTTTAGTCATCTCGGGAATTTTCGATTTATGAATAAGAAAACGATATGCGCTACTATTAAGTGCATACCCAACAAAGATAGAATCCACCATTTTAAGGCCAATTTTAATTTGTTTAAGAAGTGGCATTTCAACCTTCTCCAAACACTCCCACACTTTAAGGTATTTATAAGATGGTGTGCGTCCTTTCCACAACTCGTAAGGTGTTGCGTCCTTACCCTTAAGTGGAATCTTGTTCAAGATATAGTTGACTATCAACACAACTTCCCTCCACGAGTTCCGTGGTAGTCCCAAACTTATCAACAAAGCGTTCATCATCTCTTTAAGAGTTCAATTTTTACGTCCAACAACGCCATTAGACTATGGTGAATATGGAGCCGTAGGATGAATTATACCCGTCTCTGTGCATAATTCTTCAAACGGAGCAACATACTCTCCACATCTATCACTTCTAATTGTTTTGATTTCACCGCTTAGTTGATTTCGGCTTCATTTTTTAAGTTCTTAAAAGTTTCAATAGCCTCATCTTTACTTCTTAAAAGATAAAGATAACAGTACTTTGTGCAATCGTCAATAAAAGTAATAAAGTACTTTTTACCGCCTCTAGTTTGCACAAAATTTAAGTCACACACGTATGTGTGAATTAGGTCTAGAGGTTTAGTGCTCCGTTCTACCGAGTGAAATGGTAACTTAGCCAATTTAGCTTTAACACAAAATTCACACTTTTTTTGTGTATTAAATTGGTTTACTTTTAGCAAATCTAAATTTACTAAACGTTTTATCGCATTTAGATTAACATGTCCTAATCTACAATGCTATAAATCCGATCACTCAACAAGCAAGTAAACAGAAGAATTGACTTTATTAGCACTTTCATTTGCAGCATAGCGCATAGCCATTATATTCATTTTGAAAAGCCTATTGGCGAGATAGCCTCGACCAAGGAACCTTTCGTACTTGCTCAAAATAAACTTTTCAGAAACACTAGTCTAAAACCATGATTGACTAATAGTGAGCCCGAAACTAGATTTTTGCGGATGTCCGGAACATGCAGCACATCCTTTAGAGTCAGCTCCTGGCTTGAAGTAAGCTTCAAGATCACGTTGCCCACACTAGCCACTTCAGATGAGGCTTGGTTACCCATATGCAACTTTCTACCTTCAACAGCTTTGTAGGTAGCAAACGAGCCCTTGTCAGAGCAGACATGATAGGCGGCCCTAGTGCCAATGAACCACTCCTTCGGGTTATCCACATGGTTAGCTTCAAACACAACCACAGCCAAATCGTCATTATCTCAATAGTCTTAACGGCCTTTGCCTTTGTTGTTGTGTTCAGCCATGTGCGCACCATAATTGGTAAGCTTTTTTTTGGAGCCATGCAATGTTTGGACATGTGCTCCGGCTTGTCACAATTGAAGCAATTGCCGTTGAACTTCTTCATTGGCTTCTTTCCTTTTTCGACTTGACCTGAGCGCTTACTCTTGTTGCTATTTGATGGTCCACCACGTTCCATCAAATTAGCCTTGGCCTCGATCGGGACTCATGGTCTCGGATCCACCTTTCAGTTATCAGCTTCAATTCAAAGCTTAACCTCAAGGTCTTCAAGAGTCATCTCCTTTCGTTTGTGCTTGAGATAGCTCTTGAAGTCCTTCCAACACGGTGGTAACTTCTCAATCACTACAACAACAATTAAAGCATATGGAAGAACCATCCCTTCAGCATGAACATCGTACACAATGAGCTGAAGCTCTTGTACTTGATCCATCATTGACTGGGTGTCTAGCATTTTATAATTGAGGAACTTTGCCACAGTGAACTTTTTAGTTCCAGCATCCTCAATTTTATATTTCTTTTCTAATGCTTCCCATAGCCCTTTTGCACTAGTTACATTTGGATATATAGAATATAATCTATCAACTAGGCCATTCAGAATGTAATTTTTACAAAGAAAATCTCCGTTGATCCATTGATCATACGTCATTTATTTGTTGATGTCCGGCTCATTCTCAGCAATAACTGGAGTGTCTTCTTTGACATGGGCTACAACTCCCAAGGTGGTCAATTAGAAAAGCATCTTCTGCTGCCATCTCTTGAAATCCAGACCGAAAAACTTCTCTAGCTTCTCAGCTTGGCCATGGGGAATGGTCTTCGTGGGGGGTGCAGCTGCAGTTGATGAAGACGCCATTTCAAAGCAAAGTTAATTGTGTTTGAAAAAATAACAATCCGTGCTAAGTGTGATTTAAAAAACTGCACACATGTGTTCTATGATATGTTGGGAACAGACGTAAGAATAGTAAATAGAAAGCAGTTAAAATATGCACGAGATTGGTAACCCAGTTCGGTTAATCAACCTACTCTGGGGGGACTTCGCCCAAACTTGAAGATCCGTTTGCTACTCCTTTATGAAGTGTATTTAGGCTATTACACATACAGGACTCCCTCCTTATACTACCCGATCTTCTTCACGAACTCTTTCACTAAATGAAAGTTGTGAGATCCCCTCAAAACCGTGACACTACACTCCCTCTAGCTACCCACGACTTCAACTTACAATCTTTCTCGAGATTGTGTACAAAATGGATTAAAACAACCCCTCACGTGTTTCACTCAAAATACTAAAAACTAGAGTATCACATTGAACTTTGTATGGAACAACATCTAGTTAATACATGTAGATCACAAATGAAATTGACTCTTAAATAATATGGTAAGAGAATCTAAACAAGTCCACCACCGATTGCACAAAGAATCGGTCTTCAAATAGTCTTCACTTGAATGACACCGTTGGACTCTTTCCGCCGGTGTAGGTAAGTGAATATTATCTTGTGATCCTTCCAAATGTGTGTAGATATTTTCCATGTGTAGTAGGGTTAATTTCAACACAGTATCTACACCACAAGGCAGTCAAAAGATTATATCTTGACCTTCCAAACTGATTCGACGCAAGATCTTTCCGGTATGAAAACTGCCATAATTAAACTGTTCCTGGGTATGTGAGGAACATCAGAGCGAATAGTTCACCAACTGTTCTTCAAAACTTGCATAGCAGAACTTTTGACTTCAGACACATACCCTGGAACACATTGTCTTCTATATCTCACCAATACAAACACGAACCAAACATTAGTGCATAATGGTGTGTCGTTTTACACCAAAAATAAATAATCCGGCAGCAGTCGGTATGCCCATACAGAATGACTATCTGAGCTTCTAGTTTCAGCTTTCCTTGCACAGCCAATTTTCTCACCAAAAGCATGCCATTTTCCCTAACTTTGTGTAGATTACCTGCAAAACCCTCAAGGCATAACATTCTCCCGAAACAACATCATAACACGGCAATCAACACAATTAAATCATACCAAAATGACCCAAAATATTAAGTAGAATTGGCCCGATCAAATCCCCCCACACTTAAACCATGCCGTCCTCGAGCATATCTAAACAAAAGAAAGATTCTAAACATAAACACAGAACAAGCATCGGCTGCCTTAACTGAAAAAATACTCAGAGTCAGAATTACAGCATAACCAACCACAATCCACTAACCCTTCTCCTGTTTCATGAAATAAACACATGCTATTCATTCAAGTAAAAAACGTGCAACTCAATCCTGCCTTACCAAGGTTCACTCAATTTCTCTCAAAAGTAGATAAGGCAGATTTGTTTGATTCATACAAGTCGTGATTTGATGCCTTCAAACATAGATTTGCCCATATGTCAAAACCACTACCAAGCAAGTAAGAACTATGCACAAATCAAAAGGTCTTTAAAATGGGTTGTAATGGGGCTAGGGTGCACATAGGTAGGATAATTTGGGTAAATGACTCAAATAAGTGAAAACATGTAAGCATATTATAACTCGATCACAGAGTTTTTCAGCTACTTCTTCAGATATTGCAATATTTCCCAAGTTATGTGCTAATCTCCAACAGTACAGGGCACCAAAAGAAATTTTAACTAAGTACAGCCCTTTATTTCCTCCATGTCCTTCCTACTCTAGTATGGGCATATTGACCATTTTTTTTCTTTTCTTTTTTTCTTGAAGCTTTGCTTCTTTCTCTTTTTTTTGTTCTAGGAATAGGACAGGAGTTTTTCACAAGTTTTCTTCAATTCCCAACACCAACTGTTCTTTCAAGTAAATTTCAAACTCATCTCAACACAATCCAATATAACTCACATGCCTTCAAGGGACAAGAGCAGGCCAAAAAGGGCCAAGGCTTAATTATTTAGTGGCTATTAATCAAGAAAGAAAGGATTCAGGCACAAATGAGCTCACTAAGGGATAGTGTCGGGTATGGTTAATTTGTTCAGGCCAAAGCAGTGGTTAATCCTATATGCCTTTATCATTTTCATGCAAAAGGAAACTCACAAGCAGTATGATCATGGTAACAAGGCAAACCAGAAATTCAGCATTCAAATCCGACACACTCATCAAAAGAATGAAATTGAGCTTTCTATATATATATATAACATGCTCAAGAGGCTCAAATCTCACGTTTATAAGCTCATCAAAAGTTGATCAAGTTGCACATTTCATCGTTCAAGAATGCATACGAGCAATAGCATAATTCAATCACAAGAGAATCAATCAAACAAACCAAGATAATCCATGCTATAACTCTTTCTCTTTGTACATTTCAATCTCATGCAGCCAATACTCAACAAAAACAAGCAAAACACAAAAGTTTTTTTTTTCTCGAATTAGAAAAGAACCAGACACAAAAACAACAACTTCATCCCCCCATACTTAGACAACACAGTGTCCTCACTGTGCAGGAAAGAGAGTCAACAAAATAGACACAACATGAATAAAAGAAAAATAAAAATAAAGGGATAGAGAGGGCAAACTAGCAATCAAGACGCGAAATGGTCAGTAGGGGCATACAAACGGCGCTCCATTGTAGTGGTCCAGCTTGGTGTATAGTGGTCAAACAACTCCATGGGCTCGGCAAGGGTAGGGACGGCGCTGAAGAAAAGAACCTGCACGAAAAAGCTGGACTAGATTTTTTTTTAAAGACAAATAAGCAACTAAATGAAATAAGAAAAATGAAATAAAATGAACAAAAGTGATAAAAGCTCGGGTTGCCTCCCGAGAAGCGCCCTTATTTAACGTCCGAGGCTTGACACAAGTAGAACTCGATCATGACACAATTTCGGAGGTAGCAGATCTACCCCTATCGAAAGGAATCGTTTCCATCCCCGCACCTTTATGTTTCTTCAAAAGCTCGACCAACCTTGCTTCTTACCCCTTCAGCTCCAGTACGGGGGCCTTCATATGGGATGGTAAAAATGGCTCTGAGTTGGTCGGTAAGGGCATACGGCCCGTCAGATTCCGAGTTGGAAATTCACTGGTGGTGTACAACTGCATGATGACATCTCGAATCTCCTCGTCTTCTTCTGTTATTGCATCGGTTTCAGTCAGCCCACGAAAGAGTACCTTCTTGAACAGCTCGATGATCTCTTTCTCATCATCCTCTTTCTTGTTTCGAATCAACCTGGATGGAAAAGGTGCTTCAACCAGAGAGTTAGAAATTTTGGATTCAGATGTCACCTCAGTAAGGGCAGACTCGGCAGCTGGTTCTTCTTCTTCTGCACTGGATTTGTTTTCAGTCTGTGCAGTATGCCCATACTGCGGGTTCTTTTCTTTCTTCTTAGTCTCCAACTCGGCTAACTCCTTCGCACTTCTCAAAGTGACAGCACAAACATGCGCTCTTGGATTCCTTTCAGTTTGGGATGAGAGTTTGCCTTGATTCGTCTGCATCTTGTTCATTTGAGTGGCGAGCTGAGTGATCTGTGTGCCCATACTCCCTAGGGCAGCTTGCGTCTCCTGCTGGAATACTTTCTGGCTTTGTGCCAAACTATTGACAAGGGCACTGCTCTGCTCTAGACACTTCATAATTTCACTCATGCTGGGTGCAAGCTTGTCAGTATGCCCATACCGGCCACCCTGCGGCTACATCCAACTGGAATTAGAATGATTCCTCCAGCCAGGGTTATATGTGTATGAGTACGAATCAGAATCCATCTGTCTTTGGGCATCAAATTGTGCATCACCATACCCATAGTAGGTTTGCTCGGTTAACGGATCTTGCAAAGTTGGGCGAGCATCAGTAAAGTGGCCATTTTCTGAGCGAACTCCACAGCGGACATTTTGCGTTTGTGCTACAGCTAAACCTCGAACCAGAGAAGTCAGAGCATCAATCTTTTCGTTGACACTGGAGTTGTCTGCTCGCTCAACAGGTCAATATCGGTCATCGTCCTCATCCTCATATTGTTGACCTCCAGAAACCATGTCAATGATGAGTTGTTTGGCCTCGGCCAGGGTCTTGTTTGTGAGAGATCCTCCACTCGCAGCATCAACAATTTTTTTGTCAGAAGAAGACATACCACGGTAAAAGTAATTTGTTAGTAGTTGGTAATCCATGAACCCGTGGTCTGGGCACATGCGACACAGCTACTGGAACCGCTCCCAGTACTCGGATAAGCTCTCGTTCTGCTTCTGTTTGATGCTACTGATTGCCATCCTCAAATTTACAGCTCTGGACTCCGGAAAAAACTTACGCATGAATTGTTCCTCCAACTCATTCCAGGTGGTAATCGAGCCAGATGGGAGATCAAATAGCCAATCTTGAGCCCTGCCTTGCAAAGTATGAGAAAAAGTTAGTAGCCTCAAATTATCGGAAGAAAAACCTTGAGGCCGCAAGGTGGAGTAGACTAGGTCGAACTCAGATAAGTGCTTGTGCGCACTTTCGCCAGGCAAGTCACTGAACTTGGATAGAACCTGTATGAAACCAGGTCCTATCTCCGAATTGTTTGCAATGGTAAGCAACACGATGCAGATGGGCCTGTTACTTCTACGGCGGCCGAGCTCCCTGATTGGTGGTTCAGGTTCAGCTGCATTTGTGAGAATTTGATTCCCGTTATTGGCCATGCTTTCCTCAAACAATTTATCAAGATCAAATGTTCCCAGATCAGATTCGGAAGCCTCCTTAGACTCCCTGGCAGCTTTTCTCAACTTTCGTAAAGTTCTCTCTGGCTCTGGATCAAAAACTAGCTTTCCTTTTTGTGAGGATCGAGTCATGCACTGTAAATCAAAATAAAAATAGCAAACTAAAAATATTAGAGTAATTACTGATTAAAAACCGATCCCCGGCAACGGCGCCAAAATTTGGTGCGTCGTTTTATACCAAAAATAAATAACCCGACAGCAGTCGGTATGGCCATACAGCGTGACTATCCGAGCTTCCAGTTTCAGCTTTCCTTGCACAGCCAATTTTCTCACCAAAAGCATGCCATTTTCCCTAACTTTGTGTAGATTACCTGCAAAACCCTCAAGGCATAACATTCTTCCGAAACGACATCATAACACGGCAATCAACACAATTTAATCATACCAAAATGGCCTAAAATATTAAGTAGAATTGGCCCGATCACATAACAATGGCACTAACAATCTCCCCCTTTGGTGTTTATGGAAGACAATAACTCGTAATCTACACTTTACATGAATAAACTCAGCAGATAAAAAAATATCAAAACTTGATATTTACAAAAACTATCAGGCACAGTTTTCTCATCACGAAATCCCCCTTAATCTGAGCTGGGGAGTTTTCACCAATCATCCAAAAGTTTTCGCAGGAAGAGCTGCATTGTCAAGTTGATCAAATAATATACAGACCAACAAAATAAATTGGGCACACAAACGTCCCCAAACAGAATATTGTTTGTTAAAACCAAAACCAAAGTTTTTATAAATAGCACACGCGCTCTTCCATCATCATCAACCTTCTCTTTCTTCATTCATGCTACCTGCAGCATCAGATTCTTCTTCCCCTTAGTGTCTGCCATAAAAGACAAAGAGTTCAGAGCAGAGAGGCATCGGCATCATCTAGAAGAGTTCTAGGAACAACGAATGAGGATGGCTGGGCAGCAGCATCAACAGAGGCATCACGAGCAGTATCAAGAGGTCCACCGGCAGCAGATGATCCTAGCATATCAAGCGGGGAGGGAAAGCCAAGGGCACGGGCTTTCAGATCCATCAGCAAGGACTCCAACTCCTATCTTCGAGTTCTGAAGGTCCTGATGGCTTTATCTAAGAAGGTCACCTCACGCTCCACTGATTGGATGTGCTTGTCAAAAAAGACAGCATTGATAGAAGGATTAGGAGAAAATCTGTGTGGAACAAATGCAGACTCAGTGGCAGGGTCTTGAGCAGAGTTGCGGCAGGTATATCACAAGCATGTTGAGCTGAGAATAGCTTGTGGCTGATCACCAATGGAGGTTCCTCCGGCTCAAAAAATCCTCTACAGTAAGAACGTCATGATGGTTTATGATTTTGGATAAAATCAAACCAGGATATCCCAAGGGCTGCTGGATTCTGGAAGACTCTGCATGGACGACTACATGATCAAAGATGATCTGGCCTAAGTTGAACGCCTCCTATGTTCCAACTTTGAAGAGCAGCACGGCCAAGGTCTTTCCCAGGGTTGATCTGTGCTTACTTGGGAGCCAGTTTTTTACTACAATTTTGTGAAGAATTGAGTACTTCACACTCAGATCAGAGGCTATCAACGATCGCCCCTTTGGCCATACGAACTGGCTACCACCCGTCAGCTCCACAGCGATAATATCCAAGTCAGGGACAGACTCAGATGCAACAGAATGTACATATCCCAAATAAGAATTGATCACAGTAGGGGAAAAATCAATCTAAATACCACGCACAAATACAGAGAAAGCATAATCAGACGTGACGTCCCTAATGGACTTATGCAGATTGGCATAAAATTAATAAACAACAGCAAGAACATATGCAGGAGTAGTATATGCAGACTTATTAAGGCAAGAATCATGCAACAATTGAACCACCCCAGTACCCTCAATATCAGACTCCACCAATTTACGCTCAGTCACAAGTGAGTGCCCAATCACCAATTTAAACAAAGATTGATGAAAAGCATAAAGAAACTTGTTAGAATCAAAAGAACCTGATTCAGGGTCAGAGCTTTCAGAGACATCCTCTAGGACAGTTTCTGCTTCTTCCACCGAAGGAGAGGGGGCTCTAGCATTCTTCATTAGAGGTCTCCGAGACCCTGAGACCAGACCTATCAAACGCTCGGATTCACTCTGAGTTACTCTTCGTGCATAGATGGCAGCGGAAGCAGATTTCTTGGCAGGGATCTTTTTAGAAGAACCCTTTGAAGCAGCAACTTTCTTTGAGGATTTTTTTGGAGCAGGAGCTTTCTTGGCAGCCTTAGAAGATTGAACCTTCTTCTGAGAGAGTTTCTCCAGAACACGCGTTTTGAGATGAGTAATAGCAGTCTCATCATCATCAGAGTTGGCCTCAGTAGCAGGGGATTCTTTCTTCTCTTCCATGAGCTGTAGCTTTCTTTTAACATCGCGAGAGCGGGAATGGGGAATTCCTTGATCCTCAATACGAGGAACATATTCTGAGACAGGAGGAGATGTCTCATTATTATCGTCAACAACAGCATCATCCATTGCCTCTTCAAACTAGGCAACAGGTTTCACAACAACAGTAGGAGAAGCATCTCCTAGCGAAACCTAAATAGTGACTACCGGCGAGTCACGAGGAGCAGCGGGAACGAACGACAAAGGAGTTGAAGCAGTGACAAGCCTCATAGCATCGATGGAGGCAGCAAATTCATCAATAGATGATGAATCAGCATGGACAACAGCATCAATTGAAGCTTCAATAACTTCATTCATCTCTAATGGCAGCGACGAAGGCTCGGCAGAAACCCTAGGAACAATTGGGGGTTCTTCGAGCATTTCAGTAACAGACCCAGCAGGAGGAGAGTTGGGAGAAAACAATTGAGAAGGCATAGATGGAGGAACATCTGTGGATGCAGCAACATCCATTTTTGGACCAGACGGTGCTGAAACAGACTGAGAGAAAATCAGGGGTTTAGAGAGTTCCTTAAAGCCTTCCACAGATCAGCCATGTTGATCTTTGGCTTCTTGAACAAGGACGGTTTGGAGGAGCTGGACTTGTCTGTCATTGAATTCAGACGAGAAAAGAGTTTGAGCAGCAACTTAGCAAGAAAATTTTGAAAAAGTTCTAAATGCCTTGAACAAATTCAAAAATTGATCTTTCACCCTTAATTAGAATTTCAGAAAGGAAATTTCCAAAAATAACCGTCAAATCCCATAATCATCATACCACTGCATGACCTCGGGTAGTGGAAACGGGCTGAGCGTGAAAATCGAGGGCCCACTAGTCGTTGTGGTAACCGTTCAAACAATGCTTGAAACTGTCAAGCACACTTCCAGGAACACACTTGAAAAGACCATACAACACTTGGTCATTTTACTATCTATGTACATACATCACTAACCAAGACTATACAGAGATACTTTTCTCAAAGGAGAAGTTCAGAGAACACAAAGACCCAAGAAGGATCTAAGTGTTTCAAACTTTAAACAATCAAGTGCCTTAGTAAAAATATTGGCAAGTGGGGCATTTGTTGCAACGTACTCAATTACAAGAGATCCATCTTCAACCAGTTCTCAAATAAAGTGGTAGCGAATATCTATATGCTTTGTCCGAGAGTGTTGGACAGGATTCTTCAAAATATTTATTGCACTCATGTTGTCACAGAATATGGTAAGAATAGACTGTGGCACACCATAGTCAAGTAGCATTTGCTTCATCCACAAGAGTTGTGTATAACAACTTCCAGCTGTAATATATTCTGCTTCTGCAGTAGACAGAGAGATCGAATTATGTTTCTTGCTAAACCACAAAACCATGTTATTTCCAAGAAAGAAACATCCTCCCGAAGTGCTCTTTTGATCTTCAGTAAAACTAGCCCAATCGGCATCACAAAACCCCACTAGATTAGGGTTTGTATCATAGGAAAACCAAAGTCCCAACTCAACAGTACCTTTTATGTACTTAATTATGTTCTTGACAGCTTTCAGATGACTTTCTTTGGGATCAGATTAGTATCGAGCACACACTCCAACATTATAGTAGATGTCTGGCCTACTTACAGTAAGGTAGAGCAGACTAGCAATCATACTTCGGTATAAGGTTTGCTCAATAGACACACCAGCTTCATCTTTTGATATCTTTAGGGATGTTCCCATAGGTGTTCTCTTAGTACTGCAACTTTCCAGACTAAACTTGCTTATCAAGTTCCTTGCATACTTTGTTTGAGAAACAAAGATCCCATCATTCTTTTGCTTCACTTAAAGCCCCAAAAAGTAGGTTAGCCTTTCCTACTAAACTCATTTCGAACTCAGATGTCATGTACTTGACAAACTCATCCACCATTCTGTTTGACACAGATCCAAAGACAATATCATCGACATAGATCTGAACGATGATCATATCAGATTTTTCTCTCTTGACGAAGAGAGTTTTGTCAGCTCCACCACAAACATATCCTTTCTCCAGAAGGAACTTGGTTATCCATTCATACTAAGCTCGTGGAGCTTGTTTGAGACCGTAAAGAGCCTTTCTCAGTTTGTAAACAAACTCAGAATGGTGAGGGTCTTCAAAGCCTTTAGGTTGGCTAACAAACACATCTCCAGTTAAGTACCCACTCAAGAAGACACTCTTTACGTCCATTTCATACAACTTGAACTTCATCCATGCAGCCATGGCAAGAAGCAATTGGACTGATTCGAGACAAGTAATAGGAGCAAATATCTCGTCAAAATCAATTCCCTTAACTTGGAAATATCATTGACCAACCAATCTTGCCTTCTTCCTAGTTATGTTCCCCTCCTCATCGGTCTTGTTTTTGAAGATCCACTTTGTGCCTATCATATTGGCATCTTTAGATCGTGGAACAAGATCCCACACTTCATTTCTTTCAAATTGCAAGAGTTCTTCTTACATGGCTTGAATCAACCTATCATCCTTCAAAGCCTCTTTAACATTCTTGGGCTCAACAGTGGATATGTAGCACACATTAGCAATCAACTCACAAAAGTTCTTACGAGCTCCTCTTATTCGGACCCCTTCACTCATTTCACCAGTGATATCCGAAGTAGAATGATTTTTCTGGACTCCTCTAGATGGTTTGTAGACATCCTATTTCTCAGACCTTGCTTCAGTCAGGTTACTGTCTTGGGAACTTTCAGGCACAGATGCAGGAACAGGGACAGTAACATCAAGGCTCTCATCATCAATATGGACAATAGTTTCTTCCAGATCATCAACCACTATGTTGATTGATTCCATGAAAGTATTTATCCTTTTATTGAAGACACGATAGGCATGGCTATTTCTTAAATATCTAAGAAAAATGCAATCATCTCCTTTGGCATTAAATTTGCCAAGATACTCTCTATCCCTTAGTATGTAACAAATACTTCCAAAGATGTGAAAGTAGTTTACGTTTGGCTTTTTCCCTTTCCACAGCTCATAGGGAGTAATTCTTGTCTTGGGTCTGAAGTACACCTGATTAATAACATGGCAGGTCGTGTTCACCGCTTCAGCCCAGAGATTGTCAGGAACATATTTGGCCATCATCATTACTCGACTCATTTCTTAAAGAGTTCGATTTTTCTCTCAACAACACCATTTTGTTGAGATGTTTTCAGGGCAGAAAACTCCTGACCAATTCCTTTTTCTTCATAGAATGTTTTGAAGAAAGCATTTTCAAATTGACGTCCATGGTCACTTCTTATTCCAACAACGTTAGTTCTTTTCTCCACTTTAAGTTTGAGATAAAGTTTTTTGAATGTCTCAAAAGTCTTTGCTTTGTCTCTTAGGAACTCAACCCATGTAAATCTGGTGTAGTCATCTACACAAACAAAAATAAATTTCTTCCGTCCAATGCTTTCGGTTTGGACAGGCCCCATCAAGTCCATGTGCAATAAATCCAAGGCATTTGAAGTGGTAATCTTCTTAACAGACTTATGAGAGGTATGGATCTGTTTCCCAACTTGGCATGGGCCGCACACCTTTCCTCGATCAATACTTAGACTTGGAAAACCAATCATAGCTTCAGTCTTCATAAGTCTCTGGAGATTTTGATAACTGATATGGCCAAGCTTTTCATGCCATAGATTTGCTTCACACAGTTGGATTCTGAAGAAAGTTTCCTTTATGTTGAGAAGGTAATAGTTGTCCTGTGATCTGTTCCCGTCCATCAGGAGAACACTTTCTTTATCTTTGACCAGACACTTATCTCTTGTGAAATGCACAAAAAGACCTTGGTCGCATAATTGACTAATGCTAATTAAATTAGCCTTTAGTTCTTCAGCACATCTTCTAAATTGGGCATTCCATGAATATTCAATTAGCCACGCCCTAGTACTCTTCCTTTGACACCATCTCCAAAGGTAACAGATTGATAAGAACAATTTTTTTTAATGTTGTTCAGCATGCTAGCATCTCCAGTCATATGACGCAAACATCTGCTATCAAAATACCAACTGCTCTTTGCATGAATGTTGAGAGCAGTATGAACCACATAATTTCTGTGGTTGTTCCTTGATCTGCTCCTATTGTTATCTCTTCTGGGGAACTGATTAGATTGAGAGAAACCCCTTCTTTTCATCCGTCTGAAGTTATTGATGTAGTATCTACAGTGTGGTCGAATGTGACCAGGTTTTTCACAGTAGTGACACACAACACGTGTCTTTTGACGAGACTTCCTTCGCTGCTGCTGCTTGTTCTTTGGCTTAGCTTTTGTTTCTGGGAAAGTTGGATCTTTTGTTCCAGACAGCTGTCCTTGACAGAATTTGTCATAAGAATGACCACCATTAAATCTGAGCCCAGTATGATACTGAGGACTCTTTCCTTTAGAAAGAATTTCATTGAGCTGAGATGAGCCAGAGTTCATCATTTTGACAAGATTTTTTAGATGTAGAAGTTCACCAGTTTGAGCATTCGAATTGTTCCGGGACTGCAACACTTCATTCTGCAACTCATTGAGGCGAGTAGACAGATTATCTCTTTTTTTCAAGAGATTGGAATTCTCTTTCATTAAGTCTTCATTGACTTTAACCACTATGATCCAACTGGAATGCAGCTTCTTATACGCCTCCATAGCAGATTTCTCAGTCAAATCTTCATCATCGCTGCATTCAGAAATTTTCTTGACCTCATTGTCAGGAACAGATGCAAGCACAGACTCTTTGACAGAGTGTGTCATGAAAGCAATATGATTGCTGACACATTCTTCATCACTTTCACTATCATCATGATCATCACTTTCACTTAAGGTAGAACAGTATGACTTGTTCTTCTTTTTGAGCGTGTTAGCACACTCGGCTTGGTAATGACCAAAACAACCGCATTCTCTACACTTTACTTTCTTCTGTTTTTCTTCATTTGACTTATCATCCTTGGTTCTTTGAGGTTTAGAAAACCTTTTCTTGCCAGCATTATTTTAAGAAGACTTTTCATAGCGTTTTGCAAACTTTGAGAAATTTTTTGACAGCATTCCAATAGACTCTGCAAGGTCAGCTTTGTTAGGAACATTGATGGGAACATCAGCACTGGAACCAGCCTGAAAAGTAATGCTTTTCTTCTGCATAGTTTCTTCTTTTGTCAGGCCCATTTCAAAGGTTCGCAATGACCCCATCAGCTCTTGCAGCTTCATCTTACTCACGTCTTTGGCTTCTTCAATAGCCGTGACTTTGTAGGCAAATCTTTTGGACAGAGAGTGAAGAATTTTTTCGGACAAGTTTTTCTTCAGAAATGGCATCTCCAAGGGCAAAGCTTTCATTTGCAATATCACAAATTTTAGCATTAAAATTAGCAAGTTTTTCGGACTCATCCATCCTGAGATTCTCAAATCTGGTAGTGAGTAGTTGCATCCGTGAGGCACGAACACTGCTTATTCCCTCATAAGTGGTCTGCAGTATGTCCCACACATCCTTGGCTTTGTCACAAGTGGAGATAAGCTTGAAAATTTTCATATCAACAGCCGAGAAGATATCATTCATGTCTTTAGCATTCAGCCTCATCACCTGGCAGTCATCATTGTCCCACTCTTCTTCAGACTTTATCACAATTTTTTTCTTTTTCATCCTTCTTTGTGGGAGGCTTCCATCCTTCAATCACCATCTTCCAGGCACGTTCATCAATCGAACAAATGAACGCAGTCATTATGGCTTTTCAGTAGGCATAATTATTGCCATCAATGAGCGGAGGTCGTACCGTCGATGCTCCTTCTTTCATCGTGTCCATATCGGCAAAACAAACACAGAACACGGATTAAAATCCCAATATCACACCTGTATAACTGGTGAACCACTCTGGTGCCAATTGAGAAAACAACAATCTGTGCTAAGTATGATTTAAAAAAACTGCACACAGGTGTTCTATGATATTTTGGGAACAGACGTAAGAACAGTAAATAGAAAGCAGTTAAAATACGCACAAGATTGGTAACCCAGTTCAGTTAATCAACCTACTCTGGGGGGACTTTTCCCAAACTTGAAGATCATTTTGCTACTCTTTTATGAAGTGTATTTAGGCTATTACACATACAGAACTCCCTCCTTATGCTACCCGTTCTTCTTCACGAACTCTTTCACTAAACGAAAGCTATGAGATCCCCTCACAATCGTGACACTAGACTCCCTCTAGCTACCCACGACTTCAAGTTATAATCTCTCCCAAGATTGCGTACAAAATGGATTAAAATAACCCCTCACGTGTTTCACTCAAAATACTAAACACTAGACTATCACGTTGAACTTTTTATGGAACAACTTCTAGTTAATACATGTGGATCACAAATGAAATTGACTCTTAAATAATATGCTAAAAGAATCTCAACAAGTCCACTGCCGATTGTACAAAGAATCGGTCTTCAAATAATCTTCACTTTAATGACAACGTCGGACTCTTTCTGCCGGTATAGGTAAGTGAATATTTGTGGAGGTGGGATGGGGGTGGTTTGGGAAGGGGCTGAGAATACCTGAGTGGAAGGATGTTCCAGTTGAGTTGTTGCTGAGGATTTTGTCACTGGTGGATGATCAAACGGTGATTGTAGCTTCTGGGATTTGTCATGGATGGAGGGATGCAATTTCTTGGGGCCTTACCCATCTTTCTCTGTCTTGGTATATGCATATATTCTCTCTCCAATCTCAATTTTAGCCGATTTTTTATGAATATTTTCTGTGTTATGTTTGCTACTAATATTTTGTTCATAAGCTCTAAGATTCAGTGTTCTATTTATGGATTATTTTCTAGTTGAGAATAAACTGAAATTATGGAGGGTAAGAAAGGCAAGTTGAACTAAAGATTGATAATCAATAGTTGAATGTTTTTGAGGAATTTCTTCACTTTGGTGGGATTGTCTACATATGATCGTTTCTTTGTTGTTCTACCTATTTTCTCTTTTGTTATAGTTAATGCTGGATTATGATGTTCTTCTTTCCCTTTTTTATTTTTTTTTTACTTCTTGGGATTCTTTTATGTTTTGTTAATGAGATTATTAGTTTGATTAGTTTTTCATGTTACTTTGATTCTTATCTATCGGTTAATGATTGTGTGAGATCTCCTTAATGGCTTCTTAGTTTGTTCGGGACAGGGTTCTCCACAGTTTAGCTGACATAAATTTTATTCGTCTGAACTAGGGGAAAGTGGTATATGAATGTGTGATATCTTCTTAATTGTGCAGATCAATTTCATTGGTATACATATTAAAATCCTTTAAGCACGCAATAGAGATTTCAGTTCTCTTCATCATTCAGCTCCTTATCAGAGTTTCCGCTCCTAGTCATTGACCCTTTTCGCTTAAGTATATATCCATTATTTTTGTACTTATGAAAAGTGATTCAGAGTATGTATAAGTAACTATTTTATTTTTTCATTGGAGTCATTACATTTGTGTGATTCTTAATGAACAGTTGGCTTCGCAAGATCACTTTGGAGACTTATATCTCACAGTTTCATATATGGTTGAGGTATGCGACTTTATTCCTAAAATTATCTATTTTGGAATCATCATAATCCTATAGTGAGCATGCATTTTCACCTACTAAATAATTATCCAAAAAATAAAAGATTCAGTTAACGTTAGAGCTTCTGAACACCTTGTGCTAGTCATTTAATACGCGTACCATAATATGTTGTTTTTCATGTTTTTATTTTGAATGAGTGATGAAAATTTCCTTTCTGGCACTGCATTCGATGTAATTTAGGCATTTGAACTTAAATCGCCTTATTGGGATGATGATAATGCTATTAGTTTCTTTGATTCCGAATTACCCATTGTTAAACTTCATGCTCATTACTGCAATATATGTTGTGGTACAATCTCTTCGACTACCTTGTATTATTTCTCACTTTACCCAAATGGATAAAGGATAGTGTTGATTTACCTTTTCCATTCCGAAATCCCAAACCGTGCAGGTTTCTCACAGGCTTTCTTAACTTACAAATACTTTAAAATCAACATTCATACCGTCCAAGGATGACATCCGCCTTGGACACAATTTTTCTGCAGTTGTGGTGATTACAGGCATTCTATACATCTTGGCTTAATTATGTATTGATCAAATTTCCTCAAATGATAGTAAGTCAGTCATCTTGAACTCCGTTACAAGTTTTGTCCCGATACAAATCATTGTATACATTATATCTACACTAAACAGCTAATGGTTCACTATTTAGATCTTTTTTTATTACAATTGCTAATTCATGTGAATAAAATATTTAGATTGCTAATTGTCGATTCCGATGGCTTTATTCTTGGATAGGTAATGTAATATTAATATTGAAGTACAAAGTATTAGTAATTTATAATAAACCAATGAAATTCAGTTGTAGCTGGTTTCATCCGCTAATGAATTAGACATTTAGATGCATTTACCTAACAATTGAAAAGAAATCCCAAAAATCAAAATCCTCGCTAAGGAGTCGATATTTTTCCAATGAGGATGACTAATTCTCTCTCTAAAGAATGATGTCAAATATGGGTTTAAATTGTTTGAAAACCTAACCAAAAATATCCTCTTGCTACATCTTACCATCAGATATGTTTCCTATTGAGAACAAGTCATAGTTCTTTTGTTTCTTTGTTGGTATTCATATGGAAGGACTCTAAATAAAAAAACTAGACATCCTCCAAAATTATATGCTATGCTTTATTTATATGAAAATATTATATATGAGGGTTTCCTTGACATAATTCTTGATGTTTAAAAATTATGTGCGATTGCCATTTTCTATTGCTGTACTCATTTATTTGTACTTTTATGCCTGTATTTGATGCATAAAATGAAGCATTGATCTGAACTTGGAAATATGACGTAGCTTAGGAATTTGTATTATTATTTTTGGCAGCTTCACATTGAGCCCAAAGTATGCAATGTTGTGCAACTTTATCCTTAAGGCCAAATATGGTTTTGTGTTTGCTGCTTAAACTCGGCTACTTTGACTTTAAGAATGAACATATTGCGAGTACCGCAGATCTTAACATTTTGTTTTAAGTGATTACCAGGTGATGGAATCAGTATGCGGACCTTTTTCATTCATGGTAATACATATCTGCTCCGGCCAAATCACCATATAAATACACATCGCCATACAATCTGTACCTCCGAATACTTAAATTCCTTGAAATCCAGGTGTGAATCTATCTCTTTAGCAGTACAAGGAACTTCATCACAACTAGAATCACTCCGTACACTTTGTTTAAACATTAAACAAACGGGAAGGAGCTTAAAATATTTATAAGAGAGCTATTTGAGGTAGAGGAAGATGAACATGACATCGTTGGTGAGGATGCATCTTCAGAGAGTGAATATGGATCTGGCCCAGGTTCTGTATTTGATGTTCATCCTTCACCGGTTGTTGGGTATGCTAAAAGCTCTTTTTTGTTCACATTTGATCGTGATAATGATATGTATCACAGTGATGGCTCCACTGAAATCTGAAATATATATTTTATGTTCTTAGCGTTGTTTGGTTCTGCGGAGTGTTGATCTACAACTGGGTTCATGTCATCAAATATTGAATAGTTCATGGTGCTACGTGTGAAGTCAGATTTTCTTATTTTACAAGAATATTGTATAGTTTTTAAATTTTGTCGATTGTACATTCAATATAATGTATCATACCGCTTTAATGCCTTAGTTGTCACATGTCTACTACAACCAAATATGTAGATGTTACAATTTTCATTAAATAAATAATTTGGGAGTAATTTAACTTACGAAATGAACAAGTATTAAGTTTCCAACACTTGTATCGAACTCTTGTTCAGTTGCCAACACTTGTACCCAACACTACGTAATTTATGAACTAGTGCCTGGGTGTGCCTCCTGACTTCTTAGTTGCCAACACTTGTATCCAACAAAGATAAAATTTAAATATGTATTCAAACACAAATTATAAAGAAATCAGTATGATACTTAAAAAGAGGCTCCCTACATAATAAAAGATACAGCAATCACACACAACATCCTGCTCAAGCACCTTCTACTAGAGTTCTCGACTTATACATTCCCACAAGATATTAACAACCTCAAAAAAACTGCCACATCATGTTTACCAGCAAAGAAACCTTGCGAAGTCATCACCCTGAATAACTTCAAAACATTTCTTTTAGCAAAAGATGAACAGATAAGCCATCTGCATACCCAAAAAAAATTCCAAAATAATCAACCAGATTGCACACCCACCTGATACAATTCAGCATAGTATGAGCGACGGTATTGTGCACTTTTCTCTAGTTAAAGCAGATTAAGGCTCCATCCGGGCACTAGACATTCCAAGTATTACAGTGTCATAATACCGCAATCTGACCCATTTATTTGCTGGGGAGGGTGTTCGTATTTGCTCAATCTCCGAACTTCACGCTTCACCACTTCACGCTTGATGTTCTTTCACACACCGCCCACCTCGCACAGCCACTGTAGATTCCTTCTCACCACATTGAAGGTATGCTCGATGATTGCCCACTCTAGTTTTTTTGAGAGCGAATCGTATACCTTGATGTCCTGTTCATTGATTGATATTACATACAGTACCCAATGGTTTTCATTAACGTGCCCAATTCCATATATCTTTTCAGCTTCATGCCACGGAAGTCCCCCAAACTCTAGATAGCTGCCCTCAACATACTGCATAATGCGTTCTTTGATGGGGTTGATGTTTTCTGAACAAAATGTGCTATGTCATTGACGAAACCATTAATATGTAAAACACAAAATGAAACAGAGTGTAGCATATGTGCACATGACATGTTTAAGATACTGCAGATTTATATACCCATCATATGGCTTCAATGCATGTCCAACTACTAGCAAACCATGTCGGGACTCTATGTGCTTTCATGATTATCAAATTTATCAATGCATCACAGTGCTGTAACATAAAGTCTATATTATTGGAACTATTAGTTATCTATAATGTCTACAACTGCAATATGTTGAAGTGTTATTACCTTATTTGAAAGCCATCCTTCGATATCCCATAGGTTTATAAACCATGACTGTGGAACCTCTCCCACCATCTTCATCGGCAGCATCAACTTTACAGGACTGCAAAAAATCATCAATGGAAATGTAGTTAATACTTATTAAATGCTTCATTCAAGAAGATGTGTTAGAAGTATATTGCTCCTTACATTCCCTACACATTCACCCGGTGATATCATTGTTCGAAGGCTTTAATTTCAAAGTAATCAGCAACCTCTGTGGGATCAAATGTTTCAACCGTTACAACCGTCACATTTTCTTCATTGTCGAAATCCAACCTCAACGATGACATGGTTGACTTCTGGCTTTTACGCACAACTGACTTCGGGGTTGATTTAAATTGAAATTCTTCACTGACTGGTACTATACCACTAAGAGATGGTTTCGGAATCTTCGGTATTGTAGCCACCTCAATATGTTTGTTGAGCCCCAGTTGCTGCTGCATTTCAAGAAATTGGCCTGCTAGAGTAATGAATCAGTTTTCTAACCCATTCACCTTATTCAACATAGCAGAAGACATTGCATGGAGTTCCTGCATACAAATTAATGAATAAATCCCATCATTTATTTCCACAATTCTCGACTATTTGCATATTAAATTGTGAGGCATATCAACAACTCACATCTATACGAAGGTGCATCATAAGTGTTGGATTGCTCAGTTGGTTGACTGTTGGCCGGGGTGGCTGATTGGTCAACCATTCATAAATGATTCGGGATCGGATTTTCTTACAATACGAGGTCCTTGCATTGGTATGTTGTATCCTTCAATGGGTATAACTATAATCCATCGCACACATAAACCATTAACTAACAGTCAACCAATTTAACAAAGGTATTATTAAAAAGTAGGAATATGTAAAAATAATACTACCGCACAAAGACAATGGGTGACCAGTAACTTCAAGTACTAAATTGCAAAATCGAGCAATATTATGAAATAATTGGAAGATAACGTCTACACGTACGTTTCTCTCAAAATGTACACGCTATGTCCGCCAACACATGTAGTTTATTCGGCTCAACACCCACAGGATTCGTATCATGAATAGAACAGAGAGGTGGCCGAGCTGACCCCATGTTATTTATTGGTTCCCAATATTTGCTTTTTTTGTATTTCAAGAGCCCGTTCAATTTGGATAATAGTTGGACACATGAATGTCGTGCCCATGACCCGCTACATAAAATGAAAGTTGACCTCAATAGTAGCAAAAAACTTATTGGGCTAGTCACATATCAATTGTATATATCTTTAGCATTTTGTTCATTTACTTAGCATATAAAAGTGGTGGGCGGCATGCAGATAAAGGAAATAATTGTATTTTAAATTCAATAATAAACCAATCATTTAGGATGCACACTTATAGGGAATTATTTTTCCATCACATAGAAGAAGAACACCGAGTTACTGTGAAATGCAATCATAACAGTTTAATATTGAATCTTATATTGCATTTATTTGTACCTAAAATGTTCTCTAATTTATTTTTTATTTCTATTGCCAGAAACTCTCACACAATTTAGTTAGCATCCATCTCGTTGTCGATAATCTCACTAATTTCTAATAAGGCCAAGGGAATTTTATATTTCAATTATTATTAGTTATTATTGAAAATGGTTGGGTTCTTACTTTTGTTTGAGATACGTTGAGTCTTTGGTGCAGAATTGAGAATCTTGTTCGAAAAAATTAATTTCTTGGTAAATTTTAGGGTGAGTTCATGTGGAATTCACCCTAACGTTTGAAAATCTAAGTGTTATATTATATTTTTATTCAGCTATCACTTAACACAAGTAGTGAAAATGTTCGATTCCTAAATTCAGAATCTTAGCACAACTTTCTTACAAGAAGAATTTGGAGATTGCAACTAACAAGCTAGCAATCTCACTTTGTTTGGAGAATGCAATTTCTCTCAGTATCTTTGGCAGAATGTTTTTTATTACTCTTGTTAGCAGCCTTAATTTTGTTTTTCAACATGGTTGGTAGGATTTAGATTTATTTTCTTTGCACATAAGATAATAGGGTTACTTTTTTTAATTAAACATTTTTCATTCTTATGAATTTGTAGATTGCAACTAACAAGCTAGCAATCTCACTTTGGTTTGGAGAATGCAATGTCTGTCACTAGCTTTGGTAGAATATTTTTTTATTACTCTTGTTAGCACCCTTGATTTTGTTTTTCAGGATGGTTGGTAGGATTTAGATATATTTTCTTTGGAAATAACATATTAGAGTTAGTTTTTTTTACTAAACATTTTTCATTCATATGAAAATTGAAACTGGCTTTTTATAAAGAATGAATGTTCATGTTTATATTAGACACGTGCTTCAATTATTAATGCTCATTTTTTAAAATAAAAAAATTAAGATGCAATTGTTCTAGTTCATGTATACTTATTAATTATTTGCAGGACCATGCTTCCTTTTACTATTTTTCCTTCCGTCATCTTTAATCTATCTTGAATAAGAGTTAGTAATTGTTTAACCTCTGTAATAACAGAATCAGTAAACATAACAAAGTAGATGTTTTACAAAAAGCAAAATGATTTAGCTACTGTAATGGGTCAGTATATACCTCTGTATATTTGCATGATTTATTAAATGGCTGCAACCTGTTAGCATTCTTGTGGTAATCTTGTATTATTTGGATTATGATTCTATAAGTTGAATTTAGTGTCACGTGATGTAAATTTAGTGTAAGTTAAGTTATATGATTTGCTTTTTTTGGGATACAATGATTCGGCTGTGGGAAACCAAAACAAGGATGCTGAAGCAAATTGGAAAGCCTACGTAAAGTTTATGGGATTTAGTGATTTGATTTGGATTTGATTGTGTTTCTGTGATGCTTGAGGGAGCATTCGTAATTGTGATATGTTTTAGACTGGGAATTGGAAATATGGATCATGAAATAGCTTACAAATTTTTTTAGTCCCTCTTTTTTTAAAAAAAAAATGGGGTATGAGCTTACTTTGACTGTAATTGAAGAATTTTCTATGTGTGCGTTTTGGTTTCATACATAAGAAAATAGTAAGAAATTATCACCCCATACAAGATAGTACTCTTACAAAACAAACAAACTCTAATCAAGTGGTATCATTCCAAATTAATGTACTGAAATTGGTCATTCTTGTGGAATTTAATTAATAGTTCGGTTTACTGTTTGGATAGAATAGGAGTACAAATTGGGACTTTTCTCGATTATATTAGATTATTTGTTTTCCTTACAAATCCTGAATCACAATATTTTGTTTGGGGCACATGCATAATAAAGTAAGTATATAATTACAAACTTTTAAGAAATAAGAACAAAAAACAAGGAATATTCCATTGTATTTTGACATATGCAAAATCACAATTCAAGATTGACTATTTATGCATATAGGTTGAGAAATTCTACTTGATGTAGTACTCATGCAATAAGATTGGATTTAGTCATTAATTTAAGTTGAACATCTTGATATGCTCCTTGTTTCGATAAAGAGTTTACTTGAACACTCACTTCAAAAATTTTATATAGATCTATATCCACTTAAATAAAAGTATAATCCCAAAAGTGCATGATCTAAAACGCTTAAAAGCTTGCTAAGCATGTGTTGTAAAAAAATAAATTGAAATTAAAAGCTAATTAAAGCCTTACAAGCTTGCGGCAAAGGAGCGACAACTTCACTTTGCAGCGGCAAATCAAAACCCATCAACTTCTCTTCGCAGCAGCAATCCCAATTAAAATTTTAAACTGAAATGAGATGAGAGAAAGTTAGGGTTTTTCAATTTCAATGTATACCGCCCAATTGCTTTAAATTCGACTATTAAAACGAAAATATGAGGGAAAAAACAAGTTAAAGTTCTTGATAATGTGTATAATACCAGGTTTGCGTCGGTTTTGTTCGTCGGGTAGGGATGACTCACGGCGCCAATCGACTTGCGTTTGCATCGGGAACGTTGTTGTTGGTGTGAAGCAGCACCGTCAACTTGTAGTTCACAGCGCTGGATTGAGTCGTCGCGTCGTTTGTCGGCGAGGAGAGTTTTGTTAATTTTGAGAATTTGAGTGAAATGGAAAAAAGTGATTCAGCGCGTGGTGGCGTCGTTCATCGGCGGGGAGGGTTTTGTTAATTTGTGGATTTGAGTGAAATGGAAAAAAGTGAATCAGCGCTCTTTAATATTTTCATATAATTTTGGGATTTTATTAAAATTGAACCCAATTTTTATTGGAAAGAAAAATAAAAATACTCAACATGAAGTTCAAAACTTCTTTTCAAATTAAGAATTTATGTTAATTTTTTATAATTAGATAGGGGGCAAAAATCCCTCTTATCCTTAAAATTTGAAAAATTGAACCTGAGATGTATGCAAAAGTTTGATATTTTATATAAAACGTGTGTATTAAAAATTAGGCCATTACTAATTTCGGGTCGGCCAGGCCCGATTAGAGAGTGGTCCGAACAGGTCGCGCACTAGGCACATAAACTGAAAAATACATTAAGCTCGCACTAGGCACATAAACTGAAAAAATACATTAAGCTCGCGGATGTACCGGTTCACTTTTTCGGGTTGGGCTGGCCTGGGCCAATAAAATATAGGCCATAATATTTTTGGGCCAAGTGTTATTTTTTCACTTAGCCCGATGGGCCCGGCCGTCGGACGGCCTAAATTGCCACATCTAACCACATGCATGGTTCCAGAATAATTCAATGAAAGAATGCTAGATGAATTATTCTATAATTTTTCATATATGCCACGTTTGTAAAATGTATTAAATTATTTTTGAAACATTGGAATAGCCAATAAAAACGAAATATCAATGTTTACTCATGAACCATTCAATTAACTACCAATGGTTGTATCTGATACAAAAAAATAAGAAAAAAAATATTGTTCCACACAACTTATAAATATGGATTTATTTTACTATTTGAAACATATTCTCCAACTTATATTATATATGCATAAAATAATATAAATATATATACATATGTATGTAGATATATACATATATATATATATATTATTTTTATTAACTTTAAAGGACTAGTCTAAGTTAAATTCAAATATTCAAAGGGTCAACTGAGTTGAGCTCAAAGCCTAATCAAGACAATCTTACTATATCTAGATAGTATATGGTACAATAGTAATTTAAATTTTCCGTCCAAACCATCGTAGCTTCCAAATTTAAGAAATGGTTTGTTTCCCTGATGGTAAATATATAATTAATTAATTAATTAATAGTATATTACCCATTAATTTACAATTTTAAATATTTAGTCATGAATGATCAATTATGCAGTCAATTCATTAAATATTATAATGTAGACATTTAAATTGAAAAATATATAATAAACTAGTTGTATGAATTATTTTCAACTTATTACTCTTTAGAATTCATTCATTGTAATATTTATCTTACAAAATGGTCGAACAGAGATAATATTTTATATTCGGATTTGTATAAGTCAATTTAAGCAAAACAATCTAATTAATAATATGGTTAATGTTCCAGTTAAAAGTCAATTTAAACTATTTCTCGGAAAGGATCGTGAAACTTAAACTAAATTATCCCAGTTAGCTTCTTAAATTTTCGAACTTAGTTCAGTTAACTCTTTCAACTTTTAAACTTAATACAATTAGGCCTTTGAGGATAACAAAAATTGTTTTATTTGTTTATTATTTTATACATAATAACATGGAAAATATGTTTCAAATAATATAAAAAAAATCATATTTATAAGTTGTGTGGACCAAATTATTTTTCCTTATTTTTTGGTATGGACACACAACTGTCATGGTTATTTATACTGTGGAGTATTTTTGTTAAAACACCTAAACATAGGACATTAAATTATAAGTTGTATTAATTAATAATATTGTGTTGTGGCACCATACTAAAGTGTTGCATCGTAAAAGTGTAATATCATACTATGTTTATTTATTTATTTTCAAAAAGTTTTTAAAATATATATTAAAATCAAAATTAGGCTGTTTTAAAATTTTTGAGGGAAAAATTGGTAGTGGTGCCAAAATAAATATAACACATAAATATATCATAATAAAAATAAAATAATTATGCAGTTAATATAATTTAATATATTGATCCGTGTTTATATAATATTATATTCTCGTAATTTTTTTACCTTATAGATAACTCAATTCAATTTTTTCTTGAACATATACAAAAGATAATTTTTTGTAATTTGACAATGTTTTCTTAGTGTCAGAAATTATTTATATAGGACTACAATGATTTGCCAATAAAAAAAAATTAACAACGTTGTTCAATTATTGACTATTCAAATAACTACCGATGATTCTGATCGACGCAAATAAATATAATTGCTTGGTAAGCAATTTATTCTATTTTTCAAACATATTTTTCAATATTGTTGTGTAAAAATAAAAACAGAATTTTATTATAAAATATGGTAATTAATTTAGATCTATTGTAGTTGAATTGTGTTATTTCCATGTATACATATAAAACTAATTTATAGCCAGAAATAACTGTTCAACTAAAAGCTTAGCTAACTGCCTTAATAGCTCAAGGAGCCACATCTACAATGCCTCCCGTATAGGTGCACAGTAGCATAGTGTATTCTCAATTTTTTTCTTAATAAAAGTAATCCGCCACATGTCAGTAGATTAGAAGTGAGTGCAAATGCACTCAATGCACAGTAGACTCTTCCGTGTAGGTAGGAATAGCTTGGACAACTGACTTTAACAATGAATAATACTGAAATTTGCCCAATTAAAACGCATCATGGAGGATTCTCCTTGTAGGCATCATCATCATAATAATATTTTTTAGGAAATAATAATAATGTATCTTAATGATATGTTACTTCATATTTATGAATGAGCTCAATTTGGTTTGATCCCCTAAATGTCCATTCTATTTTATTTTACTTTTTCAAATTCAAGAACGAAAATTTTAAATTAAAATTATCTATTGAGAAGGTCATTCACAAATAAAAGAGACTCAACTCGATAATTAAGACTCGAAAAATCGCAAAATATTATAGCAAAATATTATACCACAATATTGATAACGAACTAAATTCAAAGAAAATTCCCATTCTATTCCATCGCAACAGAATAAATAAATGAGACTAGTCTATGACATTGGTTTGATGTATATACATATTACCATGATTCCCGGGCACCGCGGTCACATCTTATTCTAAAAGTTCTAATTTTTTTGTTGAATCTCGTAAATTATAATATATCGTATTCTACCCTAAAAAAATAAAAAATAAAAACATGATATATTTTAATATGCATTTACAGTGTTTGGTAAAAATAATTATTAATATGATTAATGAAATAAATTAAATTTTTTAGAGGAAAATAAAGTATTTTAATTTAAATCTCAAAACCTTTAATTACTTTTATTTTCTGCAATAGAAGATTATAAACTAATTAAAATAATTATTTGTTAAGGTGGACACATTTATATATCTCATTTGCTAGACATAATGAGATAAGTTGTTATATTTGATTGGAATGCATTTAATCATATAAGATATTAATATTATGTTTGTCTGAATATTTAAATTAAATATTTGCAACGTATATATTTACATAGTCGATTGTATTGGTCATATGTAAAATTATATATTAAAATTGTGATTCCTAAAATTTCCTTTCAATTTTATTTTTTTAAATATTCACTAGGTTTTAATTAATAAGATGAATGGTAGTTTAATCTAATATATAACAAATTAATATATGTTATAATTATATGGTGGATCACATATTCACACATGAGACTTAGGAAGTATGATATAGAATCAAGCAAATGTGAACAACAATTATCGGGTCATATTTTATCAATAACTTTTATTTTTGAAGCAAATAAGATATTATCAAATCTATCTATCTATACATGTATTAAAGTAAAATCATATGGATAAAATTGTAAATAATAAATATTAGCAACAATAAGTAGATAATAAAATTGATGCCAAAATACAAAAAAACGGACTGTCTAGTGCAACTGGCAGCGATAAGTTACACTTCATGCATTCAAGTGTTGCAGAGGTTCAGGGTTCAATCCAACTAAAGATAAGATGGGCGCAAAGATATATATATATATATATATTTTAGTTGTTTGTAGTATTTTAGTTATTTTGTGTTTTTTTTCTCTCTCTAACTTGTTACATACATTATTCACCATAATATTTATTTTCATTTAATTCTTTTCATCAATTTATCATATATATATATATATATATATTGTATTTAAGACAATTGTTTGTGTTCACATTTTAGTTGTTTTGTGGTCTTTTTTTCCTAAAATTTTTCCCTCATTTTATCATTATATTTTATTTTATTTTATTTTATTCTTTTGCATTAAAGGCAATTGTTTGTGTTCTTTGAAGAAGATGGAAGGAGAGATTTTCATTATTTTCGAATTCAGTTAGCCAAATATAGAAATGTATGTATATTAATTGGTAATATTAATTACATGGTGCTATAATTGATGCTTGCATTATGATATTTACATAAATTTCTAATTAGTTTCTATTTTTTTTTTGACATTTTATTTTTATTTATTATTTTTATTTTTTTATTTTTTTTATTTTATTAATTTTTTTTTATTCATGATAGGATATGTGGTTTAACAATTTGATTTATGAATTTATCATAATGAGTTATGGAAGTTCAATTTCTAATATATATACTCAAATTTAATCTAATTTTAATTATAAATGCTCTGAATTCATATATTATTCGGTTGCACTAATATGTGTAAATTGTTAAAAGTTTCTTTAGACATGAGTATTCTAATTTATTTAAATTATCTTCCATGTTGTGTAATTTTGGTAATTTATATTGTGATCAATCAAGTGTAAAACTTTGTGGCCAAATAAACTATGTGCAATCATAATTTTTCTTGTGTAAATTTTCATTTTCACCTAATTAATTACGTAAATTTTACAGTTTCTATTTTTTGTTAAAATAATATAAACATTCACTTCTAATTAATCAAAATATAAAATATATAGGCCAATTCAAATCACAATTGCATAAAAAAAATTCGTGCACTGCATGATTAAGTCTGTTGGATTTTATGGATAATTTTGTATAGTTGGTAATTAGATTAAATTTTTCAAAGCAATTTTTGACTATACAACTACAAACCACATGAGATAAATTAATTTCTTTTGCACCATGTTTTATAGCATCCTTATTATTGATTCCAAGGTGAGATTGAATTATTTGATTGTTTAAATGATTATGATAATTATTGTTATATATATGAAAATAAAGTTCAATTTTTTAATCTATTAATTTTATTTATACGTTTGTTTCGCACACCTACGTGTGTATTGCAAATTTATATCTAATCATGATTGACTTTTGCTTTTAATTTTTCAATCATAATAAAATAAAATAAAATAATACTGAGCATCTCGCGAGAGACATATTAGTGTATATATCAAAGCCAAACTACATATTTTCATATGCACGCAATTCAATATTTTTACTCACGTGCACATATAGTAAACACATACTACTATTCTTTTTTTTTTTAACTCACACACACAACCTGTGGTATTGAGGAGATTCGAACGCGTGACCTTTGATCTCCAAGCAATCTCACTCCACCACTGGGTCATCCCCACGGGGACAAACACATACTACTATTCAATTATGTAACTTCCCACATTGATAATAAAAGGAAAAAAAGAAGAGAAATTTTTGAATCAGGAGGAAGTCTCTCATATTCGAGATCTCTTTATTTTACACAGTAATCTTCCCCGTTTAAGTATCTTTGAAGGGTATGATAAATTGATAATAAATAACATATAAAAATGATAATTGATAATATACACTATAAATTTTCAAGTTTTTAATGGAGTCAATTATTGTATGATTCCTCAATGCATGGCTAAATAATCAATGATGTTGACCGTTGGCTAGCAGGTGGTTCCATAAAATTTAATGGAGGTCGCAAAAGTAGTTGCATTTTAATTAAAATTAAAAGAATCAAAGCATAAAGTTTACAAGTCCTTATAAGTTATATCTTTTTTTCTTTTTCTTTTTTTATAGTGAGAGTAACTTACATTCGCTACTTGAATGTGCATATTGAATAAACTTCGTTCTTATGCAATATCTATTTCCTTAAGATACTTAAAGCCGCCACATTTAAATTTGCATTGTTTAAAAAGTTTTAATTAAATCAACTGAAAAAGAAAGTTATTTAAATACCGGAATGCATTCAAAACAATGTACAAAATTATTGAAAATTGTAATTTGAAGATAAAAAATAAAATTATACTTCCTCCGTCACAATAGCAAGGTCCACAATGTCTTATTTAGCTGTCCCAATAGGAAAGTCCACTTCCATATATGGAAATAATTAATGTCAACATCAAAGCAAGGATGAAAATATCGCGAAATATCGCGGATATATCGCGGATATTGACATTGCGATACGGATATTGGGGGAATATCTTTTTTCCCGAGTATCGACGAGAAATCGCAATATATCGCAAGATATCGCAATATATCGCGATTTTTTTAATATTTCTATAATATATTTTGATTTTTATTTAATACTATATATTTTTGTGATCTTTTTCAGGTCTTCAATGTAATTATTTGAGTTGCAATATTCTTTGCTTTATAAAGACATTTACTTTGCAAAAAAATATAAGAGAAAGAAGACCGGGAAATCAACGGATGTCTTAGAAAGAAAAGTGAGATGCACATGCACCGACTTTATTTTTTCATTTTTTCAGTTAGAGGACATGATGGACAAATCACTAAAATTTTTCTCCCCTCACACGAAATTGAAATCTAAGATTGAATATAAATTATTTGCCAAATCTTGATTCTATGAATATGGGTGGCACTGATCATAGTGATATGTCCCAAGATTCATATGCTTCTTACACATATGGGAGTTCACAAATTGATTGAACTACTCAAAATGTGTATCAACAAAATAATTGGGTCAGTGGACATTATCCAATTCATGGTGAAGCTGTCGGAAGAAATTAAGAAACATATCAAGTGCATGTGCATAATTATATCCATAATTACTCAAACGTGATAAGTTGGTACCAATATTGTTTAGAATAAGATGACATTCCATCTAATATATTTGAATCTCATAAATGGTATTAATTGTACTTTATAATGTTTATTTAGTCATTTTATATTGCATTATGTATTATTTTGTCAAATGTATTATCTCAGACGGTATTTATATAATGTATTATTTATATATTTACTTTCAAAATACAATTCTATCAAAAAAATTAGTAGAATATGTGCATAATAATATGTCATAATAGTTCCTAAAATTTCATGCTAAATTTCCAAGATTTTAATATGATTTCCGTCATTTTTTTCAATTTTCTGCGATATCGATATGCGATATCGATATATCTGTCGATATATCCGTAAAATTGAAGTTGCGATATATGTTGCGATAACGATATTTTCATCCTTGCATCAAAGTGGACCCCACTTACTTTATATTACTTTTTATTAAAATACTCCTTAAAGAAATAAACTCCACCTACTTTACCCACTACTTTAACAACTAATCTACTTTTCCTTAATCTCCGTGCACAATAGCAAGTGGACCTTACTATTGGGACGAAGGTAGTAGTAAATAAGCATAGTGCATACGTTTTTACACCATGCCTAGTGCTCATTTGAACAACAACAATATAATAATAATAATAATAATAATAATAATAATAATAATAATAATAATAGTCTTCTAGAATTTATTAGTAAATCACTAAGAATGGGAAGCATGCATTATTCAGAAATAGCAAATGAAAGTAAAAAAATCCGAAATACGTCCATCAAAACCATCCATAATAGAAAAGCTTGATATATAGGCATATAGCAATATAGCATAGCTTAAAAAGGGGCAATGCAACTTCCGCCTACTCCGCTTTCAATGAATTCGCAACGTCAATCACGAACCTATACTTGACATCCGATTTCAGGAGACGCTCCATGGCCGTGTTCACGTAGTCGATCGGGATCATCTCCACATCAGGTAGTATATTGTGCTTGGCTGCAAAATCCACCATCTCTTGCGTCTCTTTCAATCCTCCGATTGCGCTGCCGGAGATCATCTTCCTCCCTGTTCATCCACTCTCAAAAATTTCAGCATATCACAAACACAAATATTCCAATAACATCCGTCAGATACTGCTCATATATAAATACACAAACTTCACGCCATTATTAACCTGCAATCAGAGGAAAAACTGGAAGCTCCAGTGGCTTTTCCGGAACCCCAACCATGATAAGCTTCCCATGAGGCTTCAACAAGCCTAACAATGGTAGAATGGGATGAGTTGCCGAGACTGTATCAATGATGCCATCCAAGGACCCTCCCGCCGCCTGCAAGCAAATAAGCCAAACTTACAGTTGATGATCGTTCTACAGAAAAGAATTGAGTAGTTCGGGAGAAATATACATATACCTGCATCTGCACTGGGTCACGGCTAACCAAAAACTCATCAGCACCGAGTTTCTCGATTGCTTCCTCTTTCTTGCTTAGAGAAGTACTGATCACCGTGACTCTTGTCCCGAAAGCCTTGGCAAACTTCACAGCTACATGACCGAGCCCGCCTAAACCGACCACGCCCACGTTCAGGCCGGGTTTGTCGAGTCCATAGTACCTCAAGGGGCTGTAAGTAGTAATGCCAGCACATAGTAGAGGAGCACCGATGTTCATGGGAAAATTTTCGGGCCAGCGAATAATGAAGTGCTCATCAGCTACCATGAGATCGGAGTAACCTCCATATGTGATGGTTCCATCCAAGTAAGGCATGCTGTATGTGAGAATCTGTTTCGGACAGTAGTTCTCGAGATCGTTCGAGCATTGGTCGCACTGGCGGCACGATCCGACCAAGCATCCAACGCCTACTTTGTCTCCGGCCTTGAACTTCTCCACCTTGCTACCCACCTCAGTTACTACACCCACAATCTCATGCCTACATCAAACATTCAACTTCAATGAACAAAATATGAAGGAAAACACCTACAAGGAGCTAATATGATTATGACTCGAGCATCAACGAAATCCAGAAATCGTAGTAATTGAAATTAGAATCCCCTCAGTCATTTCAAAGCCTAAGCTGATTACCACAGATAAGTTACACTAGGATGAAATCAAGAATAGTTCAAAAGTAGTGGTAGGAAGGAAGCAATAAAATTGATTTACTACAAGATAGATGCATTGATTGGAAGAAATTAGAGTAGTTTAATGATTGGGATCAAACATGCATAGCATTGTAATCGGAACATACATACAGTCTTGTGTAGAAATTAAAAATATTTAAATTTTTTTAGCATATTTATTTTCGATTGGTGTAATCGTTTTTAACAACAGGGGACCACAGAATCATGGGATCAATCACTGTTCAAATCAAAAGGGACCTTCAAACCTGATTAGGTGAATTACAATAACTGGTCCCAAAAAACACATTGTATTGACCACATCAAAACTCATGATTACTGAAACACAACTTCTTTAAAGATTCAACTCCTCTTAAAATTAGGTGAAATGCGTTAACTAAAACATTAAGATTATTAAGCAAATGCACTACAAAAGCACAATATATAGAGCGCACCATCTAGAATTAAAATGGAAACCATATATGAAGAAAATATAATTCACACACACACACACAAAGATTGAAAGTTTACCCAGGTACAATAGGGTACTGTGTGAAACCCCACTCATTCTTGATCATGTGAAGATCAGAATGGCAGACACCGCAGTAGAGAACTTTGAACTGCACATCATGCTCACCAGTTGCCCTGCAACCAAAATGGGACCACAAATAAGTAGCAATTTTCTATTCATTATTCCAAACACTTAAAAAAAATATTAAAAAAAAAAAAAAAAAAAACAGAGAGAGAGAGAGCTTAGTTAATCGGTCCTGACCTTCTTGAGAAATTGAAGGGGGAGAAAACTCCAGATGTATCTCTGGCAGCCCACCCTACAGCCTTAACTGGGTGCTCTGTTTCTGGAGATTTCGACATTTCCAAAGCTGTTTTTTCAATAAAAATTTCGGAAATGCAAATGCTTTTGGATCCACAGAGAAAGGTGAAAGGAGTTATATTTATAGCCAATTAATTGGGTTTTTCAATTTCTCCGAAAATTCTCACCTACTTGATCATTAATTCTCTCCTGTAGCAGCGGTAAATTACGTTATTGGTGTAGACTGTAGACCCAACGGAGACCCCTCTTGAATAAAATGAAATAATATTATTAATTAATTGATAATTAAATTAAATAATATTATAAATTAAATGAATTAAGTATGTTGTCTATAAATCCTTTTTATTTATACATAATATAAATTGACATTAAATAAATTTAACAATTAACTTAGTTTATAATATTATTTCGTTTAAGTGAATAGACAATTGATTAATAACATTGTCGTTTAATTTAAGAGAGAGCATCCAATGGATCTAGACCCATAGTTGAACTTTCTGGTAGGAACCCACTTAAATGGCACACTGATAGTCATATTCTTATTTCAGTTACATTCCTTATGTCATATCTATTCAATGATTTTTTTTTTTTAATTTATTATGATTTAATTTAATTTTAGATTTTTATTCAGAGTTCATCATTTTTTAATTAAAATATATTAAAAAAATTAGCCATGACACAAGAAATGTAACATAGAATGACACAAAGGATCTAATCTACATTTTGTGACACTATAATGGGATCGTAAGTATATATACAACCAGGTATAGCGATGCATTCTTTCGAAATGTGTATGTTTTCTTATTTATTTAGACATTATGTGATAAATTCAAAACTACATTAAAATATAGAAACATAAAATTACACCAGTAATAAATATTACATAAAATTATTAAAATAGATAAAATTGATAAAATAACTTACATAGAAACATTGAAAAAATTCAAATAAAACATATGCTATAATTTTACTAATAATCTGAAAGACACATCCGGTCCCTCAAATATTTCAAACATATTCAAAGTACTATAGTTGGCTTTTTTCAAAATGATTAATTTATTAATTGTGGGACGAATATTTTAATTAAGAGAATTAGAATTTATTATCATGTAACTTTATTATAGTTTTCCCAATATTATTATGAATTGTAATTTTTATGTCTCATTAAATCAAATAAAATTTGCATATTTTATGAACTGTTAATTCAAGTTTTTTATTGATAAATATCCTATTAAATAGAATTACATAAATCATATGTTTATGGATTATAAAATAATAAAAACTAAAATTAAATAAATAAACAAATAAAAATATTATCTAATATTATTTTTTAAAGCAAAATTTAATGTGGTATAGATGCTATAAGCGCGGTAACCAAATGGCTTCGGTGTGGAGAAATGAGTTATTAAAATTTGGGTTCTAGTTCAGTCTATTAATAATTAATGTTGCAGTACCATATACAGTAAAACATATATATAAGAATACTCTATATAAGAATAGCCTTTTATAGTAATAAAAAGTTGTGGCCCAACTCGGGACCAGTTATAAATAAGAATAATCTCTACATTGTAATATTTCGGTATTTTTTAGGATCATTCTTAAGAAATTTACCTCCATATAATAATAAAATAACATTAAATTTCAAATACATTAATAAACACTACACTTAAAATTATAATATCATATAAGATATATGACAATATGCAATATGTATTAAGATGACAAAGGAGAATTCATGTTTCAAGAGAAAAATAATTTTATTCAAATCACATCAGAATCAGTTTACAAGAAAATATCTCTCTTAAGAAAAACACAACTGAGCTAGACAGTATTTATATGTGTGGATCGAGCAGCTTAGAGTATACACTACAGATCAATGGCTAGGATGCTCGATCCATTTCACTTCCTAATCTACGGTGATGAGCTGCTGAGAGAAGTGGTCCATGCACGTCGATTACGCTTGAAAAGACACGTGGAGACGAGGAAAGATGATCCCATGCGTGAGACTTCATAATAAGATTCCATGCGATCCCATGCACGAGCATATGTCTGCTGCTGCTGCTTTAACAGCCCCCATCAGGCCCAATGCGGTGAATATCACCAAGGTAGAGACTGCCGAGGAGAGAATGGAAACGAGGGCCTGGAAGTGATTTAGTAAAAAGATCAGCAAGCTGCTTCTGAGTAGAGACATAAGTAGGTGTAATAAAACCTTATTGATAATGCAAACGAGCAAAGTGGCAATCAATGTCGAGATGTTTAGTGCGCTCGTGGAAGACCTGATTTTAAGAAATTTGGATTGCCGCTTGATTGTCACAATAAACTGTAATAGGCAGAGTAAAAGCAATGGCAAAATCCCGTAGCATATAGGTTAACCAAAGGAGCTCGCGAGTGGTATAACTAAGACTACGATACTCCGTCTCTGCCATGGATAAAGACAATGCATCTTGCTTCTTGCAGCGCCAAGAAACCAAGCAATTATCGAGAGAAATATAATAACCAGTTAAGGAACGGCAGGTATCTGAACATGACCCTCAGTCTGCGTCACAATGCGCAGTGAAGTCAAAATGTGAGGAAGGGGTATAGTAGAGACCAACTGAAGGTGTACCCTTTAAGTATCGCAATACATGGAGGGCAGCATCCCAATGGTCTGTGGTAGGAGAATTAACATATTTGCTTAGTTGTTGCACGGCATATGACAAGTCTGACCGAGTTAGATTCAAATATAAGAGCTTCCCAACTAAGCGTCTATAAGGTTCAGCTTGTGGTAGTGAAGAACGAGTCTTGTGTAAGGTGAGTTCAGGAGGAAGGGGTGTATTAGCAAGTCTACTACTAATGAGGTCTGCTGACTCTAAGAGATCGAGCACATATTTCCTCTGGCAGAGATAAGTTCCAGAAGAGAAACGAGCAATTTCAATCCCTAGGAAGTACTTAACTTCTCCTAGGTCTTTA
This sequence comes from Perilla frutescens, assembly GCA_026008535.1. Taxonomy (NCBI): domain Eukaryota; kingdom Viridiplantae; phylum Streptophyta; class Magnoliopsida; order Lamiales; family Lamiaceae; genus Perilla; species Perilla frutescens. The sequence continues at coordinate 30,333,857 of BRKX01000014.1, read as the reverse complement.
ATTGTAAAAGCATGATGAAGAGAATCTTTTACTATGGTAATAACATCTAGAGAAGAGCTGAGCAAGAGTATGTCATCTACATATACTAAAAGAGCAATGAAATGGGCTCCAGCCCCTCTAATGAACAAGCAATGATCACTGCTAGACTGAACAAAACCAATGGAATAGAGATGCTTACCAAGCTCTTGATTCCACTCCCTGGAGGCTTGCTTTAAGCCATACAAACTTTTAACTAGCTTGCAAACTTCTCCATTCTTCCCTTGTGTATGACCCTGCAGTAGTTCCATATAAATTTCATCAGTTAAATGACCATGAAGAAAAGCGTTATTAATATCAATTTGATGAAGGTGCCATGAGAACTGTGTAGCAATAGCAAAGAACAATCTCACAGACACCATTTTTTCTACAGGGGAGAAAACCTCATGGTAGTCAATCCCAAAAGATTGGTTGTAACCCTTTGCAACCAAATGAGCCTTGAACCGTTCAATGCTACCATCTGAGTGTAATTTGACTTTATACACCCATTTTGACCCTATTACTTGCTTTCCAGCAGGTAGAGAAATCACTTCCCAAGTTTGATTTGCTTCCAAAGCTGCAAGTTCCTTTTGCATGGCTTCAACCCACTCAGGAGATTGACTAGCTTCCTTATAGCTAGTAGGTTCCTTCACATCATGAACATTTAGTAAGAAAGCAGTGTAATGGGGGGACAAAATAAGAGAAAAGTGATATGGAAAAGTCTGTGGAGTAAGACTGGTAGATGGCTCCACAGTAGTAGAGAGTGAGACATGAGTGCAGACATAATCTTATAAATGAGCAGGTGGATTACATATCCTAGTACTCCTTCTGAGTACAGGTGGCACATTAGTTGTGCATTGATCCTTATTTGTAGCAGGGAACAGATTTGAATATGCTAGAGTAGATTGAGTGTTTGTAGCTGGAGACTGAATGAGTAAGGTCTTATTAGGACTCACTGAAGGAGAATATGTATTTGGTGTAAGAGAGTTTGGATCAGATATTATGTCTGAGGCTTCTGAAGATATATTTTGTGAAAAATCATCAACAGAAGGTTCAAGAGGTGATTGAGCTGGAAGAATGTCAGAATGTAGTGTATGTTGGGACTCAAAGCTGTTGAAAGGCAAAACAAGTGGCTGAGCACTTGTAAGTGGAAACTGATTTGCAACAAATTTAACATCTCAGCTAACCAAAACTTTCATGCTTACCAATTCATAAAGAACATAGCCCTTATTCACAGGGGAGAATCCCAAGAAAATACATTTGCTGCTCCTGGTATCAAATTTTATCTTAGAAGGGAGAATGTTTCCCATAAACACAAGACAACCAAAGGGCTGAAGATGATCCAGAACTGGTGATGTACCAAACAAAATTTCATAAGGAGAGATCCAACCAAGAATAGCAGAAGGAAGTCTATTCACCATCCAAGTAGCATGGAGAATAGAATATGGCCAAAAATATAGTGGTAGCTTACTTTGAAACATAAAAGATCTTGCTACTTGCAACAAATGTCTAAGCTTCCTTTCCACCACACCATTTTGCTGTGGTGAGTAAGGACATGACCGTTGATGCAAAATTCCATGCTCCTGAAATAATAACTGCACATTTGAATTGATGAATTCCCCTCCATTGTCGGTTCTGATCCTTTTGATTGTCTTCTGAAACTGAGTATTCACCATTTTGATAAAAAAATCTGATGATATGACATACCTGTGTTTTTGTTTTGAACAAATATGTCCAAGTAGTCCTTGAGTGGTCTTCTACCACTGTTAAGAAATATGGAGTACTTGTAATATTTTCTTGATTACAAGGTCCCTAAATATCCATGTGCACTAGATCAAAAAGACTGTCACTCCTCCTATTCAATGTAGGAAAAGGATTTCTTTGCTGTTTGGCTTGGTGACAGATTTGGCATGAACTGAGAACATCTATATTTGCATCTCTCAATCTTTTCTTGCAACCTGGCATATGTTGCATTGTGGTGATAGAGGGATGACCCAGGAGTTCATGATATTTGAGGATGTCTGTATCTCTGCACACTGAATTTATCATAACAGGAATGTCAGTGTCTTAAGGAAACACATATAAAGCTCTCTTCATCTTACAAATGCCCAACACAGTCTCATTGTCTCTTCTCTGTACCAAGCAGTGTGAAGTCAAGAACTGAATCCTTCTATCCAAGTCCTTTGTCAATTGTCCTACTGAAAGTAGGTTATGTGTGAACTGTGGAGCAAACAACATATTTGTTAGTTCCAAATTTTTTTTGATCCTTGCCTTTCCTGCAAGATAAACCCAAATACTACTCCCATCATGTATGTATATCTATATGGGATGCTTCAATCTCTTAAGATAATTCAACAAGCCAATGTTCTAGCACATATGGTTACTTGTCCCTGAGTCTACTATCCAATCCTTTTTATCAATTCCATGAAAGCCCCAAAAGCATAATGACCTTTAAACTCTATAGGAGAATCCCCCAGATCAAGCTCTGCCAAATTGGCTAACTCTTTTGTCCTTTTGAGTGATGTTCTCCTTTTCCTCCTTTCCCAAAGTAACGAGTCAGATGTTTGGCTAGTTCAGTCTGGATGATCTGGCTAACTCCATTGAGAGTCTGTGTAGATGATTCTCCTTGTTTATTTAAATCCATGTCTGTCCTAGCCTTCTCATCAGTTGGTTGCTGCGCAGTACAGTGTGTCTTCCCTATTCCTTTTTCAGTTTTGAATTTCCTATACCAATCAGGCACTCCAATAATATCAAAGCAGTCAGATTTAAGGTGACCTTTACCACCACAATGTTCACATTTCAACTTACTCTTCTCCTCCTTACTAAGTCTTTTCTTGAAAGAATCATTCCTGTCTCCCTTATAGTTCCATTTTCTGAGTGCTATACATTGCATTATGTTCCATCCCTTCTGCAAGTTGATTGGTTATAGTAATCTGCTCTTCGACTTGAAGAATCATAGAGTAAGCTTGGCTTAATGTTGGTAATGGATCCAGGATTAAGAGTTGTTGCCTTATAGCCTCATAGTAGTCGTCTAATCCCATTAGAAACTGCATGAGATGCTCCTCTTCAAGGCAGGCCTTCAAATCCTCAGCTGCTTCACAATGGCATGGTCTAGAGTTCTTAAGCAACGCTTAAATTATTGAAATATAACATCATATTCTGACCATGCTGATTGTAAGTAGCTATCTCACGCCTCAATTTGTAAATTCGTGGCCCGTTTTTCTTACCAAATCTCTTATTTAGCTCTTCCCAAAGCTGTTGTGATGTATCTAAATTTTGGAACCCTCGAGCTATCTCCTTTTCCATCGAGTTGCTAATCCATCCAAAAACAAGGTAATCTACATGAAGCCACTGTATATAATCCATTGATTCTCTACTAGGTGCTGTCAAACTACCATCGATAATCCCCAATTTGTTTCGAGATAATAATCCGTGTTTGATAGCCCTAGACCAGTTGTGAAAATTTTGACTATCAAATATATCAGAGTTAAGTGACATACCGGGGTGCTCACTAGGAGCAATATAGAGTTCATCGTTAGCTAGTGAATGATGATTCACGCTTTCTGCTCGTGTATATCCAAGATGCAATCCAGCACCATGGTCATTATTCTGTCCTGCATTCAGCTGCGGAGTTGAATCAACTTCGGAGATCATCGGATGCCTTCGTGCATTCCCAGCGGCACTAGTCTCTTCTCGATCATGGTGGTCATGTGTTGAAAAACCTAGTTCTTCATCACGAGCTTGTCCCCATGAAAATTCATTGTTCTTCTTCGTTATTGAGGAAAAAAAATTCATAGAAAGAGTAGCAGAATTTGATCGAGAAAATCACAATGATCAAAGATCAACAATTTGATTTCAAATAGAGATGGCTCTGGATACCATATTAAGATGATGAAGGAAAATTCATGTTTCAAGAGAAAAACAATTTTATTCAAACCACATCAGAATCAGTTTACAAGAAAATATCTCTCTTAAGAAAAACACAACTGAGCTAGATAGTATTTATATGTGTGTATGGAGCAGCTTAGAGTATACACTACAGATCAATGGCTAGGATGCTCAATCCATTTCACTTCCGAATCTACAGTGATGAGTTGCTGAGAGAAGTGATCTATGCACGTCAATTACGATTGAAAAGATACGTGGAGACGAGGAGTGATGATCCTATGCATGAGACTTCACAATAAGATTCCATGTGATCCCATGCATGAGCATATGTCTGCTGCTGCTACTTTAACAATATGTAATATGGGGTGTAAAATCATTGGTAAATGATTTCCCATGAGATTTTTTTATATTATCTATTCATATCTAATTTCATTATCAACAGTAATTCATATCTTGCGTAACCACGGTGAGTGCCCTGCAAGTGGGAGATCCGAGCACACAGGAGGTGGACTCGCGTATCCTTGCGGAGGATGGACAAGTAAACAGGTGCCTCGGTGCGTAAGGCAATGAGTGTAAGTCCTTAGGCGAGTGCACGCTGTGTCCGAGGACGGCCACAAATCTAGTGGGGGAGAATGTCACAGGTCGCACCTTGCATTATCACGCACAATCCGTCCTCAGCCGTGATTGGCGGGGATTGCCGAGGATGTGCGGCTGTGGGGCACGGGAACGCATGCGAGCGTACTCTGATATGATATTGATAGACAATATGTTGGGCGCCTACATAAGATTCAAGGAGGACATTGAGCACAAGGTGGGAACACACTGGTTAGGTGCTGATGCCGCTCCCCTGATGAGCCTGATGGCAGGGCGAAATCAGTAGTTGTCCGGAAAGCCCCAAGAGGGGGAAAAGTGGGCATGCATCGGAGAATGAGCATGTATGGGCATTATGGGTACTACTTGCCGGTCGGTTCCTGGGCGATGATCCTCCTAAGGTCCCCCCGTGGTTGGTGATCCAAGCACTCAGGAGGAGGACTTGCATAACCACTGTGGGTGCCCCGCAAGTGGCGATCCACGCACTTAGGAGGAGGACCTGCGTAGCCTTGCGGAGGATGGACAAGTAAACAGGTGCCTCGGTGCGTAAGGCAATGAGTGTAAGTCCTTAGGAGAGTGCACGCTGTGTCCGAGGAAGGCCACAAATCTAGTGGGGGAGGATGTCATAGGTCACACCTTGAATTATCACACACAATCCATCCTCAGCCGCGATTGGCGGGGATTGCCGAGGATGTGCGGCTGTGGCGCACGGGAGCGCATGCGAGCGTACTCTGATATGATATTGCCGGATAATATCCTGGGCGTTTACATAAGATTCAAGGAGGGCATTGAGCACAAGGTGGGAACACACTGGTTGGGTGCTGATGCCGCTTCCCTGATGAGCCCGATGGCAGGGCGAAACCAGTAGTTGTCCGGAAAGCCCCAAGAGGAGGAAAAGTGGGCATGCGTCGGAGAATGAGAAACTCCCATCCTGTGACATTTGGTATCAGAGCGGGCTGGCTCGTAGACCCGTCGTGTATGGGCATTGCGGGTGCTACTTGCCGGTCGGTTCCTGGGCGATGATCCTCCTAAGCTCCCCCCGTGGTTGGTGATCCAAGCACTCAGGAGGAGGACTAGCGTAACCACGGTGAGTGCCCTGCAAGTGGGAGATCCGAGCACACAGGAGGTGGACTCGCGTATCCTTGCGGAGGATGGACAAGTAAACAGGTGCCTCGGTGCGTAAGGCAATGAGTGTAAGTCCTTAGGCGAGTGCACGCTGTGTCCGAGGACGGCCACAAATCTAGTGGGGGAAGATGTCACATGTCGCACCTTGCATTATCATGCAAAATCCGTCCTCAGCCGTGATTGGCGGGGATTACCAAGGATGTGCGGCTGTGGCGCACGGGAGCGCGTGCGAGCGTACTCTAATATGATATTGACGGACAATATGCTGTACGCCTACATAAGATTCGAGGAGGGCATTCAGCACAAGGTGGGAACACACTGGTTGGGTGCTGATGCCGCTCCCCTGATGAGCCCGATGGCAGGGCGAAACCAGTAGTTGTCCGGAAAGCCCCAAGAGGGGGAAAAGTGGACATGCGTTGGAGAATGAGAAACTCTCATCCTGTGACATTTGGTATCAGAGCGGGCTGGCTCGTAGACCCGTCGTGTATGGGCATTGCGGGTGCTACTTGCCGGTCGGTTCCTGGGCGATGATCCTCCTAAGCTCCCCCCGTGGTTGGTGATCCAAGCACTCAGGAGGAGGACTAGCGTAACCACTGTGGGTGCCCCGTAAGTGGGAGATCCGAGCACACAGGAGGTGGACTCACATATCCTTGCGGAGGATGGACAAGTAAACAGGTGCCTCGGTGCGTAAGGCAATGAGTATAAGTCCTTAGGCGAGTGCACGCTGTGTCCGAGGACGGCCACAAATCTAGTGGGGGAAGATGTCACAGGTCGCACCTTGCATTATCATGCACAATCCGTCCTCAGCCGTGATTGGCGGAGATTGCCGAGGATGTGCGGCTGTGGCGCACGGGAGCGCATGCGAGCGTACTCTGATATGATATTGACGGACAATATGCTGGGCGCCTACATAAGATTCAAGGAGGGCATTGAGCACAAGGTGGGAACACACTGGTTGGGTGCTGATGCCGCTCCCCTGATGAGCCCAATGGCAGGGCGAAACCAGTAATTATCCAAAAAGCCCTAAGAGGGGAAAAAGTGGGCATGCGTCGGAGAATGAGAAACTCCCATCCCGTCACATTTGGTTATATTTATTAATATTATAGATATATAGACGACTAGACAAGAAAATATAACCAAAATTATTTTTGGTTCCGTCAACACCTATAATATACAATTATTATAGTGTCTATCTACATTAATCATTGCGCTCCCTCCACGTAGGAAGACGACGAATAGCAGGAACTGAACCTAGATGCACGTCACTGTCTGCAAATACAAAATGTTAAAAGTAATTGAAAGGGAATAAAATATATTTTTTCTAATAATTTCTTAGCAAAATATGAACGTCGTCTAATGGCCAGTAGCATTAACACAATTTAACGAGTTCATATTTTTCCTAACAGGTTTATATTACTGAAAAACATATTATCAAAAAATTGCTAGAATAACATTTTTTATTCTAACATAATTACCTACAGTACCACTTAGATGTTTGTCATAATTGAGTTAAATAATCATTTATGTCCCAAAAGGAGATTAATCATTGTACGTACAATATTTATCATAATTTACTATTACACCATCGATCTAACATTTTCTCCATAATTTTTTTGTCGGAAATAAATTATTATTTTTCACTCCTTTATTTGAGTCTTTATTAGGTGGGTCGGAATAGTGTAGTTATTGACTTATTGTTACAACCGTAACATAAATGCTCGTAGATTTATGATTCCATATCACATTAATGTACAATTTGCATTAAGATGATGCTAAAATATACCATATTAGATCCAAGACACAAATTCTTTTAAAATATAATAATATACGAACTTATAATGCAAATTCATCGTCGTTAAAATGCTGAATTTTTAATTGGTATGGTAATGGTGATTTCCTTGTACTGAAGTTGTATCCTTTTCTTATTCATTCTCTGTAATAAAATATATTTGTGTTTAATTTTAAAATACGTTATTTATATCTGATACATACATTCTCCCAGATATACCGTAGAATAATTAATTTAATATATCATTCGCCGGGAGGGGGGTTGAATCAATGAATCCGACAAAACGGTTCTTTAACTCTCTCTCCGTCTATAATTAATTAATATTGCTTCTGACAAATAGAGCATCTTTCGGAAAAAAAAAACAATTACTACAATATAATTAGGTTTATACATACATAAAACAAAAGTGTTCAATTTTAATTTTTTTACAAGTTTATTGATAATTCATAACAAGTTTTTTTTTAGTTATTATTAAATATATTTCAATGATTTTTAAAAACTAGCTATTTTGTCCTCTGACTCCCAAATACAAAAGTCGATGGAATCATTTAAATTAAAAAATTAATAATTATACTATATTTTACATGATACATACCAAAATGTCCATAATTGTTTATCTGAGAATCCAAAGGAGGTGGGGAACCCAACAATATATATAATTATTTTAATTTATTTTACATATTTTATCCATGACCACCCAATCATAACATTATATATAATTATTTTAATTAATTTTATTTTAAAATTAAAATATTATTTGTAATAAAAACAATATAAAAATTATAATCATAACAAGAAAATGAAAATATTTCAAAAAGGAAAATGGAGCAATAAATAGAAATAAATAGCTAATACCAAAAATATTACAAACTACATTAATAACAAAAATTACAACATGATTTACACCAATTAAATTACATTTCCTAAAATTACAGAAAATAAAATCACACCAAGTAAACGACTTTTCCTAAAATTACGAAAAATATAATCATACTCATTAAACGACATTTTATATAATTACAACCACCCCAGCTTGGAAATAATTCTGCTATAAGATTACTTTCCAGAGATTCTTTTTGAGGAGACAAGTTACTTTTACCCAACAAAGTGTTGAGCATACTCATTTTGACGATTGCAACATAATATCTCTCATCATGTTAATTGCCTCCACTTTTTTCTCACGGGTGATCCTCATCGCCTGAAGTTCAATAGTGTATTCATCAGGAATAACTGATTGTTGTGACATAGGAGCTTTTCCTTTCCTTTTTGCTTTCGCCTTATCTCTGTCAGTAGGCTGTCGAATTATTGAAGCTTTACTAGCATGAGTTTCTGAGGTGGAGTTGTTTGGATCCTCTTTTTCTCAAATGGTTCTTGATTTTTGGAACTTCCATGATCTTCTTCAATATCAGCATCATCAACATATACTCTACACGAGTACTCGGTGCCCAACTTCAATTCTCACTTTGTATAATGACGCATGATCTTTTCAAAAACCCCGTGGTGCATAAACTTAGTAGATTTTCTACATTGTCTCTGCCAGTAGGCTTACGAATTGTTGAAGCTTCACTAGCATGAGTTTTTGAGGTGGAGTTGTTTGGATCCTCTTCTTCTCCAGTGGTTCTTGATTTTTTGGAACTTTCATGATTTTCTTCAACATCAACATCATCAACATACTCTACACGGGTACGATGACGCTCGGCGCCCAACTTCAATTCTCACTTCGAATAATGATGCATGATCTTTTCAAAAATCTCATGGTGCGTAAATTTAGTAGATTTTCCGTTGCTATAAAATTTTTAAGCTTCATTCTCAATGTTTGCATCCGACATGCCACTACTTTTTCGAGAATATGCTTCCTTGTAGACAACAATTCATTTGGTTACATTTGTATTTAATCTCTTCTGATGATTTCTCAGTGACTTAATCCTTCTTTCGTCTCCCACAAGTCATGGGTGGAGCGCTCGAGATTCTTGATACATTTTCCAAATGCATTTCCAGAACGTCTGACTATTTTGGTTCTTGCCAAAAATTGAATTTTGACTGTCAGTAACCTAAGCATACATTAGTGACACGTCTTCTTGATCAGTCCAACCTTTTGGACTGTTTGAAGTGTTTGTGTTTGTGTTGGTGTTTGTAGGTCGAACATTTTAATGAGTGAGATCGTTTGAAAATTGGGGTTTCGAACTGATTCTAAAATCTTGAGTATGAATATCATCAAGATTAGAATAATAATCTTGGGAGACAGAGCAATTTTGAAGATTTGAGAAAAAATACTTGGATTACTGGGATCCATTGAAAATTGAGAAAGATGAAATTGTAGTAATGAAAATGGATGAAATAAGAAATAAAAAAGAGATGATTTTTCTTTGTGCAAAAATATAGCAAATGAAATCTCTATTTACAGAGGAAGAAATTAAGAATTTATTGACATGGATTGTGTTTTTGACGAATGACTAAGATTTATTACTTTTGTGATGAATGGTGGAGATTTAAATTGACATGGATTGTGCTTTTGATGAATGACTGAGATTTATTATTTTTATGATGAATGATGGAGATCAAATTAACATGGATTGTGTTTTTGACTAATGACTAAGAATTATTGCTTTTATGATAAAAATGGTGGAGATCAAATTGACATGGATTATGTTTTTCATGAATGACTGAGATATTATTTTTGTGATGAACGGTGGTGATCAAATTGAGATGGATTGTGCTTTTTATGAATGACTGTGATTTTATTATCTATGATTTATTGTTTGGATAAAATAGTCAATACCAAAAATATTACAAACTAATTAAACGATATTTTCTAAAATTATATAAAATAAAATCATACTCATTAAACGTCATTTCGTAAAATTATATAAAATAAAAATTTATTGTTTGGATATATAAAAAAATTAGAGAAAAAAATAGATAATTTTAAAGTGTATTGAAAATAGCAAAATTGATGTCTATTTATAGAGAATGAAAAAATATGAATTTTAGTATATTTTTTATTTATTTTTATTATATTATATAAAAAATACACCAATTATATTATATATATATATATATATCAAATTAAAATTAATTGGTTGTTCGGTATTTATTTAACCTAACCGCAAGTGCACATTGAGATTTATAGTGTAGAGGTGAACAAGATCATATCCACAAGGATTTAATACTTAAATTACTAATTATCTAAATTAACCTCCTACAGTTATCTACACAACCAGACATGGTCCACTACAAGAATTTCGCATTTTTACGACGGACTTATCGACGGAACATTCTCGGGTCGTACTTAGCGACAGACTAACGACGTCCCTTCCGTCGCTAATGTTTCAAGGAATTTAAAATGGCGGGATTGATTCCCGTCTTTCGTTAACGACAGAATTATGATGGATAGTCCGTCGTTAAGCCTAACGACATTTTAGTATCCTTCATTAATAATATTTTAGATTTAAATAATTAATAAAAATAATCTAACAACGGATACTAACCATCGTTAAAAATTTTTGATTTATTTTTTAAAAATTATTATTAATTAATGACGGACGGTTCCGTCGTTAATATTCCCCGATTTATTTCTTAAAAAAATTTATTATTTAACGACGTACGTTGTTTCCGATTTATTTTTTTAAAAATATCATTAATTTACCGACGAAATGTGTCCGTCGTTAAGTGTTTTCGGATTAAAAATATTACAATATTTAGGGTTAACGATAAACACTGTCCGTCGTTAGATATTTTCCAATTTAATTATTAAATATTAACGACGGACACGGTCCGTCATTAGTCCGTCGTTAAATCCCGATTAAACAGACATTTTCTTCTCCCTCTTTCTCGTTTCACAGCCCTAATTTCACCGCTCACCGTTTCTCCTCCCGCCGTGCGTCGCCATGGCACCGCCTCCCGCTGCCCATCTCTCTCCCTCACCCACTCCATCTCCCTCCCTTTCTCTCTCTCTCTCTCTCTCTCTCTCCATTTTCCTCCCTTCGCTCCACGACGCCACCGACGCTGAAGACGGGCTCCTCCGCCGCCGCCGCGATTGCCGGAAAAAGGTTGGTTCCTTCTCTCCCTCCCTCTGCTCTCTCTCTCCCTCTCACAAACACACACACACGCCATCTCTCTACTCTCTATCTCTCTCTCGCTGCACAGATGCATACACACAGATTGTTTTTTTTCTTTTTTTTTTGTATATTGTTTGTGTATTTATGTATTGCCATAGAGAAATTGGAAATGAGTCAGCCTCTATTTCATAATTTGACAGATTTTTTCATTTTTTTTAACCAATATCTGAGCATGAATGGACTAAGAGATGTTTGGTAGAGAATTAAGTGTTCTGAAATTGAGAGATTCTTCTTTTTCTTTTTTTTTTGGTGAGAATTGTGTAATAGAGATTTTTTATTTTATTTTTTAAATTGTGAAACAACTTTGACTGAAGAAATAATAGCTCAAATCTCGTTTGGAAGATGTTGTTAGGGAGATATATTTATGCATATTTGTTTTAAAGATGTTGGGGCAATCTTTACAGTAGATGTCAAATCTTATTTGGGATCATAGTTTACTTAAGTTGTTATGTGTTGAGAATTAATAGTTAATTGTGATTAATTCATGCAGTTTTGCTCATTCGTCATTGTTGGGCATTATATTGTTGTGTACTGTTAGGAAAAACTATCAAGGATTTTTCTGACAAAGGGGTTTTGATGAGATGTCAAAATATATCAAAATATGCAAAGAGCTTTGAAAAACTAAAAGGAAATCAAGCAGAAAACTAAGGATAATCATATAAAAAATCAAGCTATCAAAGCCAAAAGAAATGATCAATCCAAGTGAGAAAAAGAATAGAAAAGAGAGGAAAGAAAAAAAAAAGAGAAAAAAGAAAAGAGAAAAGAAAGAAACCAGCCAAGAGCTGAGAAAAGAACAGAAAGAAAAAGAAAATATCCAGCCACAAAGGGCTACGAAAAAGGAACTGTAGCTCGCTAGATCAGTTAACAAGACAAAACTAAAAGTTGCAGGTAACACCAAGTGAAGTACCAAATACCATCAGTCTATAGTCACAAACAGAAGAAGGCACTAGTTAAGAAGTGCCCATTTCCAGCTGAAGAAGAATACCAACTGAAGCTACCAGTTCAAGGCACCAGCTAAAGAAATGTTCCAGCTGAAGAAAAGTTCCAGCTGAAGAAGAGATCAAGTCAGAATTGAAGGATATGCCAGTTCAAGACTATTCCCAGCTGAAGAAATATCAGTTGAAGAATATATCAGTTTGAATTGATGAACATGCCAGTTTAAGATGATACTAATTGAAGAAGTCCACCAGCCGAAGAGAGGATAATACCAACTGAAGGAGAATACCAGCTGAAGACCACATCAGTTTGAGCTGAAGAAAATACCAGCTCAAGAAGTTCCAGTTGAAGATTGAAGTCCTAGCTAAAGAAGTACCAGTTCGAAGGATACCAGCTGAAGATGCATCAGTTTTGAAGTCCAACTGATGAAACGCCATCAACCGAACTGAAGACCAGTCCAAGAAGACTGCCAGCTGAAGCAAATCAAACTGGAGCTCAAAGGCATCAAGCCTAAGTCCAGAACTGCCAGCTGAAGATGATCTTAACTGAAGCTTTCCAAACTGCCAAGAGACGCGCAGAACTGACATACAAGGAACTGAAGATTCCAACTGCCAGACAAAGCTCAGAACTGAAGATCAAGATAGAAGCCGTAACTGAAATTCAAATTTCAGATAAGCTAAATAAGATCTTGAAGTTAATGTAACCAAGATCTTGGAACAAAAGCTCATCAGAAGAGCAAAGGCTACTCAACGGCTATCTTTAAATGAAAGCCCCTCAACGGCTTTATCATTTATGATCACACAGTGATCATCAATGGCCACCAACCACTCATCTATAAAAGATGAGCAACCCAGAAGGTGACTCTTGACTTTTGACACCAGACTCCTGAGAGAACTTTAGCTAAGACTTTCAGCAAAGACGTCTGCCAAAGCATTAAAGCGTCACTCTCAAAACTTAGAAGAAGCAAAAGTCCAACTGAAAAAAAGGAGCCAGATTGCTCATCAAGCTAGCTGTTGAAGATTTCCAGCCAGAGCAACTCTCTCAGTTCAAGCTCTACAAAGATCAACTACCCAGCTCAAGCCGTAGACGCGCAAAGGAGCACATCAGTTGATACCAGTTTCAAAACTGTCTTCTTGAAGATCGAAAGAGATCTAAAACTTTATAAAGATGGGCAATATCACCTAAAGTCTCAGCGAGCAGTTGAGATCGGTAAGCGTGAGCTATTGACCTAGAAATCGGCTGAGGAGGCTACATGCATTGGTTCATCGCTTCCGGGACAACAACAGCTGGATAGGAATTCGTGACTCGTAAAGTCACCGATAGCCTGGTCCAACACCTTTCTTCACTGTGTAATTGTAATAAAGAAACTTTACACTTGCAGAGTGAATTGCCCTTCTGAGGAAGGAAGAGAGAACGTAGAAGTTGAGCTTCGAACCTCTATAAAACTACTTGTGTGCTCTGCTTTATTTTTCAGTTTTAGTTGCATGTTTTGAACTACACACTTCAAGCACACACAACACTCCGAGCTAGCAGATCATCTCAACTGATCTTCTAAGAGCACGGATAACTTAGCGAGTCAAACGGGACCTGATTATTCCACATCTATTATTCAATTTTTGGATCATTTTATTCACCCCTCTCTAAACTGATTCTAACTCGTCCCGGGACCAACAAGTGGTATCAGAGCGGTTGATTCTAAAGATTAGCCGTTTCCGCAGATCAACTGAATCAGATCTTGTTATCTGTGCTAATCTGTCAGCTATGAGAAACCATAAGCTACCTATCTTTTCAGTTGAGAACTACGATAACTGGAGCAGAAGAATGAAGGCGCATCTCTACTCAATCCACGAGAATATGTGGGAAGTTATCGAGGAAAGTCCAATCACGATTATGATGGATAATGAAGCCCACATTGCTGATGTCAATCAACCAGCAATGATCCCGAAGCCAACTCATCTTCTCACAAGTGAAGATAAGAAGTTAAAGAACCTAGAGTTCGTGGCCCAAGCCGCGTTGTTCCAAAATCTAGATGAAGATCGCATGAAGGACACAAAAAGCTGCAGAACTGCCAACGAGATATGAGACTTACTTGCAAATCTATGCAAAGAGTCCGAGGCTATCAAAAGAAACAAGCTCCAACTGGCGGTGGACAAATATAAATCCTTCAAGATGCACTCAGATGAAACCATCTCCAGCCTTAAAATAAGATTTCTAGGCATCATCAGTGAGATGAACAATCTGGGAAGAACTTATCCTAATAGTGAGATGAACTCTAAAATTTTAGACAATCTCACAGAGGAATGGGATATGAAGGTGATTGCTACAAAAGAGTCAAGAGACTTGAACAACATCACCCCAAGAGAACTCTTCAGTTTTCTTAAGGCTCATAAATATAGTCTAAACCGAAAGAGAGAGACATCCATATCATCATCAGCCCAGGATGCAGCCTTCTACTTTGAAAGAAATTGGTTTAGAGAAACTTGAGGAAGAAATGTCTTCCGGCCAAGAAGTTCTCAAGCTAGAGAATAACCAGGAGGCTCAACTGATCGAAGAAGAGAAGTAATGGAGAAGAATGAGAGCCTGACTGAACATATCAATGATCAGATCCAGTCAGTTGCCAAGCTGCTAGAGAAGCTCAAAAAGATCAGAGATCAGCCATCAGTTATGCTTTAAACTGATGAGGAGCCTAGAGGCGAGAGAAACCAACCGCTTGCTGAACAACCCAGGGCAGCCAACAGAAGCATAGGGAAATGCTTCCATTGCCATAAGCAAGGACATTACAGATATGAGTGTCCAGAGCTCCCTGAAGATAAGAATGCCAATGTGGAGATAAGCTTTTTCAAAAGAAAAGCTATGATGGCCAACACAGAGAACGCAGTGCTCGATGACTCAGATTATCCATCAGGAATCGACTCTGACGGCTACAGCTTTGAAGATGAGGCATTGTTTTGCCTCATGGCTGATAATGAAGAAGAGGTTAGCACAAGCAATTCCTTAACCTCTTTTTATCACATTCATGAAACTTCTATTTCTAGCAATAAGTTAAATGAATAATTAAGAATGCTAGAAGATCAGTTGTCTACAATATCATATATGCATCTGCAACTGAAGGAAGAATATGATGACCTAAGAGATGAGGTCAAAAGACTGAGAAGTGATCATGATAGAACTGAATCACTTGAAGCTCAGTCAGTTGAATGTGAAAAGTTGAAGCTCAAGGTTGATGAGCTAAGAGTTGAGAATGAGAGGCTCAGACAGGAGATCCATGAGAGAGAGAGAGAGAGAGAGAGAGAGAGAGAGAGGAAATATCTCTCAAATTCAAAAGGAGATCTCAAACTCTTGATGAGATTCTAAGCCATCAAAGAGTTGAAACTGGTAGTCCAGGTTAGGATACAATAGGTACACTGTTACTGAAAAAGGAAAGACAGTTGCTCAAACCAGTCAAGAAGGAACCCTTCCTGGTTTTGTCAGACCTGCACTAACCCAACCAGTTGAAGAGACCAAAGGCAAGGGAACTGAGAACATCCATACAGATCAACCGAAGTGATCCAGCCAATTCTCCTAACTGAAAGGCTCAGTTCAGTCATCAGTTCAGCAGAGGACCACCAGCTCAGCAAAGGCATCCAGTCTACCAATAGAGGTCATCAGTTCAGCTAAGACCTCTAGCTCATCAGAGACAGTTAGTTCGACAAAATTCACCAGTCTTTCCAAGGCCTAAAGCTCAGAATAGGCCTATGGTGAACAGAATTGACCGGCCAACTGAAGTAAGGGGAAATACTCAGTTTGGACCGCAGTCTCATCAAGATAGGGCACTAGTTCAGTTTAGAACTACAACGCCAGCCTATCTTTATAGACATCCAGCAAGTCAACCCAGAAGAAATGTTGACTTAAGAAGGAACGTGCATACAAAGTTGTATCAAGCACGCCAACATGTTCCGATTCCCCTGGAGAAGTTCACTCCCTCCGAATTTGCAACTCAGTATGATGAGTACTTGGATTCAAAGAATGAACTAAGAACAAGCTCCAACAACAACTGGTTTGCAAACTGGCCATACTACAAGAGCAACAGAGCTCATGAAGTTGAAAGAAATTGGCCACAGAGAAGAGCTAGACGAGCTCAAAATCAGAGAGTTATGATCGAAGTGTTTTATCTCACTAACTCTCGATGCAGGTACAAGTCAAATGACTCAACTCAGAGGAGGAGAGCTGAAAAGAGAGTAAAACTGATCAGATGATCAATGTCTGAAAACTCTCCACCTGCCATTAAGCCAAAAGTTTGGCAAATCTGGATCACTAAACACATAATTAGCAAAGAAGGATCCGATATCATGCGGGTTCCTAAAAACTAATCATCTCTCTTGTAGGAAAAGGGCATCCTATCGAAGAAAAGGACCAAGGAGGTTTGGTACCTAGATAGCGGGTGCTCAAAACACATGACAGGAGACAGAGAGGATCTAGAAGGATACAATGAGATGAAATGACCATTAGTCACATTCGGAGACAACTCTAGAAGCCGAACCATTGGAGAAGGGTTCGTGGTCAAAGGAAATGTGGTAGTCAATGGAGTCTCCCACGTGGAAAGACTAAAGCACAAACTGCTCAACATCAGTCAATTATGTGATAATGGATATACCGTTGATTTCAGTCGAAGCTCATGTGACATAAATGATAAGTCAACTGGAGCAATCCTCCTAACTGGTATAAGGAGAGGCAACATGTATGTTGTTGACTGGTCAACTAGATATGGAGAAGCTTGCTTTCTATCAAAAGGCTCAACAGAAGCAAGCTAGCTATGGCATCGACAACTCAATCATCTCAACTTCAGAACCATCAATAATCTAGCCAAGAAGGAGCTAGTAGATGGACTTCCCAAGGAGATTTTCAAGAAAACTGGCGTCTGCGGACTATGCCAGAAAGGAAAGCAAGTGAGATCATTATTCAAGAACAGAAGTCATCCTCCAGGGACAACTGCTCCCCTCCAACTGCTACACATGGATCTATTTGGGCTAGTCAGACCATCAACGCCCAAAGGAAAAAGATTCACTTTGGTAGTAGTCAACGACTTCTCAAGATATACATGGATAGAGTTTCTCAGAAGCAAGGATGAAACCTACACCAAGCTATCAGCGATGATCAAGAGGCTGCAAACTGAAAAAGAGAGATCAGTCTAATGAATTCGTTCAAATAATGGAACTGAATTCGTTAACTAGCCGATCATCAGTTCTCTCAGTGAACTAGGAATAACTCACGAGCACTCAGTTGCTAGAACTCCACAGCAAAATGGCGTAGATGAAATGAGGAATCACACACTCAAAGAAGCAGCTCGAAAAATGATAGCTGATACTATCTTAGTAGAAGAATATTGGGCGGAAGTAGTCAATACAACGTACCACAATAGTTCTAGAGGAGTTGGAAGTTGGTCTAGAAGATGAAGGAAATGTATCCAGTACCAGACCAGCTGACAGCACAGCTGAGGGCAATCAAGCCAATGAAGAAACTGATCGTGTTGAGACCTTGAACCCCACAACTGAAGCAGGGGGAAGAACTAATGAAGATGGAGAGCAAACTGAAGATAAGACATCAGATGATGTCAATGCAGAGGATCCAACTAAAAATTCAGCTGAGGAAAGCCTACCTAAATGCCTCAGGAGCCACCCAGCTGATAAGATTGTTGGAGATCCAAAAAGTCGAGTTCAGACCAGAAGTTCAACAGAGCATGCTCTCTTCACATTCTTTGTAACAGCCCAAATCCAATAATAGAGGTCCAATGATTTTTCTAGAGCCCAAATGCTTAAGTTGTATCCATTTTTAATAAAAGGCCCAAATGATGGGCTTTCTAACCCAATTATGATTTTAATTATTTACGGCCCAATTATTATCCGATCGAGATGAATGAATATGTTAGATGATAGTGCCCATGGATACGAATCCATAGAACTTGGTTTCACTAATATAGGAATTCAATTGACCAAGATATGATTTTTTTTCTCTAATTTAAATTATATGTAGGGTTTATTGAGGAGTGGTATAAATACCCCCTTATTTCATTTTAGGTCATTTGTTGGGGATCAAATTAGGAGCAGCCCCCACTCTCTTCCCCTCACCCCCTCTCGCCACCCTTTCCCCCTCTCCTCACCGCCGCCGCCGCTCCTCCACATCGGAAAATTTTCCGGCGATATTTTTTTTCTCATGCAATACCATTTTTAGATTCCCCTCTTTTCCCTCTTTATATTTCTTCAATTATTTTTGAAAAATTTTGAGGTTTAGGCATCCTATTTTCGGATCTAAGAGTGGGTTAAACCCTAACCTTTCAATACCTCATTTCTTTCTTTATTTTTCAATTTTATTTTTGATATTAGTATGTATAATTATGGATTTATGGGCTGTTTTAATTATTTTATGTTTAAATATTATTTTGATCTTGATTTGAGTGTTCTTAGTGTTCTTGAACACTTTGCAAGTTGAATAGGTGGTTAAAGAAATGAATATGGTGGATTTTGGATTTTGTGTGTGTGTGCCTGTGTTCAGTGGGGGTGTGTGTGAGTTCTTTCGTTTTCTTTTTTGTCATCATCATCATCATCATCATCATCATCATCATCATTATTATTTTATAGTATGGACCTATTTAATTAAAGAGTTTATGTTATATTTCAAAATATGAATTATAGCTTATGGAAAAGTCATTAATTAAGTATTGAAAGGGCCAAGATTCAAATCTACTTGGGGAAATTTATTGTTTGTAAATAATAATGCATGTATTTCGGAATTATTTAAATAAAAACATGCTTTTAATTATGAAAATGGTACTTTAGCATAATATTTGGAGTACAATAATTATGTTGGAAGATCTATAGTTCATTTCCCTTTGGGGCAATTTTTTTTTAATTAATGAATGTATTTATGACTTTATTTAATTAAAAGCTTGCACTTATTTTTGAAATTGATTTATGATGTAACGGTTAATCTTATAATTTATTGATAATTGGTCAAGAGTTCAAAACCCCTTTTGAACATTTTATTTATGCACAACTAATCCAAGATCATTTAAGTTATATTTAAATAAATGTTTGTTATAATTTTTGAAAATATCCTTTAGTCCAATGGTTGTGTTACAGATTTTATTATGATAAGTTTAGGGTTCAAATCTTGTGTAATGCATTTTAAGACTCATTGTATTTTATTTAAAAATCATTTATTAACATTTTATGCAGGATAATTTTGAACTATATATAAATAAAATTTGAATATAATTTTCGAAAATGATCCTTAGTCTAATGGTAAAGGTTTAAAATTAATATTTGAGGTCAATGCTTCAATTCTCCTTGGAGACAGTTTATTTTTATTTTACTTTAATTAATGCCTGTTTATTTAACTAAAATCATACTTTGATTTTTGAAAATGGCCTTTGGCCCAATGACTATATTATGTATTTTAGTATGATAAGTCAAAGGTTCAAAACCTCTAGAATGCATTTTATTTATTTTATTGCAAGATAATTATGAACTTTATTTAATTAAACCCACTAAATAATTTTTGAAAATGAAGTTTAGTACAATGGTGTGAGTTTAATTTTTATGCTAGAGGTCCAAGGTTCAAGCCTCTTTGATGGATTTTATTTATTCTCTTTTTTCACTCAAGCATTTATGCGTGTACTTAATTAAAGCAGTTTAATTAATGTTGTATAAATCTTTCTAGTTAAGTGGTTAAGTGATTATTATTTCACTTATATTTTTGGTCAAGTGTTCAAGTCCTCTTGACTACATAATCATATTCTACTTTTACTTTATTTTTATTTGGTCTATTTTGCTTAATTCCAAGGTTCATATTCTTGCTTTAATTTTCGGTCATAACAATTAGATTTGGAATAGATTTTGATGAAAATCAAATTTTCAGATTTAATTGTTGTGTGTTTCGAAAATTTTGGTATGTAGGAATTAGATTTGTATTTTTTATGTATATCATAAAGTTAATTCTAATCCAGTTAGATTTGAAAATAGAATATTAAATTTGGAAGAGTTTGGAGTGGATCAAATTTCCAGATTTAATCCTCTTGAAATTTTCAAAAATCTATGTATTAGAATTGAATAAGGTATTTTTGATACATATCAATAGTTATCAAATTCTAATCCAAAAAGATTTGAAAATAGAATTTAAATTTAGAAAGAGTTTGAAGTGGATCAAATTTCCAAATTTTTATTCTAGGTATTTTCGAAAATCAAGTAGATAAGAATTGGAAAAGTAATTTTTGGTGTATATCATAAATTACTTAATTCTAATATAGATAGGGTTGAAGATAATATTTAAATTTGGATGGAATTTGAAGTGGATCAAATTTTCAGATTTTATCTTTGTAATTTTCGATCCTAGCCTATACAAATATTTGGGATAGAATTTTGATCTATATCAAGATTTCCAAATATTAATTAATTAGGCTGTTATCCAAAAATTAAGAAATAAATTTGGTGGATAATTTTAACAAATTTTCAGAGTTATTCTTAAGATATTTTCGAGATTTATCAAGATTTAATTTGGTGGATAATTATTTAATTTCTAAATTATATCTTGTAGCTATTTTTCAAAATTATTAATTTAATTAATTGGAATTTTCAAAAATAATGTCATGTATGGATATCATATGTTATTTTATGTTAATCATGTAATTGTGATTGTTGAATATATAGACTGACTTGTTTGTAGGGTTACCGACTATCATGGCTCCTTAATTATATGATGTATGTTTTAATTTTATATTGGATGTATGATGAGCAGTATGCCGGTTTGGCTACGTGATTTTAATCCATGAGAAAATCCATGGATTAGGTCTAAGTTTTATTTTATGTTGTTTTAATGTAATAGAAATGAAACTGTTAGACCAAGTTATTGAGTTGTAATTTTATTCTAGATATATTAGTTTTTTCCTTTAAGGAATAGATATTCTATATTGAATAAAGTTTGAAGATCAACTCAAAGAAGGAGAGTAGTACAGCTTAAGAAAGAAAGTGTCACTGATTTACGTCCCGAAACCCTAATTGGAGGTAGGGTTTTCGGCGAGGCGCAATGATGGGGGCGGCGGCCATGCTCGAGTTTCCGGAGCTAACTTTTCAATTTTATCTCATTCAACAACATGAGATATAAGCCATGATAGTTGGTTTTTATTATTATTTCTTATTGTTTTTTTGAAGCATGTAATGGTGTTTTATCATTTTATGTGATGTTTGCATGTTTTACAATGGGATAAAATGAAACCTCAACCATAAATAACTAAGTGGGAGAGATTCATACCAAAGTATGTAGAAATCTCAAACGGTCTCCATTAATCTGGTTTAATTAAGATGTGATTGACATGCGAGTTGACAATATGTCTTCCTCCATAACGGATGTGTCATATCACTGTTATCTCTAGAAATTAAACTTCTTAATCAAGATAGTTGTAGAACACTACTAGAACAAATTGACTCCTCCAACTGGAGCAGGGAGTTCTAAATAGTGGACTTGGTGCTATGATGATGGTGTTCATACTTAGGTATAATTTATTAATAAACGTCCATACTAACGTGGCTTATTAATTGGAAGGTTACACGACTGTGGTTATTTCCGACTATTAATTTACTTGTCATAAGGAAATTTGACTGGAGGTAAATTAAAGGTGGTTTTACCTGTTTAAGATTGAATTTTATAAACGTCCACACTAACGTGGCTTATAAGAAACATTTTTAAAATGTCGGTGGATTATATATAATTTTTTGAGGTTTTCGATTATATGTGTTTATCCTAAAGTTTGTGACTGTACTGCATGTTTACTTTTCAGTTATTCTATATCATCATGGCACTCTCCAATCTGTCCTCTATTCTCAAAGAAAACAAGTTAATCAGTGAAAATTACAATGACTGGATTCAAAACCTTAACCTTGTTCTCACTGCAGAAGGATACAAATTCGTACTTGAAGAGGTATGCCCTCAAAAGCCAGATGAGAATTCTGGTGAAGAGCAACAGTTGGCCTATGCGAAGTGAGTCAAGTCTGATAAGATTGCACGCTATTACATTTTAGCTTCTATGTCAAATGTGCTGCAACTGCAACATCAGTCTATGAAGACTGCTTATGATGTCATGTACAACCTTAAGGATCTCTTCGGTCACCAGAACTGCTTGGCGCGCCATTTAGCGATGAAGAAACTGATGAGCACGAAAATGGCTGATTCCACACCTGTTAGGGATCACGTTCTCAGTATGATGAGTTATCTAGCTGAGATCAAGACCTTGGGTGGAGATCTGGACACCGAGTCTTAGATAGACATCGTGCTTCATAGCCTGTCCCCGAAGTTTGAGCAATTTAGATTAAACTTCAACATGATAAAGAAGGATTTTACCTTATTTGAACTGTTCATGGATCTTCAGGCGGCTGAGTTACTTCAGAAGGAAAATCCGGAGGTACACCTAGCTGAAAATAGGACGTCTTCTTCTGGTACTAAAAGGAAGAAGAAGAACGCACCAAAGAAAGCTACAGAGGAGACGCCTAAGGTGAAGAAGTCTAAGACTAAGATTCCTCCCGAGGAATTTAAGTCAAAGACAAAGTGTTTCAAGTGCGGCCAGCCAGGTCACTAGAAGGCGGAGTGTCCTAACAAGAAGAAGAAGAAAGGTACATCTCAATCTCTCATCATTGAAATATGTTTAGCTACTTGTTCTACTCAGTCATGGGTAGTAGATACTGGAGCTACTAATCATGTTTACATGTCTTTACAAGGGTTCCTGGCAAAAAGACAGCTGAGTGATGGAGAGATTTCAGTCTGCATGGGCAATGCTATAATAGTGGCGGCAGTTGCAGTGGGAGATGTCACCTTATCTTTTAGTAGTGATAGGATTTTAGTTTTAAAGGATTGTCTTTATGTGCCTGGTTTTAGGCGAAACTTGATTTCAGTTTCTAAACTTTTTATAGATGGATATTCTATTTCTTTTGATAACAAGGTTGTTATCTTTAGTGGTAAATGTTTTATCTATTCTGACACATTAGATGGACATCTTTATTTACTTAATCCTATGCAAAACACTACGCATATGCATTTACTGAATACATCGATCATAAACCCTAACAAACGAAAATAACCTTCAAAAATGAATCAAACCTATCTTTGGCATCTTAGGCTCGGCCACATTAACCTTAAATGGATACAAAGACTAGTAGATGATGGGCCCTTGTCTTCATTTGTCCTAGAATCCTTCCCTTTGTGTGAATCCTGTTTGGAAGGTAAAATAACCAAGCGACCCTTTAAGGATAAATGGAATAGATCTGAAGAGGTACTAGATTTGATTCACTCTGACTTATATGGCCCTATGTTAGTTCAAGCTCGAGGAGGGTACGAGTATTTCATCACGTTCATTGATGATTACTCAAGATATGGATACATATACCTGTTACGCCGCACGTCAGAATCCTTTGAGACTTTCAAAGAATTCAGAGCGGAAGTGGAAAAATGTACAAGTAAAAGTATCAAATCACTACGGTCTGATCATAGTGGTGAGTACCTCTCGAATGAATTTAGGGACTACTTCGCAGAGAATGGGATTATATCCCAGTTGACTACGCCGGGAATGCCACAGCAGAATGGCGTGGCGGAGAGAAGGAACAGAACATTGTTAGAGGTGGTTAGATCAATGATGAGCTATTCAGAATTGCCCATTTCATTCTGGGGATATGCCTTGAAAACAGCAGCCTATATTCTTAACGTGGTTCCATCAAAATTAGTTCCATCTACACCCACAGAACTTTGGATTGGATGAAAGCCCAGTCTTTGACATTTTCGGATTGAGGGTAGTCCAGCACATGTGCTGGATAAGGAAGTTGATAAGCTGGCACCACGCACGGATGTTAGACTATTTGTTGGATATCCTAAAGGAACGAAAGGTGGTTTATTTTATAGTCCTAAGGATCAGAAGATCATTGTGAGTACCAATGCACGATTCTTAGAGGAAGACTATGTAATAAATCACAAGACAAGAAATGAGATAGTACTTAAGGAGCTTCGAGGGAAAAATTCGAATCAGACACCAACAGTATAAGAAGAGGAACCATAAATTACTGCACAACGTGTCACTGAAGTACATGAACTGCCTCGTCGCAGTGGGAGGGTTGTACGCCAACCTGACAGATTCATTGATTTGGGTGAATCTTTGGTTTTCCCTGAAGGACTAAATGAATTGGATCCCAGGACCTACGATGAAGCGATCCAAGACAAAGATGTAAATTCTTGGAAATCTGCAATGGAATCTGACATTGGATCTGTGGATCACAATCAAGTCTGGGAGCTTGTAGAACCACAGGATGGGGTAAAACCCATTAGCTATAAGTGGTTCTACAAGAACAAGAGAGGACTTGACGAGAAAGTTGAAACCTTCAAGGCAAGATTGGTGGCGAAATGGTACACTCAGAAAGAAGGGATCGATTATGAGTAAACCTTTTCACCAGTAGCCATGCTTAAGTCAATCTGGATTCTCTTGTCAATTGCCGCTCATTTGGTTTATGAGATTTGGCAGATGGATGTCAAGACATCTTTCCTGAATGGAAGTCTTGAGGAAAACATCCACATGAAGCAACCAGAGGGCTTTATTGCTAAAGGCCAAGAGCACTTAGTTTGCAAGCTTAAGAGATCCATTTATGGACTTAAGCAGATGTCAAGGTCTTGGAACATCCATTTTGATGAAGTTATCCAGTCATATAGATTCGTACAATATCCGGATGAGAGCTGTGTGTACAAGAAGAGTGACGGAAATGTGGTGGCTTTCCTCGTGCTATATGTTGATGATATCTTACTTAATGGAAACAGTAAGAAAGTATTATCTAACATAAGGGTGTGGTTGTCCAAGTAGTTCAATATGAAAGATTTGGGAGAAGCCGGACACGTCTTTGGCATCAAGATTATTTGAGATTGTCAGATAAGGATGTTGTGTCTATCCCAAGTAACATATATCGACACTGTGCTAGCTAGGTTCAACATGCAGGATTCTAAGAAAAGTTTTATATCTTTCAGGTATGGAATTCATCTATCCAAGGAGATGTGTCGCCACACGCATGCTGAGATAGATGAGATGAAAGACGTTTGGGAAGCCTTATATATGATATGCTATGCAATAGACCTAATATATGCTATGCAGTTGGCATGGTAAGCAGATATCAGTCTAACCCTAGACAAGGCCACTGGACTGCGGTTA
Organism: Perilla frutescens; assembly: GCA_026008535.1. NCBI lineage: Eukaryota > Viridiplantae > Streptophyta > Magnoliopsida > Lamiales > Lamiaceae > Perilla > Perilla frutescens. Next base: position 30,308,191 of record BRKX01000014.1, on the reverse strand, counting down.
AGAATATTCTCAAGTACATGAAAAGGACTCGAGATTATATGCTGGTATACCGCTCTGATAGTCTAGTGCCTTTGGGTTACACGGACTCAGATTTTCAATCCGATAAAGATCAGAGCAAATCTACCTCAGGCTATGTGTTTACATTAGGAGGCGGAGCCATTGCATGGAGGAGCATAAAGTAGAAATGCATTGCGGATTCTACCATGGAGGCCGAATATATAGCTGCCTCTGAGGCTGCAAAAGAGGCCGTCTGGCTCAAGAGCTTCTTGTTGGACTTGAGCGTGGTTCCTGATTTGCCTAAGAGTATCACGGTATATTGTGATAACTCGGGTGCAGTGGCCAATTCGAAGGAACCTAGAGCCCATAAGACAAGTAAACACATAGAGAGAAAGTACCATCTTATATGAGAAATTGTTAAGAGAGGAGATGTGGCAGTGGTCAAGATTATATCGGAGGACAATTTGGTTGATCCATTCACGAAGAGCCTTCCAGCTAAGACCTTCTACGGTCACATGGAGAAAATGGGAGTGAGATTCAGACCCGGGGTTGCCATTTGAGATTTTAGTTAGAGTTGGAGAGTTTGCCAGTTTGTTTTATATTTGAAAGACATGCTTTAAGTATAAGTGGGAGATTGCTGGTTTTGTATACTAGAAGACCTGTCTTTTATATACAATATTGATGATGGTTTTATGATGATATAGAATGGATACAATTGCAGTCACTGTTTGTATTTAAATTGTTATATTTACATGCATGTTCATTATACTTACATTGTAGATGATATGGTGTGGATGAACACATGGTTAGGTCATATCATCGGTTCCTTGTAATGTATCAAAGAGTTTATGGCTTAGATGGCCCTGAACCCGACATCGATACACCGTAGAATAATCTGATAGTTAGTTTATCTTGACTAACTAATTATTCTAATACACGGGCAAGTGTATTGAGGAGGATATACTTAGGATTCTATTCTCTATTCTGACCTTAAATGAGAGAATAAGAATCTACAGAGTTCAGGTTCTTAACCCTTATATGTTGATGGACATATATGTGTAGTGTTTGCAGCTTTGATTTATCAAAAGGTGAGATTCTTTTATAGAATCAATAATCTCGATATCTTGGGTTGTAACATTTCCACTTATGATGGGTCGTGCAATATGTAGGGGCACCGTGTCCTGGTGTGGCAGGTCGATGGTGTCCTCTTAAGGAAGCACAAGTTCATGTTGAAATCCTGCAGGTGGAATTTATTCCGTACATGAGTAAAGCTTGTGTGATACTACTCAAGGATAAGATATTAATTAATTATAGTTGTCAGAAGCTCACATAATTAATTAATGGGCATTATATCTTAAACACGGGGAATGGCTGGACTAAAGAAGAAAACATATTCAGAAATATGTATTAAATTGGTAGGTCAGTATTATTTCTTTAGTGGAATAAAAATAATACTTAATTTATTTAATTATATCCTAAGTTTATTGAATATTAGAAATTAAATAAATTAGCAGGCCAATTTAATATTCTTCTAGATCCCTGTTGTAACCCAATATGACTTTAATGGACTGGAGATGGAAAAAAAGAGATAGAAGCTCAAGCCCAGTAGGTTTGGGGCTTGTAATTTTCGACCTCCCCTTTATAAATAAGAAGGTGGGGATCAAAAATTATAGTGTTACAAATCAGCTCCCTTTTATTTTCTTTATCTCCACAGCATCCATACCTATCCAGTAGATTTCAGCCCACCCTGAAACTAGATTCAGTCCAGGAATAAAACAGAAGATCAAGGAGTGGAATAGCATAAGGGGGCGCCATTTTTCATACATACAACAGCAGGATTAGACCTTTAATCTTGTCCACAACCCATCATTTAATTTGTAAGTGTTTATTCGATTTCTATGTTTCCACTTTAGTAGAATCGATTAAACCGGCAATGCATGTTAATTAAACTGAATTAATTAAAACATATGAATTGCATAAAATTATGATCTACATGACAATAGGATTAATGAATATCCAATTAGATCCTGCGGTGGTTCAATTCGAAAAAACCCTAACATTCTACATCTTTTCCCAAGTCGCAAGGAATGGCAACATAATTTCAATAGTCAGAGGACATCGGATCGTGATCTCCAAGGAAACTTTGATGGAGATCCTCCATCTTCCAGGATCAGATGAACAGGCAGGCTCGATAGTCATGTCTAACCAAGCAGAATTGTGGAGTCAATGGACGAAACCAGGAGTTGAGCATAATGACTACTCACACAGACTGAAAGACAGTCTTCGGTCGGAGTTCATCCAACTCATATATATAGTCATCCACTGCCTAAGAGAAAATCTGGGATATACTTGCTTCAATGCCGAACATGCTCATCTGATGGCACTCATCTACAACCGATACAGAATTGACTGGGCATCGTATGTGCTATCATAACTGCGCCTGAATGTTCGCAAGGTCAGTTTTGACCATGAAACTGGAACATTCACGGAGAAATTAGGGTTTCTCAACCGGATCAGCGCGATCATAAGTGATCAGATCCAAATTCTCCATCAAAGAGACGAGTTGCTGGACAGGAGAGACTATCTCCCCAAAAGTTTTGTCAAAAGAAGAAAGAACCTGAAGCCTTTTGGCAAGCGATCGAGGAGGCAGCACACTACTGAAGAAGGCCCCTCCACTTCGACTAAACTGACTTCCAACAGTCGAGGAAAACAAATCATGTCAGAAGATGACATGACAACAGAATTAACTGCGCCAGCTGAGTCTGCATCAGCTGAAAACAACTTCATGGATGGTGTTGAAAAAACCTTCAATGAAACTCTTAACAATCTGCTGAGCAGATTTCACCTCATGGACAGTTGTGAATCTAATCTCTTCAATTAACTAAGGAGATATCTTAGATGGTCACTCTGGAGATATCACGTCGATGAAGTAGTTATGTTTGAACTGCTAGACAGGAAAGGATGCCACTTTTGGAGTCAAGAAAGAATCTGGAGCAAGAACTGGATGAATCACCCATTGACGGCTACTCCCACTCTCTCTGAGCTTATGGATTCAATGATCCATCGAATCTGACATGGAGTACCAGCCGCAGCTCCACTTCCATTTGCAGAGCCATCCAACTCATCTTTCACACCGATAGAGTTCAACCACCCACCTCTAACTGAAGAACTCCTCCCAAGTTTGGCCATGATGATAACTGAACCTCAAGTTCAGTCTCCACTACCAGATCTAAGACAGTTCATGCCAACCGAAGAAGCATCCAACTGGCTATCCTTACCACCTAGAGAACAGCCATACCCCTCCCCGTTTGAAGGTAACTTAGCTACCACATTTAGCTTGTTACCACATGTTCCTATTACATCGTTTGATCTATACATGCACACCCTTTTGGATGATGTCAAAAAGGGAGAAGAGAAAGCTAAAATTGAGAAGGATGATGGAAGGAAGTTTTTGAGTCTCTGGGATGAGATTCAGGGGGAACCCTCGCAGTTTTAGGGGGAAGTACAGCCTCAGGGGGAAGTATTGAGGACTATAGAAACTGCTCGAGAAAAGAGGCATCAGTCTCAGAGGGATGTCTGGGAGCTATCTGGAAAAGAGCTGCCAGAGATGGGAGACAATTATCTCAGGGAGAAGTTTGGAGAGAAATATGGAGAAATACTAGTGCTAGATAAAGAGGAGAGCCTAGCAACTAGTGGAATAGATGATGAAGAAGAAGATGAGGTACCAGCTGAAGAGCTAAAAACTGAAGAAGAAAAAAAAAACAAACTGTTGAAGATTGAAAGAGATCTAATCAGTTTATATAATCAGTTTCTTAGCTACACAAGTTTTTTTTGCTTGATTGTGTCCTTGTTACACAACTCAAAATTTCTTAATCAGTTTTTCCATCATTGCTCAATTTTGCCATGTTTTGGACATCATCAAAAAGGGAGAAATTGTTAGGAAAAACTATCAACGGTTTTTCTGACAAGGGGTTTTGATTAGATGTCAAAATATGTCAAATATGCAAAGAGCTTTGAAAAACTGAAAGGAAATCAAGTATAAAACTAAGGATGATCATATAAAAAAATCGAGCTATTAAAGCCAAAAGAAATGATCAATCCAAGTGAGAAAAAGAAAAGAGAGAAAAGAAAAAAAAGAGAGAAAAGAAAGAAACCAGCCAAGAGCTGAGAAAAGAAAAGAGAGAGAAAATAATAGAGAGAAAAAGAAATTATCTAGCCACAAAGGGCTACAAAAAAGGAACTGTAGCTTGTTAGATTAGTTAGCAAGACAAAACTGAAAGTTGCAGGTACCACCAAGTGAAGTACCAAATGCCATCAGTCTACAGTCACGAACTGAAGAAGACACCAGTTCAGAAGTGCCCATTTCCACCTGAAGAAATGTTCCAGCTGAAGAAAAGTTCTAGCTGAAGGAGAATACCAACTCAAGAAGAGATCAAGTCAGAACTGAATGATATTTCAGTTCAAGAGTATTCCCGACTGAAGAAATACCAATTGAAGAATACATCAGTTTGAATTGATGAACATGCCAGTTCAAGATGATACCAACTGAAGAAATCCACCAGCCGAAAAGAGGACAATACCAGCTGAAGCCCACATCAGTTTGAGCTGAAGGAAATACCAGCTCAAGAAGTTCCAGCTGAAGATTGAAGTCCCAGCTGAAGAAGTACCAGTTCGAAGGATACCAACTGAAGACGCATCAGTTTTGAAGACTGATAAAGCGCCAGCAGCCGAACTGAAGACCAATCCAAGAAGACTGCCAGCTGAAGGAAATCAAACTGGAGCTTAGAGGCATGAAGCCCAAGTCCAAAACTACCAGCTGAAGATGATCTTAACTAAAGCTTTCCGAACTGCCAAGAGACACGCAGAACTGACAGATAAAGAACTGAAGATTCCAACTACCAGACAAAGCTCAGAACTGAAGATCAAGATAGAAGTCATAACTGAAATTCAAATTTCAGATAAGCCAAAGAAGATCTTGAAGTTAATGCAACTGAGATCTTGGAACAAAAGCTCGTCAAAAGAGCAAAGGCTACTCAATGACTATCATTAAATGAAAGCCCCTCAACAGCTTTATCATTTATGATCACACAGTGATCATCAACAGTCACCAGCCACTCATCTATAAAAGGTGAGCAACTCAGAAGGTGACTCCTCACGCTCAAAACTCAGAAGAAGCAAAAGTCCAACTGAAGAGAAGGAGCCAGATCGCTCATCAAGCTATCTATTGAAGATTTCCAGCCAGAATAACTCTCTCAGTTCAAGCTCTACAAAGATTAACTACCCAGCTCAAGCGGCAGACGCGCAAAGAAGCACATCAGTTGATACCAGTTTCAAGACTGTCTTCTTGAAGGTCGAAAGAGATCTAAAACCTTGTAAAGACGGACAACAACACCTAAAGTCTCAGTGAGCAGTTGAGATCGGTAAGTGTGAACTGTCGATCCAGAAACCGGCTAAGGAGGCTACGTGTATTGGTTCATCACTTCCGGGATAACAACAGTTGGAAAGGAGTCTGTGACTCATAAAGTCACCGATAGCCAGATCCAATACCTATCTTCAATATGTAACTGTAATAAAGGAACTTTACACTTGCATAGTGAATTGCCTTTCTGTGGAAGGAAGAAAGGACGTAGAAGTTGAGCTTCGAACCACTATAAAACTGTTTGTGTGCTCTACTTTATTTTTCAGTTTTAGTTGCATGTTTTGAACTGCACACTTCAAGCACACACAACACTCCGAGCTAGCAGATCATTTCAACTGATCTTCTAATAGTGTGGATAACTTAGCGAGTCAAACGGGCCCTAATTATTCCGTATCTATTATTTAGTTTTTGGATCGATTTATTCCCCCCTCTCTAAACTGATTCTGACTCGCCCTGGGACCATCATGTACACTGTTGCTGACGAGGTTAGTCAATAGGTTTAGAATAATGACGGTCTGTGCTAAGTATGCTATTTATGCAATTATGATGCTAAGTTTAGTCAATTATGTTAAATTACTGCAATTATCATGCTAAGTCTGCTATTTATGCAATTATGATGCTAAGTTTAGGCTATTTATGCAATTATGATGCTAAGTTTAGGCAATTTATACAATTATGATGCTAAGTTTAGGCAATTTATGCAATTATGATACTAAGTTCAAGCAATTTATGTAATTATGTTAAGTTTACTACAATTATCATGCTAAGTCTGCTATTTATGCAATTATGATGCTAAGTTTAGGCAATTATGTTAAATTACTTCAATTATCATGCTAAGTATGCCATTTATTCAATTATGATGCTAAGTTTAGGCAATTATGTTAAATTACTACAATTATCATGCTAAGTATGCTATTTTTTTAGGACGAGGGCCCCTGGATCCCTCTTTATTACTTGTTTCATTTGAATAGGATGAGGGCCCCTGGATCCCTCTTTATTGTATTGTTGGTGTTTGTTGGTATTGATGTTCTGAATTGATTAGAAGAACATAGATCAATTAGCATAGAGTTGACAACTTGGGACTAGAAAATTCACATAGGTGCTGCCGAAATTTTGAAAAAAATTAGTGCTATTTTAATTTTATATTTAATTGATAGATTATAACATTGTTGGTGTTTGTTGGTATTGTTGTTCTGAATCAATTAGAAGAACATAGATTAATTAGTGTAGAGTCGAGAACTTGGGACTAGGAAATTCACATAGGTGCTGCCGAAATTTTGAAAAAAATTAGCGCTATTTTAATTTTCATTTAATATTTTTTATATTTAATTGAACGATAATCAGTGCATTTTTTATGATCAAATATTTTAGAAATTGGCCTTCTACAATGAGTCTAGATCGTGAATGGATGTACCGGCGATATCTTAATAACGGTGGTTTAAATCCGAATTTCATTATTGGACTTGAGTCTTTCATCGAGCTTTTCTGCAATCAACCGTCGTTCATGAGTGTAGATAAGATTAAATGTCTGTGTCGTAACTATAAGAACATGCCATTTCAAATGCCGGCTACCATTCGACTACATGTGGCAAGGAATGAATTTGTGCACAAGTATCGTGTATGGACGTATCAAGGCGAAAAATAGGTGTGTCCGGCTACCGAGTAGAATTTGGGTGATCAGGATAGACTGAATACATACCATAACATGGTAATGGATGTTGCTGGTCCGCAAATCAACATGAATGTCGATGATCATACCGAGGTGGCCCCAAATCCTGAAGCGCAATGATTTTATGACATGTTGAGGGCCGCAGATAAAGAATTGTGGTCGGGTTGTCAGAACCATTCTCAATTATCACTTGTTGCTCGCCTGATGAACTTAAAATCCAAGAATAATATGTCAGAGAAGTGTTTTGATCAGATAACCCAACTAATGAAAGAGATTATTCCTGAGAATAATTTGGTAACTGATAATTTCTACACTATAAAGAAATTACTACGTGGTATGAGGTTACCCGTAGAGAAGATCGATTGCTGTTTCAACAACTGCATGATTTATTGGGCTGCTGATAGTGAATTGGCTGAATATAAATTCTGTGGTCATCCCTATTTCAAGGAAACAAGTCGACAATCATAGAAACGACAGAAGACCACAGTTGCACACAAAAAGATGTATTATTTCCACTCACTCCGAGGTTACAGAGGTTGTATGCATCTAATGCAATAGCAAAGGAGATGCATTGGCATGCATCATTTGTTGATGATGGAGTAATGCGATATCCAGTAGACTCTCCTGCATAGAAACACCTGAACACAACTTTCCCTCAATTTGCTTCAGAAGCACATAATGTTAAGTTGGGTCTATCTACTGATGGGTTCTAGCCATTTGGGCAAGTAGGACAACAACATTCTTCATGGCCTGTCATCATTACACCGTACAATTTACCTCCATGGATGTGTATGAAAGAGCACTACATGTTCCTCACTGTATTAGTGCCAGGTCCATGCAATCCGAAAGAGAAATTGGATGTATTTTTACAACCTTTGATATCTGAATTGATTAACTTGTGGGAGGTTGGTGTGCTTATTATGACATTTCACTGAAACAGAATTTTCAGATGCGAGCAGCATTAATATGGACAATTAGTGATTTTCTAGCCTACTCCATGTTATCTGGGTGGAGTATTGCTGGGAGATTGGCATGTCCACATTGTATGGAGTCCACTGATGCCTTCACTTTATCATGCAGTGGTAAAAAATCATGGTTTGATAATCATCGAAAATTCTTCCTGCAAACCACCCCTTCCGAAAAAATAAAAAAACATTCTTAAAGAACAAAGTTGTGAATGGAGGACCTCCACAAATGAGAACGGGCACAAAAATTCTGGCTCGCATTGAAGCATTGGGTCTTCAGAAAGTCACAGAGAACAATGATAATGTGACAATTTCTAAAGGTTGTGGGTGGAAAAAGAAAAGCATCTTTTGGGATCTTCCATACTGGAGCTCACTATTGATTCGACATAATTTAGATGTCATGCACATTGAAAAGAATGTGTTTGACAATCTATTCAACACCGTGTTGAATGTGCAGGGGAAGACAAAAGATACATCCAAATCTAGAGAAGAGTTGAATATGTATTGTTCAAGACCAGAGCTAAAACGGAACGAGTTCACAGGCAAATATCCAAAAGCTTATTACACATTGGACAAAAAAGAGAAGAACCTCTTATTTGAATGGGTTCGAGAGTTAAAATTTCCGGATGGGTATGTGTCCAATATGAGCAGATGTGTGGATATGAGAAAACTGAAGATGTTTGGCATGAAAAGCCATGATTGCCACGTGTTCATACAACGTCTCATCCCGATTGCATTTGCTGAACTTCTTCCATCCAATGTTTGGAAGGCAATCACAGGAATTGAGTTTATTCTTCAAGGATTTGACAGCCAGAACAATCATTGTTGATGATATGTGTTGGTTGCATGAAAGTATTCCGATCATATTATGTAAACTTGAATGAATTTTTCCACCAAATTTCTTCGACTCGATGGAGCATCTACCTATCCACTTGGCTGATGAAGCTAGACTTGTTGGCCCCGTACAGTATCAATGGATGTACCCATTCGAACGGTACTTGAGGAAGTTGAAAAATAATGTCCGAAACAAAGCACGAGTTGAGGGCTCAATCTGCAATGCTTGCTTTCGTGGATGAAGCTTCAGCATTCTGTTCATATTATTTTGAACATTTTGTACAAATGAGACATAGAAATATGTCTCGTAATTATGAGGGTCTTGAAAATGTCCAAGAGATATTTGACAGAGAATGAGTACACTGCAGCACAGATTTACGTGTTGCTTAACTGTCCAGAAGTTGAACCGTACACAACGTAAGTATGTAGTGTACTATATAATGTGTGATTTTGTTAATCCATAAAATTCTAATCTATGCTCAATTTTTTGAAGTGTGTTTGTTGACCAATTGAAAGCAATGTGCTCGAATATCTCAATGGAAGATATTGATAAACGAATAGATAAAGAATTTGCAAGCTGGTTCGCCAAATATGTAAGTTTATGTTTAAATAAAAAACGTATATATGATAGTACCTGACCAATTGTAACATAATGTAGAGTTTTCTGTTATAACAGGCACAAGATCTAACTAATAATGTCAACAAGCTCATGTGTGATCTTTCAAGTGGATCTTCTCATTCTGTTAATGTCTATCCTGTGTATTTTATTAACGGATACAAATTCCACATGATCACCTAAGGCTCACAGCGAGCTATAATGAACAGTGGAGTCTACATTAAAGGCACACACACTGAATATTATGGGCGACGATTGGTGGAGATGATTGAGTTGGAATACACTGGTCTGCCTATTAAGAAGAAAGTGTTGTTTAAATGTGAGTGGTTTGATACATCAACACACGGAACAAATGTGCATCCTGACTACAAAATGGTTTCTATAAATCATAATTGTAAGTATTCAGGATATGATCCATTTGTGCTTGCTAAACAAGCAATCCAACTGTGTTATTGTGAATACCTAAGTTTAAATCACTATCGAAGTGATTAGTGGGCAGTTTGCAAAATAAAAGCCCGATCTAATGTCAAAGTACTATCTGAAGATGATAATACAATCATACCCTCACCCTTTCAAGAGGATGGAGTTGATGGTTTGCGTACTCTAACAATAGATGATGATTCTATACCAAATCATCCAGATGGTGGTGTAATAGACATTGAAAAAGAAGAAGATGATGAAGAAGAACATATAGAACTAGAGATCGATTTATCAGATGACAATATTAGTGTTGATGATGAAATAGATGATTAGTATGTCAGGTTTTCTAAATTAATGTTTATTTCTTATTTGATAGATGTTTTATTATTCAACTACTTAGTATCGTTGGCATTTGTTACCTTTCTAAATTAATGTTTATATGATTTTTCAAATGCAGCGAGGCGGTACTTCAGGTGGGGGAGCTGGACGGTCTGGAGGATCGTCATCGTCATCTGTGGGCCTCAGTGGTCCAGTTGGCGATATGTCACTAGAGGCATCGACATGTTCGGATGTCGATGCACAAGGACATCGACGTTGTTATGTTCAGGATGAGTATGTACAATTACATAGTTGAATATCTTTTTATAGATTTTTTTCTTATTATTCTAATATTCTAATATCTTTATTATTTTGTGCAATTGGAAGGCAATTGATGCCAGCTCATCAGGTCGTATCCTCTATCACACTCAGTTTTAAGAAGTTTTTGCATCTGATAGCCTACACCTGGAAGATGGTGCCCCGTGAGAGGAGGCAACAATATATGTAGGAGTTTCAGGTATTTTATTGTTATATATTCTATATTGATATTTTTTTAAGTTTAACAGTTTCATATGTTTTCAATATGTTGCAGAAGGAGTGGTTTTGGGATGCCGCTCAGGATGATGCTGTCTGGGCAGCATGGTCCGCCAAGGCTGCTGATAGATACAAGGACATGGTCTACGACTTCAAGAGGAATAGGACCAAGGGCTGCCCTCTATTCTTGCCTCTTCAGATGTGGGAAGGCTTCAAGGCGTATTGAGATAGTGATGCCTTCAAGAAGAAGTCTGAGGTGTTATCAAAGAATCGTCTCAGTGAGCCCGATGGTCACTGTTGTAAATATTGCATACACATAGATCACAGTTTGAAACCGTCGTTAAATTACCACTGTTCAACAACTGTGGTGAATAACATGAAAATTGTGGTGATATCCGTATTTAAACCACAGTTCCAACACAAAACCGTTGTCACATTACCACAATTCAATATAACCGTGGTAAAAATTGTTGTCACATTACTGCAGTTTGATTGAACCGTGGTGAAAATCGCTGTCATTTTACTAGAGTTCATTCTAACCGCCGTGAAAATTGTGGTTAATTTACAACGTTTTTTTGTTAACTATGGTAATTTTTTTTATTTTTTAATAATTATTTTTTTATATTTTCAAATTATAGTGACAATTTATATAGAATTTCGTATTCCATTATCGAACCTGTATAAACCAAAATTGAAAAATTATTATATAAAACATAAGTATAAAAAATATAAGCTTCATCCAATATTCAAAATACAAGCTTCCCAAAAATATAATATACTTATAAGGCTGCAAAAGATCTATAATAAATATAAATTCATGTCCAAACAACTATATATTCAAAGTTCAATACTACCCTTAATATGAAAATCAAAACTAAAAGTAACGGCATGAAGTGGCTCTCCTGAAATCAACACCTTGGACATCGAGTGGAAAAATCCATACAAGTCATGCAACTGAGATAACCACAATATTATAATCAAATTATTAGAAATAAACATCTAATTATACCATCAACATTTTAAACATATTAAACGTGAAAAATAGAGTGCAAACTATTCTATAATTCTAAAATAAATTAATTATAACTAACTACAAACCTAAATTACCTTGCATTAAGATTTTATATATATTGAAACACGCAATTCACCCATTTCATACGAACTTCATCAATATCATCGGGTAAATACTTCTCTTTTTTAAACTATTAAAACCAAATTAAAAAACTTAAAAAAATGTATAACCTACTTTCTTTATTAACAAATAATGATAAATAAACCAAATAATTACCAATGATCTTAGCAAAACTGAACCACTTCCTTGAAGCCCTTCGATGATTTCTTTCATGAATCGCAATACATAAAATCCACATTGCTTGGAATCGGGATGACGAGGAGCCTATGTAAAAAAATATTAGTAACTAAGATATAATTATACAGTACCTAATAATATCAAATGAACACACCTTCCCGAGTTGGTTGTTTTTTTCCCTTTGTTGGTCCCGGGTGGTTCTAAATCAGTTTAGAGAGGGGTGAATAAACTGACTCCAATTCTTTATAACAAATGCGAAATTAATAGGGCACTTAACTCGCGTAAAATTCATCCGTGCACTTGATCAGTTGAGAGAATCAGTTGACTTGTAAGTGCAGTTTGTGTGATGTATGTATGTAGTTAGAGAATGCAACTGAAAAGCAATAAGAACAACACACAAACAGTTTATAGAGGTTCGAAGCTTAAACTTCTACGTCCTCTCTTCCTTACTGAAAAAGGGCAATTCCCTATGTAATGGTAAAGCTTTTTTATTACAATTACACAATGAAGACAAGTGTTGAACCTAGTTAACGACACTCTCACGGAGTACGACCTCCTTTTCAACTGATGCTGCCCCGGAAATGGCAGTTCCAACGAATACGGTCTCCTCAGCCAGTGTCGACAAACTCACACTTGCAATCCCCAACTACTCACTGGAGAGATAAGGTGCTATTTCTCGTCTTTTTAAGATTTTAGATCTCTTTCGATCTTCAAGAATACAGTCTTGAAACTGGTATCAACTGATGTGCTCCTTAAGCTTGAGCTGGGTAGTTGATCAATGTATATCTTCAAACTGAGAGGCTTGCTCTAGCTGGACTTCTTCAACAGCGAGCTGGGTGAGCGTTTGGCTTCTCCTTCTCAGTTGGGACTCTTTGTTGCGGATTATTAGAGCTTGATCTTTGAGTGCTGTTCTCTACAGTCTTTTTCAAAAGATCTTTTTAGCAGCATGAGTGTATTTTTCAAGAGTCAGAGTCACGTTCACAAGTTGAGTCACCCATCTTTTATGGATGAGTGAGCTTGTGACTGTTTGTGAATCAACGAATGATCATGAATGATTCATTGATTTTTAAAGCCATTGAGAGGCTTTTTGTTGAAGTAGCCGTTGCATTGTAGAATTGACAAGCTTTTACTCAAAGATCTTGGTTTGCATTAACTTCAAGATCCTTGTATCGGCAGTTCTGGAAGATTTGATTTCCAGTTTCGGCTACTGTCTTGAATGTCAGTTCTGAGCTGGCAGTTGTCATCTCCAATTAGGTTATTTCCTCAGCTGGAAATTCTGCGTATCTTGTTGGCAGTTTTGAGTTTCTTTAACTGGCAGTTCTGAACTGGTGTCCCTTCAGCTGACATTCTGAACTGGCCTTTCTTCAGCTAGCATTATGAACTGGCCTTTCTTCAGCTAGCATTATGAACTGGTATTTCATTAGCTAGAATTCTGAACTGGCTTATCTTCAGCTGGAATGTCTTCAGTTGGAATTCTGAACTGGTATCTCTTCAGCTGGAATTCTGAACTGGTATTTCATCAGCTGGAATTCTGAACTGGCCTATCTTCAGCTGGAATGTCTTCAGCTGGAATTCTGAATTAGTATCTCTTCAGTTGGAATTCTGAAATGGTATTTCATCAGCTGGAATTCTGAACTGGCCTATCTTCATCTGGAATGTCTTCAGTTAGAATTCTGAACCGGTATCTCTTCAGCTGGAATTCTGAACTGGTATTTCGTCAGCTAGAATTATGAACTGGTATTTTCTTCATCTTTACAGATCATAAACTATAGACTGAAATGCTTCAATCGGCATGTATACCATTTTGACCCTGATGGTCAGTTGGTACCTTACCCTGATGGTCAGTTGGTACCTTGGACTTGTCAGTTCTACTGTTCTGACAGTGTGCATCTTTAGTTTTCTTGACTTACTAACTGATTTAGTAATCAAGCTTCTGCTTACTTCTTTTCTTCAGCTCTTGGCTGGATTTGATCTTCTTCTTTTTCCTATTTAGATTGATCATTCTTTAGCTTTGTTCAGCTCAATCTTTTGTTTGATCAATCACAGTTTTCTGCTTGATTTTTCTTTCAGTTTTTCAAAGCATTTTGGCATGTTTTGACATTTCATCAAAACCACAATAGGGATTATTTTTGATAGGTCACTCTTGATAGTTTTTTCTAATATTTTTTCCCTTTTTAATGATGTCAAAGCCTGGCAAAATTGAGCTATGATAATGGGAAAACTGATTTGAGAATTTTTCAATTTGTGTAAAGAGATACACAATCAAGCATAGGAAAACTTTGTACAGAGTATGTACATTAGCTAAGAAACTGTGTTAGTAAGAACTAATTAGATTCTCATAATCTGCAACAGTTTTACCTCTTTTTTGTTTCAGTTTCTTGCTTTTCTTCTTTTCTTTCAGTTGTCTCTCCTTTTTCTTTCTCTTCTTTTCTTCTTTTCAGCTGTCACTCTCTTTTTCTTTCCTTTTCTTTTGGCAGTTGTCTCTCTCTTCAGCTTTCTTCTCATTCTTTCTACTTTTTTTGGTAGCTGCATCTCTCTTCAACTTCTCTCTTTCTTTTTTTTCTTTTGGCAGTTGTCTCTCCCTTCAACTTCTCCACCTATTGCTAGCTTCTCTTTTTTCTCTAATAGTTCTCCATGTCTCCTCTTGAGGCTGATGACACAACCATGGTTCCCCTTATGGCTGATGCCACAGCTATGGTTTCCCCTGTGGCTGATGCCACTCTTCTCTGGCAGTCCTCACTTCTTCTCCTTGAGGCTGCTCTTTTCCCTTTCTTTTTCCATCATTGTTGTTCTCATTTTTCTCATCAATTTTCATATCTCCCCCCCTTTTGGCATCATCCAAAAGGGTGTGCAATTGTAGATCAAAGGATGAGATAGGAACATGTGGTAATAAGATGAAGGTAGTGATAATATTATCTTTATATAGTGATGGATAGGAGAGATGTGGTGTGGGAGAGGGTATCCAGTTGTATGTCTCTTCAGTGGGCATAAGTTGTCCAAGATTGGGGAACGGAGATTGATCTGGAGTGTCAGTTGTCATTACTGCCAAACTGGTAAAAAGATCTTAGTTGACGGTGGCTGCATGAACTCGATAAGAGTGGAGGAGGAGTTGGTCGGATCATTAAATGGCAGTTGAGTTTCTGCTAGAACGCTGTGTTAAATCCGCTGTATCATCGAATCCATTATCTCCGAAATGGTTGGAGATGTGGTGAATGGATTGTTCATCCAGTTCCTGCTCTAGATGCTTTCTTGGATCCAGAAGTAGTGTTTCTTTACTTCGAGCAGTTTGATCGTAGCTGCTTCATCAAGTTGAAATCTCTAGAGGTGTCATCGGAGATATCTTTTTAGTTGCTCAAAGAGGGAGGAGTCATATCTCTCAATGAGACCAAACTTGCTGTAGAGCAAGTGCTCGAGAGATTGATGTAACTCTTCTTCAATGCCATCCATGGAGTTGGTGGCAGCTTGTTGGGAGTCAGCTGGCATGGTCGACTAACTGCTCATTGTGTCAGATTCAGACACTGGACGCTTCTCACGATGATGGTGGTTAGGTAGATCAGTTTGAGCAGTTGTATCTTCATCAGCTGGTGCGGCTGGCTTCTTTGAGTATTTACCGAATGGCCTCAAGTTGGCTTTTCTTTTTACAAAGACTGTGGGGAGAAAGTCTCTTCTGTCTATCAACTCGCCATATGGTGGAAGAGTACGGATTTGGTCATAGATTATCCGGCTTACAAAGATTGATAAATCTCAGTTTCTCCTTGAATGTGCCAGTTGTGTGGTCAAACTGAACTCGTTGAACGTTGAGGTGGAGTTGAGACAACACAAATAATCCCAGTTGACTTTGCATCGATAGTGTATGATTGTCATTAAGTGAGCATTCTCACCATTGAAGTGAACATAGTCAAAATTACCTTGAAGACAATGAGTGACTATATCCAGGAGTAGAATAAACTCATTGGATAGGCTGTCTTTCAGTCTGTGGGTGTAATCGCGATGCTCAATATTGGAGATCTTCCAAGCATTCCACAGTAGTTGCTGGCTCGGCATTGAGACTTGGTGCACTTCTTGTCCTCTTACAAGCAGACAAAGTGTGTCCATCATGGTGTTCTTTGTGATCGTAATCACATGGATGCCTACTGTTGAGAGAATGTCGTCGTTGACAATTTGAGCATTTTTGTAGAATTCTGCTATAAGCTCAGGAAAGCATCTCTTCTATTTTGGAGAGATGGTGAGGAATTGGAGTAGACTGGTTTCCTTGAGTGCATGTACTAGCCGATGATATGCTTCCGCTGATAGTCTTTCTTTTAGATATTCCAGCTCTAGAAACTTGTCTTGCCTTATGTTTAGGACAAAGCATGCTGGATTAATGTGTTACTATAATGGCTCCATTCTGCAAGATTAGATTTGAAATCAGATGAATGGAAAGGAGAGAGATGTGTTACAGAGCAGAGTAAGGAGAGATATGAATATTGGAAAGTGATTATGATCAACTTCTCCATTACATTTAAAAGAAGCTCTACATCCATGAATATCGAGATGCACTCGATTGCACTCGAGCTAATCAGCTGTTGGATTTGATTGAAAGTCAGCTGAGTAAATGATATGAAAATCTCAGCCGTCCACATTTTTGGCAGCCATTTTGATCAGCGGTTGAGAGTTCTCATTTTGAAAAATGGGGTAGTTGCCATAAATAGTAAAATATTTTCTGCAGGATTTTGCTATTTATATCTCTTCAAACTATTAACTCATCTCAATTTTATTAGTTGATTTTGCTTAGAAGCATTAAAGAGAGCTTTTAGTGAGAGATCATTTCCTTTTGAAATTATAACCGTTGGATTATGAAGAGAGTCAATTAGATCACAACGGTAATAATTTATTTTAGAATAAGTTTAAAAGAATAAACAATTTAAAACTTATCCTGTGTCAGTTGGGATACAGTCCAACTGATGGCTTGTGTTTTGAACTGATGATGTGGCAGATGATCGATCAGTTTGGCCATTCCTTTTGCTTTGCCCTTATTACTGATTAATCACTGAACTAATGAGGTCAGTTTCTGAACTGCTAGATCAAATATAAATCAGTTTTCTCTTCTTGAATGAGTGAACTGTATGTTCTTTACTGCTTTTCTCCAAGCAGTTTGATTTCTTCCTTTTTGATACAGATCTAGTTTCTCTTGTCAGCTGCTCTGGCCTTTTTCTCATGGATTGATCCAGTTACTTAGTTGCAACTGATGAGATTCTTCGCCTTGTATGTGAATTCCTCTTGTAAGATGGCTTGAGCTGATGATCTTGGGATATCAATTGGGTTGTGTTCAAGCTTGATATTACCAGGGGAGTGTCGTATATCTTGTTAGTTTTGTATACTGGAAAGACATGTCTTTGTATACTTTTCTGATGATATGATGATATGAATTGAAAGTTATTGCAGTCACTGTTTGCATTTAGATTATTTTATATAATTGTTCTATGCAATGTTCCATGTACTTACATTGTAGATGATATGGTGTGGGGAGTCACACAGTAAGATCATATCATTAGAACCTTGTATTGTATTAAAGAGCTCACGGCTTAGATGGTCCTGAACACACCATCGGTACACCGTAGAATAATCTGATAAGTTAGTTTATCTTGACTAACTGATTATTCTAGTACACTTGTTAGTGTATTGAGGAGGATCACGATAGGATACTATTCTCTGCTCTAACTCGGATAGTGAGAGAATAAAGATCCACAGAGTTCAGGTTCTGAACTCATGTTTGTTGGTGAGCATATGTGTACATTACTTATTGCTTTGACTTATCAATGGATGAGATCCTTTCGTAGGTCAATAAACTTGATATCTTGGGTAATAATAATGTATACATGATGTATCGTGCAATATGCATGAGCACAGTGTCCTGGTGCGCCAGTTTGATGACGTTCTCTTGAGAAAACACAAGTTCATGTTGAAACCCTACAGGTGGAATTTATTCCGTACATGAGTAAAGCTTGTGTGGTACTACTGATCGAGTATTTATTTCGACTACAAAATTTCCGCAAGTGAATTGTGCAATTATAACTAGTAAACTGAGCAAGGATATCGTATCCACAGGGATTAGACACTATAAATCTAAGTACTATGACATGAATTAATATCTACTATCTAGACTAATCAATTAAAAGGGTTTGTGGTTTTAAACTAATAATTAAAAAGCAAACTTAAACTAAACTCCAAACAATCGAAATCACAAATGAAAAAGGTTTAAGAATTAAAGAGGAATTCTAAGGTTTCAATTTCATTAACTTCCTACACAATCAAATCACAACTTAAATGTTCGTCACAACTCAAGTTCAATTAGGACAATCACCAGAATAAATTAAACCTTCTCTCGGAGTGAATAATTCGTGGATTACAACTTATAATTAACGTCTCCGTTCAATTACTAAATTGCAACTCCTAAAAGCTCCACAGATTTAATGTCCCCATTCTTAATCTCAATTCTCTCGAACTTATTGATTAAAAATGTTAATTACTCTTTAAGCATGCATAGAAACTCATCTCTCGAATTATGAATCTAAGCACATATATCATCCAATTAATGGCCAGTTAATCAGAAGCATTAAACACAAGAGTAATTAAAACAAAACAGGGTCTGAACATTAAAGAAGCAAATTAATTATGCATGAGAGTTAACTACTCTCTTACCCTAGAATCTGAACGTTTTAGCTACTCATCATCAAATAAATAACTAAACATGTTCCAGAGAAAAATATAGTTCAATAAAAATAAAATCTAAAATAAAACCTGTGGAGAAATATCGTCTTAATCTTCAATGAATCGTGTCTCTTCATCTTATTCTTCTTTGCTCTGGCTTCACGTTCTTTCTCTCTTGGTTGGGGTAAAAATCCGTGCAAAATTCATCCAATATTAGGCCTTAATTCTTGGCACAGACACGCACGGCCCGTGCGAACATCTCTGGGTAATTTTTGATACTTTATGGACAATTTAGCACGGCCGTGCCACCTTGATTCACCAAGGCACGGCCGTGTACCTCCTTGGAAGCCCTCTTTGGTCCGTTTCTCAGTCCGTTGATCTTCTACTTCACTCTTAGGCTTCCAACACATCATTTTTCAGCACCAAAACATCGAGAACTCAACAAACTCAAGGAAAAGGACATTAGTTACAACTCAATAACAAAACACCCTAATTTACACGATTTACTACTAATAATGCATCAATAAACAACCATAAATCCATGTAAAACATGAGTTCATCAACTACTCAAGGTTTTAGATGTTAATTAATTATAGCTGTCAGAGACTGACATAATTAATTAATGAACATTATATCTTAAACACGGGGAATGGCTGAACTAAAGGAGAAAACATATTCATAAATATGTATTAAATTGGTAGGTTAATATTACTTCTTTTATGGAATAAAAGTAATATTTAATTTATTTAATTATATCCTAAGTTTATTAGATATTGGATATTAAATAAATTAGTGGATCAATTTAATATTCTTCTAGATCCCTGTTGTAGCCTAACTAGACTGAAAGTGGGTTGGATATTGAACTTGAGATAGAGGCCCAACCCAGTAGGGTTGAGATGTTGATTTTCGCCCACATCCCTATATAATAAGGGGAGGGGGATGAAAATTGTGTGATAATTATTCAGCCCCTCTTTTGTCTTTCAAGATATCTGCATATTTCACAACTCTATCAGTAGAATACAGCCCACTCTGTATCTGATACTCAGTCCGAGAATACAACAGAAGATCTCAGAGTAGAATACTGTGTTGTGGCCGTTCAATCCAGTGGAGAGAAAGGGGCGCCTGTTTCATCTTCATTCAACAGCAAGATTAGATCTGTAATCTTGTCCTCAGACCGTCTGACAATTGTAAGAAATTTGAATCTATGTTTTCCACTTTATTAGATTCGTTTTGCATGGTTTTGTACTTGACGTGTATAAACATGCATGAACATAAAATTATGATTTGCATGAACGAGGATTAATGAACATCCAAATGATCATGCGGTGGTTTAATTCAAAAAAACCCAACAATTGGTATCAGAGCTGGTTTTGGCACTGTTCTAGATTTAATCCTAGGATAAATTTGAGATACATGTTTAAATTTGATGATAAATTTATGGTGCTTAAATTTTCAGATTTAAATGTGTATGTATTTCGATTGTTTATGTGTTTAAACTTGGATGAATTTTTGATGTAGTTCAAAAATTCTAGTTTTGGAGAACACTGTATTTTTCGATCCATACCTAATTAGATTTGGAATGGTTTTTGATGTTATCAAAATTTTCAGATTTAATTAGTGTAGGTTTCGAAAATTTTAGATTCAAATTCGGATGCAATTTTGATTTTTATCGAAAATTCGAATTTGTGTTAATCTATGTAATTTTCGAAACATTGTAATATTAGATTTGGAATAGATTTTTGATGTATCAAAATTTCCAGATTTAATAAGATAAAGTTTTGAAAATTGGAGTACCAAAATATTCAAAATTTTGGTATTTAAATTCCCTAATTTTTCTAGTTATAATTTTTGATCTCAATACATTAATTTGGAGAGGTTTTTGATGAAATTCAAATTTCCAGATTTGTTTATTGAGAGGTTTTGAAAATTATGGTGTTTAGGATTAGATTTGGTATTTTTTTATGTTTATCTTAAAGTTACCTAATTCTAATCTAGATAGATTTGAAAATAGAATATTAGATTTGGAAGAATTTGAAGTTGATCAAATTTCCAAATTTAATATACTAGTAATTTTCAAAATCTATGAGTATTAGAATTGGATAAGGTAATTTTTGATATATATAAATAGTTATCTAATTCTAATCCAAAAAGATTTGAAAATATAATTTAAATTTGGAAGAAATTTGAAGTGGATCAAATTTCCAGATTTTATTTTTGATATTTTTGAAAATCTTAGTAGATAAGAATTGGAAAAGTAATTTTTAGTGTATATCATAAATTACTTAATTCTAATCTAGATATGGTTGAAAATAAGATTTAAATTTGGATGGAATTTGAAGTGGATCAAATTTTCCAAATTTTATCTTTGGAAATTTCGAACCCTATCCTAATATTTGGGATAGATTTTTGATCTATATCAATATTTTTAAATATTAATTAATTAGGGTGGTTCGAAAATATTAAATAAATTTGGTGGATAATTTTAATTAATTTCCAGATTTATTTTGTCATATTTTCGAAAATTACAAGATTTTAAATTGGTGGATAATTATTTTAATTTTCAATTTTTATCTTGTGGATAATTTCGAATTTATTAATTTAATTAATTGTAATATTTGAAATTTATTATTCATGCATAGATATCATATGTTATTTTATGTGTATCATATAAATATGATTGTTGGATTTGTAGACTGTGTTTGTTTGCAGGTGTAACAACTATCATGGCTCATTTTTTTTTATGTGATGTATGTTTGTGTTGAATGGATGTTTAGCCATATGCCGGTTTGACTACGTGATTTTAATTCATGAGAAAGTCCATGGATTAGGTCTAGGTTTTATTTTATGTTGTTTTAATGTAATAGAAATGAAACTGTTAGACCGGGTTTTTGAGTTATAATTTTTATTCTAGAAATATTAGATTTTTCTTTTTGGAATAAATAGTCTGTATTGAATAAAGATCGGAGATCAACTCAAAGAAGGAAAGTAGTACAACACCAAGAAGGAAGGTTTACTGGTACACGTCCCGAAACCCTAATTGGAGCTAGGGTTCCGGGGAGGCGCGGTGAGGAGGGGCGGCGACCATAGCCCTGTTCCGGAGCTGACTTTCCTATTTTATCTCATCAATCAACGTGAGATATAAGCCATCATAGTTGGAATATTACTGTTACTTATTATGTTGTTGTAAAGCATGCAATGTATGTTTATCATTTTATGTGATGTTTGCATGTTCTTAATGGGATAAAATGAAACCTCAAGTATAGATAACTAAGTGGGAGAGATTCATACCAAAGTATGTAGAAATCTTATACGGTCTCCATTAATTCTGGTTTAATTGAGAAGTGATGGGCATGCACGTTGTTATCGGTCTTCCTCCATATCAGATGTGCCATATCGCAGTTTTCTCTAGAAATTAAATCTCCTAAAAGGATAGCTGTAGAACACTATTAGAACTAACTGACTCCTCCATCTGGAACAGTTAAATTCGAATAGTGATCTTGGTGCGAAGATAATGGTGTGCACACTTATATGTAATTTATTGATAAACGTCCACACGATCGTGGCTTATCAATTAGATGATTACATGACCGTGTTTGTTATCCGGCTATTAGTTTACTTGTTGTAAGGAAACTCAACTGGAGGCGAGTTAAAGGTTTAATAACCTATTTAAAAATGAATTTTATGAACGTCCACACTATAGTGGCTTATAAAAGACGTTTTTGAAGTGTCGATGGAAAAGTATATAATTTTTATGAGGCTTTCAATTATATACTGTTTATCCTAAAGTTTGTGACTGTACTGCATATTTTAATTTCAGTTATTTCATATCATCAATGGCACTTTCCAATCTGTCTTCAATCCTCAAAGAAAACAAACTCGTCAGTGAAAACTACAATGATTGGATTCATAACCTTAACCTCGTTCTAGTTGCTGAGGGACACAAGTTTGTACTTGAAGAGGTTTGTCCCCAGAAACTAGATGAGGGTTCTGACGAAGCCCAAAGGGTTGTATATGATAAGTGGGTTAAGTCTGATGAGATAGCGCGTTGTTACATTCTGGCATCCATGTCGAATGTGTTACAATATCAGCATCAGCCTATGAAAACCACTTATGATATCATGTATAACCTTAGGCAGCTCTTCAGTCATCAGAACCGCTCGGTACGCTATTTGTCAATGAAGAAGTTAATGGATGTGAGAAAGGCTAACTCCACACCTGTTAGGGATCACGTTCTCATGATAATGGGGTATCTAGCTGAGATCGAGACCTTAGGTGGAGAGCTGGACACTTATTCTCAAATTGACATTGTTCTTCATAGCTTGTCCTCGAAGTTTGAGCAGTTCAGGTTGAACTTCAACATGATCAAAAGGGACGTCAGCCTGACTGAACTGCTCATAGACCTTCAGGCGGCTGAATTGCTCCAAAAGAGCAACCATCAGGCCCATATAGCTGAGAAAGGGGCGTCTTCTTCTGGTGGAAAAAGGAAGAAGAGATACGCACCTAAAAAGGCTGAAGATGCGGTGTCGAAGGTGAAGAAGCCAAAGGCGAAGATTCTTCCTGAGGAGTTCAAGTCGAAGACTAAGTGCTTCAAGTACGGCCAACTAGGTCACTGGAAGGCGGTGTTCCCTAACAAGAAGAAGAAGAGAGGTACATCTCACACTCTGGTTGTAAAAACATGTTTAGCAACTTGTTCTACCCAGTCATGGGTAGTAGATACTGGAGCTACTGATCATGTTTGCATGTCTTTGCAGGGGTTCCTGGTAAAAGGACATCTAAGCGAGAATGAGATCACCATCTACATGGGCAATGCTACGAGAGTGGCGACTGTTGTAGTGGGAGATGTTGTTTTACCTTTTAGTAGTGATAGAACTTTGGTTTTGAAAGATTGTCTTTATGTGCCTGGTTTTAGGCGAAACTTGATTTCAGTTTCTAAATTGATTATGGATGGATATTCTTTTTCTTTTGATAACGAAGTAGTTATCTTCAGTGGTAAACATTTTAGCTATTCTGGCACATTGGATGGACACTTATAGTTTCTTAAACCAATTGAAAACACTACACAAAGATAACTGTTGAATACATCGATCATAAACCCTGACAAGAGAAAAGAACCTTTAGAACTGAATCAAACCTATCTTTGGCATCTAAGGCTAGGTTATATCAATCTTAAGAGGATACAAAGGCTTGTAAATGATGGACCATTGTCTTCTTTGGTACTGGAATCGTTTCCTTTATGTGAATCCTGTTTGGAAGGTAAGATGACCAAGCGTCCTTTCCAGTCAAAAGAAAATAGATCCGAAGAGCTATTAGATTTGATTCACTCTGACCTATGTGGCCCTATGTCAGTTCAAGCTCAAGGAGGGTTCGAGTATTTCATCACTCTCATTGATGATTACTCTAGATATGGATATATCTACCTGTTACGTCGCAAGTCTGAATGCTTTGAGAAATTCAAAGAGTTTAAGGTGGAAGTGGAGAAACGAACAGGTAGCAGTATCAAGTGACTGTATTCTGATCATGGTGGTGAGTACCTCTTAAGCGAATTTAGGGATTACATGGCAGAGAATGGGATTACTTCCCAGTTGACTGCGCCTGGAACGTGACAACAGAATGGCGTGGCGGAAAGACGGAATAGAAATATGTTAGAGATTGTCAAATCAATGATGTGTTATTCTTAGTTGCCTATTTCGTTCTGGGGATATGCTCTAGAAACAGCGGTCTATATTCTTAACTTGGTTCCATCAAAATCAGTTCATTCTATGCCCACAAAACTATGGAATGGACGAAAGCCCAGTTTGAACCATATTCGGATTTGGGGTAGCCCAACACATGTGTTGGATAAGGAAGCTGATAAGCTAGCTCTTTGTACTGATGTAAGGTTGTTTGTTGGATATCCTAGAGGAATGAAAGGTGGTTTGTTTTATAGTCCTAAGGATCAGAAGATCATTGTCAGCACCAATGCTCGATTCTTAGAGGAAGACAATGTTATTAACCACTAACCAAGGAGTCAAATCATCCTTGAAGAGTCAAGAGGTGAAGGATCAAATCCTACACCAGTTGTACAAGAAGATGTACCACTAGACATGCACAACATGTCACAAAAGTACATGAATTGCCTCATCGCAGTGGGAGGATTGTACACCAACCTGATAGATTCATTGGTCTGGGAGAGGCTTCAGATTTCCTAGAGGGACTAAATGAATTGGATCCTAGGACCTATGACGAGGCAATTCAAGATAAAGATGCAGATTCTTGGAAAACTGCAATGGAGTCTGAGATTGGATCTATGGATTGTAATCAAGTGTGGGAGCTCATAGAACCACATAATGGGGTAAAATCCATTGTCTGTAAGTGGGTCTATAAGCGCAAGAGAGGAACTGATAGAAAGGTTGAAACCTTCAAGGCTAGATTGGTGGTGAAAGGGTACACTCAGAAAGAAGGGATCGATTATGAGGAAATCTTTTCATCGGTAGCCATGCTTAAGTCAATCCTGATTCTTTTATCAATTGCCACTCATTTGGATTATAAGATCTGGCAGATGGATGTCAAGACAGCTTTCCTAAATGGAAGTCTTGAAGAAAACATTCACATGAAGCAACCAGAGGGATTCATTGCTAAAGGCCAAGAGCACTTGGTGTGTAAGCTTAAGAGGTCCATTTATGGACTTAAGCAGGCATCAAGATCTTGAAACATCCGGTTTGATGAGATAATCTAGTCATATGGATTCGTGCAAAGTCTGGATGAGAGCTGTGTGTACAAGAAATATGACAAAAATGTGGTGGTATTCCTCGTACTTTATGTTGATGACATCTTGCTTATTGGAAACAGTAAAAAGGTGTTCTCAAACATTAGGGTGTGGTTGTCCGAGCAGTTCAATATGAAGGATCTGGGTGAAGTCGGACATGTCCTTGGCATCAAGATCATTCTAGATCACCAAAAAATGATGTTGTGTCTGTCCCAGGTGACTTATATCAATATAGTGCTAGCTAGGTTTAGCATGCAAGATTCCAAGAAAGGTTTTATACCTTACAGGCATGGAATTCATCTATCTAAGAAAATGTGTCCCCAAACACAGTCTGAGATAGAAGAGATGAAGAAAGTACCATATGCTTCGACTGTGGAAAGTTTAATGTATGTCATGCTATGCACTAGACCTGATATATGCTATGCCGTCAGCATGGTAAGTAGATATCAGTCTAACCCTGGACAAGGTCACTGGACTATGGTAAAATACATTCTCAAGTACATTAAAAGGACTCAAGATTACATGTTGGTATTCCACTCTGATAGTCTAGTGCCTTTAGATTATATGGACTCAGATTTTCAATCCGACAAAGATCAGAGTAAATCTAGCTCGGGCTATGTGTTTACATTAGGAGATAGAGCCATCACATAGAGGAGCATAAAGTAGAAAGACATTGCTGATTCCACCATGGAAGCCGAGTATGTAGTTGTCTCTGAGGCTGCAAAAGAGGCTGTCTGGCTCCACGGCTTCCTAATGGGCTTGGATGTGGTTCTTGAGTTGCCTAAGACTATCACGATATACTGTGATAATTCTAATGCAGTGGCGAAATCGAAGGAACCCAGAGCCCACAAGGTAAGTAAACACATCGAGAGAAAGTACCATCTTATACGAGAAATTATTAAGAGAAGAGATATCGCGTGGTTAAGATTACATCGAAGGACAACCTGGCTGATGCATTTATGAAGAGCCTGTCGGCTAAGACCTTTGATGGTCACGTGGAGAAAAGGGAAGTGAGATGCAGACCTGGTTTTAGTATTCTTCTAGATCCCTATTGTAGCCCAAATTGACTGAAAGTGGACTGAATATTGAATTTGAGATAGAGGCCCAACCTAGTAGGGTTGAGATGTTGATTTTAGCCCACCTCCCTATATAATAAGGGGAGGGGGGACAAAAATTGTGTGATAATTATTCAGCCCCTCTTTTGTCTCTCAAGATATCCACAGATTTCACAACTCTATCAGTAGAATACAGCCCACTCTGTATCTGATACTTAGTCCGGGAATACATCAGAAGATCTCGGAGTAGAATACTGTGGTGTGGCTGTTCGATCTAGTGGAGAGAAAGGGACGCCTGTTTCATCTTCATTCAACAGCAAGATTAGATCTGTAATCTTATCATCAGACCGTCTGACAATTGTAAGAAATTCGAATCTATGTTTTCCGCTTTATTAGATTCGTTTTGCATGGTTTTGTGCTTGATGTGTATAAACATGCATGAACATAAAATTATGATTTGCATGAACGAGGATTAATGAACATCCAAATGATCATGCGGTGGTTTAATTCGAAAAAACCCCAACATCTCTTGGATAAGAGATTTGGTGATATGGCAATATCATCATCATCATCATCATCATTTTCTCGACTTGCTGCAACTAGAGTTCACAATAGATTCCTTTCTATTCACTCAGTTGTAGGTCCAGTTGGTTGATGTGGCTCAGCTGACTAACTTGACAGATTGTTAAAGTTCAGTTTTCAGCAGAGGGAGCCTGTTGGGCAGTTGGCTTGCTGATTGTCTGCAGCTTCTCCTTGAGCCATAGTGTCACTTCTCAGCTCGACAAGTAGGGCAGTTGGAGGAATCTTGTTGGTTAGTCGGTGGCTTATAATCCTCTGAATTTGTACTATAGTTAGAGAAAATTGATTTGATGACCCTATCCATTTTAGACTCCAAGTTTCTTCTCTTTGCCAGAAACTCATGCCGTAAAAGGCGGTGATGAGGAAATGAGACTGGATAGACATTAAGTGTCTCCAGTTGAACCGATAGAAATACTGGTGTAGTTGTTTGAAAAACTCTTGATCTTGCATTGCCACAAATGCAAAATGAGTGAGAAGTAAATTGGTTACTTTTTTTTGTGCACTCTTAGTTGCATATTCACCACTATAAAAAGTGCGAATATTTTCTTCCGTTAGTTGGAGAGGTGGGCAAGTGCTTCTGAAATAATCAGCTCCATAGTTTGAATGAAATAAGCTCATTCGGAACATAGCAGTCTTTGAAATCAGCTAACGATCCATTCTCCGATGAATGTTGACTTGCTCGATGTTGTGACACTTGCCTTGGCATTGTTCCTCATTTTCTTCTTGAGTGACTGAAGATGAATACGCCCTTTCTTGGGAATCCAGTCAGAGACAATAATTGGAAGAGCATCATCTAAGTCAATTTATTTCGTATTTTTCTAGGCATTTTAGTCACTCTAAATGTTTTTTTTAGTGTTTTTATGTCGGAAAAGAACCAGGAAGGTGAATGGGCATTCTGAGAGTCAAATTTGGTGAAAGAGACATTCTAGCCTTCAAAATTACTAAACGGGATGGAATGTGCATATGGACACCTCATCAGTAAGATCTGAACAGAGAGAGATGGTGTGACCATATCATATAAGGATCAAGCTAAGTAGAAGATGACATGCCACAGTATTCACGCAGATTCTGAAAAGGCAGTGAAGAGGGCACACGCGGAAAAATCAGAAGGAGAATCTAGATGGATAAGAATCACTGGAGATATGATCAAGGTTGAAGATTGACCACTGCAGATAGATTAAGATCCCTGAAAATTTGGGATTCTATCAACCACCTGAAGATATTTGCCTTATCCGTCCAGATTCTTGTGGGCATAGGAGATCCGGCAGATCTTGAAGATCCCCCATTTTTAGGAAATTTTATTTGATCCTTGTACTGCTTTAAATACTAGTTCGACCGATGGAACAAGAACTCTTCAACTTTACATTCAGCACACTTTTATTTTCCACACTTCGTTTTAGTTTTAAGCGGCTTCGGCAACAAGAATAATTTCGAGCCTTATGTCCATAGAAAGTAGGTTTTTATGTTTAAATGTTTTTCTATTCAACGTTGGTGTTGAGCACGTTTTAATTCAATTCAACTATGCTTTTCTTATGTATCATATCTCGTAATTCAGTATTTACTTTTATATCTAGCATGAGCGGCTACATCTTTTATTCCAGGATTGAACAACGATGAATATTTAACAAACACTTAAAACTCATGAAGCCTTATGGGCATAACACTATATGAATTGGTTTTCATCATGTTCTGAATTTATGCGAGACGTGAGGATGTTTCATTTGATTATTGTGGATGATCACTCCTTAATTGAATTAGGCGGGCTAAAGCTAATGTGGTTAATGAATCGTAGATGTGTGTTAACTTAATGGTAGCTTGTGCATGACGGGTTGTTGTGGGCACACCAGAGATCAGTATTCACAACAAATTTGGGTCTATCCAGGACTCAAAGTTTCCTATCATTTACATTCTTAAGGGAGACCAATGATGGATGATAGGTTGGGGGTTTAATAGAAGATAGGTCACTTATAAATCCAAACTAAAAGGATAGATAAGGTTATGCAGTGAGAGATCCAGTAACTATAACTAGATGATTAAATTCATATAAAAAATTTGGTGTGCCCATGATCGAGTGTGTGTTTGTTAAATTTGATTCAAGTTCAACCCATGAATGTTTTATTATTTAATTTTCTCTACTTGTTTATTTCAGGATTATTTATTTTAGTTGGTGTGACCACGAAAATACCCAAAACCCTTTTTAATATTGGTGACATCAGAAAATTAAAGTTACACAGCTCCCTGTGGGATCGACCCTGTACTCATACACTGGCTACACCTGATGTAGACATCAGGAAAATTACAAATTCTTTTTTAGCGTAAAATGACCGCGCATTAGTGTTCTAGGAGTTTGGTATGTGTTGTGATATTTATAGGTTTTGTCCTGTATTTTATTGTATTTTTGGACAAGAGATTGTTGATGATGTACCGGGGTCATGTGTTGAAGAAATTGAGTCGAGAACAAGATGAAAACATCACAAAAGAGGACTCACGAGTAGCATCCGCGAGTCTGATCGCATGCCAAGTCACAAGTCGTGATGAACTCATGTTTTACATGGATTTATGGTCATTTAGTGATGCATTATTAGTAGTAAATTGTGTAAATTAGGGTGTTTAGTTATTGAGTTGTAACTAATGTCCTTCTCCTTGAGTTTATTGAGTTTTCGATGTTTTGGTGCTAAAAAGTGAAGTATTGGAAGCCTGAGATGAAGTAGAGGATCAATGGGTCGAGTAAAGGACCAAAGGAGGCTTCTAGGTAAGTAGCACGGCCGTGCCTTGGTGAACCAAGGTGGCACGGCTGTGCCAAACCGTGCCTAAAACGTTCAAAATTATCCAGAGATCTTGGCATGGGCCATTCCATAGTAGTTCACTAAGGCAGGGCCGTGCAGTGTTAAGGCAATTCTCCACAAATATGAAGGTGGCATGGCCATGCCTTAGTGATCCATGCTGGCACAGCCGCGCCTCAGTACGGGAAGCCCAAATCTTACCTTGTTCCGTCCATTCTGTTTCCTATTCAAGTCGGGATTCTTCTCGGCTATTTAAGGCTCGATGTTGGATGAATTTTGCACAAGTTTTTACCCTAAGAAAGATGGAGAGCATTTGGAACAAGAGCGAAGAAGACGAAGAACAAAGAGACGTAATTCATTGAAGATTGAAAACGAGATTTCTCCACTGGTTTTATTTCAGATTTTATTTTCTTTGAACTATGTTTTTCTCCGGAACATGTTTAGTTATTTATTTGATGATAAGTAGCTAAAACATTCGGATTCTAGGGTTAGAGAGTAGTTAACTCTCATGCACGATTGATTAACTTCTTTAATGTTCAGACCTTGTTTTATTTTAATTACTCTTGTATTTAATGTTTCTGATTAACTGACAATTAATTGGATGATATATGTGCTTAGATTCATAATTCGAGAGATGAGTTTCTATGCATGCTTAAGGAATAATTAACATTTTTAATTGATAAATTTGAGAGAATTGAGATTAAGAGTGAGGACATTAAATTTGTAGAACTTTCAGGAGTTGCAATTTAGTAATTGAATGAAGACATTAATTATAGATTGTGATCCACGAATTATTCACTTCGACAGAAGTTTTAATTTATTTTGGTGATTGTCTTAATCGAACTTGAGTCGTGATGTACATTTAAGTTGTGATTTGATTGTGTAGGAAAGTTAATGAAATCGAAGCCTTAGAATTCTTCTTTAATTCTAAAACCTTTTCTAGTTGTTATTTCAATTGTTTAGATTTTAGTTTAAGTTTGCATTTTAATTATTAGTTTAAAACCACAATTCCCTTTAATTGGATCGTCTAGATAGTAGATATTAATTTATGCCATAGTACTTAGAGTTTTATTATCTAATCCCTGTGGATACGATATCCTTACTCAGTTTACTAGCTATAATTGCACCGTTCACTTGCGGTAATTTTGTAGTCGAAATAAATATTGGATCAGGTCACTGAAGGAGTGGCCGACTGTGAGTTCATGACAGAGAAGGGGGTCGGAAGTGCTCGCGGGTATTGAAAGAGCCCGTGGATAATGCTGCCATATTATGCCACGTGGACCCGCGACCCGAGCCACGAGTGACTGGGTCATGAGCGAGGTTGTTGGTCATCTGGGCTTACCCGGTTTTGAGTTGGTTTTGGGTTTTTTCTTACTAAGCATAAATAGAGATTTTAGGCAAAAGTTTACGACAATTCATCATACCCTAAAGTTTCCAGCAGAGGAAAATAGCAGAGAAGAACGTGGAGACCGAGGAATTTAAAGAGTTCAAGATTAAAAGCGAATTAAATCTTTCGAGTTTTATTTACTTTAGTATTGAATTACAATGATTTCTTCTGGATTTGTTTTAGATATTTATTTTGTCATGGATAGCTAAAACGTAGTATTCTAAGGTTGGATTATGATTTATTTATGAAGTTCTCTTAATTCATTTTATTTGGTATCTATGATTTGATCATGTGTTTGAGTATTCCTGTGTTTATCTGCATTATTTACCTGATCAATAAATAATATAATCTGATCTGTTAATTCATAAATCTAAAGAGGAGTTTTAACACAAAATTTGGAATAATTGACTGGTTAATCAATATCACTCGACAGAGTTGCTATTAATGTAGAGAACAATAAACCTTGAGAATTGTTAGGAGTTAGACAGTAGGTATTGAGCATACACGTTAATATTTAATTTGTTGTGTAATCTACAATCTAGGCACTTCGAGAGAAGCACTACAAGAAAAAAGGTCATACTCAACACTAAATACACAACGGTAATTTTAAATTACCGTTGCGTATGTCAAAAGCATAACGGTTTTTGAAAAAACCATTGCGTATTTACATGCGCTCAATAATAAACATAATGATAATGAGTATGCCGTTGTCTATACACTGGCTATATGTAACAGTATACAATTTACCGTTGTATAAATTAATTAAAATAAAAATTGAAAAATACTATAATTATACTAGTAAAATGACTTGAAAATATTGAAGAGTTCATTTCTCACTTCTCCTGCTCGCTCAATTCCTCAAATTCGTTCTCAAAACCCACTGTCCACCAGCTGTCAAAACCTTCTCGCCGGTAGCCCAACCAGTCACCAGCATTTTCTCTGGTCGGCGTCTTCTCCCCATCTTCTCTTGCTCAACCCTAATTTTTTCTCCCTCTAGCTATTTCTCCTGCTGAATCCCTTTGTACGTGCCCTAGATGAATTTACCCGCTATTACATAGCTGAGCCAATCAATAGAGGTCTCATCGATATCTTACCCGATCGTCTTCTCTCTCGCCGGTATCTTTTTTGTCATAGGGTTCTCTCTTCTGTTCTCAGCACTAGCCCTAAATTGGCTTTTCCGTAGGTTGCTGCTCGACCGCAAGGCCAAGGGCCGCGCCGCCGCGGATAAGGACAAGGGCACCCAGTTCACCGCCGAAGATATTATGCAAACTATCGATTAGGAGGTTTGTCGATTTAGATTGTGATCTTTTATTGCGGTTGTTAATTTAGGATTTTTATGCTGATGAGAGAAACTCTGTTATTTTATATCGCTTTTGATGGATTTTGTTTCATTTCGACCCCTATTATATTAGTTATGAGCCTCATATTATTCATTCAAGTATTTAACTTGTTGAAGGTAATGCTTTTATATGAATTTTGTGATGCGATAGTGTTAAATTTGGTTTGCTGGATTGGTGTAAGAACCTACTATTTGAAAATATCAGATTGTGTTTTTTATTTTTTTTGCTTGGATTTGATTCTCCATTACTGTGCTATTGGTAATTCAAAATTGA
Organism: Perilla frutescens; assembly: GCA_026008535.1. Taxonomy (NCBI): domain Eukaryota; kingdom Viridiplantae; phylum Streptophyta; class Magnoliopsida; order Lamiales; family Lamiaceae; genus Perilla; species Perilla frutescens. The sequence goes on along the minus strand of BRKX01000014.1, from coordinate 30,275,258 downwards.
ATAAGTTTGCACATGAAAGTGTTGTTTTTTATTCTATTTCATTTTTGTGGAGTTGGTGAACTTTTATGCTTTTTTTTCATGATGATTTACTGTGCTATTCCATTTCCTCTAGTAGTTCCTCCAGATTTATCCACATGGCTCTACAGATACTTTGCCATTTGCTACCATGGGTTTTGGATCCTTTGCTGCAATGGCTATTTTTGAATCGAAATATCGTGAAGGGCTCACTGTAAGTTCTTTAATTTTTTTGTAGAGCATCGAAACACTTAATATATGGATTTTTGGAGTTAAGATTGCAAGGGACTTTTGCAGGGGGGTGAAGGAGTAAAAATAGTGGCTGAAGCAATTTGCTCTGGAATATTTTAATGATCTGGGAAGTGGAAGCAATGTTGATATCTGTGCCATAATAAAGGTTTGGAGTTGAAATTTCTCACAATTTCCCCCACTTTCTCATTGATATAATTGGTTACTTGTGATGAACTGGTTTCCATCTTACCCCTTTTGCATTTTCTTTCAGGGGAAACAAGAGTACTTGAGAAATTACATGTTGCCGAACCCTCGTACATATGTCAGTGAGAAGGGATACACTTTCTCCAAGAAGACTGGTGAGTGTCATCAGGACAGTATTATTTTTTTGCAACATAGAAATTACATTACACGTTTCCTGCAAATATCGACAATATGGTTTGCTTTACCTTAACTTTATTTCGTTAGTTGTTTGCTTTAATTTTATTTTTATTTAAATTCTCATGTTTTTCTTTATATCTGTAGAGGTGTTGCTAACAAAGATCACGCCATTGAGAGAGCTGGTGGAAGTGATTAAAGGCGGAGATGCTATGGAAGAATGAGTGTATGATTGAAATATATCATATCATGGTTCTTGGAAACATTCTTGGTCATCATGAACTATTTTCCGTGTTGTCTAGCCTCAGTGCTTTAAAGCTCTATAATGGTCAAAACTTTATCCATGTTGCAGTTTGTTGGATATTATAATCTCTACATTTTACAGGAATTGTTCTCTCCCTATTCCTCTCTCAGTAAGCATGATGGATAAAATCATAATACCTTGCTGGTATGCGAAATGGTTGTTGCTTTTGTTTCAGATAATTGATTTATGTGTTATTGTCTGGAGTAGTGGCTTGATGAACTCAAATTACACAGAATTGACAAAGTTTTATGAGAAATAAAAGGATCAAGGTTTGATCACATTTACATTTTATTTGTTTTGTTTCCTTTCGATGGGGTAATTTCCTTGCTTCATTAATCTTACAATGCATAGAGGTGAAAACAAAAAAAAGGTTAGATTATGGTGTTCCAAAAGACATTGTTGCTGTTCGTGAAATCGTTCGAAGAGTGATATGTTGTACCAACCAGTCTTGGGCCAATTGTCATCCACTGCAGGTCTGTATCCTACAGTTACATTTAATGTGATCATTGTTAGCCTAGATTGATGTGTTTTAAATAATTCTGTCATGATAGACTGAGGTTGGTGTGTTTTAAGTAATTTCAAATGATGATATTGAAGTGGTGACTAGCCTTAGCTGTCCAGAATTTAATGCAACATGTAAAACTTTTTGTTTTTAAATATTTGTTTACATATTTCTTACTTATTAATCTATAGTGGAAGGCTAGATTTGCTCCCTTGTGCACTGTGATGTCATGCATGGAACACTGTCGTGGGACTATCCATTTGGAGAAATATTAATATATTTTATGGTAAATGGAATGTTATATTGTTATAGTTCATCATTTAGCTTTGAGAGGGCTTCTCTTTAATCGTAAATGGAAAGTTATTATGTTTTCTTGTCTTTTATCTATCTAGAATACTTTTTTTTAATCTTATCTTTCTGTAGAATCTACAATTGTTCTTCTGAACATGAAATCATCATTTTAGAAAAAGTCAGTTTTAACTGATGTAGGTTTGATCCTTCATAAAACTCTGAATTTTAAACAAGTTGGTAAATATATCCAGTTGGTTTTTTTTTTCTAATTTTATTTGTTATTCTCTACAAGATTACATTATTATTTGATCACTTACTTTAAGCAGTAGTAATGTTTTCATTTTCTCTGGGAGGAAATTTTTCTAAGAGGTTCAAATCTGGTTATGCACCACCGCCGCCGATTTCTTAAAAGATAAGCATTGGTCTTTTTTCATGCTGTGATATTTATGTTTATTTCTATATCATGATATATTTTGTATTGATTTGTGAATGTTCTAAAAGATGAATTGAGCATTGTTTATGTGAACTATAGAATAATTGGAAGTGGAGTTGACTAATAAATTATGGTTCCATATTTGGCATTTATAGTCATGTAGAGGTTGTACAGATAAGTAGAGATATTAGCTAATTAGTTGAGTTATGTCAGAGGTTTAAAAAGCATTTTCTTATCTTTATTTTGACATCAGCTACCTTATTGGAGTGAAAAGCTAGGGCTTGATGGTTGCACTCTATGTTCTGTTCTCTGGTAAATTAAGGGAATGTTCCTTGACATGAAATAAGTGTAATAATTACATTGCTTATTCAGTAATGAGATAGAAGAATGCCCATTTTAGTGAATTATGTTGAGAGCTTCATTTTATTTTAAAATTGTGCATTGGTTTTTTTCTGACAGAAGATGAAAATGTGAGGCTATACAGTTTGTAGTGAGTAATACTCAGCTCTCTTTAAAACTCTCACACATATTGAACTAACATGAAGTATATTAGTCTATCCATTGACTAAAAAGACTTGATTATGAAAGTCTAATAGGATAAGACATCAAATGCAATAGTTTGCATCCTTTTTTGGGTGTTCTGGTCTAATAGGATAAGACAAAAAATACAATATATAAATGAGCATGGCATTTGCTGAAATCGTAATGCTCTTAGCTGCAAGCTCAGAAGGATAATCTTAGAAGTTTCAATGATTATATGATTGATGTCTGTATTGCAGGTAGCTCAATAAAGATTAGTATTGACTATCTATTTGAGCATTCTTGGTATATCTTATTCTCTACCATTTCCATTAAACAACAAATTTTTTATAAGAATCTGATAGTGTATGATCATCTGGGCATGCCATTTTATATTTTAATAGACCAAAATGGAAGTAACTATTGCAAAAGAGAGATCTTCTTGACTTTAGTTCTAGTTGTGATAGGTAAAAATTAGGAAAACATATCTTTTTTCCTTCAAGGTGTAAGTAAGATAATGGTCTTGTTTTGATGATTTTAAATTGTTCTAGTAGTAAACTTAATTATTACTCATTTGCTAGGTTATGTGGTGCACTAAGTTACTGCCTTCTGATGCATTCCAAACTGACTTGTATGAGTTGTATCTATTAATTTTCTATTTTATTTGTAATATTTTTTTAAAAATCATTGCTGCCTCATCAAAAGCAAATTGTGCTGCTAGATGCTAAAGATATATGCTCATCAGAAGTGGCTAAATAGTTCAACTATTTCTAGATTACTAATTCATAAGGCTTTGTTGTTGTTGACTGTTGCATTATGCTGACTACCACCTGTTTTTCATCGCTATTGTATTGTTGTATTATTACTGGTGATATGATAATATAGAATCTAGCTTTGCCTTTGACTCAAATGGTTTTATTCGTTTCTTTAACTAAAATTGTTTTACTTTTATAATGGTCGAGTATGTACTTGCTAGTAATCAGGTGATGTTGTTATTTAGCTCTTGCTGCGGCCTCATCGCCTCTCGGAGTCATTACATGTGCACTTGCTGGTCATGGAGGGGCAAACTTGGTATGCTTGCAATATTTTTACCCTTTAAAATCTTTTAAATTTTGATTATAGCTCTTTTGGAGCTGTTTTGTATTAGATATTAGAGATGACAGACATTTAAATGTTTTAGGTTATCTTAATATGTTTATGGATAATATTTCATAATATTGTATTTTTGAATAATATTTGACGATGTTTTGGATGATTTGTAAATTTAATTTTATTTATTACATTATGGTTCACATGTGACGAATAACCCTAAAAATAATATACAACGGTTTTTACAATTCTTCCACAACAGTAATTGTCGTTGTGTATCATAATTATCTACAACACTAAAATATCCATTTACAACAGTAAATATCGTGGTATATGTAGAAAAAATACAGCGATAATAAAATGTCACTGTTACGTATACTATTAATATACAATGGTAAATTAAAAAAATGTTACGTATACTGTTAATATACAACGGTAAATTTTATTTTTACAACGGTAATTACCGTTGCGTATGATTACATTATACAACGGTAATAATAGAACAAACCGTTACACATAATCACTATACACAACGGTAAATTTCATGAGTACGACGGTATTTACCGTTACATATAAGTATCTTATACAACAGTAAATGAAATGTTACCGTTATCTAAAGTACATATTACACAACGGTAATAATAAGAAACCGTTATATATAATGTGAATATACAACGGTATTTACGCAAAAGACAACGGAGATTCTCCGTTGTATATTAGTAGAATAGACCACGGAGATTCTCCGTCGTGTAAAAAGGGACTATAGACAACACCACTATATACAACGGTAGAAAAAATGAATAGACCACGGAGAATCTCCATGGTGTATGGAGTTTTTTCTTGTAGTGAAGGTTTAGAATACAAGAGTGGTTTGTTCTGGTATGATTTAAATCCCAACATAGATGCTAAATGAATTGATTAGGAAAATGGATTAGTTAATGAGTTTCCAATCCTAGAATGCGCTTTTCTTTTATTGATTACTTCATCTATGTTTATTTCTATGGTAGCATTTATTGTTTTATTTAGTAATTAAATTAAACCACTACAAAAAAATTACAGTTTAGCGACGGACACTTCCATCGGTAAACCATATTTTTCCATCATTAGATACATCTAGCGACGGAATTTGTCCATCGTTAAAGCTTTTGTCGGCAACACAGCTAACGACAGATTCTAACGGTCGGTAATTATTACCGACGGTTGTAACGACGGACCGTTCTGTCATTAACATCTTCTATCGTCAGTAGTTGTCCTTAGGCCAATGACGACGTTACCGACGAAATATTTCATCGTTAGGGTTGATGACGTCATTACGTCGGACTTAACTGTTAGTTTTGTATACTGGAAGACTTGTCTTTGTATACTTTTCTGATGATATGATGATATGAAATGAAAGTTATCGCAGTCATTGTTTGCATTTAGATTATGTTCTATAATTGTTCTATGCAATCTTCCATATACTTACATTGTAGATTATATGGTGTGGGGAGTCACACGGTAAGATCATATCATTAGAACCTTGTATTGTATTAAAGAGCTCACGGCTTAGATGGTCCTGAACACACCATCGATACACCATAGAATAATCTGATAAGTTAATTTATCTTGACTAATTGATTATTCTAGTACACTCGTTAGTGTATTGAGGATGATCACGATAGGATACTATTCTCTGTCTCTGACCCAGTTACTGAGAGAATAAAGATCCACAGAGTTCAGGTTCTGAACTCATATGATATTGGCGAGCATATGTGTGTGTTGTTTATTACTTTGATTTATCAATGAGTGAGATCTTTTCGTAGATCGAATTCGATATCTTGGATAATAACAATGTATACATGATGTCTCAAGTAGTATGGATAAGCACCATATTCTGGTGCGCCAGGTTGATGATTTTCTCTTGAGAAAACACAAGTTCATGTTGAAACCCTGCAGGTGGAATTTATTCCTTACATGGTAAAGCTTGTGTGGTACTACTCAAGGTTTTAGATGTTAATTGATTATAGCTGTCAGAGGCTGACATAATTAATTAATGAACATTATATCTTAAACACGAGGAATGGTTGGACTAAAGGAGAAAGCATATTCGTAAATATGTATTAAATTGGTAGGTCAGTTTTACTTCTTTAGTGGAATAAAAGTAAAACTTAATTTATTTAATTATATCCTAAATTTATTGGATATTAAATAAATTAGTGGGCCAATTTAATAATCTTCTAGATCCATGTTGTCGCCCAATTGACTGATAGTGGACTGGATATTGAACTTGAGATAGAGGCCCAAACCCAGTAGGATTTGGAGAAGTAAATTTCGCCCACCTCCTATAAATAGGGGAAGGGGGAGGTAAAATTTTAAGCATCAGAAATCAGCCCCTCTTTGTCTCTCAAAGTTATCCACAGTTTTCAAAAACCTATCTATTAGATTTCAGTCCACTCTGAATCTAGATACAGTCCAAGAATACAACAGAAGATCTTGGAGTTGAATTGTGCAGTGGACGAAATTTGAGGTGTAGGTGGCGCCTGTTTCAGTGTTCATTCAACAGCAAGATTAGATCTTTAATCTTGTCCTCAGACCGTCTGACAATTGTAAGTAATTCGGATCTATGTCTTTCGCTTTATTAGATTTGTTTTGCATGGTTTTGTGCATGACGTGATAAACATGCATGTGACATAAAAATAGAATTTGCATGAACATGGATTAATGAACAACCAAATGATCTTGCGGTAGTTTAATTCGAAAAAACCTTAACAACTGGTATCAGAGAGGGTTTTGGCACTGTTCTAGGATTTATCCGGGCATGAATTCGAATTACATAATTAAATCTGATGATGGATTTATGGTGTTTAAATTTTCAGATTTAATTGGCTATGTATTTTGACTTTATGGTATTCAAAACTTGGAAGAATTTGAGATATAAAATCGAGAATTCTAGTTTTGAGGTGCAAGAATTTTCGGTCATGTAATAAAAGATTTGGGATGATTTTTGATGTTCTTCAAATTTCCAGATTTTTTATTTCATGGGGTTCGAAAATTTGGATGTCAAATTTTCGAATTTGATATGTTAAAAATTCCCTAATTTGTGTTCTAAAATTTTTGAATACCTAGAATTAAATTTGGATGGATTTTTTTATCAAGATCAAAATTTTCAGATTTATTTTGGGTGGGTTTCGAAATTTTAGGTAATTAGAATTAGGATAAGTAATTTTTGGTGTATATCAAAAGTTATCTAATTCTAATCTAGATAGGTTTGAAAATAGAATTTTAAATTTGGTAATATTTGAAGTGGATCAAAATTTCCAGATTTTTATTCTAGTAATTTTCGAAACTTATGTTATTTTATTTGGAATAGTTTTTTGATTAATGTCAAAATTTCCAAATATGTTGTTTTAGTATAATTTTCGGTTTTAATAATTTAATTTGGAGAAGATTTTGATAAAAATCAAATATTCAGATTTAATTATTAGAGTGGATCGAAAATTATGTGGATTGGATTAAGATTTGATGTTATTTGATGTATATCTTAATTTACCTAATTTTAATCTAGATAGATTTGAAAATAGAATTTTAAATTTGGAAGAATTTGAAGTGGATCAAATTTTTAGATTTATTATTTTGATAATTTTCGAAAATCTTGGATTAAAATTGGATAAGGTGATTTTTGGATATATACAAATAATTATCAAAATTCAATTGTGATAAGAATTAAATTTTGGATAGGTTTTGGAAGATTTTGAAGTGGATCAAATCTTCAAACCTTATCCTTAAAGATTTAGATTCTTATGGATAATATTTGGATTAGATTTTTAATTTATATCAATATATCCAAGTATTATTTAATTAGGGTGGCTTGAAAATATTAAATAAATTTGGTGGATAATTTTAAATAATTTCCAGATTTATTTTAGGGATATTTTCGAAATATATAAGATTTAAATTGGTGGATAATTATTTTAATTTCCAATTTTTATCTTGTGGATAATATCGAATTAATTAATTTAATTAATTCTTAAATTCGATATTTAATATTCATGCATAGATATCATATGTTATTTTATGTGGATCATATAATACATGATTGTTGGATTTGTAGACTGTGTTTGTTTGCAGGTTTACCAACTATCATGGCTCATTTATTTTATGTGATGTATCTTTATGTTGAATGAATGTTGGTCGTATGCCGATTTGGCTACGTGATTTTAATCCATGAGAAAATCCATGGATTAGGTCTAGGTTTTATTTTATGTTGTTTTAATGTAATAGATATAAAGTTGTTAGACCGAGTTTTTGAGTTGTAATTTTTATTCTAACAATATTAGAAGGAAGTTCACCGGTTCACGTCCCGAAACCCTAAATGGAGCTAGGTTTTCGGCAAAGCACGGTAAAGGGGCGGTGGCCAAGCCTATTTCCGGAGCTGACTTTCCAGTTTTATCTCATCAATCAACATGAGATATAGGAAGGAAAGTAGTTCAGCACCAAAAAGGAAGTTCACCGGTTCACGTACTGAAACCCTAAATGGAGCAAGGTTTTTGACGAGGCGCGGTGAAGGGGCGGTGGCCAAGCCTGTTTCCGGAGCTGACTTTCCAGTTTTATCTCATCAATCAACATGAGATATAAGCCATGATAGTTGGAATATTACTGTTGCTTATTATGTTGAAGCATGCAATGGTTGTTTATCATTTTATATGATGTTTGCATGTTCGATAATGGGATAAAATGAAACCTCAAACATAAATAACGAAGTGGGAGAGATTCATACCAAAGTATGTAGAAATCTCATACAGTCTTTATTAAATCTGGTTTAATTGAGAAGTGATGGGCATGCGCGTTGACATCGGTCTTTCTCCATATCGGATGTGTCATATCACAGATTTCTCTAGAAATTAAATCTCCTAAATGGATAGTTTTAGAACATTATTAGAACTAATTGACTCCTCCATCTGGAGCGGTTAAATTCGAATAGTGCTCTTGGTGCGAAGATAATGGTGTGCATACTTAGATGTAATTTATTGATAAACGTCCACACGATCGTAGCTTATTAGTTAGACGATTACATGACCGTGTTATTATCCAGCTATTAATTTGCTTGTTGTAAGGAAACTCAACTAGAGGCAAATTAAAGGTTTAACCTATTTAAAGATGAATTTTATAAACGTCCACACTATCGTGGCTTATAAAAGACATTTTTAAAGTGTCGGTGGAAAAGTATATAATTTTTGTGAGGTTTTCGATTATACAATGTTTATCCTAAACGTGCTTTGTGACTGTACTGCATGTTTTAATTTCAGTTATTTCATATCATCAATGGCACTCTCCAATCTGTCCTCAATCCTCAAAGAAAACAAACTTGTCGGTGAAAACCACAATGACTGGCTTCGTAACCTTAACTTAGTTCTTGTTGCTGAGGGACACAAGTTTGTACTTGAAGAGGTTTGTCCTCAGACGCCAGATGAGGGTTCTGACGAAGCCCAAAAGGTTGCATATGATAAATGGGTTAGGTCTAATGAGATAGCGCGCTGTTACATCTTGGCATCTATGTCAAGTGTGTTGCAACATCAGCATAAGCCTATGAAAACCGCTTATGATATCGTGTACAACCTTAGGCAGCTATTCGGTCATCAGAACCGCTCGGCACGCCATTTGGCAATGAAGAAGCTAATGGATGCGAGAATGTCTGACTCCACACCTATTAGGGATCACGTTCTCATGATGATGGGGTATTTATCTGAGATCGAGACCTTGGGTGGAGAGCTAGATGACGATTCTCAAATCGACATTGTTCTTCATAGCTTGTCCTCAAAGTTTGAGCAGTTCAGGTTGAATTTTAACATGATTAAAAGGGATGTCAGCCTGACTGAACTGCTCATAGATCTTCAGGTGGCTGAATTGCTCCAAAAGAGCGATCCTCAGGCCCACATAGCTGAACGAGGCACGTCTTCTTCTGGTGGAAAAAGGAAGAAGAGAAACGTACCTAAGAAGGCTGCAGATGAGGCGCCTAAGGCAAAGAAGCCAAAGGAAAAGATTCCTCCCGAGGAGTTCAAGTTGAAGACTAAGTGTTTCAAGTGCGGCCAATCAGGTCACTGGAAGGCGGCGTGTCCTAACAAGAAGAAGAAGAGAGGTACATCTCACACTCCGGTTGTGAAAACATGTTTGGCAACTTGTTCTACCCAGTTATGGGTAGTAGATACTCGAGCTACTGATCATGTTTGCATGTCTTTACAGGGGTTCCTGGTAAAAAGACAGCTGAGTGAGGATGAGATCACCATCTACATGGGCAATGCTACGAGAGTGGCGGATGTTGCAGTGGGAGACGTTGTTTTACCTTTCAGTAGTGATAGAACTTTGGTTTTGAAAGATTGTCTTTATGTGTCTGGTTTTAGGTGAAGCTTGGTTTCAATTTCTAAATTGATTGTGGATGGATATTCTGTTTCTCTAGTGGTAAACATTTTATCTGTTCTGGCACATTGGATGGACACTTATACTTTCTTAAACCAACTGAAAACATTACGCAAAGACAACTGTTGAATACATCGATCATAAACCTTAACAAGAGAAAAGAACCTTCGGAATTAAATCAAACCTATCTTTAGCATCTAAGGCTAGGTCATATTAACCTTAAGAGGATACAAAGGCTTGTAAACGATAGACAATTGTCTTCTTTGGTACTGGAATCATTTCCTTTGTGTGAATCCTGTTTGGAAGGTAAAACGACCAAGCGTCATTTCCAGTCAAAAGGAAATAGATCCAAAGGGCTATTAGATTTGATTCACTCTGACCTGTGCGGCCCTATGTCAATTCAAGCTCAAGGAGGGTTCAAGTATTTCATCACTCTCAGTGATGATTACTCTAGATATGGTTATATCTACCTGTTGCGTCGCAGGTTTGAATGCTTTGAGAAATTCAAAGAGTTTAAGGTGGAAGTGGAGAAACAAACAGACAGAAGTATCAAGTCACTATATTCTGATCGTGGTGGCGAGTACCTCTCAAGCGAATTTAGGGATTACATGGCAGAGAATAGAATTACATCCTAGTTGACTGCGCCTGGAATGCCACAGCAGAATGGCGTGGCGGAAAGAAGGAATCGAACACTGTTAGAGATGGTTAGATCGATGATGAGTTATTCTGAGTTGCCCATTTCGTTCTGGGGATATGCCTTGGAAACGGCAGCTTATATTCTTAACTTGGTTCCATCGAAATCAGTTCCTGCTACACCCACAGAACTATGGACTGGATGAAAGCCTAGTTTGAACCATATTCGGATTTGGGGTAGCCCAACACACGTGTTGGACAAGGAAGCTGATAAGCTGGCTCCTCATACTGATGTAAGGCTGTTTGATAGAAGATAATTGTTAGCACCAATGCTTGATTCTTAGAGGAAGACTATGTCATAAACCACAAACCAAGGAGTCAAATCATCCTTGAGGAGTTAAGGGGAGGATCGAATCCTACACCAGTTGTACAAGAAGAGGAACCACCAAACACTGCACAACGTGTCACAGAAGTACAGAAACTGCCTCATCGCAGTGGGAAGGTTGTATGACAACCTGATAGATTCATTGGTCTGGGAGAGGCTTCAGATTTCCCAAAGGGTCTCAATGAATTGGATCCCAGGACCTATGATGAGGCAATTCAAGATAAAGATGCGGATTCTTGGAAAACTACAATGGAGTCTGAGATTGGATCTATGGATCGCAATCAAGTCTGGGACCTTGTAGAACCACAAGATGGGGTAAAACCCATTGGTTGTAAGTGGGTCTACAAGCGCAAGAGAGGATCTGACGGGAAGGTTGAAACCTTCAAGACAAGATAGGTGGTAAAAGGGTATACTCAAAAAGAAGGGATCGATTATGAGAAAACCTTTTCGCCGGTAGCCATGCTTAAGTCAATCCGGATTCTCTTGTCTATTGCCACTCATTTGGATTATGAGATCTAGTAGATGGATGTCAAGACAGCTTTCCTAAATGGAAGTCTTGAAGAAAACATCCACATGAAGCAACCAGAGGGATTCATTGCTAAGGGCCAAGAGCACTTGGTGTGTAAGCTTAAGAGATCCATTTATGGACTTAAGCAGGCATTGAGATCGTGGAACATCCTATTTGACGAGGTTATCCAGTCATATGGATTCGTGCAAAGTCCGAATGAGAGCTGTATGTACAAGAAATGTGATGAAAACGTGGTGGCATTCCTCGTACTTTATGTTGATGACATCTTACTTATTGGAAACAGTAAGAAGGCGTTGTCAAACATTAGGGTGTGGCTGTCCGAGCAGTTCGATATGAAGGATCTGGGTGAAGCAGGACATGTCCTTGGCATGAAGATCATTCGAGATCGCCAGAAAAGGATGTTATGTCTGTCCCAGGCGACTTATATCGATACAGTGCTAGCTAGGTTTGGCATGCAAGATTCCAAGAAAGGTTTTATACCTTACAGGCATGGAATTCATCTATCCAAGAAAATGTATCCCCAAACACAGTCTGAGATAGAGAAAATGAAGAAAGTACCATATGCTTCGGCTGTGGGAAGTTTGATGTATGCTATGCTATGCACTAGGCCTGATATATGCTATGTCATTGGCATGGTAAGCAGATATCTATCTAACTCTGGACAAGGTCACTGGACTGCGGTAAAAAACATTCTCAAGTACCTTAAAAGGACTCGAGATTACATGTTGGTTTTCCGCTCTGATAGTCTTGTGCCTTTGGGTTACACGGACTCATATTTTCAATCCGACAAAGATCAGAGTAAGTCTACCTCGGGCTATATGTTTACATTAGGAGGTGGATCCATCGCATGGAGGAGCATTAAGCAGAAATGCATTGTGGAATCCACCATGGAAGCCGAGTATGTAGATGCCTCTGAGGCTGCAAAAGAGGCTGTCTAGCTCCGTGGGTTCCTAGTGGGCTTTGGCGTCGTTTCTGATTTTCCTAAGACTATCACGATATACTGTGATAACTCTGGTGCAGTAGCAAATTCGAAGGAATCCAGAGCCCACAAGGCAAGTAAACACATAGAGATAAAGTACCATCTTATATAAGAAATTATTAAGAGAGGAGACGTGGCGGTGGTCAAGATTGTATCGGAGGGCAACCTGGCTGATCCATTCATGAAGAGCCTGTCAGCTAAGACCTTTGATGGTCACGTAGAGAAAATGGGAGTGAGATGCATTCCTGGGGGCGCATTTTTAGTTGATAGTTTTGATTGGAGAGTTAGCCAGTTAGTTATTATACTTGAAAGACATGCTTCAAGTATAAGTGGGAGATTGTTAGTTTTCTATACTGGAAGACTTGTCTTTGTATACTTTTCTGATGATATGATGATATGAAATGAAAGTTATTGCAGTCACTATTTGCATTTAGATTATATTCTATAATTGTTCTATGCAATGTTCCATTTACTTACATTGTAGATGATATGGTGTGGGGGGTCACACGGTAAGATCATATCATTAGAACCTTGTATTGTATTAAAGAGCTCACGGCTTAGATGGTCCTGAACACACCATCGGTACACCGTAGAATAATCTAATAAGTTAGTTTATCTTGACTAACTGATTATTTTAGTACACTCGTTAGTGTATTGAGGAGGATCACGATAGGATACTATTCTCTGTCTCTGACCCAGTTATTGAGAGAATAAAGATCCACAGAGTTCGGGTTCTTAACTCATGTGATATTGGCGAACATATGTGTGAGTTGTTTATTACTTTGATTTATCAATGAGTGAGATCTTTTCGTAGATCGAATTCGATATCTTGGGTGATAACAATATATACATGATGTCTCGAGCAGTATGCATGAGCACCGTGTCCTGCTGTGCCAGGTTGATGATGTTCTCTTGAGAAAACACAAGTTTATGTTGAAACATTGCAGGTGGAATTTATTCCTTACGTGGTAAAGCTTGTATGGTACTACTCAAGGTTTTAGATGTTAATTGATTATAGTTGTCAGAGGCTAACATAATTAATTAATGAACATTATATCTTAAACACGGGGAATGGCTGGACTACAGGAGAAAGCATATTCGTAAATATGTACTACCTCCGTTTCATAATGTTTGTTGTTTTGTTTTTTTTTATCTGGAATTAAGAATTAATTTTGTGGACAAATATACTCATCCCTTATATATGCCATAAAATCTAATTCATCTATATTTTCCTAAAAAATAACAATATTTTCTCTCTACATATATTTTTCTCTCTTCATATATTATAGGTAAGTTAGAATCAAAAAATCTTGTAGGATTTGAGAGGGTTAAAATTGGGAGAGAGAATGTCAAATTATATAAAACAACAAACATTTTGAAACTAAAAAAAAACCTTAAACAACAAACATTATGAAACGGGGGCAGTATTAAATTGGTAGGTCAGTTTTACTTCTTTAGTGGAATAAAAGTAAAACTTAATTTATTTAATTATATCCTACGTTTATTGGATATTGGATATTAAATAAATTAGTGGGCCAATTTAATATTCTTCTAGATCCCTATTGTCGCCCAATTGACTGATAGTGGGCTGGATATTGAACTTGAGATAGAGGCCCAAACCCAGTAGGATTTGGAGAAGTAAATTTCGCCCACCTCCCTATAAATAGGGGAAGGGGGGCGAAATTTAAGCATCAGAAATCAGCCCATCTTTGTCTCTTAAAGTTATCCACAGTTTTCAGAAACCTATCTAGTAGATTTCAGCCCACTCTGAATCTAGATACAATCGGGGAATACAATAGAAGATCTTGGAGTGGAATTGTGCAGTGGACGAAATTTGAGGTGTAGGTGGCGCCTGTTTCAGTGTTCATTCAACAGCAAGATTAGATCTTTAATCTTGTCCTCAGACCGTCTGACAATTGTAAGTAATTCGGATCTATGTCTTCCGCTTTATTAGATTCGTTTTGCATGGTTTTGTGCATGAGTTGATAAACATGCATGTGACATAAAAATATGATTTGCATGAACATGGATTAATAAACAACCAAATGATCCTACGGTGGTTTAATTCGAAAAAACCCCAACATTAATGATGGATACGGTCCGTCGTTAGAAAGTCAACGTTTGATTGTCATGACTTAACGACGGACCAATCCATCGTTAATTTTTTTTGTTTTTTTTTTTTGGAAATTTTTTTGTAATATTTGATTTTTGTTTGTAAATTATCGAAGAACATAAATAAGCACGTAAAATAATATATATATATATATATACATATACATAAATCTCCAATAAAATACATAAAATCACCTAAAATATCAGTATAGAGTATATCAAATACAAGTCATGATGATGAAGATGGAGGAGGGCCTCTAAACTGCGCCCTCATCTGCTCGAACATCTCGGCCTACTGCCGAATCATCTCCTGCTGCTGACGTATCTGCTCCTGCTGGGCCTGGAGGAGCACTGCCTATGCGTCCATCTTCTCTTGGAGAGCCGCTGATTGGGTGTCCATCTTCTCCTGTAACTCCTTGATGGCAGCCTAAGTGTCGGGCTGTGGAGGAGCTGCAGAAAAGACGCTAGGAGCTGAATAACTTCGTGATCGACCGCCGAGCCCAAAAAGCCGGTTCTTCTTGTAGTGCTGGCGAGCCGTGTCGATGTATACGACACTCATGTTCACATGTGGAGCCCCATCTATGCCAGGAGTCGGCTGGTTCAACTCCTCAACCCGAGCCAATATGTCAGCCTATTCACAAAATGAAATAAGAATGATTAAATATATATTTTTTACATTGTTTATAAATTTATAAATATTTATAAATTTACTTACAGAAATATGACGTGACTTTCCATCTGAATAGGATTTGTCAGCAGTGTCGTGCAGTCTCTTGAATGTCTCCCACGCCACGTTATTAGGGTCGACACTCTTTTCCTTAGCCTATTAGATAGACGTGTTAGCACACACATTAAAAATAATTAAATAAATAAATAATTCAATTGCATACCAAAGCTGCAGCATGTGCAACTGCACTCCGAGAGCCTCCTTTATGCTTCAAATCAATGAATCTCCATATTAGGTGAATTTCATTTATTCTTTTAACATAAGCTCTTCGTCAACCTAAATCCAAGTAATGTGAGTTTACTATGAAAAGGAATAATTGAAGGCCATAAAATTAGTTATGTTTCCCTAACAAAGTAATAAATTTTACTCATTTCTTATTATAGATAGAACTATTGTAATTTGACAACGATGTAAAACACATGTCTTTGTGAGTGCAAATTTTACAACAGTCATTAAGGCAACGGTTTTGAACTGGCTTAGACAATAGGTAAAAATTGTTGTCCTAATATTTTATTTTTTTTTGTTGTAGTAAGAATAAACTGAGGCTCGATGCCCAGAGTAGTAAAACAAATCTAAACTTGTTCAATTTCATCTGCTGCCCATCCTAGCTAGAGCTTCAGATCCATTCACACCAAGTGTATAAAACAACAGAGATCGTTAATATACATGTGGCATGTATTGAAAGTGCTTGTACAGCAGAGGACTTGTAGGGTTGAGGGCGCGGGGCTTCGAGGCGAATGTAATCATACAAGACGCCGACGAATGCATTGGAGCCACGTGCTTGCCTAAGATATATAGTGTTTCTTCCTTCAACAAGTTGAGATCCTGATATAGTCACACTGTACAACCTGTAAAGCCCATGAATGCCGTGGCGAGCAATGACATTGTCCCTGCCAATCAACCCCGTTGAAAAATGAGGGGGGAGACCATCGCGCTTGTTGATCCATACTTGTATTTCACCAAAGTTGGCAGATGCCAATGCAATCCTCATCGTGTAAATTTCTCTCCGAATCACATTTGTCGCGTTGAATACAATTTTCCAAGTTGTTGGAACATAGTTTCTATTCATATGTCTGCAGAAATATAGTTGCATTAATTATTGTTAGTTAATTAATTAGCGAATTGAATGTATGTTATTGAGAAAGATGGATTATATTTTGGAAAAAAATTGACCTGTTTACATGTGCAAAAAACCAGTGTTTACTATAATTGCTGACTCCAACGGTGTAAGTCAGATCTTGATCAGGATATAAATCAGTGTATCTATTCCATAAACCATATTGCCTGTACCTGAAAATTAAAAATACTTTCATTAATTATTGCAAAAATCAAGTTGATCGTGAGAATTACTAAATATAATTAGCACTCAAATACAATAAGATAATCAATGAATAGAGCTTACTTTTCTGTATGGTTGATGTATAGCTTGTTTACGAGGCCGGGGGCCGGATCGGGTATGTAGAATTCAGCTGCAGTTCGATCGGGGATCCCGATTTCCCAGAGCGTTGGACCTTTTCTTGGTGGATAGTAAACAAGATCGTCAATTGGAAGTTGGGTGCCTGGAATTGGGGAGAGATCATCATGATATACAAAAATCTGGATCCATTATAGATATTTTCAGAAATTAAGAAGTTAATATTGATGTGTGTAGAGATGAAGACACACACACACACACACACACATATATATATATATACCTGGTTGGATGATAATGTTAGCGTTATATTTGTAGTCTCCGATGAGGCCTGGCACCCAAGCATATAAGTTGTAAGTGCCTGGTCTTATCCCTTTGATACTGAAGTGGCCCATTTTATTAGTTTTTGTCCAAAATTGATAGCCCTGCACTCAACATCATTAATACCAAACTAATTAATTAAGTTTAATAACTAAGTTTCTTGAAATATATACAACACCTTAGTGTCATTTTGCCAAGATCCAACATCTCCAAGAGGAGCCAGTCCCACGTGTGCTGATTTTGCTGGTGATATTGCTCTTCTGGTGTAACTCTCGCTTACTAAGAGATGACCACTAATTGCACCGCGTTCATTTCCATGTGGAAAATCTCCTGACAATGGAAACTCATATGGCCATTTCTTGGTCTCTTCTGCAGTCTGATGATATATGTAAATCCAAAAAAGAAATAATAGCTACTGTAAATTAACAATGTACTGCGTTTTAAATTAATGTAATGTAATCAAGCTGGTTAAATAAATAACCTGTCTCTTGGCATCTTCCCACAGCCGTCTTCTTGCATTATTATCTGTGGAATTCGAGTTGAGGTAGATGAAAACAGGGCCAAACACTTTCTTCCACTGCTCTCCATTTCGTAATCTAATTCCAAACTCTGTACCAGCATAATGCGCACTAAAAAACATCTGTCCATTATCACAAATCAATCTCAATTAGTCAGTCCATTACAGATTGATAACATCACTATTTAACAATGTTTTATGGACTCACAGATAAGGAAATTGTGCCAGCATGTGATGTGAGATCTTGCTTCACAGGGCCACCGGCTCGGAACTCATCACTAGGCGTTATCACCCAAAATCCAATGTTCGGGTTTGAGCTAATCCACCCGTGTACATGGTTATCCTTGTTCTCACACGAGTATTGATACTTGTCGTCCACCTAATTCATGTTAAAAAAACATTTACACTTTTTGAAATTATAAAGCGCACGCTAGCTAGATCATATCGTATGTAAATTTATTGATATTTTTCTAGTTTATATATATACCTCTCCTCTGAGTTGTGGATTACTAGGATGTGTTAATACAACAGCTTCATGGTAATCAAGCCTCTGCCCTAGTTTCCTGTCCATCGCTGATGGCATGATCCTTTGTTTGTCGTCTGATATGACCATGTAATGAAACCTAATTAAACACCATTTTAATTTATCATCACACTAAATTCATATGTACATGTGGGGAACTACCCCTTAAAACAGAATAAAAAAATGACCCACCTACTTTTAAAAATGTTTATTTTACCCACAATTACCATAATACCCTTATATTATTATTTTCAAAAATAAATAAATAAAAAACAAAAGAAAGTAAAATTTTACTATCTCCCAATCTCCCTCCCCTCACCCCACCTATCTCCTTCTCTTCTTCCAAACCAATTTCCGCCCTCTGCAACTTCTAACAAATCTTGCAAATTCCCTTTCTCCAAATCTCTCACCCAATATCTTAAGTAAGAAAGGATTACAAAAACGTGAAGAAGGAGCAAAAACACGAGGAGATGAGTTTGAAGAAGGTTTTGAAAAAAAAAAGGCTAATGGAGACAAATTCAAAGAAGTTCTTGGACCAATTAAACACATCAATTATAGGTCTAAATGAGTGACTTTATATTGAAATTTTGAAAAAATGAAATTTTTATGAGTTAAGTGTTTTATTTTTAATTTTTAAGTGCGTAAAAAAAAAGTTTCCTCTAAATTAATCTACGTAGGCTTAGGCTAGAATATATCGAAATATTATTACATGTCTTGGTGAAGCTTGAAGGTAATTCTTGCTTCATCTATGTTTAGATCAGGCCATCCCTCCAAATGCTCGAACATTGAATACGAGTAGAAACCCGAAGATCCACGCAGGATAATATACCTTCAAATCATTTTGAGACGGTCATAACAAATATGTAATTAGTTAAACCAATAATAATAATAATAATAAAATGCAGAGTCCATAAACAGAGGCAGGCGCACCTCTTATCGATATTGAGAGGCACTTCTGTATCAAGAGACCAATGCCATGTCTTTGTGAATGAAACTTCAACTTGATCACCTGTCTCTGCTATAACTTTGAAGCTCGTACAATGGACGCTGCACGACGTCATAGGAAAACATGCATCATATGATCATCGACCACCCGGATCATACAGATTAAATTAATACAAATTAAGTTGTTGAATCTAGTTAATTAGCTAGAAATAATTAGATCGATCATAAACAACGATTCGATTGAGATTAACTTACGTGTCGAAATGACTGGCGTTGCGATCTGGCCTACTCCACACAATGTCCCAGTAACTGCATTATATTAATGCCAAATTGAAATTCAGTCACACTCAAAAATAATTAAAGGGCTAATCAAACCACCTTTTCTACTGAGTTTTGAAGCACTTTTTTCGACATATACTCACGCTCTTCCCTCTTCTTTGTTGCGATATTCAAGAATATTGTTCACCCCTTTGTATCCGACGCTTGTTATCATGCCGCCCGGATTCGATAATGTTATTTTAACAATGTCGTTATCTATCTCCACCTACAACAAATTCAACATTAACAATTTCATCTTATGTATACATCTCCACCCCTTTTTTCTTATTTTAATGAGTATAGTTGGAAAACTCTTGTTGTGTGTTTTCTAATGCTAGCCTCAATTCACAGATTGACTATCAAATGGTGGAGTAATTGGATGAATATTTTTTTGCGGCGAGAGTTTACGGCATCAATTACTACCTGGTTCCAGTGTAAATCAATGGCAGAGCCACGTAGGGCAATGCCCCCCTAGAATTTTTTTAATAAAAATTGTATTATACTAGTATTTTATTATAATACTAAAAAATAAAAATAAAAATCTATTATTCTACTTTTAATCAGCAATTCCACATCCTGCAACCTAGAGTCCAGTCTCCATACCCCAAATCCAATTCAAACAATACTAAAAAAATAAAATCGGCCAACTCCCTTTCATTTTCATTTTCAATTTCAATCTTCAATTCCATTTATATTGGTAGTTACTCTAATTTTCTTTAATATATTTATTTCTCGTCTTAGTGTTGAGTTTTAAATTTTAGAGTTCATTGAGGATTTGAACATTGTGATGCAATTTTAACAATATTAGAATTTAATTAGTTAAAAAAATTACTCCATCCGTCTCAATTATAGTCTCTTTTCTAGTCGTACATAAATTAAAAATATTATGAAAACAAGATATTAAAGCTAAACTTTCAATAATATCCTTATTTAATATTTATGACTTTCAAAATTTAAGTGGTTAGATTTTTAATTTTTAAGATTTAATAAGGGTGTATTTGAATATTAATATGAAAATTAATACTACTTATAGTAATGGGACTATATAAATGAGACACTCTAAAATAGTAATATGGACTATATAATCGGGACGGAGTGAGTATTTTTTATCATTCTACTTATATGGCCTTTTATATAATGAATTGGGCCCCCTGAGCAACATTCCTGGCTCTGCCTCTGGTGTAAATACCAATGACCACACACAAGAATTGAGCCTAAAATTACAGTCTATTTAAGTAATGTCCAAATGCCTATTTGATACATATTTAATAGTGGAGGAGGAAGTCATTATTTGATACATTATTAGGACATCTCCCGTGTTACCCAGTTTTTAGGTACAAATTATTGAACATCACTGCAACATCAAAAATTTCTAAACTCATTAAATTGTTATCCAAATCTCCCAATGCATTCAGGTACCATTAAATTATTATATTCCATCCGTTTTCATTTAAATGTCATGTCGGATGAATGCACACAAATTAATAAATTAATTAAATCACCTAATATACACTTATTTGAATATATTAAATGAGTTAAATATAGATATTTAAATGTATTAAATGAGGGCAAATAAGGAAAAAATGTGAACTTTTTATCTTGAATTTGTAGAATGACACTTTTTTGTAACAAAATTAATTAAAAGTTCTATTATAATTTTCAGAAATGGAGGGGGGTGTTACATTTTATTTAATTTACTAGAATAATACTTATTCAGAAACGGAGAGAGTACATTTTATTTACAATTTTTATTTATTAAAAGGTTTATTATAATTTTCATTATATAATTAAAATAATAAAAATATTATTTAATACATTTATTTATTAAATAATTTCTTTAAAAAATTAAATTTTAGCAACGACAAATTTTTAACAATTAATTCATAATTATAGTTAAATCATCTATATATATTTAATCATCCATCTTTTATGTATTTTAAATGATTATTTGAGAAATTAATTTTTTTTTATAAAAATCGAAACATGAACAATAGAAGGAAAAAAAAAAAGGAAAGAAATGAAAAAGTAGAGAAAAATATGTGAATTGGGAAAAGGTCAAAAAGTTGGAGAGTGGGTCATTTTTTTTTTTTCAATTGCTACTTGTTAGCAAAATTGCTACAAATAAAATTTTGGCCAAATGCTACACTATCTCCACATTCCAAATGCTACATCTACAGTGGGTAATATTTTATGCCACATGCATAATATGATTGTTACTTCTCGGTTGAGGCCCTTAGGGAGTTATTTGAGACCCAAAATAGTTTTAGTTGGATGACACGTTGGTATGAATATAGGTGTTTGTTCGAACTTTATCACTTTATGGTTAGATTTTTATTCAATATATATTAAATTTTAATTTGCAGCATAAATTGTAAATTAACTTTTACTTCTAGACTTACGTAATTGTCCATTATATGGAGCTTGACTGGAGGTGATGACTCTTGATTGGTTTGTGGAACCAACCTGCAGATATTTTATTGTTAAATATTAGGTACAATTAATTGATGAATATTATTTACTAGTTGTAACGAACTTCTCCACGAGTAGGGTCAACTGTAGAAATAGTTGACCTACACCGTATATAAATGTTAATTCTACACCCAACAACTACAATTAAGGCTTATAGTTTGCAGGTTTATTAATTCCAACTAAGGTGAACTAAAACGGTTTCATAATTGTAAATATAAAAAATTCCCAACAAAGTGATGTTACCATAATGAATGCAATATGTTAGCATATAACAAATGCTTCGTTAGCATACGTTATCAACTTATCATAATGCTGACGATCCATTATTTAAAAGCTAACGAAAGCATTTTTGCGCTGGACACGAGTAAATATGTATATTTTGTATTTTTCGTCTATAAAAATTTGAACAAACATATCCATGATTGATCTTGACTTAAAGAGTATGAAAATACTTTTAATTTGGTATATTATTTGTGTTGGTCCGATTAGAAACGAGTGAGTTATGATCATTCAAATTTTTAGGATTATTTTTAAAAATTGATGACATCAGCTTTTTTATGGGGATTGGACAATTATACCCCCGTCTCTTTTTTTCCATGACTTTGACATTTAATTTCAGCCATTAGATCTTCTAGGTGGACGATATAAGATGGGTTCCTAGTTCCTACATCAGGAAAATGTGTATTTTTTATCCAACCCCTATATATATATATATATATATATATATATATATATATAGAGAGAGAGAGAGAGAGAGAGAGAGACACACACACACACACACACATGCTATTATACACATATAATAATGCTACTATGAACGAGCACGAATGAAATTAATTTTTTTAGTTATTTCTTAATTTTTTCCTTCGATTTTAATTTCTTGTAGTTTAGGTTTAATTTTACATTTGTTATTTATGGTTCATCCTATCCAATTACGGTTTATTATAATTTTTATTATTCCATTTTAGTTTTTAGTTATTAATTTATTCCTTCATTTTAGTTAATTTTACACTTGTTATTTAGGGTTTATCCTATTCTATTATAATTTATAATAATTTTTTATTATTTAATTTTTAGTTTTAATATTATTTTTTTATTTTTGTGTTTTAATTAATTTTATATATTTTTAGGGTATATCCTACCCAATTACGATTTATTATAATTTTTAGTGTTTAATTTTCAATTTTTACTTATTAATTACTATTATGAGTTTTTTCTCATGTTGTTACGAGTGGTCATTCATAGTAGAATATATAAAATTAGGGGTGTAAATGAGTCGAGTCGAGTTCGAACACACATATGTTCAAGCTTGTTTGAAATGATATCGAGTTTTAAATTTTTACACATGTTTGCTCATTTTTTACTTATCGAGCTCGAGTTCGAGCCGAGCTTTAAATTTTATCGAACATAAAATTATGTTCAAAATTGTTTGATATACTTATCGAACCGAGCTCGAACGAGCTTTTAACGAACGAACACGAGTCGAGTATCGAGCTATTTGGTTTGATTTTCAGCCCTATATAAAATTACTTAAAATAGCAGTTTTGTTATTAGTTCATATTAGTATGGTTATTTGTTCATAGTAAATGGCATGAGCATATATTCACGATGTAGCATGTATAAAATTATTCATAATAGCAGTTATGGTGTTCGTTGATAGTAGCATGATTATAAGTTCATAATAGCATGTATATATGTTTATAGTTGTATGCGTGTATGTCCCTAATAGCATGATTTAATTTAATATTAAGATTCAACTTTTTTTCATATTAGCTATATTAATAAGATACTATAAGGTACCACGTTACCAATGTCTGACAATTACAATTATTATATACATGCATGAAAAATGATTTTTGTAGTTTTATCAATTTTTGTTTGAATTAGTATATATATAATCTTAAATGAAAGAGCATGAAAATAGATTTTGCTAGGCATAGTATTTGTGCAAATTTGATACCAAAAAAACGAGCAAATTTTAATTGTTTAAAGTTCTTTAGAATTTTGTTTAGGTTTCCAATCTTACTCCTACCAAATTAATAGGGATAGATATAGTTTTCTTCTAAATTGCATGAATGTCACCGCCATTTTGACTTATGTTTAACTAATATTGGCTATTGAAATACAAGATTTTGTGGTGGAGATCCACTCATATTTCCCATATCAGGGTTCATTTTCATTTGAACGATGAAAAAAAAAAAAAAAGAACCTGTCTGCCTGGAGCTTGGTAAGAAGGAAGAATAAACATAGTAATATTATAGGCCACCGTAGAACTGCTCGTCCACGACCCTTCTCCATTAAAACCTCGCCACCTCTGAATCAACAACCTGTAACAAATCGTTATATCAAACCAAGCTCAAGCAAATTTATAGGTACATGTCCCTTATATATGCATGTAATTTGACTCAAAACAAGAATACTTTGAAATTTACACCAAAAGAAAATAAACATTATCATGTTTCATGACATATAAAACCAGTTATATACGTAGCAAAACAAATGCAGAAATTAATGAAATGTCATCACAACGATAAATAGTTATGAAGAATCAACCAAAATAAGAAAGAGTACGTACCGTGTTGAGAAGACAAGTTCTTCAAAACTATTTATCACAAGCTGAATTGCTGTACGAATATTTGGTTGCTTCAACTTGCTCTTTGCAAAGTTGATGATATATTATATATATAGATATATATGGAGGTAGTTGATTTAGTCGTCGGGACAATTTGAAAAATTAAAAGACAGATCAAGAATCTGCAGTCTGAATTATATTAATTGGAATATTTCACAAATTCGAATTCTACTAGGATAATAGGATTATGTCATTCGGTTAGATGTATTATTACATGACAGTTAGGATCACAATTGTTTATTACTTCATCCCATCCACTTAGTGTTTCTAAATATATTTTATTATTTGTTTCTCAGGTTTTAATTAATAGTTCATTAGTTGATTATTTAATTCATATTTTTAATTTAAAATTTTTTAATTATTTTTTTTGTTGATAAATATTGACTATAATTATTTATATTATAATTATTTTTTATTTTATAATAAATGTTATTAAAATTTTATATTTCATAGTGAAATACAAAGTAATGCAAGGAAATTTGAACGGCCTACATTATCGGTTTAAATTTTATGATGGATATATTAAATCAATATTAAGTTTTGATAATCAAGCCATAAAGTAATTATTAGAATAATTAATTGAAGGAGCACTAATAATATTTGGATTATTCAATTCTTTGCAAATTTCAATCTATTAATAAATCAAACAACAAATTTTAATTCACCTCAAATTCTACCAAACAAATATTGAGATAATTAAAGAAAGAAGCTACTTGCATCCTTCAATTGTTTTTGTGAATTTGAATTGATAAATAAAACAAACAACAAAGTTTAATTAACATCAAATCCTACCAAACAAATATTGTTTCATAGAATATAGTACATGCAAACTGTCCATTCAATTGATTAATAAATAAATTATATTAAAATCTATTTATCTATCTATTTATACATATGTTAAAACAAAATCATAGGGATAAAATTGTAAATAAAAATTATCCATAGAAATTTACTTTAAAAACAAACACACTGTCAAAAATAATAATTATCTATGTTTGACTCAATGTTACGTTCTCTTCTTTAAAGTCAATTATGTCCGTGTTCGAGTCCTATTATTTACATTTTGCAAG
Source organism: Perilla frutescens (assembly GCA_026008535.1). Lineage (NCBI taxonomy): Eukaryota > Viridiplantae > Streptophyta > Magnoliopsida > Lamiales > Lamiaceae > Perilla > Perilla frutescens. The sequence goes on along the minus strand of BRKX01000014.1, from coordinate 30,249,529 downwards.
TTTACGATTTTTTTAATATTAATTGTATTTACTTATTTATTTATTTAATGAGTTTTTATGTTTATGATTATTTTTTAATGTGTTTCAACTGTAATAAATTGTATTTATTTATTCATTTAATAAACATTCATGTTTTTTATTATTTTTAATGCATTTCGATTGTAATTATTATATTTTTTAATGAGTTTTTATTTTATAATTCTTTAATGCATTTCAAATGTAATCATTTATTAATTATGTTTTATTATCAGTTCCATTAGTATATACTATTTGTTGTTCTTTTTCAATTAACCAACATCCTTAACATCCTCAAATAGATAAAAAAATGTTAAGATGTGAGACTTTTGTTGTATTTTTAGTTTTGTCAAATAGATAAAAAAAAAAGTTAAGATGTTAGACTTTTATTTTATTTTTAGTTTTGTCTTTTGAATTTTAGATTCAAATCTTCCTCACCACTACATTTTAATTTTTTGTAAAAATTAAACTTCTGCGATAGAAATTATCCACACACAAAAAAGCCCAATGTTTGCATGGAAAAACCAACAGCCGGAAAAAATAACTAATATTGAGTTGGTTGTTGTGTGCTTCTTCTCTCCCCAAGATTGGAGAAATACGACTCGAAGAAGGATGAAATATAGAGAGGGAAAGATGGAGGGATGAAAATGTTTAAAGATATAAAAAATTATTTGAAGTGGAAATTGTATGAAGAAACAAGAAGCCTGGTCCTGTGAAAATTTAGGATTTTACTTGCTTTTTCGTTTTTTTTTTTCTATTGTATTTTCCTTTTAATTTTGTTTAAATCAACGTAGGTACAAAAGTTTGGACTTTGGGCTGTGGTATTATTTTGTAGAACCCGAATTCTAAAGTTAATTGGGTTGATTATTTGGTTATGTATGTTAGATTTTATCGTGATTTTTTTGTTCTTGGACAATTAGATTCAACTTCTAGGTGCAAATTTTGATTATATAACTGCAAATCATACATGCTCAATTAATTTTTTTTACACTATTTTTCTATAATATGCTTGATTTTTTTTTTTTTGAAACCGCTTGAATTATTATTTACTCTAAGATGATATTAAGTTATTTATTTGTTTGAGTAATTATGATAATTATTTCTTATATCTATGGAAATAAAGTTTTTTCAATTTGTTGAATATTATTATACATTAGTTTCATACACATCTCTATATGTGTATTTTATCTCTATAGTACCGAGCATCGCGCAAGAGACGTACTAGTACATATATTATTATGAACTTTTGCATGAATATCTTTGATCTGATTAGGTTCCTCTTTTGCCCTCACAAACTCAATCTTTCCTAAGCTTTGTTCGGAGTATCCAAGACCATGACGTGCCTTTGCAGTCTGTCTTGAAGTTAGAAACTGTAACATCCCAGAATTTCAGAATATCTTAAGGAGTTTTCTAAATTTATTTAGGAGACTAAAGAAAATAATTGGAGCTAAAATAAAGTTAAACAGATGTAAGTCGCGAATTTTTGTGTATTTTGTGTGAAAATCGATGATTATGCGTTTGCCACTAGAAGATAGTCAATATTGATCTTTTCTGAAATGTAACGACCTAAAGGAGGTTGTTGATGCCTTCAGAATTTTATTCTAATCTCTACAGAACTCCCGAAATTGAAAATCGTAAAGGAAAAACCTGTGAATAGTAATTTCTGTGTGCGTTCGTGATTCGAAAAATTTACGAAATCCTCCCCATTGATCTGAGACTTGTTCTATCAAGCCTATCTTATAGGAAATGACCTAAGGAATCCGTTCGCATTCACGGATTGCCAATCTGAGATCAATCGAACGCTCGGGAGCAAAATCTGTCAGTCGAAAGAAATAGTAAAAGTAATTTTTGAAAGGGAATCTTTCTTCGTTTTTCTTCAGATGACTTCCTCATCATCCCGAGTTGAGTTGGTTCAATAGTACTCGAGCCAACGAGTCTCCCAATATTTTCAGATTTTGTGTCTGAGATCGTTTGAACCTCGATATTGAATAAAGTAACTTTAATTGAATTCGGAAAAAGCTTTATCAGTATTTTATATCCGAAAAAGTTATACTCACCCAAGCCTTGGTTTTCCCATAAATAGGGGAGGGGGGCTTCACTTTTTCCTTGCTCATTCTCTCTTCTCTCTCTTTCTCTCTCATTCGTATTGACAAACGAGAGAAACCCGGGCCTATGCCGAGTAAATCGCGCATGCGGGCCCATGTTAAGTATTGTTGGGGGGTGCTGCTGCGGGAGCAGCTGTCAAGCGCCGGAAGGCTGCCGGAGAGCCGCCGCCGCTGCCGTGGATGGCCGAAAATCGCCGTCGTCGTGTCGCCATCCCGCTACGGCTTCGGATGTCTCGTTTTGGTCCATTTCTCATCCTTTATAGTTGAAATTTTAATATGTTATGTGTTTTAAATAGTGTTTCATTTCGTATGTTGAGTGCGTTGTCGTCTGATGGCCGGAAACCGGCAAACATGCCAGAAAACTTGAAAAATAAAGAGGCGTCGATCAGTTTTGATTTTTGCCCGTTTTCGCCCATTTTGGGTCGTCAAATCGAAAAAGTTTGAACTAGAAAGTTGCTCAAAATATTATTTCTTATAAGACTGCCAAGTTTTGTAATTTTCCGATAAGTTTTGATTAAAGTCAATTATTTTAATCAGGCGGTTATTTTTATAACTAAAGCATGTAATTTCAGAAAATTCCAAAAATTGTATAGTTTAATAAAGATATATGTGGGATCATGTCTGATTATTTTCATAATTTTTGGACTAGTAAAAAGTGCAATCGAGGTTAGCTGTGTAAAATTTGAGTAAAATGGCAAGTTACGGAAAGTGACCTCCGTCAAATATTTTGATTCCATTAAATCGGAAATTATATTTTGAAATTTATTTCCTTCTGTGTTAAAGTTGTACAAGGTCTCTAGAGTCGAGTTCTGAAAATTAAATTAAAGTAAATAAAAGCTCCAATTAAATTAAAGTCGAGTTCTAAAAATTAGAACAACAGTCCTAAAATAAGGTTTGACCTTGTAGAACTTATTGAGCCAATCAGAGAAGTTGACGGATGAGTATCGAGAAGTTTGATCACCTGAGTTGATCTAATTGAGGTGGGTTTATTTGCTAAACCTATCTATATTTGAGTTATTAACTTATAAATGTGATAGTTATAGTTAGAATATCCAAATAAAATATTTAATGAATTATCTGCTCAAGTCTCTGCTAGAGTAATAGTATTATACTCATGTATAATTAATGAGAGCATAGTATTATAATGTTGTATAATTATTGAGAGCATAGATTATGTTGTGTCATAATTATTGAGAACATAGATTATGATGTGCCATAATTATTGAGAACATAGATTATGTTGTGCCATAATTATTGAGAACATAAATTATGTTTCATCATAATTATTGAGAATATAGATTATGATTTATCACAATAAACGAATATAGATTATACTTCGACATAATTAAATAGAATAGATTATGTCTTGTCATAACGAAAGTCTATGGGATTAAAAGTTAAGGTATAGAGTTTAAAATTCACAGCATATAGATTAAGGTTAGAGTTTATAGTTAAAGTCTAAAAGTCATAGTTTAAAGTTACAGTATATTAAATGTTTATTATGTATTGATTATACTTGTGTATAATGAGTTGTACGTTTTAGCTTGTGCTTTTAGTATTAAACTCAAGTTATAGAATGATTTCCGTTTAAGGAATAAGAAGCATAATTGAACTAAGTTGCTAGAGGAATTAAAGGTTAACATAGTTGCTATATTAAGAGGATGACATAGTTTTATGCTTATGTCATATTACGCGCTTTATAGATAACATAGAATAAAGGATAGACAGGAACTGCGATTCTTGCAGTTGTAATGATAATCACTAAAGTTGTCACTGTGAGGTAACCCCTGCACATACACGTGATCTGGGCATCACTATAGGAGTCAATGCTAGGTAACCCCTGGTATACTCAGGGTCAATGCTAGGTGATCCCTGGTACACTCTTCTCGGATTAGCGAGGTAACCCCTCCATTTTCCTATCAGCGACATGTCATAGAGTGCAGTAGACGATAGAAGGAGTTACAGGATACCAAAGAGAAGTAAATGTTTGCAGAAATGGGAAGGGCTTTCGCGTTTTGCTTTCCATTATCTGTATTTATATTTTGGATATTCTGTTACAGTTTTTATTAAAGATTGAGTTAAAAGTTTAACCCATTGAGTGCTTTAGTACTCACGCCCAAAATATTTTCAAAATGTTTTCCACAGGTTGAGATGCTGGAGGTGATGGATCGATGTACTGTTGTGGGTTGATCATGCTTTGCTGTCTCGTTCAGACTAAATTATTGCTCATGAGTGTTGTTATGTGATACAATATTACTCCATTATTTTCCGCTTAAACTCTGATACAGTTTCTCCATAGTATGATTGCATGCTATGTTTTATTTTTGGGCTTATCTGAATTGTATTCTTTATTTGAATCATGATAAATAAAGTCTCATTTCTTTTTCATAGATCCAAGCATGTCTCTTTACAGTTTTCGACCTATGGATAGGTCATATTTGGTTGAGTCTTGGATTCTGTTTATTTTCCAGTTGACCTATGAATGAGTCTTAACTTGATTAATTGCTTCTGTCCTATGAATGGGACATAAAATAGTTTGTTTGCCTCTGACCTATTAATGGGTCTTAGTTGTTGTGTCCTATGAAGATGTCTTGTTTATTTGAGAAGTCAGAATCCTATTTATTAATTGTTGGATTCTACTTAAGTTCGATTGGCCTATAAATAGGCATTATTTTGACTTGATTAAATCAACTGACTTCGTTGATACGTTGAAAAACATGGATTTCTTCCAGTTACAGAGGTTATGCTGCCCAAATTTCTGGGGAATATAACATATTCTTGTTCTAAAGCCATTTCATTTAATTATTCTATATCATATTCCTTTTTAAATGACACCCCGTCCATCATTTATTTTCCTTTTGGGACCGGGATATTACGGAGGACCCTCCTGGATTTTGGATTATGTTACCTTTTTTCTTCTATTATTCCCGTAATATCTCCGTCTTAATCCTCAGGACCGGGGCATTACAGAAACTCATCTAGATTCTTAGTACATCATTAACATCCTAATATTTTTCATAAACATCTTCAGATCTTCATTAGCTTGCTCAATCTCATTTTTCTAATCATAGATGGCCTTTTGCAGAGTTGTTTCCTTATCCATTAGATGACTCTTTTCTTGCATTATAATCTACCGATTTTGTACAACAAGTTGTTTGTTGATTTCAACAACTTCCAGCCACTTGTTGAACATCTCTTGATAAGTGCTTTCAAGATCTATGTCACTGATTTCATCATTATCTGATTCCTGTTTGATGTCAAAAGGATAAGCAGAATGTCTTGTATGTTCACAGGTTCACTTCTGGCTATCACTCAAGCTAGCTGGCAGTACTCAACATGTTGAACAATCTCAGTTGTGGCACGATGCACAACAGTCTTCATCTCCAGCTCAATCCATACTCCTTACTTGAGCTGTCTTCAGGAAGTTCAGATCACGTTCATGTACATCTTTATGAACGTTGTCCAAAACAGTAGACATGCGCTTGGAAAAACCAAATACTTAAGTGATTATCCAATATCATACAGATGAATGACAATTAATCACTATGACAAGTGCAATGTAGAACACTTGATAAAAACTCATAGAGTACAGCATGACACTAATGATCCATTTTAACTGTGTCTCTCCGTTTGGTGTCAAGCATAGCACTAACATAGCAGAATTCCCAAATATTTTATTGTCCAAGTTCTAATCGGGAATCCTACTAGTTGTTTTATGCTATTGAGTTCATGGTCCTTCAATCCAGTTGTGAAAAGTTCCCATTTTTTGTTATTAACTTTCAGTCCTGTTGCAGGCTGAAATTCCTTAAGAGTGTCATAATCTGGACTGATCTGTAGTCACCCTCACCTCTCTCGTAAAGAGCATTATCTAGGTCAAATGATGCGTATAAGTTAATTTTTTGGGATATAATAAAAAAATCAAGAATGCAATGTGCATGTGTGCAAGTCTAATAATCAATGGGAGTTTCTATTTGCACCACTAAAATTACTCTTTTCACCACAAATGAAAAAAAATAAAAATAAAATAAATTGAAACTTACATAAATACCCTTTTAAGTTATTTTTTTATTAAATGAAAAAATAATAAAAAAAGAATAAAAAAAACTCCCACACTTTTATACTCCTCGAAATCCCACTGAACCCCACCCCGCCTACCAAGTACAGCTCCCGGTCCTCCTCTCCTACCAACCGGACAAACGTGAGCCCATCGGGGAGACCCACAGGTGGTGTCTCCCAATTGCCGGTCTCCAGACGGAAGCTCACAATGTGAAAAGACTCAGGGGTGGTGAAAAACAGGCCTCCATCGTAGAGAACGCCCTTCTGATGGTAGTTCTCGTTGAGGATCGGATTCAGAACTCCGAACTGTTGCCAGGTCTCAGCGGCGGAGTCGTAGACGAGGGCGTGGTTGGATGAACCCATGGAGGATAGCATGAAGAGCTTGTATCCATTCGTCGCGGAGACCACTAAACTGATCAGCTTGTAGTTGAAGGGGCACGTAGGGAACTTGACGCGGCGTAGGGAGTTGCTAAGGAGGTTGCACATGATGAAACAAGACAACCTCGAGGCCGAGAAGCAGAGGAGGCTGGCGGAGGATGCAACAAGCTGGGAAGACAACGATGGACACAACAGCATTGGCGGGAAAGGGAGCAGCATGTTGCACCAGAAGTTGACGGCGGTGTTGAAGAGGGGGCATCTATAGTGGAACTGCGGGTGGGAGAGGAGGAGAAAGGCGGCGATGGTGACGGGGAGTGGTGGGAGATGAAGTAGGGGGAGAAGATAAAAGGGTGGGGGGTCGGGGTGGGTGGCTGGGGGAAAGGTGGCTTCGGTGGTTGGGTCTGGGAGGGAGGGAGGATGGCGATGGGAGGTTGGATCTGGGAGGGAGGGAAGATGGCGAGGGGAGGGGTTTCAATTTATTTATTTTTTTTTAATTTTTTAAGTTATTGTGTTTTTTTCAAAATTATTTTGGTAAATCAAATATTTTTAAATTGAAGGGTATTAATGTAATTGTGCGTGGTGTAAAGAGTAAAATTAGTAGAGCATTGAGTAGGGGAAGTGCATAGAATAATTTTAATTGTGCAAATAGAAACTCTCATAATCAATACATAACTAAATTTCCAAATCATAACATACTTATATCAGTTTGATTTGTAACGTGTGAATTAAGCCCTTTCAAATTATCTAATAAGTATATACAAAATTAGGGAGTAAATGATATAATATTTTTTATATGAAGAATAATTTGCATGCACCACTTTTTATGCACATCAATATCAGACGGGCACGTGGCCCACACGCGCGGGTCCACACGCGGCACTTGTAGGCCACGAGCTTGCCTAGTGTTTTTTTTTTTTTTTTGTGGAAAATTTTTATACCCTAAAATAAAATTACTGAATCCTAAAAATAAAGTAAATTGATTTAAGTTAGTTGAAATAAATATAAATTTATACCCTAAAATAGAATTAATAAACCCTACAATAAAAGTGATTTTTTTTTTGAAATTCAGCGACTCGCGCAAGACACTTGCCCAATAGTAACACATGAGCCCGTGCATTGCGCTCGACAATAAATTTAATTTTTTGAAACAAATATAAATTGTAATTGAAAAATAAAAATCTAATTTTGAAATAAATATTTACCCTAAAATGGAATTAGTGAATCCTAAAATAAAAGTGAATTAATTTGATTTTTTTGAAATCCAACAACTCACGCAATGCACTCGCCTGACTCTAACACCTGAGCTCATACATTCCGCTCAACAATTGATTTTTCCAACTTAAATACAACCCATAATTGAGATTTATAAAACTTAAAAAAAAACACACACACACACACAAAATAAACCCCTAAAAACTCTATAAAAAAACCCTAAAACAATGATGAACCATAAAAAAAATCCTAAACTCATAATAAACTGTAAACATTAATTGGAATGGAAAAAAAATCACATAATTTGAACTAAATAAACTAGTATAAGATAACTAGGAGACCCTTACTTTTTAATGATACAGATGATAGGTTTCGAATTTTGAGTGATACTTTTTAATGTTACAATTAATACCGATTTGGACGAGTTTATTTTTTTTGCAGGTTGACCCGTCTAAAATAAAACTTATTAACAACTTGTGCATGAAAGTGTTTGTGTTTTTATATTATACTCCCTCCGTCCCGATTATATGGTCTCTTTTCTACTCGCACGTAGATTAAAAATATTTATGAAAACAAGAAACAAAAGCTAAACTTCCAACTTTAACCTTATTTAATGAAAATTAATAAAACTTAAATTTTAGCTCAACTTTAATGTATTAATTTTTTAAAACAAAGAAAATATACAATTAATGAGTGCAAATACAATGAATATCAATAGAATTGATCAAATTCAAGTACATGCAAATTAATTAAGTTGGTCAATTTTAATTAATGTTTCTCTTTTTTTGAAAAAATAACATTTAAGATTTATAACTTTCACAAACTTAAATGTTTAATTTTTTTAATTTCCAAAAACTAATAAGGGTATAATTGTACATTCTTATTACAAATAACACTACTTATAGTAATGTGACTATATAATCGGGACATCTCAAAATAGAAATATGGACTATATAATCGGGACAGAGGGAGTATCTTATAACGCAATAAATTAAATGACAAGAATTCTGCAAGTAATTTAATTACATAATCTCTATATTAAGTTTTGGTCAATTGATCCTATTATTGAAATTTGCACATAATAAATGTCGTATAAAATATGTCACTGAATATCATATCTAAATATTAATGAAGACAAAATTTAGCTTAGTCCGGAACGTTAAATTGGTAATGAGGGACCTAATTAATATCACTTGAGATCCTCTAATCTCAATTTATGTGCACTAACTGTGTATCAAACCTCAAAATTATTATTTTTTCATTTAGATAATATAATTCTTTAAAAAATTTAATTTTTAACAATAGATATTAATTATGATTAGTTATAATATGATAAATATTATTTTTATAAAAAAAACATTATTGACAATATGTATTTTTAAGGTTGACATATAAAGTTGGAACTAGAAGATCTCTACTCAATTAATATTCATATTTTGCAAGTCGGGCTCAATCACTGCATATCTATATATAGGCTATAGCACTAACCGACACATCTCATATAAATACAACGTATCAAATTCAATCCATACCAAAATTCGAAGTAAATTGACTCATGTATCTGTAATCAAATTTCACTTATAGATTAAAAAAAAAAAAAAAGCATTCGTGTTTGATTAATACATGGAAAACTATAATATATTAAGTAAATAAAAAGAATAAATGGGCCTGCAAGACCAGAGTAGTAAAACAATTCTGAACTTGTTCAATTCCACCTGATGCAACCCATCCTAGCTAGAGCTTCAGATCCACCCAAACCATGTGTATAAAACAACAGAGATCGTCAATATACACGTGGCATGTATTGAAAGTGCTTGTACACGAGACGACACGGCATTAGAAAGTGATTGCTATTTGTAGGGTTGAGGGCGCGGGGCTTCGAGGCGAAGGTAATCATACAAGACGCCGACGAATGGGTTGGAGCCACGTGCTTGCCTAAGATATATAGTGTTTCTTCCTTCGACAAGTTGAGATCCTGATATAGTCACATTGTAGAGCCTGTACAGTCCATGGATGCCGTGGCGAGCAATGGCATTGTCCTTGCCAATCATCCCCGTTGAAAAATGAGGGGGGAGACCATTGTGCCTGTTGATCCATACTTGTATTTCACCGAAGTTGGCAGATGCCAATGCAATCCTCATCGTGTAAATTCCTCTCCGAATTACATTTCTCGCGTTGAATACAATTTGCCATGTTGTTGGAACATAGTTTCTGTTCACATGTCTGCAAGCCAAAAATACAGTGGCAGTAATTATATGTTGTTAGTTAATCAGCGAGAGATTAATATGAATGCACATGTTACTGAAGAAGAAAAACTTGACCTGGTTACATGAGCAAAAAACCAGTGTTTGCTGTAATCGCTGACTCCAACGGTGTAAGTCAGATCTTGATCAGGATATAAATCTGTGTATCTGTTCCACAACCCATATTGCCTGTACCTGATCGAAAATTCAAAGTAATCTCATTAATTACTCCGAAAATCAAGTTTATCGAAGATATATATAGCTAGAGCTTACTTTTCCGTATGGTTAATGTATAGCCTGTTTACGAGACCGGGGTTTGGGTCAGGTACGTAGAATTCAGCTGCAGTACGATCGGGGATCCCGATTTCCCAGAGTGTTGGACCGTTTCTTGGTGGATAGTAGACAAGATCGTCGATTGGAAGTTGGCTGCCTGAAATTATTGGAAGGAGATCAAGATATATATCATCATGATATACAAAAATATAATCTCCATTATAGATATTTCAGAAATTAAGAAGCTAATTTTGATGTGTAGAGGTAATCGAAGACACACACATATATATATATATACCTGGTTGGATAATAATGTCACCGTGGTATTTGTAGTCTCCGATGAGGCCTGGCACCCAAGCATATAAGTTGTAAGTGCCTGGTCTCACACCTCTGATGCTGTAGTGGCCCATATTATCAGTTCTTGTCCAAAATTGATAGCCCTGCACTCAAAATCAGTAACATCAAACTAATTAATTAAGTTTGAACTAATTCAATAACTAAATTTCTTGAAATAATGAAATACACACACAAACGTTACAACATGCACCTTAGAGTCATATTGCCAAGATCCAACATCTCCAGGAGGAGCCAATCCCACATATGCTGATTGTGCTGGTGAGACTGCTCTTCCGGTATACATCTCGCGTACTAACATTCTACCACTGATTGCACCACGTTGATTGGCATGGGGGAAATCCCCTGACAATGGGAAATCATATGGCCATTTCCTGATTTCGTTTGCAGCCTGAGATGTAGAAAAGATCAACTGTAAATGACGATGTACGTTTTCAGCTTTTTATTATAAGGTTCGTGCCTTCAAGAAAATTAAATGACCTGTGTTTTAGCATCTTCCCAAATAGAATTACTGGTGGAACCAGAGTTGAGGTAGATGAAAACAGGGCCAAAAACCTTCTTCCACTGCTCTCCATTGCGTAATCTAATTCCAAAGTCCGTACCAGCATAATGCGAACTAAAAAATATCTGTTGATGAAATTAAAATGGATGATCTAATGCATGAATTAGTGAGTGACAGATATGTTTATGTTTAGTCGATCGAGTAGCTCACGGATAGTGAAGTAGTTCCAGCATGTGATGTGAGATCTTGCTTGACAGGGCCACCAGCTCGGAACTCATCACTAGGAGTTATCACCCAAAATCCAATGCTGGGATTATTAATGGAGCTGCTGCTATTAATCCACCCGTGTACGTGGTTATCCTTGTTTTCACACGAGTACTGATACTTGTCATCCACCTGCAGATTCATGTTTCATGTACCAACTTCATCAAAACATGCATATCATCACTACAACCTACTACTTTTTTAATTAATATATTATATTAATTGTATGTGGATCTTAATTTATAGTTTAATTAATTATACCTCTCCCCTGAGTTTTGGATTGGTAGGATTTGTTAAGAGAACAGCTTCCTTGTAAGCTAGATTATGGCCACTTTCCCTGTCCTTCTCTGATGGCATGATCCTTTTCTTATCGTCCGATATTACCATGTACTCAAACCTATATATAAATTTATCATGATCAGACCACCACATAATTATTTTCCAGTCTAATTAAAATCAAAATTCTAATTTACATCTCTTGGTTAAGCTTGAAGGCAATTCTTGCTTCGTCTACGTTTAGATCAGGCCATCCCGCGGGATGCTCGAAAGTTGCATACGAGTAGAAACCAGAAGATCCACGCAGGATAATATACCTTCATTTCAAATAAATATAATTAGTAATTACATTTATATATATATATATATGAAATACTTTAATTTTGCATTATTAATATAATTATTTGTTAAAATTATAAACAACCGCTTATCGATATTGAGAGGCACTTCTTCATCAAGGGAGCGTTGCCATGTCTTTATGAATGAAACTTCAACTTGATCATCTGTTTCTGCTATAACTCTGAAGCTCGTACAATGGACACTGCACGACGTCGTAGGAAAACATGCATCATATGATCATCAACCACTCGCATCATACAGATTAAATTAATACAAATTAAGTTGTTGAATCTAGCTAGCTAGAAATAATTAGATCGATCATAAACAATAACAACTCAATCGAGATGATGTTATATGATCTTACGTGTCGAAATGACTGGCGTTGCGATCTGGCCTACTCCACACAATGTCCCAGTAACTGCATTATATTAATGCCAAATTGAAATTCAGTCACACTCAAAAATAATTAAAGTGCTACTTTTTCTACTGAGTTTTGAAGCACTTGTTTCTACTCACCCTCTTCGCTCTTCTGCGTTGCGATATTCAAGAATATTGCTCACCCCTTTGTATCCGAGGCTACTCATCAACCCGGCTGGCTTCAACAATGTTAATTTAACAATGCCGTTATCTATCTCCACCTGCAACAAATTCAACATTTACAATTTCATCTCTTTATATATAAGTGTTTATTTGAACTTTATCTCTTTATGGTTATATTTTTAATCCATATTAAATTGTAAACTATATAACCACTTATAGACTTACATAATTGTCCGTTACATGGAGCTTGACTGGTGGTGATGACTCTTGATTGATCTGTGGAACCCACCTGCAGATATTTTATTGTTAAATATTAGGTACAATTAATGCATATTATAAATTAGCTAGAAAAGTTAAATTGTGTGTGCTTAAGTGTTTGAGTTGTGATGAACTTCTCCAAAAGTAGGGTCAACGTACGGTACAAATAGTTGATTACATAGTATATATGCTAATTCTACACCCAACAACTAGAAACTAAAAATAATTATAACTGTAGGAGATTGGTTATAATACATCCATACATACATATATATATATATATTTATGTATATATAATATAATATATATATATAGGTTTTTATTTATTGAATAAACAATAATAAAAAAAAAACCTGTATGCATGGAGGTTGGTAAGAAGGAAGAAGAAACATAGTAATATTACAGGCCACCGTAGAATTGATCGTCCTCGACCCTTCTCCATTAATCTAGCCACCTCTGAATGAACAACCTGCCACAAATCTTTATATATATCGAATTAAACTCAAACGAACTTCTGAGTGTAGCAATATAGTAGACGTCCTTTTCATGTTCTTTGACAATTGACTCAAAAAAAGAATACCTTGAAATTCACACCAAAAGAAAATAAACATTATCGTGTTTCATGACATACAAAACCAGTTATATTACGTAGCATAACAAATGCAGAGAATTAAATCTATTCACGCTGTTGAATATAGTTATGAAGAATCAACGAAAATAAGAAAAGAGTGCGCACCGCGTTGGGACAAGTTATTCAGAGCTATCTCACAAGCTGAGATTGGTGTATGAATTTGGTTGCTTCAACTTGCTCTTGCAAAGTTGATGATATATATATGGAGGCAGTTGGTTTAATTGTCGGGACAATTTGAAAAAAGAGATATCAAGAATCTGCAGTCCGATATATCTTTGAAAATTTCACAAATTCGAGTTTTACTAGGATTATGACATGCAGTTAGATATACTATTATTACATGGTTTAAACTTAATTTTTAAATACCTACAATATTGGTTCAAATTTTATGTTGCACTTCTTTGTGTTTCACTATCAAATTTATTATAATAATATTTATTATAAAATAAAAATTAATTATTATAATATAAAAAACTATAGTCAATATTTATCAATAAAATATTGATTTAAAAAATTATAAATTCTAATTATGAAATAATCAATCATAATAATATAACAAATATATCTTAGTGGTAATATATCTTAGTGGTAGTAGTATGGTAAACGAAATATCATAAAGACTAAAAGATTGGTTGACTTTTGATTGCATCTACTAGATCAGTACCGGTGTGGCATAATATATTGTATAAAAAATATATATGGTAAATTGCCTATTTGAATAAAGTGAGACAGCCGGTTTGGACTTTGGCATGCACCGTAAAGTTATTATTACAATATTATAGAATGCGTGATAATTATTTATATTAAATATTATTAATTTTAAATACTCAGCACTGAATTAGTAATTTATACAAAAATTCAATTTTATGTTTAAATCATATATGAGGCACAAGTATATTTTATAATTTTTAGGTATTTAACACTAATTTAAATTTTGAAATATAATAAAATATTATATCTGATCTTTAGATATCAATACATAACATTTGTAAAAGTTCAATTCTAATATATAGAATCTCTAATTAATAAATTACACTATATACTATTGAAAATCCGACATGGTATTAATACTTTTACAAGGAAAAATGAGACAAATTGTTATATTTATGGTTAAAAATATGTTTACGATTTAGTACAAATTTGCAACAGTACGACGTACTTTTTAAAGTGTTTGACTTTGATTTGGTTTTCATAATATGATTATCTTAAATCTCGTAAATAATATATATCTATATATATGACGTGCAAAAAATCAGTGTTTACTGTAATTGCTGACTCCAACGGTGTAAGTCAGATCTTGATCACGATATAAATCAGTGTATCTATTCCATAAACCATATTGCCTGTACCTGGAAATTAAAAATACTTTCATTAATTACTACAAAAATCAAGTTGATCGTGATAACTAAATATAATTAGCACTCAAATACAATAAGATGAACAATGAATAGAGCTTACTTTTCTGTATGGTTGATGTATAGCTTGTTTACGAGGCCGGGGGGCGGATCAGGTATGTAGAATTCAGCTGCAGTTCGATCGGGGATCCCGATTTCCCAGAGCGTTGGACCTTTTCTTGGTGGATACTGGATAGTAAACAAGATCGTCAATTCGAAATTGGGTGCCTGGAATTGAAGGAGAGAGATCATCATGATATACAAAAATCTGGATCCATTATAGATATTTCAGAAATTAAGAAGTTAAATATATATATACCTGGTTGGATGATAATGTTAGCGTTGTATTTGTAGTCTCCGATGAGGCCTGGCACCCAAGCATATAAGTTGTAAGTGTCTGGTCTTACCTCTTTGATGCTGAAGTGGCCCTTTTTATCAGTTTTTGTCCAAAATTGATAGCCCTGCACTCAACATCATTAATATTTAATACCAAACTAATTACTTAAGTTTAATAACTAAGTTTCTTGAAATATATACAACACCTTAGTGTCCTTTTGCCAAGATCCAACATCTCCAGGAGGAGCCAGTCCCACGTGTGCTGATTTTGCTGGTGAGATTCCTCTTTTGGTATACCTCTCGCGTACTAATAGACGACCACTAATTGCACCGCGTTCATTTCCATGTGGAAAATCTCATGACAATGGAAACTCATATGGCCATTTCTTGGTCTCTTCTGTAGTCTGATGATATATGTAAATCCAAAAAAGAAATAGTAGCTACTGTAAATTAACAATGTACCGCGTTTTAAATTAATGTAATGTAATCAAGCTGGTTAAATAAATAAATAACATGTCTCTTAGCATCTTCCCACAACCGTCTTCTTGGATTATTATCTGTGGAATTCGAGTTGAGGTAGATGAAAACAGGGTCAAACACTTTCTTCCACTGCTCTCCATTTCGTAATCTAATTCCAAAGTCTGTACCAGCATAATGCGCACTAAAAAACATCTGTCCATTATCACAAATCAATCTCAATTAGTCAGTCCATTACATATTGATAACATAACTATTTAACAATGTTTTATGGCCTCACACATAAGGAAATTGTGCCAATATGTGATGTGAGATCTTGCTTGACAGGGCCACCAGCTCAGAACTCATCGCTAGGTGTTATCACCCAAAATCCAATGCTCGCGTTTGAGCTAATCCACCCGCGTACGTGGTTATCCTTGTTCTCACACGAGTATTGATACTCAGTGGCGGATCCAGAAATAAATATTTGGGGGGGCGACATTATAGACTATGATAAAAAAAAATCCACGCAATCAAATAAACATAAAATAACAACATGATATGAAAAAAATCACAAATTTAAGTAAGATGGAATTGTATAAATATTTAGTACATTAGAAATGCTCTAAAAATTAACACTTTGTGAGATTGTAGTTGTGCTTGTTTGCGGAAGTGCCGACAACTGAAATCTGCATGTTTTCATTGATTGAAAACGTTGCAAGATCGGCTCGTTTTCAATTGTCAAAAACAAGTCCCTCTCAATAAACACAACTAAACTATCATTCATCCACTCATCTGCCATTCGATTGTGTAAATCAGTCTTCATAATCTTCATAGCAGAAAACACTCTCTCAACAGAAGCAGTAGCAATAGGTAACACCAACGCCAACTCGATCGTACGATAAACCAATGGAAAAACTAAACTCTTACCAGATTTAACCATTTCTTGAGCAAGACTTCCTAAGTTGGCAATTATAGAAAATTGAGGGTCACACCTAACATTAACAATGAAATTGCTAAGTTGTTGCGGAAGAAATAAACAATCGACTGTTGAGAAGTCCTCATGATAATGACGAGCAAGGCACATGAGTTGATCAATATTAAATCGCGAAAAAGAATCTCTCGGATCAAGACATGCGATGCAACGAATCAATTCAGTGTCAGCTTCTGAAAACCGATTATTTATCTCTTGGATAATCAAATCAACAACCTGACATTGAAAGAAAAATACAATTAACAACAATTATAAATTTCCAACAAATAAAATAAACAATATATTTAGAAATAATACCTAATAAAAAATCTGCACACGATAATAATGTAAATTAGTGAAGGCCTCTCTTTCATTCCTTTTATAACCACGCCGTGAAATATTGGCATCCATATCAATAGGATCAATGTTATTCAATTCACAAAATCCATCCACTTCTTCTAAAATTATTTTCCATCCATATTCTCTGAAGGTTTGTAATTGACATTTCACGGTGGCAATTAATGACATGGCTTGAATAATATTTTGCTCCCTTTGTTGTAAGGCAAAAGACAACTCGTGTGTGATTCCTAATAAATACTTCATCAAGTGTAGTACAAAAACAAACTCATAGCTAGCCATTTTATCAATCAAACCCCTTGCAGTACTTCTAGCTTCAGATAAAGTAGCATCATCACGTACATTTCGCAATACTTGTTCAATTGAAGGCCACAAAGAGTATAGACGAAGCAATGTAACATAATGCGAACCCCAACGAGTATCTCCAGGCCTTTTCAAAGTGGATTCCTGATTTTTACCACTTCCACTAACTCTTTCCCCAGCATTGAGTTCATTAATTATTCTTTCATGATCCAACATCCTGAGTTGATCTCTTCTTTTACAAGATGCTCCAGTCATATTCACTATCATGGATACATAAGAGAAAAAATCTTAAACCATATCATTTCCTTTAGCAACAGCAACAATAGTTAACTGGAGTTGGTGAGCAAAACAATGAACATACATTGCAAATGGATTTTCTTCCAAGATTAGGGATTTCAAGCCATTGAACTCACCTCGCATATTTGAAGCCCCATCATATCCTTGACCTCTCAATTTGGATAATGATAAACCATGTCGTGTGAACAAAGCATCAATAGAATCTTTCAAAGAATGTGAATTAGTGTCTTTCACATGCACGATAGCAAGAAAACGCTCAACCACACAACCTTTTTAGTTCACATATCTCAAAACAACTCCCATTTGCTCTTTCACTGAAACGTCTCGTGCTTCATCAACCAAAAGAGTAAAAAACTTGTCTCCAATATCATTGACTATAGCAAGTGTAATTTCTGAAGCACAAGCATGTGTTAGTTGCTTTTGAATTGAAGGTGCAAGCATTTGATTATTTCCAGGAGCATTTAGACCCATAACTTTGGAAACATCAGGACACCTCTCACAATACCAATGAACCATTTCAAGAAAATTGCCCTTATTTAAAGAACTAATTGACTCATCATGTCCACGGAAAGCCATTCCTTGTTGCAATAGAAAACGAGCTACATCCAACACTGCTGTTAAACAAGTACGATATGCAATATCCATCTCACGAATATTTGTTCGAAACATATTTGCCACACTATGTCTTTGATCTTGAAAAGACTCAAACTCAATTCTAGCATAGTTGTGACAACTATTCGGGGCCCCAACATGAGATTCACACTTTTCTGTTATCCTCTTCCAATTATTGAATCCAATTTTTGTAAAAGTTTCCAGTCCATATCGACCTCCTTTGTATGATTCTTTGAAAAGATAACACCAAAAACAAAATACCGCATCTTTTGATATGCTATGCTCCATCCATGTGAACTTTGTATACCATTCATCTCCAAAACATCTGTTATATTTACCAGATTTAGTTTTCGGATACTTATGACCGACTGGTTGGCAAGGACCCCTAGTCAAATACTCTCTTCGTACTTGATCTCGAATAGAAACATCAAATTTCTCAATTGGTTTTCTCAAACCCGGATCACTAATAATATCAATAGAATTCAGTTCTATTTGTACTCGAGGTTGTTTTTCCACCGACCCATTAGCAGTAGCACTAGGTCTAGGTACATGAGAAGCGGATGAGGAAGCACCCCCATTAGCTTTTGAAAAAAATCTCTCCATATTCTATTTCTAAATTAAAAAAATACACAAAATAAATTGATAAAATTATCATAATTCATAACAATCATCTTCAGACATCAATTATTCAATAAACATTTCTGCAAATTAACTTTTCTGCAAATTACATAATTTGCAAATTATTCAATAAACATTTCTGCAAATTACGTACAATTCTTTTTCATATTTCAAAATTATCATAATTCATAACAATCATATTCAATTATTTAAATCCCTAATTCTATTTCAAAATTATAATCCAATTATCCAATATTCCAAACATTTCCAACCCTAAGTTACACAATCTCAATTCTCATAGATAAAATAACTTACCTACTTGAGTGCTGACCGACGACCGGCCCCAGATGAAGAAGTGGAGAAGAGAAAGAGCTGCACTGCTCTGCTGCTGTCTGCCGGCGACCGTGAAAATGACGGAGAATTGGAGAAGAGCTGAAGAGGAAGACGGCCTGCTGCCTTTCGCCCCTTTCCTCTTTTTTTGAATTAATTTTGTTTAGGTAATAGTTAATTCAATAGATTGTGTATGGATAATGGAATAATGGAAGCCCATTTCTTCAAACTTAATGGAAGCCCATTTCTTCAAACGTCAATAATGAATAATGGAAGCCCACTAATAAATAAATAAAAATTGGGGGGGGGGGGGGCAAACTTAGTTTTTTATCTTAGAAAAAAAATTAAAAATACATACTTAAAAAAAATTGTTGGGGGGGGGAGGGGGGGCAACTGCCCCCCTAGCCCCGGCGTACATCCGCCAATGTTGATACTTGTCGTCCACCTAATTCATGTTAAAAAAAACATTTACACTTTTTGAAATTATAAAGCGCACGCTAGCTAGATCATATCGTATATAAATTTATCGATATTTTTCTAGTTTATATATATATATATATATATATATATATATATATATACATACCTCTCCTCTGAGTTGTGGATTACTAGAATGTGTTAAGACAACAGCTTCATGGTAATCAAGCCTCTGCCCTAGTTTCCTGCCCATCGCTGATGGCATGATCCTTTGTTTGTCATCTGATATGACCATGTAATGAAACCTAATTAAACACCATTTTAATTTATCATCACACTAAATTCATATATAAATATGGGGAACTACCCCTTCAAACAAAATAAAAAAATGACCCACCTACTTTAAAAAATGTTTATTTTACCCACAATTACCATAATACCCTTATATTATTATCTTCAAAAATAAATAAATAAAAAACAAAAGAAAGGAAAATTTTACTATCTCCCAGCTGTCTCCCTCCCCTCCTCACCTACCTATCTCCTTCTCTTCTTCCAAACCCATTTCCGCCCTCTGCAACTTCTAACAAATCTTGCAAATTCTCTCTCCAAATCTGTCACCCAATATCTTAAGTAAGAAAAGATTACAAAAACGTGAAGGAGCTAAAACACGAGGAGATGAGTTTGAAGAAGGTTTTGAAAAAAATGGCTAATGGAGATAGATTCAAAGAAGTTCTTGGACCAAACACATCAATTATAGGTCTAAATGAGTGACTTTATATTGAAATTATTATGAGTTAAGTTTTTTTTTAACTTTTAAGTGCGTAAAAAATTATTGAATAGAGGCTAGAATATATCGAAATCTCATTACATGTCGTGGTGAAGCTTGAAGGCAATTCTTGCTTCGTCTATGTTTAGATCAGGCCATCCTTCCAAATGCTCGAAAATTGAGTACGAGTAGAAACCAGAAGATCCACGCAGGATAGTATACCTTCAAATCATTTTGACATGATCGATCATACAACGTATTTAATTAGTTAAATGCAGAGTCCATACACAGAGGCAGGCGTACCTCTTATCGATATTGAGAGACACTTTTGTATCAAGAGACCGATGCCATGTCTTTGTGAATCAAACTTCAACTTGATCATCTGTTTCTGTTATAACTCTGAAGCTCGTATATTCAAGGCTGCGTTAATTTTACTGATTTAATTACTACATGCACGAATTAATACCAATTAAGTTGTTGAATCTAGTTAATTAGCTAGAAATAATTAGATCGATCATAAACAATGACTCGATCGAGATTATCTTACGTGTCGAAATGACTGGCATTGCGATCTGGCCTACTCCACACAATATCCCAGCAACTGCATTATATTAATGCCAAATTGAAATTCAGTCACACTCAAAAATAATTAAAGTCCTACCTTTTCTATTGAGTTTTGAAGCACTTGTTTCTACTCACCCTCTTCGCTCTTCTGTATTGCGATATTCAAGAATATTGCTCACCCCTTTGTATCCGAGGCTAGTCATCAACCCGGCCGACTTCAATAATGTTAATTTAACAATGTCGTTATCTATCTCCACCTGCAATAAATTCAACATTAACAATTTCATCTTGTGTATACATCTTAATTATGTTATGTTTTTTTTTAATATGAGTATAGTTGGAAAAATCTTGTTGTGTGTTTTCTAATAGTACCCTCAATTCACAGATTGACTATCAAACGGTGGAATAATTGGATGAATATTTTTTTGCGGCGAGAGTTTGCGGCATTGATGAAGACTCAAATTCGTGCTTTTTCCTTTATCTTTTTACACCATTTTTAAGTGTTTAGTATAGAGTCTAGTCTAGTTTTGGGGGTAAAGCTGATTGCAGGAGGCTGAGGGCACAAAACCACCACAATAGGCACAGACATGTGCTATTTATGCTGAGGGCACAAAGGATTGATTTGCCTGCCGAGGACCCAGTCAAAGTTGTTGCGAGAAATACGCAACAGAATCACGGGACAGTTCCTATATGCACGTGGAGGTGATGTGGCAGTCAGTTCCAAGTCTTGGGGAGGTCTAAGCACGTTGGGAAGGAAGTGGAGACATCAGAAAACTGCTGGAGACGCTAGGGTTTGTTGCTACCACTCCTAAAATCAAGGAAGAACATGGATCATGAAGATGAGGAAGTGGAGGAGTGCAAGAACCCCTGCGTGGGTGAAATCTAGGTTGCTTGAAGCCTTAATTCAGTTGCTATAAATACTTTTATCTGTTTTCATATCGGGGGGCGACGTTTTAGACAGGCGTACACACTCAATTTTCACCTCAAGATACAATTTACTGTTTTCATACTTAGTTTAGTTTCTAGATATTCTGTCTGCCTGAAGCTAGCGGTTTGCCCGCATAAAGGTAGTTCAGTTGTTTTGTTGGCAAAACTGGGGTTGGGCCCAGAAGTTAATCAAGTTATTTCCTTTCCAAGTAAGATGTCTTTTATCATTTCTTTTACTTTCGTTTCTATTTTTAGTGGCTAAGTATCCACTATTCAAGTCAAGGTAATGGTCTAATGGTAGAATATGTGCATGAGGTGATCGGACTTTAAAGCCTTAAGGGTTCACAATCTTAACTTTTTTTCACTTAGACATAGGTAAAGGGTGGTTGGAGATGAAAGCGCGCATTTCTGATTAACTGGTACTAGTGTTAGTTACGTGGGAGTGTATAGGTGACCCATGCCTCGATACCCGTATAGTAACAAGTCCGGGGGTGACAGCCTTGGTAGTTGAGATTGAGTAGTATATGCAGACACAAGACCGTGTCAAACCTACTAGAATCGGGTTGCTTTTGCCCTCAAAGCTGCTATGCTTGCAAAACCTTTGTGTGATTCTCTCCTTAGGTTTCTGTGTAGTTAGGTCCCTAGGTGCCGATCGTATCATCTAGACGATATAATGTAAGAAGTGATTGGGGAGTGGCCGATCGTATCCATTTCCTATAACCGGTTAACCCTCAAAGTCACAATTACCCATATTTGGCCATAGGGATTCGGTTTTTGACCTTTCTGCTAATGTGGGCACAACGGGTAGTAGTGGTAATTACATGTGTTTTGCCCGGGATTGCACATACCTACCGAATGACTTGATGCTTTGACTTGAACACTTTTATTATTGATATTTTCTCTTGTGATTTCCTTTTCAGCATTTAGTTAGTTTAAGTTTATTAGCAAGGTTTTTAGAGTGACACTGAAGATCCAAACCAAAACTAAGGAAAGACAGAAGGTTATAAACACTCCTCGTGGGATTGACATCCGTCTTCACCAGCTATACTAGCCGTTGAGGGCAGATTAAGCATTTGTGGATGATTTGCCCGCAAGTGTATTTTGCACACTAAAATGACGGTGTGCCAGGCATCAATTACTATCTGGTTGTAGTGTAAATACCAATGACCACAGACAGAAGAATTTAGCCTAAAATTACAGTCTATTTAAGCAATGTCCATATGTCTATTTGATACATTTTTAATAGTGGAGGAGGAAGTCATTATTTGATATATTATTAGGACATCTCTCGTGTTGTATTCAGTTTTTAGGTACAAATTATTGAACATCACTGCAATATCAAAAATTTCTAAACTCATTAAATTGTTACCCAAATCTCCCCAATGCATCCAGGTACCATTAATAATTTTTCCAGGCCCACTATTATATTATACTCCATCCGTTTTCATTTAAATGTCATTTTGGATGAATGCACACAAATTAATAAATTAATTAAATCACCTAATACACACTTGTGTGAATGTATTAAATGAGTTAAATATAGATGTTTAAATGCATTAAATGAGGGCAAATATGTAAAAAATGTGAACTTTTTGTCACGAATTTGTAGAATGACATTTTTTTTGTAACAAAATTAATTAAAAGCTCTATTATAATTTTCAGAAATGGAGGGGGGGTTATATTTTATTTAATTTGCTAGAATGATATTTATTCAGAAACGGAGGGAGTACATTTTATTTACAATTTTTATTTAGTAAAAGTTTTATTATAATTTTCATTATATAATTACATTAATAATTAAAATAATAAAAAATATTGTTTAATACATTTATTTATTAAATAATTTCTTTAAAAAATTAAATTTTAGCAACGACAAATTTTTAACAATTAATTCATAATTATAGTTAAATCATCTATATATATTTAACCATCCATCTTTTATATATTTTAAATAATCATTTGAGAAATTAATTTTTTTTTTCATAAAAGGTTTGTACGAACGAAACACGAAAAAAAAAGAAATGAAAAAGTAGAGAAAAGTATGTGAATTGGAAAAAGGTGAAAAAGCTGGAGAGTGGGTCATTTTTTTTTTTTAATTGCTACCTGTTAGCAAAATTGCTACAAATAAAATTTTGGCCAAATGCTACACTATCTCCACATTCCAAATGCTACATCTACAGTGGGTAATATTTTATGCCACATACATAATATGATTGTTACTTCTCGGTTGAGGCCCTTAGGGAGTGATTTGAGACCCAAAATAGTTTTAGTTGGATGACACGTTGGTATGAATATAGGTGTTTGTTCGAACTTTATCACTTTATGGTTAGATTTTTATTCAATATATATTAAATTTTAATTTGCAACATAAATTGTAAATTAACTTTTACTTCTAGACTTACGTAATTGTCCAGTATATGGAGCTTGACTGGAGGTGATGACTCTTGATTGGTTTGTGGAACCAACCTGCAGATATTTTATTGTTAAATATAAGGTACAATTAATTGATGCATATTATTTAGTGTTATTATATAAAAATGGACAAAATTATTGTGAAAAAGGGAAAAAGAGACAAGTTTTAGTGTATAGGGGAAAAATAGACAATTTGTATAAAATTGACTTTTCAACTTTGATCCATTTTGCTAAAAAAGGCACTTGTTAAAGTGTCCTAATTGGTGTTTGGATGGTATTTCTTTGTTTTAATCCTATTTTGCCACTTTACCTGAAAATGGTATCAGAGCCTAGGTAATTTTATTTTGGAATAATATTTTATTTATTATTAAAAGTAATATCCTAACGGAGGAGACACCCAGAAAGTATGGATCCGAACATTTGTTCGAGATGTTTTTATTTCAGAAGGTACCTTCAAATTTTGAAGGAACTGGAGAAAAGTCACAAGAAGAGGCTATCCTACTGGGAAGCCCAATACGAAGAGAGATTCTTATCGGAGTCAAGCCTGGAGGAAATAAAGCAGTGTATTTCCCAAAGACAAGCTCAAATGAACTTGTTAATGGTGAATAATCTGCTACAATGCGATTTAATGAACCATCAACAAAGGGCACACCAAAACAATGGTTGATGGAACAAAGAAACTACGAGATAACTCCCAGATTCAAAGAGATCGTGGCAGACACATCTAAAATCTCGGAGGATTTACGAGAGATCCAGAAGACGGTACAAAATTACGAAAATCACAAGTATGGAGTACCACAAGAAGTAAGGCGAATTTCAATAAAACAAGATGAAATTCTAACCATCTTGTAGAAATTCAAAAGAAGATCCAGACACTAGAATTAAATTAGACATGTTCTAGTAGAAGGAACCCATCAACTTTGGCAAAGTGAATTTCACACCAAAGTCCAAAGAAGAACCCAAGAAATCGAAGGACGAAAGGATTTGCCAATTATTAAGACAAATCAAAGAATGACGTCCCTCAAAAGGATAGGATTGGAAGATCTATAAGAATTGGCAGAGTCATTTGTCAATATGAAGATGGTAGATCTGAAGATGAATATAGGAGAGGGAGCTTTAATCCCTCGTGGATACCATCAGGTACCCCCGGAACAACAAGTGCCGCAAGTGCCACCAGCCCAACAGCAACAGGAAGGAGGCCCAGTACAAGATGTTCTCATGAGAGCCCGCGAGGACTTCCATGTTAGAGATCAACACAGGAGAGAGAGGCACAATATGAACAATCTTACGGGAACTAGGGTGAGGAAACAAATCCCTAAGTTCCGAGATACGCCTCTCGGAAAAATGAGCCTTGATCCCATACATCCGTATGGACTCATGCTCAATATCGACGATATTGACTTCAAGGACATCGATATGATTATTGATGATTGGTCATCATCGATGAGAATAGCAGCAGGAACGTTGGATCTAGAAAAGGAGGGATTCATCAAGATGTTGGAGATGAGTTTGTTGGGTGTAGCCAAAACGTTATGGTCAAGAGTTGCACTAGCAGTCAAAGAAGAAACCTTAGAGCCAGCCTCATACACAGAGATCGTGGATAGAATGGCTTTCTGGTTTAAGCTCAACTTTTTGGGAGCAGATAATTTCGGAAATGCAGATTCTGAAAAAAGGAAGAATTATTCTCAGGCTATTTTAAACTTGAGACTAAACAACATGGAGAAGTAGTCAATTGACCAATTATTCAAGTTATACCACATCTACCAATAGAATTCAGATGTGGATGAAAAGTTATGTGTGGAGATTTTCTTCACAAAGTTCCCGAGTCCCTAGAAAGAAATGTTTATTAGAGAATACATTCCAGGAGATCCTGAAAATGTTGGAAGGAGGATGTCTTTTGTCAAACAAAAGCTAGCTGAATGGTACAGACAAACCATTCTGCAAAAGAGTTACAAGAGGTTAAAGAGGATGAATAAATATTCCCCTCTTGACTGCACAGCCAATGATCTGCCAACCATCATTGGAGAAGAATCACAAAGGCTATGGAAGAAAAAGAAACATAGAGTTCATCCTTATGCCAAAGAAGGATTCTCAAGAAAAAGGACCTGGAAACCTAGGAGCAGATGAACCAGGCAAAAGGCCAGATTTTACAAATCGGGACAAAGAAGGGGTCCTTCCAGAGATAGGACATCACAGAGTTCATCAAGTCGTACTCCCGCAAGAAATAATTTCAGAAGAGCCCATACAAGGGCAAATGAAAGTTTTAAAGATTGCAACTGCTGGACTTGCGGTGCAAGAGGACATATCTCGATAGATTGTCCGGAAAAGAGAAGAGTTAAAAGCTTCGAAGGTGCACCAGACATCGAAGAAGTGGTTTACTATCAAGACTTGGTACAAGTCTACCAATTTGAGGATATACCCTCAGATGAGAGTATATACGAAGAAGAAGAAGAAGAAGAAGAAGAAGAAGAAGTCTATAGCGACAAAAGTATTAATGGGAGATCAGACTCTGAATCAGACTGGAGCGGAGGTCTTCCATCAAGAGCAAGTGGACGAAACTGGATATTCCAGTCAAACCACTATCTCACAAAGCATAATTGACAAAATCATGAACAAGAGCCTTAATATCCAAAGATATCAAGGCTTTTCAGCTGGACAGATTGATCAATTGGTCCACAATTTTAGTCTGAAAAGCAGGAAGCACAATGTAATCTATAAGATTACCAGAAGAGAAATGTCGCTTCCTATAGAGCTTACAGGGAATCAAGTGGAGCTACAACTGATTCCATATAATGAAGTTCAAGAAGAGCTGGGAAGGATGAGGCCAGAGGTAAAGGATACCATATCCTGGATCCACATCGGGGCTGTCCAGATAGTGCTCAAATCCGCACTACCCACAGGTGTTGATACGCCCGTTGATATTGCAATATGCGATAAGCGTATCAGAAATCACAGAGATTCCTTGTTAGGAACTATATCGGGAAATCTCTATGACAAGCATATTATAGGGGTAATCTATCCAAGAATATCCTATAATCTGAAAGATAGAGATTTCAGTCAAGCCCTGACGCTGTACCAAGACTTCAAAAGAAAGGATATCAGCTACGAGGGAAATCGACCGTTTTCTTTAACATATCAGGTGTCTTATGCGCTTTCCAATTCACACCACACAGATTTATTTCTGGGAAAGCAGTTCATCGAGATACCGGATGTGTTCTCAAAGGTAGCACAGGTAATCCATCCAGACAGATCAGAAATGCCGCTACCAACAGAGATAAACATTCGAGTGGGAGACAAACCATTGTTAAAATACAATGAGAGTCTCAAGTTGGAAGGCAAAAGATTGTCATTCCAAGGAGATAGAATTATGACAGAGCCATGGACTCAGTCCTCAAGGGGAAGCTTCCAAGGAGATCTCAGGCGACCAAGGCAAGTTAAAATAAAAATCAAATGCCCAGAAGGTTGGAGAGAGGTCGACACAAGATTCGACAGTATAAGATGGGAAAATAATTTCCCTTGTGATGTCTTGTACTACTTACAGCAACCAGAAGTTGGCCACTATAAGGGAACTCTCGATATAGAGGCTATGACAATGGAGGTACTGTTCGATATTTTATTTTCACCTAAACTGCAAGTGTACAGCGAGGCTAATAGCACAATGGTGAACAATGTCGATTCCACAGAGACTCGATATCTAATCACTAGTTATTCTATTTATTGTACGACTGTTATCTAAACTGACAAGATTATGAGTGTGAAATTAACTAAACTAACCAAATAAAATGAATAAAATCACCACAAGCATAAAACAGAAGAAAATAACAGGTAAAATTATCAGGAAAGAAAACGCATTCTAGGATTGTTTAATCATCAACTACTTCACCTGTTTAACTAACACAATTTCAAGTCTATATTCAGATTCAAATCACCCTAAAGCAACCACACAATTATATACATTCCCTTCTCAGAGTAATGTAAATGTTGATTACAGATTAAATAATAATGTCTCCATTGATTATCCAATATGCAACTCCAAAATGATCAATAGGTCAAAAGCTCTCTTAAAAAATCTCAACTCTCTCGAGTACTATCAATTATCAAGTTAATTATTCCGAATCTCGTGCTAAAACGCATCTTTCGAATTATGAATTAACACCACTGATTGCATCAACTAATGGCCAATTAATCGACACAGCATCCAAAACAAGAATAATTAAAGCATGAAAAGAATCATAGACAAGAAAATTCCCTTGATTAACTGGTTTCATAATTGAGTCATAAACAACCTTAGAATACCAGGGTTTAGTTATCCATGATCAAACCGATAAATAAACATCCAATCCAAAAATCCATAGAATGACAAGAATAAAAATAAACAAAACCCGGAAGGTTAAATCTGCCTCTAATCTTGTCAGGGAACACACTCTGAACCATCAAGTCAACCCAGCACCTCTGAGGTTAAAGTGGGAGAGATTAATCTTAGACCCATGACGGGTACCGCTAAGATTAATACTAACAAGTCTGAAGCTTCATCTTGGCAGGTTTATCAAGCTAACTGGGAGAAGCTCTATACTAGACAGGGAATCAATTCGTCTAAAACAAAGGTTGATATCTCTAGAAAGTACCCAAGGGTGTGGGTGTTACCAGGAACCAATCCACACGAAGTCAAGCAATGGTATGACTTTGGGGCATTAGCTTCAATTCAGACCATGTCACTAGGCTTCCCAGAAATCAAGTGTCTACCAAAGTGGATACAGGAAGCCGTGCAAGAGTCTTTGGCTAACAATGATATGCTCAGCCGAGGAGATGTTCTTAAGCTATACTTCATCAGTGCTGCTCCGGAACCAGTAGAGAAAGGAAATCATGAGGCCTTTCACTACATAAGGCTTCAAAGGCCAGATTCCAGAAAATGGGGTGATATCAGAACCTCATCTGAAAAAATCCCACTAATCGCCTCCATTACAGAAGATCAAATATCGACTAGGCGAGCATGGGGATTATGGGTCTGTCTCACTGAGATGGACAAAGTCAAGTTCCCATTCAAGTTTTTCCACAATTCTGCGAATGGGTCATTCCTGTTAAATACCATGACAGGGAGAACAACGAGATTTGCTGAGGATCTGTTCGAGAAGAAAAGGTCCTTGATATGGGAAAGCAAGCTTGCTATGGGCAAAGAAACCCATCGCAAGTACTGCAACATGGCTCATTTTGGGCAATGGGATAATCGAGTATGCTCGGATTACCAGAACTAGAAGGAGCCAGAGTTCGGAAAAGGGTTCCGTCTAAGGATGGAACGAAAGCGAGCTAGGGAGGATAAGCATCCAATGCCGAAAACAAGGATGCCAAGAGCCCCATGAAAAAAGTAGTTGTCCGACAAGGGAAAGTGGAGACATGTGATCACAGATCATGTAACCCAAAAGAAGAGGCCACTAGCACCAAATGACAGAAGCTGAGTGGTCCAACACAAGAGGCACATGGTGCCATTATTTGTGGATACCTCCACCCACAACCACTCTTCACTTGAGGATAAAGGAACCAGGCCCGACCATTAATTCAAAAGAGAGTGTCGGCAGAAGGGGCCACTCACATAAATTGCAGAGCTAAATAATGGAGTTGGTGAAGTAGAAGGATCCCCCTTCTATAAAACAAGAAACTGAAGGAAGAGAGAGACATCGATCATTTTCTTAGCTTTCTTCCAATAAATTGTAATATTGATAATATTTTGAGTGTTGTATGAGAGTT
The DNA here is from genome assembly GCA_026008535.1 of Perilla frutescens. Classification (NCBI taxonomy): domain Eukaryota; kingdom Viridiplantae; phylum Streptophyta; class Magnoliopsida; order Lamiales; family Lamiaceae; genus Perilla; species Perilla frutescens. The sequence goes on along the minus strand of BRKX01000014.1, from coordinate 30,219,579 downwards.
GCGAGCCCAGCTACCATAAGTAGCTAAACAAGTTTGTCTCATCCCAAAAGGAGATTTACTTAATATAATAAATATCTTATTATTCCTAAATAAAATCAAGGCTTTTGCTCATCACTTATGTTTACCATATATATATTTTTCTATAAACCAAAGGAGTACTCTACACCCCGTGTAGGAAACGAACGAGGGTTGTGCTGTGTATTGCTGAAGAAGTTCATGTCTGGAAACCATAGGTTGCGATCGTGTGGTTTGGCAAGGCCTATAAAAATATGACGGATTATCCGGCAACATTCCGGTCAAAAAGGTAAGAATTTGGTTTATAGTTCAATGTATTTGATTTACGGAAGCATGATGGGCCTGATATGGTCGTAATGGACTATTTCCATTTGATTATGAAAGTGGCATATTATGATGAATAGTAAAGAAACTCACTTAAGGGCATACTAGTCATTTATCACTCAAATTGCCTACAAAACTACTATGTTTTAAATATTGTCTCTTTTTCTCAATCCTTATTTACTTTTGTCTATATATAAGTTTGCCCCTATTATTTACTAGTTGTAATGAACTTCTCCACGAGTAGGGTCAACTGTAGAAATAGTTGACCTACACCGTATATAAATGTTAATTCTACACCCAACAGCTACAATTAAGGCTTATAGTTTGCAGGTTTATTAATTCTAACTAAGGTGAACTAAAACGGTGTCATGATTGTAAATATAAAAAATTCCCAACAAAGTGATATTTACAAACTTTTTAAAAATTCTTAAAAATTTTATGTACTCGTAACTTGCTTATTTTTAATTCAATTTTATGCAAATAATATATAAAATACAATTTTTTTTCATGTTCTATCATTTAAAATTTATATTGCATATGTTTGCTCGAATAAATAGATGATATATATATATATATAGGGAATGGATTAAATAAGACATTTTTCCTTGTGTGGTAATTAGGACTCCATCTCAACCATCTAATTTGATGATCTAATGGTTGAGATTTAATGTAAAAGATCGTGGCAATTTCCTAAATAATATGGTAAAAAATAAAGGAAGACTATTGTAAAAAAATTAGGGGTGGTTATAATGCAAATCAATTCTAGTGTAAGAACTAGGAACTCATCTCACACCATACAATCAATAAAGATCTATGGCCTAGATTTGATTAAAAGAGGTGGTGGCAATTCTGTAATATTTGAAAAAAAAAAATCGCGCAAGGTTATTAACATAATTTGGTAATTCTTATAAAAATCGCGGAGAATTTTATAACATATCGTCATGTTAACGAAATATTATGGTATAATACCCTAGAATTTTAAAACTATAGTCAACATTTATCAACAAAATATTGAATTAAAAAATTATAAATTCTAATTATGAAATAATTAATTATAATAATATAACAAATATATCTCAGTGGTAGTAGTATGGTAAACGAAATATCATAAAGACTAAAAGATTGGTTGACTTTTGATTGCATCTACTGGATCAGTACCGGTGTGGCATAATATATTGTATAAAAAATATATATGGTAAATTGCCTATTTGAATAAAGTGAGACAGCCGGTTTGGACTTTGGCATGCACCGTAAAGTTATTATTACAATATTATAGAATGCGTGATAATTATTTATATTAAATATTATTAATTTTAAATACTCAACACTGAATTAGTAATTTATACAAAAATTCAATTTTATGTTTAAATCATATATGAGGCACAAGTATATTTTATAATTTTTAGGTATTTAACACTAATTTAAATTTTGAAATATAATAAAATATTATATCTGATCTTTAGATATCAACACATAACATTTGTAAAAGTTCAATTCTAATATATAGAATCTCTAATTAATAAATTACATTATATACTATTGAAAATCCGGCATAGTATTAATACTTTTACAAGGAAAAATGAGACAAATTGTTATATTTATGGTTAAAAATATGTTTACGATTAAGTACAAATTTGCAACAGTACGACGTACTTTTTAAAGTGTTTGACTTTGATTTGGTTTTCATAATATGATTATCTTAAATCTCGTAAAGAATATATATCTATATATATGACATTCATAAAAATTAGATATATCATCAATATATAATGTTATATATATATATGGACGCGTGTGTTTGAGATATAAAATATTATAATATACAGTACATGCATGTTAATAGTGATCATAAGGAGATAGTAGTATATTAAAATACATAGATTACATGATACTGATGGAGTAGTGATTTTCAGCCAGATTCTGGCTAGCCAAAATCTTTTATTATTTTTAATAATTAATTAAATTAATTAATAAAATACTAATTATTCAATAAATTTATATTGATGCCCTCCATAATAATTAGGGTAACTCTATAGGCGCTTCAATTCAGAAGAAATCGAAGATGGAAAAAAATAAAGAAGTGAAGAAAAGAAAGAAGATGAAACTGCGCCCCTTTCTTTCGATCCGCTTCTGGAGTGATTTTAATAATTAATTACAAATCACTAATTTCATGACAGAAGGATAATATAGTAAAAACATAACATTTAATAATTAACATAATTAATTTATTAATAATACAGTTTTATTAATCATCAAAAAATTAAATTCTGGCTAACCAGAATCTGACTGGCTAGTATTATTCATACTGATAAATGATGATTGTATATATGTTTATCTCGTTTGTTATATATATAGTGAAATCCATATGTATATGAATATAAATAGTACTAGTATTTCACCAATGCAATGCACAAATAATAATAATTATTATTTTTTAAAATTTGTAATATTATGATTTTTTTTGAATTTTATATGGTGTGCTTAATTTTTAAAATTAATAAAATGATATGCACATGTGTTAATTAATTAGATAAGAAGACCAATTTTGTGTAGTTACGACAAACAAAAAGAAAATTAAATTTTAGGAACTAAATAAAAATTCCTGTTAGAAATATCAAATTGAAATATTTCAAACGGCACAATTTTATAAAAAGCAATGTATAATTGTCCAAAATCAAAGAACATTTGATTTCTTTGAATATATGATATGCACGTGTGTTTATTAATTAGATAAGGAAACCAATTTTGTGTAGTTTCAACAAACAAAAAGAAAATTAAATTTTAGGAACTAAATAAAAATTCCTGTTAGAAATATCGAATTGAAATATTTCAAATGGCACAATTTTATAAAAAGCAATGTATAATTGTCCAAAATCAAAGAACATTTGATTTCTTTGAATATATGATAGGTATAATATAATTATTTAATTATTTTAAATGATGAAATTGAAATAGAAAAATAAATTACTATTATTATTATTATTATTATTATTATTATTATTATTATTATTATTATTATTATTATTATAGTGCAATATAAATAAAATTTATTTTTTTATGCAACAAATGTACAGTACTATACAAATCATCCACCAATGCATAAAAAATAAAATAAAATAAAAAATATTATAAATCTCAAATTTCCAAGTAAAAAATAATAAATAAGATTGCAATAATATGTTACTACCTCCGTTTCATAATGTTTGTTGTTTAAGGTTTTTTTTTTTAGTTTCAAAATGTTTGTTGTTTTATATAATTTGACATCCTATCTCCCAATTTTCACCCTCTCAAATCCTACAAGATTTTTCGAGTCTAACTTACCTATAATATATGAAGAGAGAAAAATATATAGAGAGAGAAAATATTGTTATTTTTTAGGAAAATATAAATGAATTAGATTTTATGGCATATATAAGGGATGGGTATATTTGTCCACAAAATTAATTCTTAATTCTAGATAAAAAAAACAAAACAACAAACATTATGAAACGGAGGTAGTAAAATACAACGATTATAATGTAAACCATCATGGAAAATGCAAAAAAAGAAGAAGAAAAATTTACAACAATAAATGTCACTACTGTTGTCTATTTACTCAAAATTGTTGTCCATTCATTCAAAACTGTTGTCTATTAACTCATAACCGTTGTCTATTATATACAAAGTGTTGTCTAAAATACAATTATTAAATCATATGATAGACAACGGTTTATAGCATAACTATTGTCTATCACACGATTTTGCCTTAATATTTGTATAGATACCGTTGATGTTGAGAGAGAGAGAGAGATGGAACAACATGGAACATCAAAAGTGAATTAGATTTACTCTTATATATCTGAAATAAAAATACTATTATTCCTTTCTGGAATAAAAAATAAATAAATAAATATTATCCTAATTAGTTGAATTGTATATCATATATGAACAATATGAGATGACAATGGGAGTGGGTTGGAATGGAATGTAATGATCTAAGTGTAGAGTTAAGGAGGAGGGGCTTCGAATCGAATGTAATCATACATAACGCCGAAGAATGGGTTGGAGGGTCGTGATTGGGTGAGATATATAGTGTTTGTTCCTTCCTTTAGTTGAGATCCTGATATAGTCACATTGTATAACCTGTAGAGGCCGTGAATCCCATGCCTAGCAATGGCGTTGTCCCTACCGATCCTTCCCGTCGAGAAAAGAGGAGGCTGCTTCCTCTTCTTATTCATTTCTACTTTTATTTCACCAAAGCTCGCAGATGCCAATGCAATCCTCAGCGTGTACCTTCCTCTCCGAATCACGTTTCTTGCGTTGAATACAATTCTCCATGTTGTAGCAACATACCTTCTGTTCACGTGCCTGCACCACCAAATCCAATTCATTATACTCACACATATATTCATGATTACTCGATCGATCATCATTTTTTATTACATTTCAAATGTAGTTGCTCTGCCTCTGTACGTGTGTATAGACTGCAGATATATACATACCTGTTTACATGGGCAAAAAACCAGTGTTTTCTATAATCGCTGACTCCAACAGTGTAAGTCAGATCTTGATCAGGATATAAATCTGTGTATCTGTTCCACAACCCATATTGCCTGTACCTGATCGAAAATTCAAAATAATCTCATTAATTAGTTACTCCGAACATCAAGTTTATTGAAGATATATATAGCTAGGGCTTACTTTTCTGTATGGTTGATGTATAGCCTGTTTACAAGGCCAGGGGGGGGATCAGGTATGTAGAACTCAGCTGCAGTACGATCGGGGATCCCGATTTCCCAGAGCGTTGGACCCTTTCTTGGTGGATACTAAACAAGATCACCAATTCTAACTTGGTTGCCTGGTTGGATGATAATGTCACCGTGGTATTTGTAGTCTCCCATGACACCCGCCACCCAACCATACAAGTTGTATCTACCAGGTCTCACCCCTCTTATGCTGAAGTGCCCCTTTTTATCAGTTTTTGTCCAAAATTGATAGCCCTGCAAATTAATTAGCAGATGATGATGATCAAATGAACTAACAGAGTCCCATGATATAAATATATGTGTGTGTGTGTTATTTAAATTTATGTACCTTAGTGTCCTCTTGCCAAGATCCAACATCTCCAGGAGTAGCCAATCCCACATATGCTGATTTTGCTGCTGTGATTGCTCTTCCGGTATACCTCTCTCGTACTAATAATCTACCAGTGATTGCACCACGTTCCTTGGCACGAGGGAAATCTCCTGACAATGGGAAATCATATGGCCATTTCTTGGTCTCTTCTGCAGTCTGATGATATATGTAAATTTAGAAAAGAAAAAAAAAAAGTACTAGCTACTGTGAATAATTAACAATGTACGACATTTTAAATGTAATTCAAGGTTGGGACGTAATGGTTAGCTCAATAAATAACCTGTCTCTTAGCGTCTTCCCACAGTCGTCTTCTTGGATTATTATCTGTGGAATCCGAGTTGAGGTAGATGAAAACAGGGCCAAACACCTTCTTCCACTGCTCTCCATTTCGTAATCTAACTCCAAAGCTCGGACCAGCATAATGCGCACTAAAAAACGTCTGTCCATCATCATAAAAAATCATTCTCAGTCAGTCACTCCATCACAGATTGAGTAACATAACTATTTAAGAATGTTATTTTTTGGACTCACAGATAAGGAAGTTGTGCCAGCGTGCGATGTGAGATCTTGCTTCACAGGGCCACCAGCTCGGAACTCATCACTAGGCGTTATCACCCAAAATCCAATGCTCGGGTCCGAGCTAATCCACCCGTGTACATGGTTATCCTTGTTCTCACACGAGTACTGATACTTGTCGTCCACCTACAATCCCATGTACAATTTGTTTTGAGATTATAAAACGCACACTAGCTAGATCATACATGAATTTATCGATATTTTTCTAGTTTATATATATACCTCTCCTCTGAGTCGTGGATTGCTCGGATGTGTTAACAGAACAGCTTCCTGGTAATCAAGCCTATCCCCTACTCTCCTGTCCCTCTCTGATGGCATGATCCTTTGCTTGTCATCCGATATTACCATGTAATGAAACCTAATTAAACGTACACAATTTTAATTTATCATCACACTAAATTATTCAACAGAGGCTAGAATATATCGAAATCTCATTACATGTCTTGGTGAAGCTTGAAGGCAATTCTTGCTTCGTCTATGTTTAGATCAGGCCAGCCTTCCAAATGCTCGAAAATTGAGTACGAATAGAAACCAGAAGATCCACGCAGGATAATATACCTTCAAATCATTTTGACATGATCGATCATAATAATAATAATAATAATAATAATAATAATAAATGGAGAGTCCATAAACAGAGGCAGGCGCACCTCTTATCGATATTGAGAGGCACTTCTATATCAAGAGACCGATGCCATGTCTTTGTGAATGAAACTTCAACTTGATCATCTGTTTCTGCTATAACTCTGAAGCTCGTACATTCAAGGCTGCGTTAATTTTACTGATTTAATTAATACATACACGAATTAATACCAATTAAGTTGTTGAATCTAGCTAGTTAATTAGCTAGAAATAATTAGATCGATCATAAACAACGACTCGATCAAGATTATCTTACGTGTTGAAATGACTAGCGTTGCGATCTGGCCTACTCCACACAATATCCCAGTAACTGCATTATATTAATGCCAAATTGAAATTCAGTCACACTCAAAAATAATTAAAGTGCTACTTTTTCTAGTGAGTTTTGAAGCACTTGTTTCTACTCACCCTCTTCGCTCTTCTGCATTGCGATATTCAAGAATATTGCTCACCCCTTTGTATCCGAGGCTACTCATCAACCCGGCCGGCTTCAACAATGTTAATTTAACAATGCCGTTATCTATCTCCACCTGAATATTTTAAATTAATTAATTAATCTTTTTTACAATTTGATCGTGTAGACGACCTTAATTGTGATCATTTTCGAGATACATTTGATTTTATGAGTGTGTTTTTATTTTATAATAAATAATAAATTGTAGCTAGATTTACTTATAGATGACTTACATGCTTGTCCGTTACATGGAGCTTGACTGGTGGTGATGACTCTTGATTACTCTGTGGAACCAATCTGCAGATATTTTTATTGTTATATATTAGGCCAGACTATTAATATTGCATCTTATTATCTACAAAATTTAAATAATTTAAATCTCCTATTGCACATTAGTGTAGCATTCCCTATTGTACACTCGATTTTTTAAATTTTTGTCAATTTTTTTCTTTGATTTCAATTTCTTATGCTTTAGTTTAATTTTACACTTATTATTTATGGTTCATCATACCCAATTAGGATTTTATAAATTTTTTTAGTATTTAATTTTTTAAATAATCAATTAGTAACTAAAAAATTAAAATTAAATAATAAAAAATTACAATGCAATCTAATTGGGTTCGATGAATTCTAAATAATAAGTGTAAAATTAAACTAAAGCATAGGAAATTGAAATCAAAGAAAAAAATTGAAAAAAACATACAAAAAATCGAGTGTGCATTAAAAAATGCATCACCAAATGTGCAATAGAAGATTTCAACTCTTAGAAATGTGGTAATATAATGACAAGAAATTCAAAGGCGGCAGGTTTGATTAGTTTGTAATGAACTTCTCCACAAGTAGGATTAGTTGGGAAAATTATGTCTGAAGAAGTTATAAAAGGAGTAGCGTGGTTGGATGCCTACTTTATATCAAGACTGCAACTGCAAAAAATATAGGAGTTAACCCATATCATGAAATTAATTAATTACAATATTTCCTAATTCTACTTCCAACTACTACGCACAAAGTAAAAATAATTTTACTTTTCGAGTTTTGTCAATTCATAATCATATACGAACAAAAATTTCATATTCCAACACAAACTCAAATTGACTAACCAAAAAGAAAATCTCAAAGATGGAGGAATTTTTTGTTTCCACATGAAGACCGTAATGTATATGATCAATCTTGTGATGATGATCCAGAAAATCAAAATAATGAAATATATTTCATATATAGGTTCACATAAAAAAAGAAAAAAGACAAACAACTAAAACAAACCTCTCTGCATGGATCTTGGTTATAAGAAGTAAGAAGTAACATAATAGAATTACAGGCCATGGTAGAATTGATCGTCGTTGTCGACGCTTCTCCATTTTTGCAGCTCTGAATGGACAACCTGCAGCGACAAATAATATATGAAATTGAACTCAAATGAAGTTGTAGCTATAGGCAGACGTCCCTTTTGCATGTTGTTTAACTCGGACAAGAAAACCATGAGATTTAATTTACATCAAGAGATACCTTATCCTGTTTGATGACATACAGAACCAGTTATATATGTGTGTGTGTAGCATAACAAATACAGAAAAATCCAACTCCAACGAGGAAATTAAGCTTTTCAAGAATTTACCAAAAAAAGAAAAGAATATTTACGTACCGTGGAACTAGTTATTCAGATCGAGCTAATCACAAGCTGAAATTTGTGTGTGAGAATTCAAACTTGATGATATGGATCGAGCTGTTTAATTTTGTGCAACGATCTGTAGTAGAAATCTTACAAATTTGAGTTCTACTAGGATTATGAATACAGTTAATTAATTTGATGATTTCTACAAGCTGGTTTGAATTTCCAAATAACTAATATATATATATATATATATATATATATATAATTGCTCACAAAATCTAAGGGTAGTGGTCTGGTAAACGAGAAATCTCGTCAAGTCTCAAAATTTGACTTTGGGTTGCATGCATTAGGTATTTAATTAGGTATAATTCGGAGTTGAAAATTAACATGTTTACACATCGTATTATAATACTGTATGTAGTAGAATTTTAGCAGACATAAAAGATTGTAATGTCCTTTAATTACATTTGATATTCTAACCTCATCTTTGCATCCATGCGGTGTCACGTTATATCATGATATCATTTTATCAATTAAGTATATATTAATAATTAATATAAAAATAGAAAATAATATAGTATTTGAGTTACAATAATCATGTGATAGTTTACATACGTGTTGATATTATTAAGTACATGAATATGCTCAATTATTTTTTCTTCTCTTTTTTAATTTAACCTTTTTTATTTTTATCTATATTAAGTTCTATGAGAACTTCTTTTAGTTTATGGCATGTGCCCTAATGTCTGAGCTAGGTTGTCTTCTGTGGAATAAAATTTGAAGACTAATTTTCAAATATATTCTGGAAGCCCATTTGTCGAATTATAATTTTATTTATTTACTTCTTAGGCGAGTTGGGTACCAGAATTTCGGTAGAGAAGGAAAAATAACTAAAACTCCACAATATTCATATATTTGATAGAATTTCCTTCATTGATTAGTATAGTATTGTTTTTTTACTACATTGATTATTACTTATAGTTTAGGGCGTTAATTAATATTTAAGCAATAATTTTCTTAAATTGATGAAAAGATTATATATATATATATATATATATTAATTTTTCAAGAAATTCTATTATACACAATTAATGATCGATGTAGCTCCATTCGATCAACTATAGTTTTCTAATTAGTGAATTGCCCTAATTTAATTATGTATCATAGTTCTTTTTTTTTTTTTGTGACTACGTTTAATTATAAAATAAAATATTATACTATATATTGAAAAAATGAAATCGAATTAGACTCCTCAGAAAGTGTTTTCAATGTGCTTATACAATAATCATGCTTCATGCTTTTAACCATAAAATGGTGTGGTTTAGAGTTCAAACCCCCCACTAATCTTTCATCCCAAGAAAAATAAATATATTTATTTGGACCAAATGTCACGGGTCCGAATCTTCTCAAAATCACAGGTCGAGTGTGTGAGTAAAAAAAAATTAAAATAATAAATACATCCATAATTATGTATGAGTGTGCTGTATATATATATATACTATTTACAGGTCGAGTGTGTGAGTAAAAAAAAATTAAAATAATAAATACATCCATAATTATGTATGAGTGTGCTGTATATATATATATACTATTTATGTATATAATTTTTTTAAGGGATTCATGGGTCTGTCTATATATATATATATATATATATATATATGTATATATATATGTGGTTGGGTTCCAGAAGGAACCACACCCTACGTGAGAATTGAGAACCAATCTGAGTCATAGATTCGGTATATTTGGACGGCCTAGATCTGCTCCAGATTTTAAAAAACGCGGTAGCAATCTCGTAATAACGTCCAACTTCACTGCTCCCTAAATCTTAGTAAGAGTAAAATCGGAAAATATATGAATACTCAGAATTTACGTGTATATTTTTCAATTTAGGGTTTTAGCACTGTCATGACCTTTTTTAGTATTGTCATGACTTATTTTAGCATGACTTTTTTTTTAGCATTAGCATAAAAAAATGTCATCGACATTGTAAAAAAACCACGAACAAACACTGTTACATGTTGAATTATCAATATATGAATACTCAGAATTTACGTGTATATTTTTCAATTTAGAGTTTTAGCACTGTCATTTACTATTTTAGCACTGTCATGGCCTTTTTTTAGCACTGTCATGGCCTTTTTTAGCATTGTCATGACTTATTTTAGCATGACTATTTTTTAGCATTAATATAAAAAAATGTCATCGACATTGTAAAAAAATCACGAACAAACACTGTTACATGTTGAATTATCAATATATGAATACTCAGAATTTACTTGTATATTTTTCAATTTAGAGTTTTAGCACTGTCATTTCCTATTTTAGCACTGTCGTGACTTTTTTTAGCATGGTCATGACTTATTTTAGCATGACTTTTTTTTAGCATTAGCATAAAAAAATGTCATCGACATTGTAAAAAAATCACGAACAAACACAGTTACATGTTGAGTTATCAATATATGAATACTCAGAATTTACGTGTATATTTTTCAATTTAGAGTTTTAGCACTGTCATTTCCTATTTTAGCACTGTCATGGCCTTTTTTAGTATTGTCATGACTTATTTTAGCAGAATTCTCAAATTACAAAAATACCCTTAGTTCATTAAAAAGTCGCTAATATTACAAATATGCCACCACGTTTTTTTCAATCTTGGAACAGATCTTGGCCGTCAATATAAGAGCGATATGTGGCTGAGATTGGTTCTCAGTTCTCACATGGGTGTGTGATTCTCACATGATCCTATATATATATATATATATATATATATAGGATATGGATCATATGAGAATACTTTGTTGGTGTGAGAAATGAGAACCCATCTTACACCATCCAATTTAATGATCCAATGGTTGAGATTTACGGTGGCAATTTTGTAAATAATAGGGCAAAAAATAAAGGAATAAGGGCTATTTTCGTCCAAACCCATTAAAAATGATGATGTCAGCAATTAAAAAAAAATCTTAAAAACTTTAACCGACCATAACTTGCTCGTTTGTAATCCAATGCACACAAAAAATATATCAAATTAAAACTCTCTTCATGCTCTTTCATTTAAGATGTCGAAAGGCTATGTTTAGATGAAAAAATATGAATGAAAAATAAAAAAGAAAATTTTTTACACGTGCCCAGGTTGTAAATGCTTTCGTTAGTATATAATAATTCTTCGTCAGCATTATGATAACATATGATAACGTATGCTAACGAAACATTTGTCATATGCTAACATAATGCATTCGCTGTACTAACAAATAATTATCATAATGCTAGCGTAGTATAAATTTATTAGAGTTTATTAAATCTCAATTATAGTTTATTTAATCTCGATTATTGTTTATTCCATCTAATTATCATTATTTTTTTAAAATATAATATTTTTTTTTATAGTTCTTAATTGATTATTATGGTTTATCCCATCCAATTATGGTTTATAACGTATGTTGACAGAGTATTGTCATATGCTAATATAGTGTATTCACAATGCTGACGAAGCAAAACCATAATGCTAACGTAGTATAAATATATTATTATTATGATTTGTTCCCAACTCATTTAGAGTTTACCACATCCAATCAATGTTTATTTCATCTAATTAGATTTATTTCATCCAATTATGATTTTTTTCATTTAATTAGGGTTTATTAAATCAAATTAGGTTTATAATTAATTTTTAGAATATTTTTTTCGCTAACAATATTTGAAAACTTTAATTAGCATAACTATAATGCTTCGTTAGCATAATGATAATACTTCGTTAGCATAACGACCTGTTATCAAATCCTCCGAAATTTATATAAGAATTACAAAATTACGTTAATACCCCCGCGCGAAAAACTTTTCAAATATTACAGAATTGCCACCACCTTTTTCATCAAATCTGGACTTTTGATTTTTTATGGATGTGTGGTGTGAGATCTGTTCTCATTTCTCACACAAGGGATTATTTTTATATAACCTAACCCCTATATATATATATATATAGCGGTGGGTTCAAATAGGAATCAATCCCCCCGTGAGAACTTAGGAACCAATCAAATTCAAGGATTTTGATGACATGGCGGATAAAAAGGCGGTGACCTAATTATAAATATGTAAAATTCAAAATATAAGGGGTAATTCCATATTTTTTTTATAAAGTGATGTCATCATCTTTTAAAAAATTGTTAAAAACTTTAAATAATCATAACTTATTCTTTTTTATCCAATTTACGCAAAAAAATATATCAAATTAAAGATTTTTTCATGCCTTTTCATTTAAGATCCATAGTGCAGATTTTTATTTGAGCAAAAATTGATGAAAAATACAAAAAACTTTTTTTCACGTATATTCAACTCGTAACTCTCAGATATTTGCTAATATGATATCACAATATTGCTCATATGTTGTGTTTATGTTGCTAACATGAAATTTTTTATGAACGACTTTGAATTTTAAGTTGCTTTCATGAGAAAATAGTTAAAGTATGAGCTATATATAGTTAAGTTCATAAACAATTATAATTTTATCAATGGTTAATATTATTTTGAAAACTTGTAATATTTGAGAATTTAAGTCATACTAGCATATCATTATTCACATATTAGCAACATGTTACTAACGCATTAGCAAATTATTAGTCACATATTAGCAGTGTATATATTCTCTAACATATTAGCAATATGTTATATGTATGAATGATGTTACACATGTTACACAATATTATTTTAAATGTGGTCCAATGTTATATGTGTGGTGTATAATACGTGTCAATTTAATATTATGATCTCGTCAAGTTAGCAATATGAGTCTACCTCATGTCAGCAATAAAATCTGTTGATGCTAGCAATATAAATCTTTCATGTTAGCATATTAATACAACGCCAGAAAAGACAGTGATTTTAAAGCGTTGTCTATTTAATTTTCGAGAATTTGGGCCTGCGACCCTTTAGCTAAATGTAAATAAAAAAAAATTAAAAGTTGTGTATGTTCAATTTAAACCTAACTAGGTGCATACAAACTGCACGACTTAAATCAGTTATTCCGCATATTGTATCGAAAATGGATACATGTAGCTCTCGTTCACAAAGATATATTATAAATTCAAACTTGGAAGAACTTTGACCTTTATCTAATTATGGTTTCGTTAATTTTCTTTTCTCCGGTTCCCAAATTCTGACTTTTAATTGTGCTGTTAGATACATTAATTTAACAAGTCTTATTAACGGAGTCGACGCCTAGTAATTCAGAAATATAATTCTCGAATCTCACCAAATGCATAAATTGGGTCGGCATTTCAAGCTATTCTATGTAAATTTTACTCTAATAATTAAGCACCTCTCTTTTCACTTGCCAATCATCTTACATTACCATTCTCTACTTCTTTCTTTAGAAGTTATCATCTCAATTCTCCCCCTCTCCATCAACTTACAAACTATAATTAAATCAATAATCAATATTCCGCGTTAATATAGCCACCTTGAATATAGTTTAGAAACCCTTACCCATATCTTCATAATTAGCTTGACTAGTTGTCTTTATACATAATGGTCGGGTAGAAATTAGAGAAAACAAAATTGGTGTTTATATTCAATTATGTGAAATTATGATCTACCATGCTTCATCATTTTACCAAAGAACTCAACAACAAAGTTTTTTATGCGATTATTGGGTTGAGGACTTGAGGTGGGCGTTGTTAAGGAAAGGGGTTTATGAAATGGATAAATCAGGAAAAAGGTTTTAACGAAATCAAACTACAATCGTTGCTTCATGCTAATAATTGCCACAAGGGAGTAATGAACATAGTTTAACAGCACATACGATGCAGGTCTTTTTTAGACAGCTAGCTCTATAAATTAACTTGTACCTCTAGGACCTGTTTACTTCAAGGATTTACCATTCAGTGGATAGATAGGTTAGAGGATGAAGGGATGGATAAATCATATCCTACCTCTTTAGGTAGGATACATATCCCACAAATAGGCACACAAACCTCATTTATCACGGGCCTTGAGTTATCCACTATTTTAATATCATGCAAAGTAACAATAGGATAACTTATTAATCCACCATTATCCATCAAAGTAAACGAGGCCTTAACTTATATGTTTTTGTCCCGTTTCTCACTTTATTTTTATTAATCAATAAAAGGTCAAGTGCAAATCAATACAAGCAATTATTCATAGAAAAAAAAAAATCAAGATGCAAAAAGCACTAGGCATCAAATGGGCTATTATGATCCAACATCTAATAAAAGGCTAAGATCTAAACACAGGGTGTTCAGATGCAGGCTGAGAAGAATTTTGCTACTAGTCAGGAGCAAATACTACAGCCTCAAATTTAGGTCTTTTCTCTTTGAGTTTGTTCACAGCAAAAAAACTAAAAAATAAAATAAAATAAAAAATGAAACAGCCAAAACAGAGCATAATAAGTTTGAGGCACTGCCTCATAATTTACTAATAAAAATGAAGTTAAATCCTGGTACTAGCATTACAATACATGCACACAATCAGAAAAAATTAGACAACTGAAGTGAGAGGCGGAGTCAAATGCAAATAAAGCCAGAATGAATAGATCATTAGAAGCATCAACACTCCTAATAAGTAATAAGACAGTCTTTCCAGAATACTCAATCACTGCAGTGTAGCTGCCGTTTGATCATCAATATCAAATTCCAGAATGAATACAGATACAGAGATACTTCAAAACTGTCACTTCCTACTAAAAAAGACAACATCCATAAGCATCAGGTGTTGCACTAACTCTAGTAATAATGCAAGAGAAGGTTACAACAACCTCTAATCATTCCATGACTCAAAATTCCACTCTAAAAATTCAAGTCAAGGTCTTCTGAACAAGGCACCAACAATAAAAGACGAGATAATTCAAATACATAATGTTAACGAAAGCAATAAACAATCGAGATTATAGTACCAGTATTGTAGCAAAAACTTTTTTGGCAGAAATCAAAATCCATAGCAACCTCAATCCTCAGTCAATCGGTATTATTGCTGAATTTGATGACCCTTTTCTTTTTCTTCACATCATTCACCTCACCAGTCCCTTCAGCTTTCTTTCTTCTAAGCTCACTCTTTTTCTTCCGCAACAATCCATCTTTCTTTAGCTTCACACCTACAATCTCCTCACTTTTCTTCAACCCATTCAAATCTCCTAAAACGCCTTCTTCCTTCTGATGAGCTTTAACTCCCTTGCGCTTTTTCTTCCCCACACTTTCCTCAATCTTTAACTCCTCATTCTCATCATCACCTTTCTGCATAATATCTTCTTCCATCCCCATGAATTCATCACCCATATCATCGATATCACTATCCACATCCTCTCCAACATCCATATATCGCACCTCATGAATCCTCCCCTTCTTCTTCTTCTTCCCACTCTTACCATCCTTCCTACCACTGTCATTATCGCTAATTTCCGATGCCTCACCTCCCTCTTGTCTGTCCTTCAACCCCTCAATCTTCAACCTCACATCCGGCATGGCCTGGTAAATGGGTAAAGCCACCGAATCACAGAACTTCAAGTGCAAGCTCCTCACACCATCCCACTTCTTGGGCACCCTCTCCACCGCTCCATTAATGGCATCCATCACATTCTCCACAATCTCATCCTTCTCCATCTCCACCTTACCAACCTTCATCACGCAACAAGTCCCCGTCCTAATATAAAATAAGGCACTCCCCAAAGCCCTCTCCACCTGCAATTTCAGGTTCTTCTTTCCCAAATCTACCCCTAAAGGCAACTTCTTTTTCTTGAAGAACTCCTTACCTATCAGCTTAGGCAACAAATGAACAACCCTCTTATCAACCAAGAACAAGTCATAACTGTCGCAAAGCTTCCTTTTTGCCTCGAAGGGCTTGTAGTTCGTCTTCAGCTTCGAGATCTTGATGACTTTTGAAATGGGTATATTCTGAGATTTTATCAGTTTCTTGATTTCATCCGATGGCGGCGTGGTGGTCCGCGGCCGGTCGTCTACGATCAAGCAGAGCTCCGAGACGGCGGCGTCCAAAACGGGATGAGGAAGCGGGATTCTGTAGGGATTTGTGCGAGCGTTTGATGGGAGTTTCTTGAGGGTGAGGTTGAGGTAGAAATAATCATCTTGAGGCAGCAATTGGGGCTTTTCGTTGGCTGATTGGGCGGCTTTGTGTTTGAGCAGGGCAGTTACGGCCGCTTCTACGGCGGATTTACTGACTCTTGAATGGGTGGCGGAGGCAGCCAGCGGTTCTGTGTTGGAAGATGTCATGCGTCTGTCGGAAATTGGAGACAAGAAGGATGGATTGAAGGTTGGGAAGGTTGAGAACGAAGAAGGAGATGAAGTTGGAGATAAAAATGTTATCTTTGGGAAATTAGGGCTAGCGAAGGGATTTGCCCTAAACCCTAGTAACGGGTCAGGCGGGTCGGCTAGTAACGGGTCAAGAATCGAGATTGGTTTGGGACAATTGGGCCGTGTTTTTGCTGGGCTGAACACCATTGGGTGAAGAAAGGATTGCTGCGGGTTGAACTAATATTTACTATTATGTTATGTTATTTCTTTTATCAAATTAACTAATGGTTCTTTAGGGTTCTGTTTAGTGGGACCATCTTATGGTAACTTTTGTATATGTACGCTGTGATGGTGTTTTTGGAAAGTAACAAGAAAAAATATTATCTACTCAATTCCTTGCTCTTCTATGCATTTTTCCCTATTTTTACTGCCCATTCTTTTGTTAATCAAGTCTATATATATACAAACAATACATCATCACAACACCCAAGTCTATATATATACAAACAATACATCATCACAACACCCAACATACAATTAATACTAAAAATTGTAGCAGTCACTATAACTGGTATTCCAGAGCCAGATCTCCCACCATGGCTGAAGGTACCCGTCTAAAAGATCTCTAAGAAGCTCAGAGGCGAACAGATCAAACGCAGGATGCTGAATCCTTGAAAAGAGATGCTGCAGAATTAAAAATACAAGAGAAATTGGGTGAGCTTACTGTTCAAGTGCAAGATCAATTAAAAGGGGTAAACTCTAAATATGACCAGCTCACACACACCCTCACCTCTCTGCAATTACAAATCTCTAATCTAGGGAAAGGCAAAGGAACACAGGAGGAACAATCCATCTTAGGGGCACCTCATAGTCCACTAGTTGCTGATAGTGGATCTGCCACTAAAAGTCACTCCACTCCTGTACCTAGGCTTCCACTGGAACAGGTTCACCACCACACCTAGAACACTCACTCCCATGTGTATAACCCACTACCCAAGGTCGATTTCCCTAGGTTTGATGGTACTCAACCTAGGGTTTGGATATTGAGATATAACCAGTACTTCCAACTTGTGCCAAATGTACCAGACTCATAAAAAATAGTGCTGGCCTCCTTACACTTTGATGGCAATGCAACACAATGGTTTCAAAATTACAGCACCAGGTACAAGGATATGCCCTGGAATCAGTTTCTAGATGTTGTTGCTACAAGGCTTGAGGAGTTGAGGGAAACCAAAGTTATCATGGAATTCAACAAATTGAAGCATCACGGGTCCTATGATGATTATGTGGTGAAACTTAAGAAGTTAAGGGCTTGCATGATGCTGTTTAACCCTGATGTGTATTCTGAAAGTTATTTCATTACTAGCTTCATCAGTGGGCTAAGTGAAGAATTACAATCAGCTATCACCATGTTTGGTTCAGGGTCCTTGCATCAAGCTATTGAGCTGGGAAGGAGCCAAATCCATACCATTGATGCTATAGCCAAGAAATTGAGAGGTACAACCACCTCCTGAACCCCTTAAACCACCCACTAAACTTCTATCTACAGCTGAAATGGCTGCTAGAAGGGAGAAAGGGTTATGTTATAACTGTGATTAACCCTATGTTTATGGGCACAGGTGCAAAAATAGGATAAATTACATATTTTTTACGTGATTTTGAGGTGAAATCCAATTGAATCACTAACATTATAAAGTCTATGGAGTTTTGAATACAATTGGATTTTTATAGACATTTAAAAATCTGTGTTAAATACCTCTAGATTTTTTAAAAAATTTAAAAATCTGGATTGAATACACCCGGATTTTGAAAATCCAACAAAATCCTACAGTCTCTATCCAATACACTATAAGATGTGAAGAAAGAATATTATGTTCTGTTAATTCAAACATTTAGGTACATAGCCTATAAATACAACAAACTAAAGAGTAAATTAGATACTAAAATATCTATAGAGATACATACGGAAAGGATATACATGAGAAGATATATATTAGCTAACTAATCTTATCACTATCCTTATCATACCCCCTCAAGATGGGGAGCGGGAGCAACCCAATCTTGGACTGAAGAACCTGTAGACGAGGAGCCGATAATGTCTTAGTTAGTGCATCAGCAAGCTGGTCATGCGTGGAAACATGAGAAATACGAGGAGCATTCTGTTTGACGAGCTGACGCACAAAGTGAAAGTCTAATGCGATGGGTTTCATACGAGAGTGGAATACCGGATTCGCACACAAGTATGTTGCTCCAATATTGTCGCAATATATAGGAGGAGGGGAAGAAATGCGAATTCCAAGTTCATGGAGCAGCGATTTGAGCCAAATAAGTTCGGTGGCAGTAGAGACGACAGCTCTATATTCAGCCTCGGTTGAAGATCGAGCTACAGATTTTTACTTTTTAGAAAACCACGACACTGGATTATGACCAAGAAAGACGACGTTCGCACTAGTAGATGTGCGATCATTGAGGTTCCCTCCCCAATCAGCATCGGAGAAAGCATGAAGCGCAAGTGGAGATCCTGACCGGAGAAGCAAACCAAGATGTAGTGCACCTTTTAAGTATCTGAGCAACCTCTTAACATCAACCCAATGCAAGGCAGAAGGTTTATGTAGAAATTGAGACAACTTATTTACTGCAAAGAAAATGTCAGGTCGTGTAAGAGAGATATTGCAAGCTACCTATAATTGACCGATATTTAGCAGGATCGGTGAGTGCCAAACCATCCGATAGCTTCAATAGAGGTGAGGTGGCCAATGGAGAGTGAACAAGCTTAGCGTCTTGCATTTTTGCTTTGAGGAGAATGTCAGAAATGTATTTTCTTTGAGAAAGATACAATCCATCTGTACAATGGAGAACCTCAACGCCTAAGAAGTAAGAGAGTTTTCCAAGATCTTTGATAGAAAAGGCGTTGGCTAGCTGATGAATCACCTTAGCAACTGTAGCATCATTATTCCCTATAAGAATAATATCATCAACATAGACAAGCAAATAAACTGAGATATCACTGACATTATAAATAAAGAGAGAGTGATCGGCCTCAGACTGCAGAAAACCAATGGAAGTAAGAAACTTATGCAGAGCATTATGCCATACGCGGGGGGCTATTTCAAGCCATATAGAGATTTCTGAAGGTGGCATACATGCTCTGAAAAATTAGGATCAAGAAATCCCGATGGTTGAATCATATAAACATCGTTGGTAAGTTTGCCATGGAGAAAGGCGTTGTTAACATCCAACTGCCGCATAGACCAACCACGAGATAGAGCAATACTGAGGACAACACGAATAGTGGTAGGTTTAACCACCGGACTAAAAGTTTCTGTGTAGTCAAGTCCCGGGCGCTAGTGAAAACCCTTTGCAACTAGATGCGTTTTGTAGCGCTCAACAGATCCATCAGGATTGCGTTTGATCTTAAAAACCCATTTGCAGCCAATTGGATTTTAATGGGGAATAGAGGGTACAAGTTTTCAGGTTCCATTACGAACTAAGGCATCAAATTCATCTGACATAGCACGGCGCCAAAGAGGATTTTTAAGAGCTTAAGTAACACACGTGGGCTCAAGAGGGGAAGTGGTGGCTGTGACTGTCAGGCACTGGATAGGTTTATGGATATTATTTTTAGAGCATGTGCGCATGGGGTGATGATTCAAGGTAAAAGAGGGATGAAGAATGATAGGTGGAGAGTTGTGAGGAGATGATGGAAGTGAAGGTTGTGGCGATGAGTGAGGTAATGGAGGAGGCATGGGAGGGGGCCCTGTTAACTCGTCAATCTGTGTTGAAGATGGTGTGTATGATGAAGCTGAAGCAGGAGGTGCCACTGAAATAACCTAAAAAGGAAAGATGTTCTCCATAAATCTAACATGTTGTGACACATACAACCAATTAGTGGTAATATCGAGACAATGATAGGCACTATGGGTAAGAGAATAACCTAAGAAGACACAAGGTTTGGATTTTGGTTGTAATTTGTGAGAGGTGTATGGTTTTAACCAAGGATAACACAAACATCCAAAGACACAAAGCTTTGCATAATGAGGTGGTGTACCTACTAGTTTCTCGTATGATAAAATATATGACAGATTTACCTTTGGAAGACAATTAATTAAATAAACAGCAGTAGAAAAAGCTTCATGCTAAAATTGTAGCGGCATAGAGGCATGGTGAAGGAGAGTAAGACCAGTTTCTACAATATGTCTATGACGGCGCTCAGAATAGCCATTATGTTCGGGTGTATGAGGTGGTGTGGTCAAATGAGTGATGCCAATTGTCTGGAGGAATGATTTGAGAGCAATATATTCATCTCCATTATCTGTGTAAAGTGTGGTGATGAAGTGACAGAATAACTTTTCAACAAGTAAGTGAAACTTAGGAAAAATAGAAGAAACATCAGATTTGTGTTGCAGCGGATAAAGCCAGATATATTTAGTAAAATGATCAACAAATATTAAATAATACTTGAAGCCAGATCTAGAGACAATAGGAGTAGACCAAACATCAGAGAATATTATTTGCAAAGGAGCATTGCTCGTGATAGACGATTCGAAAAATGGGAGCTTAGTGCTCTTATTACACATGCAAGCATTACAACTAGATACGGAGGGAGGAATAGACGTAAGAGGGATAACGTAGGATGAGACTAGTCGCTGGAGTAGAGGAGGGGTAGGATGGCCTAGACGGCAATGCCATTCAGGAAGAGACGTACGAACACATGAGAATATGAGAAGTGGCTTGGAGAGACACTTCGGCTAAGCATACACACCATTTTCAGTACTTACCGTTAGTAGGATTCGGCCTGTGGTGAGATCCTTCACACGAAAAGAGTGTGATAAGAATTAAACGGAAACATTATTAGAAGAGCAAAATTACGAAATAGAAAGTAAGTTACGTTTGATGGTAGAAACACACAGAACATTAGATAAGTGAAAATTATTAGAAATAGAGGTTGAGCCTATATGTGTGATACCAAGATTGCTTCCATCCCTAATCTCGATGCCGTCATGGCTTGTGTAGTCAGAGTGAAGAGATAAGTTCCTCAGGTCATTAGTGACATGATGTGATGCTCCAGAATCGAGTAACCATTCACTAGCAGAAGGGGCAATCTGGGATGCATAATGTGCTTGAGGAGTGGATTGTGAGTTGTTGACACTATTGTAGACAGGAGAATAGTTGAAGTTAGAGCACATTTTGGTAGAATGGCCTTGTTCTCCACATAATTGACAATAACCCTTGTAAGGTTTGGGCTTGTAGTGTGATTTCTTGTGCGACTGGTAAGGGGGCCGCGAACCATAGGGCTGATGTAGAGGTGATTGCGAGGCTTGTGGAGATTGTCGTCCTAAAGCCAAACTCGAACGATAGGATTACGATGCGTGAAATGTCGTAGCCGGTATATGGGAAGTGATATTACTAGTGACGAGCTGAGCTTCTCGGACAATAAGTTTTTTATGAAGTTCGTCAAAAGAGATTGACGTTTCTCGAGCCTTGATTGCGTCGGCTAGGCCCTGGTATTCATCGCCTAAGTCATTAAGTACCTTGAGGGTGATCTCGTCATCATTATAGGATGAGTAGAGGAGAAGAAGTTCATCCACTGTGGTTTTGACAGCGAGCATGTACTCGGAGATAGACTGGCTGCCTTTGGAGAGACGGTCAAGAGCAGACCGGAGTTGCATGATGCGTCCTCTAGAGGGCTTAGCATACGTATTGGAGAGCACATCCCATGCATGCTTAGAGGTAGTTGTTGTGGCAATTAGCGAGACAAGATGAGGTGAGAGAGAGCCAACGATGGCATTCAAGATTAAGTGATCTTGACAAAGCCAATAAGAGAATTCATTAGCAGCGATTGTCTCAGCAGCAGTCGGCTTGGGAGGCGACTTGCGGGTGCCGTCGACAAAATGAAGCAGATCGTACCCAATGAGGACAGTACGAAATTGCATCCGCCAAGCACAATAATTGTTGTGCTGAAGTTTGATAGGTGTTTGGGCTGCAATATTAATGGCAATAAGAGGAGGGGTGGAGGAAGAAGAAGAGGCATCAGTAGCCATGGCTAGGATCGACTCAGTGGAGAGGAGGGCTGATACCATATAAAATGTGAAGAAAGAATATTATGTTCTGTTAATTCAAACATTTAGATACATAGCTTATAAATACAACAAACTAAAGAGTAAATTGGATACTAAAATATCTACAGAGATACATACAGAAAGGATATACATGAGAAGATATATATTAGCTAACTAATCTTATCACTATCCTTATCATACACCCCTAGATTCAAACTCGTATCTAGTAATATAGTTATAATTTTGTTGGTATTTAAGTGTATAATCAGAGTATATATTGATCCCTCTTATAAATTATGACCCGTAAAATATTGTCACACCAGCTAGGGCGGTTACGACCGCTTCTATGGCGGATTTACTGACTCTTGAATGGGTGGCGGAGGCAGCCAACGGTTCTGTGTTGGAAGACATTGGTGAGGAACTAAGGAAGAGTAGAGCGGCAGGTTTTAGCAAGGTTGTAGGGGAGAGATGCAGAGCTCAAATCAATTTTGGAGTATTGATATTTTCCCAACCTAAAACTAAGGAACATCCATTGGTATTGGGCTGAATATTTTCAATAGCCCAACAGAAGTAGGCTGAGGAACATGTATATTGGGCTGAATATTCTCAATGGCCCAAGAGAAGTAGGCCGGTTTCAAACACCTTCATTTTTTTTATACGGGTTTTCTTTATTTGGACATAATTGGAATAAAAATGTTATTTTTTCAATATCTTTTCTCCTTTAGAAAAAATATATATATAAAATTGATTTTATGAACCAAATTTTTTTAAAAAAATTATATAAAAAATTATTTTTAAAACCAAAAAAATAAGAGAAAATAATAAAAATGACGTCGTTTCTTACATGTGTCACGTGTGTCTTGATGTGGCTGCCAACGTGATTTATAGACCGGGTAGATCATACTTAATTGACAAGAAAATTTTGAGATGTTAAATTTCATTCAAATTAAAACGTGTTATTGTAATTGACTAAGTTTAAATGTGATATCTAATTTGCAAGATGGAGAAACGTGATGACTTATTTATCTATTAGTCCTAATAAAAATGGCCCACTAGAAATTATGGCTCGCTAGAAGCTTATAAATTTTCAAATCACGTGTGCAAATAGGACATTTCCACATGATTTGTTTTTATGTATGAAAATAACGCATAAGCTTCTGAAGAGTCACATCATATATATGTTGTCGAAATTAAGTTATGGGATATAATTGAAAATGAAAGAAAATGTTGGGATAGAAATTATAATTTCTTTAAAGTTATGATAGAATTGAAAATTTTGGATAGAATATGCTATTAATCCTAGAAAATATATAGGTGTAAGCGATTGTGGGGAAAATCTGGTTGAATTAAAGAAATGACCAAGGTTATAGAATTCACAGGCGCTAGTCGGGCGGCCGAGGGGCGCCTAGCGCCTAGATTGCCTAGACGGCGCCTAGTCGGGGCCTAGGCGGAGTCTAGGCGTTTTTATTTTTATAAGATATAATTAAATAATGTTATATATTTAATGAAAACTAACATAAAACATTAAACGAATCTTGGTACAGTGGTTAGGTTCTTAACTAATCACGGTAAGGTCACTTGTTCGACCATGAAACACACAAATCTATTTTTTGTTTTCAAAATCTGAGAGAAAAAAGAGCAAAAAGCCATACTTTCTGTGGAATCGAACCAGAGACCTACAAAAGCTCCTAGAAAAGCCTTTACCAAATCGAACTACTCTAAGATTTTGTTAAAAAATCTTACTAAATAATATATAACCGTGTAATGGCCCGATTATACCCTTTTCGGCTCGGCTAGGGGCCGCCTAGACTGAATTTTACAACAGAGGAAATGACTAAAGCAACAATTTTATTAGTTTGTTTTCTTTTCCATTAGACCACTAAGGCAATGTTTGGTAGCCTGGATAAAGGCATATTAGTAAAGATATCAAGCAAGAACCGTGTGTTTGGTAGCCACTGCTTGTTCATGCGAGGCTCGGGGTGTAATTTACTGATTCGGCTGGACAATGTATCCGACGCCCCTCCTCGGTTACAGTTTCTAGACAAGGTATCCGACGCCCCCCTCAGTCTACCAAATAAAACAATGTATCAAACAGATGTGTGAAGCAATCTAGTATATTTATCTTAATAACCAAACACACTATTAAAATAGCTAATACACAATTATCTTTCAAAGCAATCCAGATTTTATTAATGTGGGTATATCTGTACCAGTATACCAAATATTTTATAAAATCACGTTGTCCTAGAAAACAGACACACGCACACATATGTGCCAGTGAACGATAATCATTTTTAGTTATGGATTAGAAAAATAAATTATCTCACATACTTTGCAAAATTGGAATCCTAAATAATTATGTCTCCTTGGGATGACCTAGTGGTGGAGTGGTGTTATCTTGAGACCAAATGTTTCAAGCTCGAATCCCACCACCAATACCACTAGGTGTGAGTCTGTCACATCTGGCTTACCTCTCTTGTTTTTGCAGGCTATTACACAGAAACGGAGTTTACCCAGTAAGTACCTCTATAGCGGCGAATTCGTGAATTATTATTGATGCTACCTCAGAAAATAAATTACACTGAACCAGTTCCTTTTTTTTTTTCCTTCTGCTATGGTATGGACTTGTTCATATGATATATAGCAGAGAGTGCATCAAAATGAGGAAGATATTATAATATGAATCCCCCGAAAAAATGAACTAGTTAGAATTTAGTTTTTCTTTTCTTTTTTTTTTTTTTTTTTTTTTCTCTTTGCTGAATTTATATTTAATCTTTGGGTTCAAGAAAAGTTTGGGATTTTTCGTAATTAATGGTAGGCAAACAATACCATGTAAAATACCGCATATCTAATGTACTGTCTTTTTTTTTTTTTACTCACATACCCGACCTGTGGTATTGAGGAGATTCGAACCCGTGACCTTTGATCTCCAAGCAACCTCACTCCACCACTACACCATCCTCACCGGGACTCTAATGTACAGTCTAAAATGATTAAATAGAAAAATAATCACAAAAATGTACCCTTAAGAATAACATGGTGATGGGGTGATATTGTTTGACACTGAAATACTCGAGTTCGGATCTCACAAATACCGCTATAAATGAATTGTATATTTATATAAATTGTACTATTAAAATTAATTATATATAATATGTTTAACCTATAAAATGTTGATGTCATTCGAATTATATGAACTTTGGTCACCCTACTCAATTGCCACTCCCAAGACGATAAATTATTATAGTTTGACACCATTAATCATGTCATTCGATGCTTAAATTTATTGTAATACCCATCATTATCAGTATGATGAGTGATTGCTTTGGACTTCTAATCGGTGTTCGACTATTTAAATGTCATTAGATCAATAATTTTCGTTGATTAATTAATTTGTCAAGTGACTAATCTTGCATTAATCTCGATGTGATCTATCAACCACGACTATTCTTTTATCCTACTTCGTTAACACAACGCTATCGATAAGGACATGCCGATTACATTATTTATGTAGTTTAATATTTTTTTTGTACTTTCTTTTGACTAATTCACCAGAAATTTGATCTCAGAATTTTTCTCGTAGAAATAAAAAATAAAGTATCATTGTTATGTGATCATCATACATATATCAAAATTCATCTTCAAGTACAACCGCCACATGCACTGCGGATTATGATGGGGATATATGGGATCATTATTTTTGGAGTATAGATTATATATACAATTAGATATTTTGCTTGGTTGGGGGGAAATTAATTATTAATATGAGAAATGAAAGCATTGTTTATCTTATTTTATTTTAATTCATTGTTAAATTCTTATAATTTTATTACTTAATTAATTTTATTGCATAATTGTTTATGCGTGTGTAAATGAGTTGGAATGATAGTGGCACAAACTATTTCTCAAAGATATTTGAATGAGGAGAATACTTAAATTGTTCTCCATATAAGATTGTGTTAGTAATTTAAATATTTGAATGAGAATAGTTGGATAATTTCAAGCTTCGTCAAGAATGGAATGAGAATAATCACCTCAATTAGGGGTGATAAAACGAGCCGTCCGACCCGGTCCTGCCATGCTAATGGTGAAAATCGGGCCAGCCTGAGAGGCCCAGTACAACCCGATTTTTGGGTTAGACCGTAGTGTATTTTTCCAATTTTCGGGCTAGACGGCCCGATTCATTTAGGCCATTCAATTTTTCTGGTCTGACCGGATCGACCCGAAGTCATTTCAGGCCAACAAAATATTGGCACAGCCCGGCCCGATTGCCACCCCTCCATATTGTGATGATATCTTTCTCATTAAGTAAGGGGTAATTCTATTCACAACCCCCATTTTTCTATTTACAACCCTCAAAATTAATTAAAATACAAAAAATATTTTTTTGACAAATTTATCCTTGTAACCCCCTACTACTTGAAAGTTGAATCAATAATAGAATAAAATACAACCCCCATTCTATAACCCCCATTAATTAAAACTCTACCAAAATAAAATACAACCCCCCATTATATAGTCCCACTATTTAATTCTCTTCCAAAATTAAAAAAAAAACCTCACTACTTTAAAAAAAAAAAAAAACTCTAGTAAATTAAAATACAATCCTCAATGAATATTATACATTTTTTTTTTGCGTTGTTTGATCAATTCCTCAAAAGATGTTGAAATATTTTTATAAAATTAAAGAAATATCTTAACTTGTTTAAATTATCTAGCAACATTTTTTGTAAAATAAAACAATACTGTCTTATAATTCTTTTTCCAAAAAAAAGAGTAAGTGAAGGGATTCATGATCTTCTTTTTTTTTTTAACAAAGAAAAGTCTTATTTTAAAAAATTCTTTTTTTTTAATACTTTATATTACTAATAACTTATAAGTTACAATCAAACAATGAAATACTCTAAAATTTATTTTAAAAATAAAATCAAGCATAATGTTATTTTAAATAAAAAATTTCAAAATGTGAAAATTTATGAGTTAAAAATAAGTATAGCCAGACCTTTACTAAATTTGAATCTAATTATTTCTTACTTGTTTGTCATTTATCATATAATTTTGCATGACTCGAAGTTAAAAATCTTCTAATAATGTACTATTTTTTTATTTTTTTTTTATTTTTATGGGACAACTACAATAATCTTTTATAGTTTGCAATTTACTTTTAGTAATTTTCGTTATAATATTTGTTTAATACTTTGCCACATGAAATTTACAAATTGGTGTTTTGATATTGCCATTCGAACGGACATTGTTGTCTTAAATTTTCAAAAGTAATCGATTATTCTTAAAAAACTTTACCAACGAAGAACAAAAGAACATATACATAGAAGAATTAATTTGAAGAATCAATTCCTCAAAAAGGTTGTTTGTAAATAATATTGAACAATATTTCAACATCTCTTTGTTTGAGATGCATTTTAGTTTGCTAGAATTTTTTAAGTAGATGGGATTATATTTTATTTTGAAGTTTAAGTTATGTGACAATCTATAGTGTTTAAAATGATTCGTATCTTTAATTACCTCATTTTTTGTTCATTAATTAAGAACGTAAAATGATCAAATTTTAAACTTATTATCGGTCAAGCATTCAACATCAACATTTTTCAACATCTTTTGAGGAATTGATCAAATAATGCAAAATATGTATAATATTCATTTGGGATTGTATTTTAATTTATTAGTATTTTTTTTTAAGTAGTGAGGTTGTATGTGTTTTGGTAGAGAATCAAATAGTGGAGGTTGTATTTTATTTTGATAGAGTTTTAAGTAGTGAGAACTATAGGGGGGGGGGGGTTGTATTTTATTTTATTATTGTTTTAAGTAGTAGGGGGTTACAAGGACAAATTTGTCTAAAAAATAATATTTATATTTTAATTAATTTTGGGGGTTATAGAGAGAAAAATGGGGGTTGTGAATAGAATCACCCTTAAGTAAGTGATATGAGTTCAGACCCATCATCAATATCGAGTCCCAATCATGTGAACCAAATAAATGATTGAGATGAGTTTTTTAATATATCGACAATAATCAAGGAGACCAAACACGCTTTTAGAGTTTGTAGTTTTTAGCTATAAAGATTATGTACGATCTTTGTTTTTAACATTAACTAGTATGTCTCCCGAGCGATGCTCGGTACTATTTTATTTTATTATAATTGAAAAGCTAAAAGTAAAACTCGATCATATTTATATATGTATTTGCAATACACACATATATAAATGTGTGAAACAAACGTATAACAGAGTTTAAATAAATTTAAAAACTAAACTTTATTTTTCATAAATATAAACAATAATTTTCATAATTATTTAAAGAGACAAATAACATAATATCATCTTGGAGTAAATAATAAGCACACTGTAAAAAAATGCCGCCAAATAAATTAATTGACTATATGGTTCGTAGTTATACAGTCAAAATTTGCGCTGAAAAATTTAATCTATTTTCCCAATATACAAAAATAACTACAAAATCCAATGGACATAATCATTCAGTGCACAAACTTTCTTTTATACTACTGTGATTTGAATTGATAAATTTTTATATTTTGATTAATTAGAATTTAAGATTTATATTATTTAAACAGAAAATAGAAATGCTAAAATTTACGTAAGTAGGTGAAAATGAAAATTTACACAAGAAAATGCTATGATTGAACATAAAGTTTATTTGGCCACAAAATTTTTCACTCGATCGATCCCAATATAAATTGTTGAATTTGCATAACATGGTCATAAGATAATTCAAACAAAATTAAAACTTTCACATGTAAATAAATTCTTAACAGGTTACACATATTAGTGCAACCAAATAATATGTGATTCGGGAACATTCATAAATAAATTTAGAATATATATGAATATTTATAAATATAACTTTTATTGGAAATTGAACTTCTATAGTCTATTATGATAAATTTCATAAACCAAATTGGTAAACCACATGTACCTATCATTAATCAAAAGAACTTAATAAAATAAAAACTTTAAACAATAAAAACTTGAAAAATAATTAAATAAAAATAAAATCTTAAAAAGCATGTAGAAAGTAATTGAAATTTAACTAAAATATAATTTTAATTTATCAATTATAACACTATGTAATTAACATGACCAATCAATATACATACATTTATATATTAGTCCAACTCAATCCAAGAATAATAAAAATCTCTCTTTCCATCTTCATTTGTATATTATATTAATTTCATTTTTTTACATCTTTTCTAACTTTTTGACGATAGATTATTTCAGAGAGCCGGCCGTTTGTTAAATATCTTAAATGTAAATAAAAGTTGGAAGAAATTTTTGTAAAGATGTTAAATGCAAATAAAAGTTAGAAGATAAAAACATCTTAAATGCAAATAAAAATTAGAGTATAAATTTTTTTAAATAAAATCAGCATTACCAACTCTATATGAAAAGAAATACGATGAATGAAGAGAAAAGGTTAAAAAAAATAACGGAAAAAAAAAACTCGGGGGCGTTGTGAACTGAACATGGAACCTCTTTCTGAGGATATATAAGCTACCAACTTTGCTAGGTTTATCACTTAAATAATGTATGGCGTTAGTTTTATTTTGTACCATTATTTTCTGATTTTTTTTAATTACAATTTTACCCCTACGATTTTGCTTTAATATATGTATAGATTGGATTCATTGTACAAATTGCATACAAGTCTTATTTCTTTGTCTTATGATATAAATGTATATAAACTCGAACCATGCCATCTATACCATTTTATATATCTTAATTGGGGATGGTATAGTATTAATACATATCAATTTTGTATTTGAACTTATTAATACGTATATTGGGATCTTACTTCTTTTTACTAAACAAAAGACATAATTGATTTGAATAGTAGACTAGTATTCCAGCCCGTGCAATGCACGATTTGAGATATATGAATAATTTATAATAAATATTTTTTTACAAAAAATAGTCATAGAGATGTGAATAGTTTATAAGAAATAGTTTTTACAAATAAATAATTAAATTATGATTAAATAATTAATAGAAACAATCTTAAAATGTATTCAGAATATATAATGTTATATAAGTTTGTTCACTATTTTATCAGCAAACATTCCATATCCATTAATAAATTTTCATTCACTGTGCCCAATAAAAAAAATAACATAATCGGTCATCCCAAAATCCATTACAAACATAATTGGGATCTTTTATAATTTTAGGCACCATGACAACAATTAAGAAAAAAGAGACACATGTAAAACACATTTAAAAAAAATTATTGTAATATATACATTTTTGTCATCCCTCTAAAGCCTGCAAAGTAAATAGGACATCATCGAGGGAGAGGTGTCACGGCTTGTACAACACTTTCTCAATTTATATTAATGTTTCATCACCATCTCTTTTATTTGTAGAGAACACCCCAAATTTCATCTTTAGCATCATATCATTTTACGTCTCCTT
Source organism: Perilla frutescens (assembly GCA_026008535.1). Lineage (NCBI taxonomy): Eukaryota > Viridiplantae > Streptophyta > Magnoliopsida > Lamiales > Lamiaceae > Perilla > Perilla frutescens. The sequence continues at coordinate 30,188,074 of BRKX01000014.1, read as the reverse complement.
ATAGACGGGTATGAATGTATTAAATTGTATTATTATACAACGTTATGCTATACGTAGTGTAAAATTAAACATTAATCATTTTCTTATGTATGATATGTAAAATATACATATGAAATCTAATAATTAAAGAAAACATTAAAATTTTGAAATGTGTTGTACAAATAATTTCTTATATAATAAGGTAGCATATAAATATATTAAATATGTGCTCTTACAAATTTGAAGCGCATTACAATATAAATTTGCTAACTAAAAAAATGTTCATTTTCGACATGATTTAGCATAATTCGATTGCTCAACAATCAAAATTCTAAAAATTAGGCTCGAGCTCTCACATTTAAGTGAAACTCAATTAGGATTTGAGAGTCATAAGCTACTTTACGAAATAATACCAATAAATGAAATTGTTTGTCTGAGATGAATATTGTTATACAATAACAAAAGAAATAATAATAAAAATTTACTTTATACTAAGTAAAATAAAGGAAAAGTAAGATGAGCATTTCACATCAAAAAAATAAAATAAAAATAAAAGAAAAGCGTAATTGAAAATGAGAGATTTTGCCTCTAAAAAAAAGAGAGAGAGATTTTAGGTAGCATTATTTTTTAACCAATTTGATGTTAGAATTGTCTTACTATTAATTTTATGTCCCACTATTTTACTTAACAATTAAAGACAATTCAAGACTATGAACACTTGACTTAATGTCTTCTTTACTAATTTTCAACCGTCTTAGTGAGTTACTGACTAAATGTCTTTTTCACTAATTTCAGTGGCTTGTGAATATTTGACTAAATGTCTACTTAGTTGATTTTCAGTCGGCATGTGAATGTTTGACTTAATTTTCTCTAAATTGATTTTGATTTTCAGTCAGCTTGTGAATATCCGACTCAATTTCCTTTGTACTAATTTTCAGTCGGTTGAGTGAACACTTGGCTTAATGACTTCTTGACTGATTTTCAATCAGTTAAGTCAACTAATGATTAAATATCTTCTTGACTGGTTTTCAACTGGCTAAGTCATTTGTTGGCTTCTTGACTAATTTTCAATTACCTAAGTTAATTGTTGGCTAAATGTCTTATTGACTGACCTTCACTCAACTTGTGAACATTTGACTTAATGTCGTCTAAACTGATTTTGAATCAACTTAGTGAACTGTTAGCTAAATGTCTTTTGGACTAATTTTCAACCGACTTGTGAACACTTGACCTAATGTCTCTTTGACTATTTTGAGTCGGCTTATGAATACTTGACTTAATATTTTTCACTTATTTTCAGTCAACTTGTAAACACTTGAGTTTTGAATTGGTTGAGTAAACCATTGACTAATGTCTTGTTGAATAATTTTCAATTGGTTAAGTCAATACTCCCCATGCCCCTAGGCCGATTTTCAGTCGGTTGAGTGAACAATTGACTTAATGTTTTCTTGACAGATTTTTATTAGGTAAAGTCATTTTTTAGCTAAATTTGTTCCTAATTAATTTTCAAATGTCTTGTGAACACTTGACTTAATTTCTTTTTGAATGATTATATTATTAGTCGGTTTGTGAACAATTGACTTAATGTCTTATTGATTGATTTTCAGGCAGATTCATTTTCAAACGTTAAGAAAATATATATGATGACTAACATTAAATATCACCTGAGTGATCCACTGCGATATATGTATAACTAATTGTAAACTCAACTTATTATTTGCACAATTAGAAATGGAGATTGAGTTTTCAATCTGTTGGGTCAATTGTTGACTAAATATTTTGTTGAATAATTTTCAGTCGACTGAGACAACACTTGACTTGATTGGTTTTCAGTCAACGAAGTTACTTATTGGCTAAAGGACATTTGACACATTTTTAGCTGGTTTAGTCAACAATTGACTTAATGTCTTTTTCATTAATAATTTCAGTAAATGCTTCCAAATCATACTATTTGCATAAATTATATCATATCGTTTCTATATTCATATGTTATTAAATCATACTATTTATTGATCTGGAACTATTCAAATAAAGTTTATAGGGTTGAATAGAACTCTTTTCAAACTTTAAACTAAGTGCAGAATAAATGGGCTCATGACTAATTCTGAAAATATGATCAAATTCGACTAATTTTTGAATTTAAATATATTTAATCAAAAATTCATAATATTGAAAAAATATATTTAATATTAAATTTGTAAAATCATATATTTACACTTTATATAAGCTGAAGGATCAAGAAAATTATCAGGATTCCTTTATTGAGCCTCACAATTTATAGATTGTTCGTTCAAAATTATATTTGTTGGTTATTCGATGTCTTATAAATTTAGCTTAAAAAAACACATAAGATTTACTTGATTAAAAAAATATTTAAATGGTATTTTCTAAAAAAAATAGTATAAATTTAAATGATATATTAAATATTGAAATTTTAGAATACACACACACACACACAGACACACACACACACACACACACATATATATATATAATTTGTTTAATATATTTATATCAAAATTTTATAATATTTAATAGTTGAAGTTTAAATTTAAAATATATTATTAAATAGATAAAATAAAATATTACAAATATTGTTTAGTATTTATTTGTGTCGTTTTATTGCATAATTTTGCATATTTTATAAGTTATTTTCTAATTTCTTGTTCTCGTTTATTTCGTGTTTTCGTGTGAATTTCTTCACTGGTTGCTTCTATGGTGGATTATGCCAAGTTTTGAAAAAAACTTGAGCTTTTGTTCGGAAAATCTCGATTTTTAGGTACTAAGGTAGCGTGGAGCGAAGGTTGGCCGGAAAAGATTAACCCGTATGAAAAGTGAACCCCGCGACCGCGGTCTCCCCACGGCCGTGCAACTTCAGGCGCCCAAGACCCCGCGGCCGCGCGAGTCCCGCGACCGCGTGAGGGTGCTCTCGGCGCAGGCACCCGGCGGGCGCGGGAGCCCCGTGAGCGCAAAACATTCTTGAACCCCGCGGACGCGCGGGCTGGCGTTTCCCCTCTCGATCAGCGCCTTGTTGGCACTTGTTTTCCCTTTCCCTCTTGGCATCTTGGACCAAAATGAATGCCCTTCACCATCCATTCTTTTTGCATGGGGATCTTTGAGCTTGGGGTCAATCTAATCTAATACTAGGGAAGTAGGTATTTTTAGAGCCTAACCCTAGCTTTGTGGACTTTCTCTCCACAAAATCCTCCTCCCAAATCTCTCACATTTAATGTCCATCACCATCACCTTACCACCACCTTTCCTCTCTCCTCTCATCAATCATCTCACCATTGCCTCTCTCTCTCCCTTACGATCTCCTCTCTCTCTCTCTCTCTCTCTCTCTCTCTCTCTCTCTCTCTCTCTTTTGAATTGGATTTTGGGGATCAAAAAGGGGGACATCATCAATCATTCTAACACACTTCTCTTTTTTGGATACACATTCATCCTCACCATTCAACACTTCATCTTCTTCACCCCACCATCCTCCATTTTCTCTACACTACCTTCACCATTTTCTTCACCCTTCCATACTCTCTACACCATTTTTCACCACCATTTTCCACTAAAGAGAAGAGGAGAAAGAGGAGAGCAAGGAAACCAAGCCAAGGAGGAGAGAAAAGGAACGAGAAGACCAACGACGAGCTCACGTGGAAGCTAAGCTCGGAGGAGGTTTATTGTGCATTTTCTTGTATTACTTGGATGTTTTTGTGGGATTTGTTCCAAACTCTTGAAGACATATAATATTGTAGAAGTTGTTTTCATTTACATTTGATTTATGAAATGGAGTTCTTCTATGATGTTTATGTTGTTTCGAGCATGTTTAGTGGCTAATCTCTCTATTAGGGGGTAGAGGATCGATTTGGTTGTGATCTATGCTTGTTTATGTTGGTTGTTGTTGTTGGAATTGTTCTTATTTATGTTCAGGTGCTTGATCATCACTTGAGCATTGGTAGAATTTAGGGGATTTCTTGATTGTGAACCTAAATCCGGATTTAATTCCTTCGATGCTAGGTGCATGGGTTCCTAAACCTAGTATGTTCATCTCATTTTGTATGGTATAACTAAGAGAGGTTTAACGGATATCCGTGACTTTAATAGACGTTAAACTAATTGGATGGGTCTACCATACTTGTGAGATTTGCATTATCAACTTAAATAAAGCATAGTAATCAACCATTGAGAGAATCTACACCCTAATACCTTAATCAACTTAATTCCTCTAATCTTCATTTCCATTTTCTTGCATTTAAATTGTTATTGTTTGTTTTGTTGATTGTTCATTTAATTCCTAGTTTAAATCTCCAAAATCTCTTGATTAGAATGTTTAGATTGCATTTTAGTTATTTTGTCGAAAGCATGTGTAGCCTATAGATAGTTCTTTCTCATAAAGTCTTCCTTGAGAGATCGACTCGGGTTAAGCTCGTCGCTCCTACAATTGACCCCGTCCAATTGCGGGTGTGGTCCTAAGTAGTGTCTAGTGAGCATTAACCGGAAATTATAAGAGTAAATTTGGACCCATCAAATTTTGGCGCCGTTGCCGGGGAAGGCTTTTAAGAATTGTCTTTTTGGTGCTATATTTGCTTGTGTTTTATTTGTTTGTATTTGCGAAAGTGATCTTGTTTAAGTGTCGTGTTTGTGTTGTTGTTTTTGTTTTTATTTTCTTGTATTGATTGTTTAGTCTCACCCCCCTTTTTTTCCGCAAGTTACGTGTGATCCTCTTTGGTTTTTGGTTGTGTATGCTAGGGAGACGAAGTATCAATCGGAGTTTAGCCCCCGTGTTTGACAACATTCACCGACCAAGGAGATTCAATATATTCGAGTGGGAAGGAGAGATGGATCCCAATCACCCAATAAATCCCGACAACGCCAATGCCAATGCCAATGCGGCTAGGAACATGAGAGACTTTGCGCGTCCCATGATTGGGGCATCGACTTCTTGCATAGTTCTTGGTGAAGCCGCAAAGAACTACGAGTTGAAGAACATCCACTTTAGCCAACTTCCCTCATTCTACGGGATGCCGGCCGAAGATGCTTTGAACTTCATCCGGGAGTTCTATTCCGTTGTTCAAACCTTTCCTCTACAAGGTTTGAACGAAGATCAATTGAAGATGAGGTGTTTCCCTTACACCTTGAAAGATCGAGCCAAGACGTGGTTCATGTCACTACCGGCCAACTCATTGGCCAATTGGAACGCCGTCTATGAGAAGTTCATGGCCAAGTACTACTCCAATCAAAAGACCCAAGACTTGAGAGCTCAAATTGTTACTTTTACCCAATCTCCGGGTGAATCATTTCACGAAGCTTGGGATCGATTTCGAGGTCTCCAACAACAATGCCCACACCACCATCTCGCACCCGAGTTTCTCAACCAATTCTTCTACGACGGGCTTTCTCAAAATTTCCAATATATGGTGGACAATGCATCGGGAGGAGACATTGGAGGCCGGACCGCCGAAGAAGTCTCAAACATATATGAGACAATGGCCACGACTTCCCAACAAAAGAGTGCTAGGGGGAAGAGAGCTTCCGTCAATGAAGCCAACCCTAGTTATGATGTGACGAAGAAACTTGCCGAGTTGACAAGGCAAGTAGAGATGCTTCGAACGTCTGAGAGATCACCCCAACAAGTGATGACCGTTGAGACTTGCGGGATTTGTGGAGAGTATGGCCATGGAGCCAATGTGTGCCAAAGATCGATTGAGCCGGAGACAAGTGAAGAGGCTCATTTTCATGCTCTTCAAGAGCAAATGAATGCTCTCCAAGGTTTCCAACCGCGTCAACAATATAACCCCTACTCTCAAACATACAATCCGGGATGGATAAATCATCCGAATTTCTCTTGAAAACAACCTCAACAACCTCCTCTACCACCACAACAACCGCCTCCACCACAATAAGCCGGAGGAGGCCAAGCTCCACCTTATCCGAGGCCGCAACAATACTCGGCCCAACCGAACCAACCGCCAAGGCCAACATTGCAAGACACATTGCAAACCTTCATCCAAGCCACTCAACAAAGATTTGAATCCGTTGAGGCTTCTGTGAAGAGAATTGAGACTCAAGTGGGGCAAATAGCTGGAACCGTTGGAGAATTGGCCAAGCAAGCCAAGCCGGGCAAGTTGCCAAGCCAACCGGAGCAAGCTCAAGCCATTACCGTTCTTCAAGGAGGAAAGGTGATCGATAATAAGGTTGGAGAACCGAGTCCAACCGAGGAGGATGAAAAAGAAGAGGAGGCTCTTCAACAACAACACAAAGAGCCCGAAAAGAAGAGTGAAGAAGTTAAGAAGCCCACTCTCCACAAGGCTTCCAATCCTTACAATCCTCCAATTCCATTTCCAAGCCGGTTGAGGAATGAGAAGCAAGACACTCAATTCCAAGAGTTTTACAAGCTCCTTTCAAAGGTGAATGTCAACCTTCCACTCCTTGATGTTATTCGAAATGTACCGGCCTATGTCAAGTTCTTCAAAGAACTAGCTTCCAAGAAGAGGAGGTTTGTGGAGGACGAGAAGATTGAAGTGTCCGAAGTGGCAAGTGCAATCCTACAACATCAACTCCCACCAAAGGTCTGTGATCCAGGTAGTTTTACTCTCAAAATTGCTTTGGTAAATGGCAAAGAAGCATGTGGTATGCTAGATCTAGGAGCCGGAATTAATTTGATGCCTTACTCCATTTATAAACAATTAGAGTTAGGAGAATTGAAACCAACTAGAATGTGTCTACAATTAGCGGATAGGTCCGTGAGATATCCTAGGGGAATAATAGAGGACATTCTAGTTAAAGTTGGTGGTTTGATAATACCGGTTGATTTTGTTATTTTGGATGTGGGAGATGTTAAAGAAACGGGTAAAGAACACACGCTTCTCCTAGGTAGACCTTTTATGGCTACAACTAACACTTTGATTGATGTTAAAAATGGAACATTAAAAATGTCAATGTTAGGAGAAACGGTGTCTTTTTTCGTACATGAAAACAAGGCTATTCCCGTCTCCTCATTTGAGGAAAATTGTTCTTACATAGATGCTATTGATGTCTTGGCCGAGGAGGTTTTCTTGCAGGAAATAGGTGCTCCGTGGAGAAGTGAAACCTCATCCGAGGAGCTTGCTATGGACGAAGCCTACCTCAAGTGTGAGGGAGACGAGTGGAATGCCGACGAGATGGAGACCTTGCTCGGAGAAGGCATGAGTCTAATGCAAGTCATGGCCTCAACCGAAGAGGAAGTGAAGCCCACTCCCGAGCTCGAGCTCAAGGAGCTCCCATCTCATCTCAAATAAGTTTACCTCGACGATGAAGAGAAGAAGCCCGTGATCATCTTTTCCGGGCTAGAAAAAGATGAAGAGGACCTCTTAGTAGCCGTACTAAAGAGGAACAAACAGGCCATTGGATGAAGTCTTTCCGACATCAAAGGCATTAGCCCCTCTACGTGTATGCATCGCATCATTCTAGAAGAAGGGGCTAAGCCGGTTAGTGAAGGGCAAAGGAGGCTCAACCCCGTGCTAATGGAAGTCGTAAAGAAGAAGATTCTTAAGCTCCTAGCGGAAGGGATCATTTATCCCATAGCCGATAGTGAATGGGTGAGCCCGGTCCATGTGGTGCCGAAGAAAGGAGGGATAATGGTCGTTGAGAACGACAAGGGAGAACATGTGGCTACTCGAACCACCACCGGGTGGAGAATGTGCATTGACTACCGAAAGCTCAATGCCGCCACAAGAAAAGACCATTTTCCCCTTCCTTTCATTGATCAAATACTTGATAAACTAGCGGGTCATAGTTTTTATTGTTTTCTTGACGGTTTATCGGGTTATTTTCAGGTGGCCATAGCGCCGGAGGACCAAGCCAAGACCGCATTCACATGCCCGTTTGGTACGTTTGCGTGTCGAAGGATGCCATTTGGACTATGCAATGCACCAGGCACTTTCCAAAGGTGTATGTTCTCCATTTTCTCCGAAATGATTGGAGACTTCATTGAGGTATTCATGGATGACTTTTCGGTTTTTGGATCCTCATTTTTCGATTGTTTAGAGAAATTGGAACTTGTCTTGAAACGGTGCATAGAAAGTAGCCTAACTCTTAGTTGGGAAAAGAGTCATTTCATGGTTACTAGTGGCATAGTGCTTGGTCATGTTGTGTCTAAAGAAGGAATGAGTGTAGACAAGGCTAAGGTAGATGTGATTGAAAAATTGCCTCCACTCGTTAATGTGAAAGGAATTAGAAGCTTTCTAGGCCATGCCGGTTTTTACCGTAGGTTTATTAAAGACTTCTCGAAAATTAGCCAACCTCTATGCCATTTACTTGCTCAAGATGTTCCTTTTGAGTTTGATGAAAAATGCTTGCATGCTTTTAATACTCTTAAGGAGAAATTGATCACCGCACCAATTGTTGTTCCCCCTGATTGGTCCTTACCATTTGAGATCATGTGTGATGCATCAAATTCCGCCGTTGGCGCCGTTTTGGGTCAACGTATTGATAAAATTCTTCGTGTAATTTACTATGCTAGCCTCACCTTGAATATTGCTCAAGTAAATTACACCACAACCGAAAAAGAATTGCTTGCCGTTGTGTTTTCTTTGGATAAATTTAGATCCTACATCTTAGGTTCTAAAGTAATCGTGCATAGTGACCATGCGGCTTTAAGGCATTTGTTGACCAAACCACAAGCTAAACCTAGACTCATTAGGTGGATCTTGCTTGTGCAAGAATTTGATGTTGAGATTAAGGATAAGAAGGGGTGTGAAAACGTGGTAGCGGACCATTTATCCCGCCTCCCCGTTGATGAAAATTTCAATTTGTTGCATGAAAAAGAAGTTGATTGTGATACATTTCCATATGAGCATGTTCTTGAGCTTAATTCCTCTCCTTCATATGCCGATATTGTCAATTATCTTGCTTGTGATAAATTGAGACCTAACCTCTCTTTTCAAGAGAAGAAAAGATTTTTGGCACTGTGTAGGTGTTACTTTTGGGACGATCCATACCTTTTCCATTTGGGAAAAGATGAGATCATTCGAAGATGCGTCCCGGAAGAGGAGAAAATCGATGTTCTAGCCTTTTACCATTCATCTCATTGTGGTGGCCATTTTGGATGACAAAAGACGGCTAGAAAGATCCTACAATCTGGTTTGTATTGGCCTTCAATTTTTAAAGATGCTCATGCTTACTTCATTTCATGTGATAAATGCCAAAGACTTGGTAATATTGGGAGGAGAAATGAAATGCCTCTAAATGTCAATCTTGTTGTTGAAATTTTCGATGTTTGGGGGATTGATTTTATGGGACCATTCCCTAACTCATTTGGCTTCGAGTATATCCTCTTAGCGGTTGATTATGTGTCAAAGTGGGTTGAAGCAATCCCCACTAGGTCTTGTGACGCTAATGTGGTTGTCAAGTTCGTGCAGGAACATATATTGAGTAGGCTTGGATTTCCTAGGGCGATTATAAGTGACGGAGGAACTCATTTCACCAACAAGCTTTTTGCAAGATTGCTAAAGAAAAATGGAGTGACTCACAAGGTGGCGACTCCATATCATCCTCAAACTTCCGGTCAAGTTGAGACGAGCAACAAACAAATTCAAAACATCTTGAAGAAGACCGTGAATGTGACGAGGAAGGATTGGTCACAAAGGCTACCGGATGCTCTTTGGGCATACCGGACGGCCTACAAAACAATTCTAGGAATGAGCCCATACCGCCTTGTATATGGCAAAGCATGTCATCTCCCTGTTGAGATAGAGCACCGAGCTTATTGGGCTATAAAGGCGGTGAATTGTGATCTTGAAAGTGCGGGAAAGGAGCGAGCCTTGCAATTGTCCGAGCTCGACGAATTGAGAAACGAAGCATATGACAACGCCAAGATTTACAAAGATAAAGTGAAGAGACTACATGATAGGCGAATTGTCAAGAAAGAGCTCATGCCGGGCATGAAGGTTCTCCTTTTCAACACTAGATTGCGGCTTTTCCCCGGGAAACTCAAATCACGTTGGAGCGGCCCATTTATCATTGAAGAAGTGTTCCCCTACGGAGTGGTCACATTAAAGAATCCGGTGACGAATGTTACGTTCCAAGTGAACGGCCATCGAGTCAAGCCATACTATGAAAGGTTTTCGCATGAAGCCGATGTGGAGGAATTGAAACTTGTCAATTCCGAGTGAATGCTCCAAAAACTTCGTCTAGCTCGAGACATTAAAATGAGCGCTGCATGGGAGGCAACCCATGATTTTCTTATTTTTAATTATGTTAATTAATCTATTTTGTGTTTGTGTGTTTGGCATTTTTGAAGTTTGTGAGCAGGTTGAGGAGAACTAAAGCAAGGGAAGCAATTGCGGAAAAATGGCTAAGGAAAGTCCCGCGACCGCGCACCCCGCGCGGCCGCGCGACCTTTCTCACGGCAGGAAGCCCGCGACCGTGCTCTCCCCGCGGCCGCGCGACAAACCTCTCGGCAGAGCGACTCCGCGAGTGCGCGACCCCCGCGGGCGCGCGAGGAAAATTGGCAGAAATGGATCCCCGCGGGCGTGCGAGCCCGGCACACCCCGCGGCCGAGCTGTCCCCAGCGGTCGCGCGGTCCATCTCCTTTAAAAAGGGGACCACCCGTTTGAACCCTAATTTTTCCCATTCCTTGCGCCGCTTTTGGGCTACTTACCCCACTCCATGGATCCTAATATCCCCCTCCTCTTCCACTACCAAATCCCAGCAAATTCCAGATCCAAACTAACTAAATAATCCCAAATTCCCAACCTCACGTCACCACATTCGTCACCGCGACCGCGTCGAAGCCCCGCGCCCGTGCGGAATTTCCTCCAAGCTTCCCCTCCGCTCGCCGCTCCCAACCACTCATCCGCTCACCGCCGCCGTTCGCCCCGTCGCGTCGGAATTTTCTCTAGCCCCGCAAGCTCCCGCGACCACACGCTCCCCGCGGCCGCGCTCTTCAGCCACCGAGGTTCTGCGACCGCGCTCGTCCCCGCGGCCGCACGCCCTTGCCCGCCAGGCCCCGCACTCGTGCTCCTCCCGCGGTCGCGCGCCCCCTGTCCCGCGCCTCTCTCTCGCTGTTTTCTTCCCGACTCCAGTCGTGCTCCTCCCTCTGCTATGCCTCCTCGGACCAAGAATCCGTCCTCTTCTCACCAAGCGGAGAAACAAGAAAATCTCCAAGAGTTGTACCAGTGCCCATTCCTTGTACGCACACACGCTGAAGGTAACCGTTTCCAAAACTTCGATGAATTTGAAATTACTAATCCGAGTTATCTGGATTGGAATTTGTTGAAGTTGCTGAAAATGGATAATAAAGTGGAGAAATATTTGAAAGTGCTCACGTTGGATAAATTTGCTAAAATGAAGTATGTCGGCATGAAACCACTGTGCCTTGAGTTTTTAGTTACCTTCAAGCTTGATAATGTGAATTCGAAGATTAGCTTCCGTATGCTTGGAGAGGAATTTGAAGTAACTTTGGCCAGAATGAAAGCATATTTCGGGTTTTCGACAACTGGGCCACGTGATAAGCCTGTTGACTTCGACACTGCTGCCGCCTGGCACGAGCTCACAGGGTTCAACAACTGGGATTCGCAAGGAAAACCAACCGGCTTCATTAGGGACCCTGCACTTGCAATCATGCACAAGTTCCTTACATACTCCATTTCAGGCAAGGAGCAAGCCAACAAAGTCAACACCACTGAGGTGTATCTTCTTTGGTGCGCCCTCCATAACACAAAGATCTGCCCGTCCTATTTCATTTGAAACGCAATTCAGCAGATGACGAGGTGCACAAAGATGCATCCCTCCTTTTGTGCATTTATCACGGCTTTAGCTGTGAAGCTTGGTTTGATTCCCGACCATGGTCCTCTCTTTGACGGGCAAAGCAAGATCCGAGATCTCATGATCACTATGGAAGAGCTCAAGCGAGCTCAGATTGTCTTGGATAACAGAAGACTGGTTCCTCACACTCAGCGGCCCTGTGTCTCGAACTTTATGAATGCTCAGATTGTGGCCCTTCGACGTGATAGAGAAGCCGGTTCTTCTTCAGCCCCCCGGGGTGATGATGATGAGGCCGAGCAGGAAGGAGGAGCGAATGCTTAAGATCAGGACGGAGGAGAGAATGAAGAAGGAGAAGGAGAAGACCAAGGAGGAGAGGATAACGAGCAAGAGGGCTGAGCCCAATTCCAGCCGCAGGCTTATCCCTCGATGATGCCCCCACATGGGTATCCGGCTGATTGGAGGTCCTTCTAGGACCACTTTGACACCTCTATGGGCCAGTTTCAGCAGAGCTTTCAGCAGTCTTATACGGACTCTATGGGCCACTTTCGCCAGCATTTGGATACATCCATGGGCCAGTTCCAGCAGACTTTCAGTCAGACTATGGGGCAGTTTCAGGAGAGATTTGATGCCTCAATGGGCGAGTTTCGCCACGAGCTGGGGTCCCTTCACCAGGATATGGGGGATTAGAGGCAGAGTGTCTTTGGCCGCCTTGATAGCCACGATGAGAGGATGACGGCTCTCGAGCAAAGCTGGAACAATGGGACGCTCTCCTATCCTTACCCGCAACCTCCACAGCCACCTTATGAGCCACCACCACAGTGAAGTTGTTTGTGTTTCTTTCATGTTTTCTCGTGTTAGTGTGCGTGTTTTATTGTGTCTCGTTTACTCTTTTGTTTGTCGTTCATTGTATTTGTCGTACGTTTGTAGGAACCAGTGCCTGTTGCTGGTCTTCTACACCTTGTGATGTTTTTCCTCTCCCTAAGACTCCTATTGCATTGTGTTTCATACATTGAGGACAATGCATGTTTTAAGTGTGGGGGAGTCGTGCTTATTATGTTATGTTATGATGTGGATTGTGATTGTTCATGTGATGTTTTTGTTTTAATTTATTATGTTGATTGTGTTGATTTTGTTATTAAGGTTGTTATTCTAGTTATATAGGTATGTGGTAATTCTCCCGCTTAGTTCTTGTTTTGTTTTGTCCGACCGTCAAAATTTGAACAATTTTAAATATGAATCTTCAAGGATTTATCTTCGAGTCGATCATAAGTTGTGAATTGTTCGTGGTTTCACTCGTAAACATTATTTATCTTTGAATGCGATCGCATAATTGATGATTGATGTTGAAAGATTTTGTTCTCAAAAGTTTGGGAAGCATACCTAGTCATTTTCATGAAAATTACTCCCTTTAATCATGTATCCTTATGAAAAAAAATATATATATATATATATATATATATAAAAGAGAAAAGAAAAGGGAAAAATAAGGATCTCTACTCTTCTAGTTGATTTATGCGATTATGAGTATGAGAAACCACACAAGGAAACTAGGGATTTCCTCCTTATGATTTTCACCTTGTGAATTTTGATCCATATCCCTATTAATTTGTTTAAATAAAGGGGATTGCACTCCGGATTCTACTCCTCTCATGTGTTTGTCAACCTTTTTGCATATGCATGATGAGTATTGGAAACCACATTGGGAAGCTCGTTTTATCTCGATGATTTTACCTAATGACTCTTGTCCTATGTTTCAATCCCTTGTGTTTTTGGTAGTTCGTTCTTAATAAATTTGATTTCGATTTGTGGGGAAGTAACTTAATGAAAAATTGAGCTATCGTATTTTTCTTAGACTTGAGAGAACAAACTATTCACTTGATTGGATGTTGTGTTCACATTCTTGGATAATGATCGTTTTTGTGGGAACCATGCAATTTGTCAAAAATTCATGATCGCCTCGCGAGTATTTCCTTCTTGCTTCATATTTTTAATTTCTTATTTTCTTGAGGACAAGCAAAGAACTGAGTGTGGGGGAGTTGTTTAGTATTTATTTATGTCGTTTTATTGCATAATTTTGCATATTTTATAAGTTATTTTCTAATTTCTTGTTCTCGTTTATTCCGTGTTTTCGTGTGAATTTCTTCACTGGTTGCTTCTATGGTGGATTATGCCAAGTTTTGAAAAAAACTTGAGCTTTTGTTCGGAAAATCTCGATTTTTAGGTACTAAGGTAGCGTGGAGCGAAGGTTGGCTAGAAAAGATTAACCCGTATGAAAAGTGAACCCCGCGACCGCGCTCTCCCCACGGCCGTGCAACTTCAGGCGCCCAAGACCCCACGGCCGCGCGAGTCCCACGACCGCGCGAGGGTGCTCTCAGCGCAGGCACCCTGCGGGCGCGGGAGCCCCGCAAGCGCACAACATTCTTGCATTCCGCGGGCGCGCGACGCCGCGCGGGCGCGCGGGCTGGCGTTTCCCCTCTCGATCAGCGCCTTGTTGGCACTTGTTTTCCCTTTCCCTCTTGGCATCTTGGACCAAAATGAATGCCCTTCACCATCCATTCTTTTTGCATGGGGATCTTTGAGCTTGGGGTCAATCTAATCTAATACTAGGGAAGTAGGTATTTTTAGAGCCTAACCCTAGCTTTGTGGACTTTCTCTCCACAAAATCCTCCTCCCAAATCTCTCACATTTAATGTCCATCACCATCACCTTACCACCACCTTTCCTCTCTCCTCTCATCAATCATCTCACCATTGCCTCTCTCTCTCCCTTACGATCTCCTCTCTCTCTCTCTCTCTCTCTCTCTCTCTCTCTCTCTCTCTCTTTTGAATTGGATTTTGGGGATCAAAAAGGGGGACATCATCAATCATTCTAACACACTTCTATTTTTTGGATACACATTCATCCTCACCATTCAACACTTCATCTTCTTCACCCCACCATCCTCCATTTTCTCTACACTACCTTCACCATTTTCTTCACCCTTCCATACTCTCTACACCATTTTTCACCATCATTTCACCACCATTTTCCACTAAAGAGAAGAGGAGAAAGAGGAGAGCAAGGAAACCAAGCCAAGGAGGAGAGAAAAGGAACGAGAAGACCAACGACGAGCTCACGTGGAAGCTAAGCCCGGAGGAGGTTTATTGTGCATTTTCTTGTATTACTTGGATGTTTTTGTGGGATTTGTTCCAAACTCTTGAAGGACATATAATATTGTAGAAGTTGTTTTCATTTTATGAAATGGAGTTCTTCTATGATGTTTATGTTGTTTTGAGCATGTTTAGTGGCTAATCTCCCTATTAGGGGGTAGAGGATCGATTTGGTTGTGATCTATGCTTGTTTATGTTGGTTGTTGTTGTTGGAATTGTTCTTATTTATGTTTAGGTGCTTGATCATCACTTGAGCATTGGTAGGATTTAGGGGATTTCTTGATTGTGAACCTAAATCCGGATTTAATTCCTTCGATGCTAGGTGCATGGGTTCCTAAACCTAGTATGTTCATCTCATTTTGTATGGTATAACTAAGAGAGGTTTAACGGATATCCGTGACTTTAATAGACGTTAAACTAATTGGATGGGTCTACCATACTTGTGAGATTTGCATTATCAACTTAAATAAATCATAGTAATCAACCATTGAGAGAATCTACACCCCAATACCTTAATCAACTTAATTCCTCTAATCTTCATTTCCATTTTCTTGCATTTAAATTGTTATTGTTTGTTTTGTTGATTGTTCATTTAATTCCTAGTTTAAATCTCCAAAATCTCTTGATTAGAATGTTTAGATTGCAGTTTAGTTGTTTTGTCGAAAGCATGTGTAGCCTATAGATAGTTCTTTCTCATAAAGTCTTCCTTGAGAGATCGACTCGGGTTAAGCTCGTCGCTCCTACAATTGACACCGTCCAATTGCGGGTGTGGTCCTAAGTAGTGTCTAGTGAGCATTAACCGGAAATTATAAGTGTAAATTTGGACCCATCAAATATCAATTGAAAAACTGAGAAAAGTGTGAGGATTCTAGTATTTGGGGATAACAATTTATAATTTGTTCATTCATAAAAATGGCAGTTAATTGGGATGGCAATGTGGGATAATTAGTTATGAGTGTTGGGTTCTTTAATGTAGGATAACTTTAGTTCGAGAAATTTAAAGACACAAAAGTTAATTGTTTAAGTTATATTTCATATATTTAAAATTACAAATTTAAATATATTATTTTTTAATTTTAAAACATTTTATTTGATTTTTTAATAGATTTAATTAACTTGAAAATTTTAAAATATTTCAAATTAATATATCTAAAATATTTTATTAAAAAATTCCTATATTTAATTCAAAATTTTAAATTAAATTATTTAAATTATATTTAATATTAAAATGATAAAATAAAGTATTATGCTTTCTCTGAACTAAATGACCAAGAAAGGTCGAAAAATCATTATAGGGCCTCACAATGTATTGTTTGTTCATGCAGAACAATATTTTGATTTATATATATATATATATATATATATAATATTAATTTAAAAATTAAAAATGTATTAAATTAATATATTTGAAAGATATCATTCTAAGTTTTTAATTTATTTAATTCAAAATTTTAATTTTTAAACTTTTAAGTTCTTAAAATGAAAAGGATTTTATGTAATGCCAAAAAAGTCCTATTTTTAAGTCAAGTTGGAAAAGGATAGAAAATGAATACAGTATGATAATGGTTCTTTTGGTTAAACGAATTTAATGATTCCTATACATTGATAAGTGTATATGGATAGTTTTCAGGATAAAATACTGATTGAGAATTTTAAGTAAATATGTAGTAATATTTTGTAAAATTATTGAACCATTTTTGCACTATGCAAATTAGATGCATGTATAGTATAAATATATATTGCAATACATGCACGTTATTTAACTAATTTAAATTTAAATTTTAAATTGAATCATTAGTATATAAACATCAATTTTTATATTGAAACAGTAAGCATTAAAATATTAAACATAATTATTAAACCTTACCAAACAAAAAATAATTTTATTTAATAGTATAATATTTAGAAACATAATATCAATTGTGGATACCATGATTCTGTTTGTAATTAAAAATATATTAAATTATGTCAAAAATTCATTGCATCTATACAACAAACACTTGGGGTCAACATCTACAGAGCAAATGGAAAATTGCTCAAATTTATGTACTCACCCTGTTTTTGAATAAGTGTCATTTTGAAGACATGCTCATATATTAATAAAATAATCAAATTATCTATTACGCTCTCATGTGAATATAATAAATGAGTCAAAATGAAGTGTTTGAATACATAAAATGAGAGCAATGTGTGAAAAATATAAAATTTCCACATTGAATGTGTAAACGATATTTTTTATGAAACAAATCTAAAATATTAAAATGATACTTATTCATAAATAGGGTGGTGGGGGAGTATAACACATGTATATATAGAATCACAACTGATATATTTAAAAAAAAACACACAAATAAAATAGTTGTATATTACATTTCTTTTCACAAATCAATGTTGTAATTGCACGATTCATGCTAATCTATTCATCTAACTCTTCATAGATCACTACATTTATGTTGATGATTGCCAATCTTTTCCTTCAGCCAAATCTTGAATGCAAATCTTCTATGCAGTGAGAAACTCTTGAATAGTGTCAAGAATCTTATATGCAATGAACACCACTCCTTCCTTTGCAACAACTGCAGCACACTTCATATTTATGTTTTGAAATACTATTGTTTGTGTCAAAATAAATTAATCAAATATACTCATTCAATTATACAATGGAAAAAAACAGAAAATTAAAATCTTAAATCCCACAAAGCGATCATTTCTTTTCCCAACTCTAAACCTTTTCAAAAGGCATCCTTAATTAATTAGATTTCCCACAATTCCTATAGCTAGCAAGCATGTGCATGAGCATTCGCTGCCATAGCAAAACTTATTCCATTCATTTATGTGTTTAGATCAGATGACTTTACTGATTTTTTAAAACTTTCAACTCTTAGCAATATCAACATCAACCAAAATATTAATAAATAAGAAATTAAGTTAAGCATAATCTTTTATATTCGCATGTTCATACAAAAATTTTTCATTTCTGCGTTCCATTTTATGAAACTGAGTTTTGTACTACAAATTAATTTAAAAAAATCCCCCTAGAAAACAAAATGATTTTTTAGATTACTCCTTAAAAATATGAACAAATTTAAGAAACTAAGAATAAAAAAAAAAGAAGATCAGCGAATGCTTTTCTCATTTTATCTCTCCTTTTGCGACCCATTTTTCGGGATCAGAAATACGTAGATCCGCCGCTCCTCCTCCGCCATGACTACGTTTCTTCCATCTAGACCCTGCCAATTAAAAGTAGGTTCATTAGATTAATATTTGTATTTAGATTTTTTCATTTTACATGTACTTTACAACAAAAATGAGCAAGAACTAAAAAAAATCATAAAAAAGCGCATACTAAACATAAAATAATTATTTTAAAGAAAATAAAATGCAATAGAGTAAATGTAAGAAATATGAAATTAATAAGCACATAATGCACATTGTGTTGATTTACATTGACTGTATCTATTGAAAGAAACACGGGTTCAGTAATTATGGCTCAAAACATGTAGCATATATCTATATTTATGCAATGTAATTTGATATTGCATTAAAGTTGTCTTTATATATATTCCAGATTTCCGGTTTTGATTATCTAAATTAGTGGATTAATTGTAGGAACGGATGGTAATGATTGATTGGTGATCTAAAATTTGAATGAATTAATTAAGGTAAAAACAATATACAACAAATATTTATTTATTAACATGTGTGTGTAGAAAGATAATTTTGCGGATAATTATAAAATAATAAACTAACTTTGTAATATAAATATTATTCAAAAGGAAGATAAAGTGATCATACAATATGACATATATAACAAATTAATATATTATGTGCATTATATATTTTATAATTAACATCGTTTCATATCTGCATAGCATTTAAATTAATTGATCGAAATCTTTGTACTTATATAATTTACTTTAATTAGGATTAAAATTATTAATGGTAAGAATATACATGATTTATGGTATGTTTTCGGGTTGAATTTATATATTGATTTTGAGGATGATATTTTTCTAATTAATTAATATAAATATTCTTAATTGATTAATATATATTAAGATTTACATTTCTGAAAATGTGTTTTGGGGGGAAAACTGACTTACTAAAAAAGGCATAACTATTCGCTTTTATATATATTAAGATTAAGATTAAGATTAAGATTAAGATTAAGATGTGACAAAAGGAACCGGACCGGTATAAATCCAAAATTTGAACTGCAATCGGGACTGTGAATACCCGGTGTGGTTTTGGTTTCGAAAAATGTAAGTGAGAGTCGTTTCCATTTTTTATTTTATTTTTTGACTTTCTATCTCTGGTAGAATTTGATGTAGTATTTTATCGTGCAATACTATGTTAAAAACAAAATGCAAACTCGGATAAAAAATACCAACAAATTAGGAATTCAAAATAGAAAAAAAAATAAAAAAGAGATTTGCCTAAAAAGATATTAGAAAGGTAAATTGGTATAATAATAATCAAATACCTAATATCATTTTATAAGATAATTCTAATACATTATCTTTGATATAGAACTAATGCATGTGGGGGGGGCCAAAAAAAAAAAAACGCAATGTCCTCACCCCCAAACCAAAAGTCTCATATTCATTCACATTGCACCAATTTCTTTTAAGGACAACTCATATTTTATAAAATGATATTAAGTTTTTGGTTATCATTACACCAATTTCTTTTAAGGAAATATCATATTTTATATGAATTCTTAATTTGGGGGGGGTGGGTTTACTCACTTTCAAAATTATTTTTCCAAGTGAAATTTAAATATGTACATATAAAAAAAATAAAAATATTAAATTCGGAACATATTAGAACCTTTGGAAACACATGTTCTTTGTTGTAGAATCGAACTATAGCCGTGTTTTATTGGAGCAGTACTTTGGCTCCCACCTCGTGGAACTGGGATTATCGGTTCCAAAATCGTTGCTACCTCTCTTGAATGAATTGAATATTATTACCCCATCAAAGAAAAAATTAAATGGTCATTTTAGATAATAAAAATTAAAAAATAACCATTTTTATAATAATATATCAAATCTAGCAACTTTTATGTTAATAATAAATAACAGTCTAATATTATCTTGAGTTTGTTAACAGTTGACATGTGCACTAGTGGATACAACTGCCCTCCCCCCCCTCCCCCCAATTTTTTTTTTTTTTTTTTTACATGTGGTTCTATTTTCTGCATTTTTTTTACATATTGTTAATAAGCAAGATTGAGAGAAGTTCATATTTTGCCCTTCCCCCAATTAATTTATTTCTTTTTACTAAAGTATAATATTGTATTGAGTTTGATACATATTTTTTGGGAGAAATAATTATCTAGGCAAAATTAAATTAAAATTAGGGTAGGCAAGCAAGATTTTAAACATATGAGTTATTTGGACAATTTGTACTTATTTTACACAATACCCATTGTGTGGGCACCATAAAATCTGATTTTATTCTAAACAAATTACACCTTTTGTACTTCTAAATGGCAATAGTTGGGTTTGTTTAATAATAATCGTAGTCCCAAAATAATAATCGTAGCCCTAAGATTAGTTTTAGAAATTAATCATAGCTCAATTAAATCTTAATGGTAGCACTTAATTAATAATCGTAGTCTATATATAATTAATAATTGTAGCTCAATTAAAAATTAATCGTAGCCATAAGATTAGTTTTAGAAATTAATCGGAGCTCAAATGAATTTTAATTGTAGCACGTAATTAATAATCATAGCACTTAATCAATAACTGTAGCCCAATTAAAAATTAATCGTAGCCCCAAAATAATAATCGTAGCCCTAAGATTAATTTTAGAAATCAATCGTAGCTCAATTAAATCTTAATTATAGCACTTAATTAATAATCGTACCACTTAATTACTAATCGTAGCAGTTAATTAATTACCGTAGCTCAATTAAAAATTAATCATAGAACTTAATTAATAATCGTAGCTCAATTAAAAATTAATCGTAGCAATTAAATAATAATCGTATCTAAGATTAGTTTCATTAAGATTTAATCATAGCTCTTGATATATTAATCCTAACTCGTATAGTATTAATCATAGCTCTTAAAAAATAATCGTAGCTCTTAAAATAATAATCGAAGCTCTTATAATTAATCGTAGCTCTTAAAAAATTAATCGTAACTTTGATATATTAATCGTAGCTCGTATAATATTAATCTTAACTCTTTCAAAATTAATCGTAGACATTTAAAAATGAATTGTAGCTCTTAAAAATAATTGTAGCACTTAAATAATAATCATAGTTCATTAAATAATAGTCTATCATTTAAATTAGTTTTCGTAGCTCAATTAAATAATAATCATAGATCTTAGATCTTAAAAAAATTAATCGTTCGTAGATCTTAATCGTAGATCTTAAAAAAATTAATCATTTATGTATTTATTTTATTTAAAATTATAATTAAGTATTTAAACTAATGTTTAATTGCAAATTTGTAAATGTTGTTAGATTGATTAGCTTAGACAGTCGTTGTAGCGCCTGAGGCCGACGATCATAGTCTATGTCGGGCCGGAGGTTGTTGAACAGATCAGAGTCACATTACATGCTATAGGTAGTGATGATGTTGTGTAGTTGTTTAGATCCAGATATTTCAGATATTTTCTGGATTATAAGGGTGGTGACGTCTAGAAGAGGGTTATTCATGTGGTGATGAGTTGTGAGGTGCGTGTGTCGGATTGTGCACTGGAGGGACGGGAGGCATGGTTTCAAATTCATCGATTCGTGCTGCACTTCGGTCCCAGTGAGTATAACCTGATGCCAAGGTTATGATTCGGCAGCTCTACATTCGATCTGAATGGAGCGCACGTTGTTCCGTCAAGAGCAGTCTACTATCACTTATTTCAAGAGAAACGCACGACCATCTACCAGATGGAGGATAGGTTCATAGAGATGTGGATGGCTAGAGACCCTGAGGATTATGTGAAGATTACGAACATATTGTTCGTATACAAGATAATCTTTTACCTTGATCCAAACCAAGTGATAGATCCATGAGTGTGGGCTCTCGTGGAAGATGTCGACAGGTGGAATTCCCTTCGATGGGGGGCATATTCATACCAGATGTTGATGTAGTTCATCAGCATCCTCCCCATGACTCGGAAGACTATGGGCAGAAAAGGGCACAAGACGTATCATTTCTATGGGCCGTATGGGCACTCCAGGTAAATAGTTTTCATTTTGTTGTTATAAATTAGTGATGAATAATTAAATCAAGCCAACACATGACTGACATGCTACTTATTTACAGATATGGGCTTGTGAGGTAATACCAGAATTGGCCCATGAGATTGGTGTGGCCAGTGGACAGCTTACATTGCCTCGATGTTTGAGGTGGTCATTCACGCGCCCTACTGCTAACGTATCCACCTTATTATAGGGATTGGTACATTTTTAAGTTTCCTTTCTCTATTTAGAATATCAAATCTATATTTGTTAATTAATCTTAACGATATTATTAATTCCATGCAGTTACGGGTGGTTTCGTTGTTGCCATCGATGGAAGAGACGGTGACTCCATATTATCGGAGCATGCAGCTGGAGGGTGATGCTCTAAGTGTGAGATTTGTTACCCCTCGAAAGGGGAACAAGAAGAGGATGATTACAAATGTAGCATCTTGTTGTTCCAATGAAGCTGTGGGTGTTGTAGGCCCATCACCCCGATGGAAGAAGGCTACTCGGAGACTACAGAAGGGTCTGCAATCGAGCTGTGCATTGAGGGATGAGTCGGATGATGAGATATCAGGTCTCCAGCCTCCACGGATGAGGTCTCAGAGCGTAGGAGATGAGATATAGGCTCTCCGATCTCTATAGACCAGACAGCAAAGCACAGAGCTGACCCCGGATCGTAAAGTGAGCCCTTCTCGAACATGGAGGACTAAACGTTCAAAGAGGGATCGATCTCAGAGCAATGAGGAGCACGAGCAGCCTAGGAGAAGTGTGGAGGAGTAGTCATAGAGCTTTATAGAGCGGTGGCTTCAGAGGCTGTAGTGGCTGTGAGGAATGATATAATGCCCCGTATCCAAGAGATGTTTCAGATGCATAGGAGGCAGATGGTTGATGAGATTGTTGAGGAGTACCTAGCTAGGCTGCGTAGAGAGTAATGACCAGCTCTGAGCCACCACAACCCCAGTCCAAGTCGTAGGTCACCCACTTCTAATATGGGCTACCACAATCCATAATCGAGTGACCATAGTGTCGCTCACAATGCTCAGCCATCACCCACTCCTGCTCCTCACCAGCATAGCGGTGGTATAAGTGCTCGACAGCCCACTCCACCTTACCACATCGGCTCCCGTCCCTAGATTCAACTTGATCCTGTAGCTCATAAATGCTTATGATGATTTGGTCCTGACTACAACCTACAGACAATTCAGAAAACCTAGACCCCAGAACGAATATGATTATTCTTGTCAATGATATAACCCTATGGCATGTGTGGTTTGACGAGCTTGAAAACCCTAAGAAAGAGGCCCTCATCGGAGGATGGAAGAGACTTCATCCCATCGACCCTGACTGCAAAGACATACGGGAACAATGATTATCGACAGTGGAGACCTCCATCCGATTTATAGATTGGATCCTAGGCAAAGATGGGTGCTACCAGATGTAATGGCTCCGAGCTGATTATGTAAATTAACTTCACGAGTAAGCTTCATGTCATATATTATTTGTTAACATTATTCTTGATATATACTACATTGTGGGCGATCATGGTATGTAACATTGAGAAGGTGCACTGGGTCACTATTCGTATACGTCTTACTGACTGGGTAGTCAAGTTGTATGACTCCTTCATGTTTCACATGGACAAACCGAGTGATCCCGAGTTATACAAGAGGTGGGATAGAGAGATGGTGCCCCTTCTTCATCTATTTCCACATCTACTCGCATATGCTATATTTTAGCATGATCGTCCAATGCCACCTGATATAGAATCAAAATGGGGCATTTTATCTATGTCTTTTTATCTTTTTTTTAGTCTTTTATATCGAGTCTTGAGTCAGTTAGGGAGCTTAAGTGAAGCAGGGGGAAGTGAAGAGAAAAGATCCAATATGGGCGTGAAGCGAGGACAAATCCTTTGAAGGCATAATGGAGGGAGCTGGGCTTGGAGAGTCTGTTGTAAATCCAGTACGGAAATTCAGCTCCAAACACTCCAATAAACTGAGACCACATCTACAACCGTTCTGGAAATCATGAGAGTCAACCGATAGTACAGAAAAGATGGAAAGAAGGGAGAGAAGAGAAGATAAGAGAGAGAAGGTCCAAGCCGAGAAAACAACACACAAGTTGTTGAGAAAGAGTGGAAAGAGTCAACACAAGTGCACTCATGCGTGGGCTCTAGTGGGCCGTTTCTGGCAGTTTAGAACTCGCTATAAATACTATGTTATTATTTCATTTTAGAAACAGACAAGGAGGAGAGGAATATAGCTTTAGATATTCAGCATTTCATAGTTTATTTCTCTTTCACATGGATAATTACAGTCGGTATAATCAGGGGCGATTTGCCTTTAGCTTATACGCGACTCGTTTTGCTTATAGTCTGGAGTTAGATTCAGACGTTTTTAATATTTTTCACTTTATCATGAGTTGTTCATTTACTTATTTTCTATCTTTCAATATGTTTCATGGCTAATTAATTAGTGTTCGAGTTGAGTGGGATGAGGGTTATGGTGAATAGACATACATGAGGCTAATCGGGCTTAATACACCTCGTGAAGATTCCCAACTTCAACTTGGGATGAACGATGACACAATAATGAGAAGTCTATATGGCTGATCACTCTTAGCTAAATCATTACTGTTGTACGTCAGGGTGGAAGTAAGGGTGACCGATTCCCTGATGAGTCACTAAGTGATAAACGGGGTAAAGAAGCCTAGAGACGACTGAGCCCGAAGATTGAAGTATAGGTGGATATGGGCACAACGCCAAAGGGCTCCCATATGCCAGCGTTGGGTTCCTCCGATTGAAGACCGCCATCCTTGCAAACCCTCTGCATGACTCTCTTCTTTGGGTCCTGGATGGTAAGAGACTAAGAGTCGCCGACCGTATCGCTCTTAGCATATACCGTAAGAAGGAATTGGGGGAGTGTAAGGCGACCGTACCTGCTCCCTATAACCAAATAGTCAGAATGAGGTATCCATGTGTATGTGCCTGGGATTGCATGCATTTACCAGTCCGAGTCCCTACTTAACTTGAACATGTTTTTTTATTGTTTGATATAATTTATACTTTTAGTATTGTTTTACATTAAGTTTACAGGAACGAATTAGTGACAATAATTCCCTCAAAATTCCAGTAAAGCCTAATTTGGATAGAAAGGTTAACACTCCTCGTGGGATCGACATCTGTCTTCTGGCACTATACTAGCCACTGGAGGCATATTCAAGCATCGGTGTAATTTTGCATGCTAAACAATGGCATGTCAAAATTTGGCACCATTGCCGACTATCCTAATCTTTCCAATTTAACCTTGTTTATGGTACGCACTAACCGCGCAGGAGAACTAGTCTACGATCCAAAACTAGAAAAAACTGCACGGAGAAGGTGGACACAAACAAGAAGAAGTCTGGAAACGCCCATAAACCCAAACACACCGTCTGAGACCTCCGAGGAAGGACATATATCTGAGGGAGAAAACAACACCAGCAGTACACACAAAGAGAAATACAACCCCCTCTTTTCTGAATCTGAAGAAGAATACATGGCGGCATGAATACCACAACCTCCACCATTACCGCCTCAACCAACATTGGGGCAACTCATCTTTCTACAAGCCATGAACATGCAGCCATCTGGAATCATACTGCCGCATCCAGCTGAAAATTGAGAGTTGAGATCAAACTTTATCTCAATTTTGCCCAAATTCCACGACCACCCTGGAGAAGACCCGCAGAGACATTTGTAGAATTTTGAAATGGCCTGCGGTACCCGGCGAAATAACATCGGGACCATGTTTGAATACATAGGCTTACTCTCTTTTCTCTTCACCTTGCAGGATGGAGCAAGAGAGTGGCTCTACACTATTCCGGCTGGGAGCTTGACCACTTAAAATGAATTGCAGCAAAGATTCCTTGAGAAGTATTTCCCCACCACAAGAGTACAAGCCATGAGGAAGAAAATCTCCACTGCTAAGACTGGGGTGAATGAAAGCTTCTACGACTATTAGGGGTGTTTCAAGCAACTGCTCTCGAAATGCCCGCATCGCCAAATCCTTACACACGACTTGGTATAATATTTTGTCTCGAGATTGAGAGTAGAAGACCGTAATCTCCTCAATATAGCCTGTGGGGGATCCATCCTCAATAAAAGGGCAGATGAAGCGATGTAGCTAATCGGAGAAATGGCCAAAGAAATCTGAGAAGATGTCTACGACAAACCACAAGCAGCAGAAATGAGCAAATTGACCTATACGCCCGAAGCAGAGACAAAAATTGATCAACTCTTTGGCAAGATGGAGAAAATGATGACACAACTATCCGCCAACACCTTGCGGATATGTGGAGTGTGTAGCATGATGGGTCACTACTCAGATCAATGCCCATAAGTACAGGAAGGAAATGAAACCGTGAATATGATGGATGGGGGAAACCGGTGAAGAAATGACCAATATGCCCAAAATTACAATCACAGACAGAGATATCCAGAATCGCAAGCACATACGGGTCCACCACACAATTTTCCCATATTAGGAGGGCCGACTCTTGAAGACATGATGAGACAAATGACAATAGAATCGATGAATAGCCAGAAGCGTGCTACTTCATTTGAGACAGAAACCAGAGCAGGGCTGAACTACTTGGGTACACAAATTACCCAACTAAGTGAAGCCATCTCACGAATGGAGAAAGGAAAATGCGTGCTACTCTTGCAGATCGAGCCTAACCCAAGGGCCGATGTGAATGCAATCTCACTCAGAACTGGAAAGGAATTGGTTAACCCCTCAATGTAGAAGGAAGACGGAAGTGACCTTAAGGGAACCAAACCTAAAAAAGGAGAAGAATCAGGAAAGGAAAGCCATGTTGATAAGCCCAAAACAATGGAGGTATCACCAGAGAAGGAAGGAATCATCATTCCTCCATAATTCCTAGGAAGATTGAAGAAAAATAAGAAAGATGCGGAAGACAAGGACTTGTTACAGGTATTCAGAAAAGTAGAAGTGAACATCCCGCTTCTAGATGAAATCCAGCAAGTACCTCGTTATGCCCGCTTCCTGAAAGAATTATGCATCTGGAAGGTCCAATTCAATGAAGAGGCTCAAGTCATCATGAGTGAGAACGTATCCACCCTGATACGAAGGAACCTTCTAAAGAAATGCGGAGACCCAGGGATGTTCTTCATTCCATGCGAGATCAGAGGCACAAAAATTGAGCAGGCCATGCTCGACCTTGGGGCCTCAATCAACGTTATGCCCATAACCATTTTTGAAGAATTGGATCTAGGCCCATTGAAGGAGACAAGAACGGTGATTCAATTACCAGACAGGTCCAATGTATTGTCAGAGGGCATATTGGAGGACGTGCTGATAAAAATGGAGGACCTGATTTTCCCAGCAGATTTCTATGTTTTGGATATGGGCACATCCAGCCGGAAAGCCTCATGTATGCTGCTGGGTAGACCCTTTATGAAGATGGCACACACCAATATTGATGTCGATAAAGACACATTGACATGCGAATTCGACGGAGACACCATCACCTTCAATATCATGGAGGAAATGAAGCACCCCACCGACACAGAGGGAATCAGCATGGTGGATATCATCAAGTCACTCATTCAGACAGAAGGAACAAAGATGCTTGCAAAAGATCCTTTGGAATGGGTAATCCAGCACAATTAATCAGATTGGGATACCCTCGACGAAAAGGACAATGACATCAAGAAGACGATAGTGCAGTTGTACAGTTTGGAGGCGTACCCAAATCTAAAAGGTGACTTAGATTTTCCTATATTGCAACCCTCAGAAAGAATGATACACTCCATCATCAAGCCACCAAAGCTGGAACTAAAGAAACTACTCGGACATCTAAAATATGCCTACTTGATAGAAGGGGAGAAGCTACCGATCATCATCAATTTAGCTTTAACCATGGCACAAGAGACAATGTTGGTGGATTTGCTCAAAAGATATAAGGAAGTGATTGGATGGACACTAGCCGACATTAGAGGCATAAGCCCATCCATCTGTATGCACCGCATCATGTTAGAAGAAGGGGCAAAACCAGTCAGAGAGCCGTAAAGAAAACTGAACCCTATCATAAAAGAAGTAGTTCTCAAGGAGATCTTAAAGCTGCTCGATTTGGGAATCATCTATCCCATATCCAATAGCGAATGGGTCAGTCTCGTTCATGTGGTCCCAAAAAAATCGGGGTTACAGGTTATTGAGAATGAGAACAAAGAGTTGATCCAAACTTGTCTCCAAACAGATTGGAGGGTCTGCATTGACTATAGGAAGCTCAATGCGCTCTCACGGAAGGAACATTTCTCTTTGCCCTTCATCGACCAAATGTTGGAGCGGCTTGCGGCCAAATCGTACTTCTGTTTCCTAGACGGCTACTCAGGGCACATACAAATTTATGTAGCATAAGAAGATCAGAAGAAGACAACATTGGCGTGCACTTTTGGCACCTTTGCCTACAGACACATGCCCTTCGGCCTTTGCAATGCACTAAGAACCTTCCAGAGATGCATGATGAGCATTTTTTCGGATATGCTCGAAACATGCATTGAGATCTTTATGGACGACTTCACAGTTTATGGGGATCACTTTGAGCAATGCCTAGCAAATCTAAAGAGAGTCCTAAAAAGATGTGTTGAGAAAGATCTGGTGCTCAACTACGAGAAGTTTCATTTCATGGTCCGAGAAGGAATAGTCCTAGGGCATGTCATTTCAGAACGGGGAATCGAGGTGGACAAGGCAAAAGAGGACATCATCACCAAGCTGCCCTATCCTACCATCATGAAACAAATTCGAGCATTCCTTGGGCATGCGGATGGGCTTCTACAGGAGGTTCATCAAGGAATTTGCTAAGATAGCTCAACCTCTCACTCGACTTCTTTAACAAGACGTGACGTTTGAATTTAACGAAGAATGCAAAGAGGCATTTCACGACTTTCAGAAGAAATTGGTCTCATCCCCTATCGTCCAACCACCTGAATAGGGAATGCCATTCGAAGTGATGTGCGACGCCAGCGGATATGCCTTTGGGGCAGTTCTCGGACAGAAAAGAGGCAAAGATAGCTATGTTATCTATTATGCCTCCAAGACACTGAATCCAACTCAGTGCAACTACTCAACCACCGAGAATGAACTATTAGCAGTGGTGTTCGCATTCGAAAAGTTCAGGTCCTACCTCCTAGGGGCAAGAGTGATTGTGTTCACTGACCATTCAGCTCTAAGCTATCTCTTGACGAAAAAGGAGTCAAAACCATGACTCATCCGATGGATCCTACTCCTTCAAGAATTTGACCTGGAAATCAAGGACAAAACCGGAGCCAAGAACCTTGTAGATGATCACCTAAGCCGACTCAAGATTGAAAGCAAAGAAGAAATCACAGAAATATTCCCGGATGAGCATCTGTATCGGCTTGAGGGCACAATGCGACATGATCCCTGGTATGCCAACATCGTGAACTACCTAGTGGCTGGACAATGCCCAATTGGAATGAGCGACTATCAGAAGAAGAAATTGGTGAGAGAAAGCAGATTCAATGTATGTGAAGACCCAATCTTATGGAAGATAGGAGCTGATCAAGTCATAAGGTGTTGTGTGCTCGAGCAGGAGGGCAAAAACATCTTGAAATTCTGCCACTCGGATGTATGCGGAGGTCATTTTGGTCCAAAAAGAACTGCTCGAAAAGTTCTAGATGGAGGATTTTACTGGCCCACCATGTGTAAGGACACCTATTTTTACTGCAAAAGTTGCAGCAATTGTCAAAGAATGTGAAACATTTCCATCCGCGAATCTATACTCTTAATTCCCATTATGCCCGTTGAAATTTTCGATATCTGGGGAATTGACTTCATGGGACCTTTTCCTAAATCTGGCAACAATTTGTACATAATCCTTGCAGTAGATTATGTATCAAAATGGGTAGAGGCGAATGCAACAGCAACCAACGATGCAAGAACGGTGGTGAATTTCCTTAAATCTAACATGTTTTGCAGGCATGGAGTCCCCAAGGTGCTGATCAGTGACCAAGAAACTCATTTCTGCAATATGGTCATAAGGAGGTTGCTAAATCAATATGGGGTCACACAGAGTGACCACTGCCTACCATCCCCAAGAAAATGGGCAAGCTGAGGTGTCCGATAGGGAGGTCAAGAACATTCTTGAAAAGGTTGTTAGCCCTAGGAGGAAGAATTGGAGCAACTACTTGGAAGATGCGTTGTGGGCATATAGAATAGCATACAAGACCCCAATCGGAATGTCCCCGTACCGTTTGATCTATGGAAAGCTATGCAATCTACCAGTGGGAATGGAACATAATACATTTTGAGCAATCCGGAAGCTAAATACACATTTGAAGGTTGATGGGACAGAAAGGAAACTCCAAATTCAAGAACTTGAGGAGTTGAGGACAGAGGCATATGACAATGCTGTGATATACAAGGAAAGAACCAAGAGAGTGCACGATATGCTCATAAGGAGGAAGGAGTTCGTGAGAGGGCAAAAGGTGTTTTTGTTTAACTCAAGACTCCGCATCAATGCGGGAAAGCTAAAGTCTAAATGGATGAGACCATTTATCATTCAGAATCAGCTCCCTAGTAGCGCAGTGGACATCCTCAACCCGGATGACAATGATATTTTTAGGGTGAATGGACAAAGGCTTAAACCCTTTTATGAGCACAAGCAGGAAGAAGTGGTCGAAAGGACCATGCTCGTTAAGCCTACCTACCTATGAAGAAGGAAGCATAGTCGAGCTAACGACTATAACCAATAGCGATAATCGGGAGGCAACCCGCTATTTTACTGCTTTCAGTTTTCTTTTCAAATTTTAGTATATATGGTGAGAACTAATCTGCAGATGGCACAAAGGAAAAGGGACGCATTAACGGCATAAGCAGAGGTACAGAGAAGCTTAAGTGTGTGGGGATGAAAGGAAAAAAATAGATCAGAAGAGAGAGAAAAAGCTATGAGAACCGTTTCGACTCCCCATGCACACGTCAAATCAGAGAGAGGGGATTTGAAATTCAAAAATATTTTAATACCTATCTCTATATCTCCTGGTACGGCTACAGCTTATCTCTACCAGATTTTCCCCAAATTTCTCAAAGATCAAATCCCTAATCTTGCGCTAAAAACCCCAACTTCCTCAATTTCAAAACCCACCTGATCGCATAAAACCTTTCCACCACCTTGAATCATCAAACATTCCCCTCACTTCAAACACTCTACATCACTATGACAAGGAAGAGAGGAGGCCAAGCAAGATGACCCGCCAGAAAATCCACCCGTGGCCGGAAAAAGGTAGCCAGTGCAACCCCGACGGAAACACCACTCTAGTCACCGACCCCGTCTGTCGGAACTGGACCTTCACCGACGGAAGAGAAGTCTCTCAACATTCAACCCCTCTCCACTGTCGTGGTCGCAGAGAAGTTAACAGCCCCGGAGAAGAGAAAAGCTACGGTGAAACCTCCCAAGAAACCACCAGCAATAAAGCCCAAGGTTACCAAGGTCGATTCGGGCATTTTGGAGAAGAAGATCCTAGAATCCCTTATTCAGGAAACCCAGAAAGAGCCACAGCTGGCTAAAACTGCGGACTCCACACCGGCTGAACCTCAACAAGAAAAGGTGGTCGAACTGGAAGCTGAGCCAGTCAATGAAGAAGAAGAAAATGTAGAGGAAGAGATGAAGAAAAATCAAGAGGAAGAAGGAGAAAAAGAAGATGAGGCCATGAAAGACATTTCGGATAGGAAAATGAAGAACAAAAAGAGAAGGAGTTAGAGGAGGAGGAAGCAAAGAAAAGAGCGGAGAAGGGTAAATGAAAGGTAGTCGAAGAAAAGGTTATTGAGGAGGAGGAAGAAGCAAGAATGGAAGAAAGTAGGTCAGAGGACGAAGAAGAAGAGACTCAATCTGAAGAGTCTGAAAAAGCCCTTAATGAGGAGGAAGAAGTAAGCAAGGCACAACGACTACAACCATCACCAAAGCCAGAGGCCGCTCTAGGGAGAAGAGTTTCCCCTAGGAGTCAAGCAGCTAAGAAAGGCACAGAGAAGGGGAAAGAGGAAAGAAGTAAAGTGACGATAGGGAAATCCCTCTTGAAGCCAAAGAAGAGCCAGCTAGCCGATGCGCCCTCAGTAAGAAGGCAATTAAAATTGAATGATGAGCCCACAGATAAGGAATTCGAAGAAGAAGAGGCGGCATCAGAAAGTAGCGAGTCAGATGAACCAGTTCCGCCGCTGATAATCGGACCGTCGGGAGTCAAAACTAAGAAGGAACCGGCCAAACCCCAAGCACCACCCAAGATCGCCCCAACAAAACCTGGGAAGGAGGAGGACAAAAAGTAAGCCAAGAGAGCGAGGGCAATGGACAAAAGGAAGCTCGTGCCTCTTTATGCCCTAGATGAAAGCACCCTAGACGATTTGTGCTTAAAGAGCGAAGTACTGTAGTACTTCGAAAATACTGGGTGGACAAAGGCACTGCAATGGGATGACAAGGCCTACAAAGAGTTGTCGTGTGAATTTCTTCTCTCTTACAATTTCAAACCCATGAAGAGATATATGTTGAACACACCTCGAGCAATCACTTTCACGATTCAGGGCACAGAGTACAACATGTCTATTACTGAGCTGAACTTGCATTTAGGGATAGTTGGAGTTTCGGATCTGTAGAAGCAATGGTACAAGGATGCAATGACCCTGGCGCCTGACTCATGGACAAAGAAAATACAACGCAATTGGGAGGAGATCGGAGGGGTCGACCCATTCAAGTCAGAAATGAGTAAGAGCAGGGAGATCAAGAATGCAGCCTTACAGATTTATCACAAGTGGATCGCATACAATATTTATGCCCGCAAAGATAGAACTGGGTAAGTCATGCAGCAGGAATTCTTTCTTTTATGGTACATGGAGATGGGGAAGAAAGTCAATTTTGGCTTTACAGTGGCGCAGCAATGGAAGATGAATGCCAGTAGTAAGATCGTCCCCTGTATTTCCATGGGACCCTTCATCTCGCGAGTATTTGAAAGTGTAAGTGGAATCTCTCTCTAATTCGAAATTTGATCTGTTGAATGTGATTGAGTACTTCGACATGAATCACTTAAAGCGATGGAAGTTGGTCGAAATCAACAAAAATAACCTAACCTACTTCTTATTGCCCGAGTCAAATCCGAGCACCTCTACCTTTGACAGAACGGATGATGATAAGGAAGAAGAACTCCCCTCTGAGGACTTGAAGGAATTGGAATGAAAAGTGGACCATCTGGAGAAAGGCATGAAGAAGCTATTGGATCATTACGGGTTAGAATACCCGTCTTTCCCTTGAAAAACTTTGCTCCCGTAGTAGTAGTTAGGATTTACTTTTGACTCTTGTTGGTCTGTATATATGTGGTTGCTTTTGTTTTCATTTTTGTTGTTTGGTGTCGGGCAAATTTCATCCATACACTGATTGTGCCCATAAAAGTGCACTACCAGATAAGTGTGTGGGGAATTTTGCCCATGTTTGTTTCACGTTAGTTCGAGTCAAAAGAAGCATGTTAGTAATTCTATTATGGGGCATTTTTTAGGAATGATGTGGTTAATAAAAATTGGGATTACATTTGCATATGAGAATGATAGATGGGATGAATATACCCATGCGAGTTTTGAGACTGCAGTTTACCTGCTATTTTTCTTATGTGAGATTATGATTCTTTAACCTTAACAAGACCTATGTTTGCCTTTGCCCTCTGTGGAACTGTCTACTGATTGCAAGCATGTTTAGATGATTAAGACATTTTTCTTTCTCTCTTGGCCGCGACTGTATAAAAATACTTCCATTTATTGCCATGATTGAGCCTGTTTAAATTGTTTTCTAACCCTTGTGTTTAAATCTCTCTTTAAAAGAGTAATCTGATGTGGTTCAAAAATATATGTGTAGCTCGAGAATGACAGCATGATTAAGGCCACAATAAGAGCATGACCTGAAAAAGGGCAAATTTGTTACCCCGTCCAAATAAGAAAAGAAAGAGAAAGATCAGCAGAAAAGGTTTAAGATAAAAGAAAAGAAGAGAAAAATCTTATGTCTTATCTGCTAGAAAAATCAGAAAAATTAATGCTCTGCCTGATATTGATAAATGTTATGCATATTTTTCTGCTTGAATGGGAGCACTACGGGTGCAAGTCCTGAATATGCTTTTATCTGCTTATGAGAAGCCAGATCTAAATTCTTCCTACCTCTACACCGTAAAGCCCCACTACAACCTGAACAATACCTTTTGATGAGCATGTTTGTTGATCTATGTAGTGTTTAACTTAGGTTTTATGCAAACACTATGGTCTGTTATGGTTATTGGAATTTCTGAGCGTAAACACAACCCTTCACATATGCAGAGAGAAAGTGAGCAGAGTGAATCTTACTTGTACTCATCTGTTGTGACCATGTGCATCTTTAATCCCAATACTCATAACCTGAATCAGTTCTTGATACGCCTATATTCAGATGGTGTTCACCTGTTTGTTATCCTTGTCCTTGAGTCTGTTTTCTTTTTCTGTTTTGGGACTGGGTTATAATCATACTTGAGGACAAGTATAGTCCAAGTGTGTGGGGATGATACAGACTCAAAATGGGGCATTTTATCGATTTCTTTTTAGTTTTTTTGAATCTTTTATATCGAGTCTTGAGTTAGTTAGGGAGCTTAAGTGAAGCAGGGGGAAGTGAAGAGAAAAGATCCAATATGGGCATGAAGCGAGGACAAATCCGTTGAAGTCATAATGGAGGGAGCTGGGCTTGGAGAGTCTGTTGCAAATCCAACACGGAAATTCAGCTCTAAACACTCCAACAAACTGAGACCACGTCCACAACCATTCCGGAAATTATGGGAGTCGACTGTTGGTACAGAAAAGGTGGAGAAAGAGGGGAGAGAGCAGAAGATAAGAGAGAGAAGGTCTAAGCCGAGAAAACCGCACACAAGTTGTTGAGGAAGAGTGGAAGGAGTCAACACAAGTGCACTCATGCGTGGGCTGTAGTGGGCCGTTTCTGGCAGTTTAGAACTCGCTATAAATACTATGTTACTATTTCATTTTAGAAACAGACAAGGAGGAGGGGAATCTAGCTTTAGATATTCAGCATTTTATAGTTTATTTGTCTTTCACGTGGATAATTACAGTTGGTATAATCAGGGGCGATTTGCTTTTAGCTTATACGCAACTTGTTTTGCTTATAATCTGGAGTTAGATCTAGATGTATTTAATATATTTCTCTTTATCATGAGTTGATCATTTACTTGGTTTCTATCTTTCAATATGTTGCATGGCTAATTAATTAGTGTTCGAGTTGAGTGGGATGAGGGTTAGGTGATAAACATGCATGAGGCTACTCGGGCTTAACACACGTCGTGAAGATTCCCAACTTCAACTTGGGATGAACGATAACACAACAATGAAGAGTCTATGTGGCTGATCACTCTTAGCCAAATCATTGTTGTTGTACGTCAGGATGGAAGTAAGGGTGACCGATTAATATGGTTATAACCTACAATTAATATGATAAAGACCACAATTATACACTTTTAACATACGCTTAATACAGTAAAGGCTACGATTAATTAAAATAAGGATACGATTAATATAATTAATGTTATGATTAATTACAAATATAGCTACGATTAATTTTAAACAATGCTACGATTAATTAACTAATGCCATGATTAATTTTAAACAAAGCTACGATTAATTGACTAATATAACAATGCTATGATTAATTTTAAACAAAGCTATGATTATTACATACCATGTTACAATTAATTTTAACCAATGCTACGATTAATTAACTAAGGTGGCGATTAATTAACAAAAGCTATGATTAATTTTAAACAAAGCTACGATTAATTAACAAAGGCTATGACTAACTAACAAAAGCTACAATTAATTTTTTTAAAAAGCTACGATTAATTAACTAATATAACAATGCTAAGATTAATTTGAACAATGCTACGATTGTTACATAAGCTACAATCATGTCTACGATTCATTTTGACAAAAGCTACGATTATTTTAACATAAGCTATTAATTTTAACAAAAGCTACAATTATTACAAACATGGCTACGATTCATTTTTAAAACTTAAGCTAAGCTACGATTAATTCTTAACCTAAGCTCAAATCCATATCAATAACTTATATGAGGTTATGAATAATTTAGAAAATGATACGACATTGAAATTTGTTTGCACTAATTTCATAAAAAAAATGGACAGTACAAAACTACATTTCGAAATGGACAATTCTTTGCATGAATTTGTACTTGACGCACACTCCTCTAAAAAAATGCAAATCTTTTCACTCTCGCCTTGCTCAAATTTTTCTTCTCTAACTTTTGCTCTTGGTCTCTTGCTCAGATTTTTTGTAGTGTGTATAATGTCGAGTGTTTATTATTATATATTTATAAAATTTACCTACCCTTCTTACACAACAATAAAAACATGCATTAAATTTGGTCAACCAATTTTTACCTCAAGTACCTTCTGATTCTTTTTATTTAATTAAGCTCATTAACTGCCTCTCTTACACATGAAATAAATGAATTCAATTGAAGTAGTGAACTAGTGAAACTATTCACCTAAAATTAATTGTAACCTTCATCATAATTTAATCATAGAATACGATTAACTTTTAAAGTTAATCGTGTCTGTACAAGCAATTTTTAAAATTAATCGAACATTGTTAAAAATAAGCATAACTTTTAAAAAATCAATTATGACATTTTTAAAATTAATCTGTGGGTACAATTAATTTATAAAATTAATCGTAGCTTTTTAATTGATAGCTGTGTATTTTACATAACTTTCGGATATGAATTGATGTTATTTATTATATGAAGATGTACATTTTATATAGCTTTTATGCTCGAATTATTATCATTTGGAGTTTTTGATGTGTTTGCTAATTTTGCAGTAATTGTTGTGATTTCATTACATAGTTGAAGTAAAATTAGTGAATATGGACAAGAATAGTTGAAAGGGTTTTTAATTAGGCTCTTGGGCTTAATTAAATGCTTAATTGAAGCCGAATGGACCGGATTAAGTTATCAAAATCCGAAGAAATCCGCAGCCCAACTCGAATCAGGGGTGGTTCGACCCGTCCTAGTGTATTTTACACATGAGTGGGTAGACTTGGCGCAGCTTGCCTGGGTTAACCCTGTGCAAAAATAGGGCTCTGGGTCAATCCAGCCAACTTGGTCGACCCATGTACACGGGTCCGTGGGGATGCAATTTTCTCACTCCAATTCAGGCTTTCTAACCTACATATAAAAGCTCCTTTTTTGATACGCGCACACACACACGAGAGGAACAGAAGAGAGAGACACCACACACACGTTTTACATAAGTGAGAACACGTCCAAGAAGTTCGAGAAGAGAGAAAGAGTTGTCGTCTACTCAAGAAGAGACGACAAGGTTGTTAGAGACGAAGTGCCACTGCAGAGAAGACGAAGTCGCTGGATTACATACTGTTCATCGGTTCCTTTATCTTTTCTGTCATGAACACTGAAACTCTGTTGTTTATTTATTTAATTATATCTAGCTAATTCTATAGCTAGATTTTAAGGATTGGAATTTATGAATTTTAATATATGAGTTGATTACTTTTGCTTCCTGCTATCTCTTGGGGCTTGATTTCTATAATTTATTTCATATATTGTATAAATGCTTGATCACCATTTATGCATGCTAGTCGTTAATTTGAAGTACTAACTAGAGAAGAATTAATGATGGAAAGATAGAAATCAGATTATGTGTGCTTGGAAGGACCGACCAAGTGAACAAGTATCACATAGGGTTGAATATATCTTTGTGTGCTAGATTAGCAGTAATGACATGTGTGAAGAACCGACCGCAGTGAAGTGCATGCTCATTATATTTATGTTATGGTATATGCCTTAAAGCAACAGCCTGATAACAAACTAGTGATCCCCCACTATTGATAGATTAAAGACAATAGTCGGGATGATAGAATCAATAAATATTATTAAATGATATAATAAATCCATTTTCCCTAAATCCTAGTATTTTCTTATATTTGTTTATTTCAGTATTTTATTTATTGTGACTTTATTTTTATGCTTGTTATTTTTATTCCTCTTTATCCGTGTGCTCTGTGTCTAGATATTAACTACATGCCTGTGAATAAGAACTGGTTAATGATGGTCTCTGTGGGATATGATACTCTTGCTCACCTATATATTACAATAACACCGTGCACTTGCGGTACGATTATTTGTTAATAAATAGTGTGTCATTAATTGTATAAATTTTAATCATAAAATTAATCGTATAAGTTTTATTGTAGCATTAATCGTATAAATTTTAATCATAGCATTAATCGCAGCTTTGTTATTAATTAATCGTGGCCTCATGATTTAAATCCTTTATATATATAGATATGTGTATAGTTGTTGTGTAGTTAGAATTAAAGGTCAAAATACACAAAGTACACTTACCCAATGATTGAGTGTGGGGACCAAATGTGTTATAAGGGTATTTGAGACATTTATACTTCAAATTACCCACAAAACTCCCTACGATTATTCTTAAAAGTTGTTTTTTTTACACTCCAATGATTGAGTGTGGGGATCAGACCAAATGTGCTTATTTGTTCTAATTTATTTTTAATTCATACTCTGTATTAGTTGCGATTAAATGTGAATTATTTTTAATTAAACTTTATTATATTTTTATGTAGAATATAGAGATGTTCTAAAATAAATCCGTACTAGTATCTTTTTCATTTACTTTCAATGAAGTTAATATTTGTTAAATATTAAATTAGGGGTTGATTATGAATTTTAAGAATTATAATATAATCGAAAAAATAGGATCGAATTTTGAATTAAAGTTCTGAATCTTGAATGTTACACATTAATTTACATTATTAAAATTAGTAAAAAATGGTTAAAAGTGTGGATTGTTGTCAACTCTTAGAATAAGAAAAATATATAGTGCATTAATTAGTGAAATAACAATATTATGTCTCAACCATGTAAATAAACCCGAAAGTCGATCGCTCCGTTATATATTAGTGTCGCCACTAAAAAAAATTATGACTCCGTCATTTAACAATTTCGCTCCCCTAAAAAAAATTAGATTAGCCACTGAATATGTGTGTATTTTGGGAATAGATTTCAATAATAATGAGACGACAATATAAATTAATTTTATAATCAAATTCAGAAAGTCGACAAAGTCGAGAAGGAAGATCTAAGGTTTACATAATAATGTTCAGAGGTTAAAGTTACAATGCATACAAGTTGGGGAAAAAAACATGATATGCTCAATATGATTTGCCAACAGAAAGAGAATCACAATTTACACATGAGCGGTACCAATTTGAACTAGAAAAAAAAAGTACAATTACGAAAATATAAGGTCTTTTATTCACGTAGTCACAGGCATTCCACCTTATCTAGCAGAGTGGCATCTCATTTTAATTTTGTGCATGTTTAAAAAAAAACATGTTATAAACAATCATTTGAGACAAACTTCAAATTTGATATATTAGAAAAAAGATGTAGAATGGCATAATACAATAAGTTAATAATATCAAATTAAAATAGAAATACAAAATTAAAACAAACTCGTGCATCTCTGTGTTGTGTATGGAGGGCTCAACTTGATCGGGGTCTCACTTACAGTTGTGCATTGGATATCACATTCAATAAGCTTGACACTTGTAAGTAAGCTTAGTTAATTAATACTAAACTTTCAATATTGGATGTTTTAAATATTACTCCTCACATTCACTAAACATTTAAATTCCCTTTCGACTGATCTACTTTGCTGATTAATTTTTCACTCCACAAAAATCATTTTTCAAAAAATAAAAATAATACAAAAGATGGATTAATCGTACATCATTTAATTCTTACAAAATTAAATATTGCGGTCATAAAAAAATTAGAGAAAATGAGACGACTCATTTATTAAACCAACTTTTCCAACAACAAAAAAAAAAATCAATATACAATATTAGGATACATGGTTAGTACCTAGTACAACAAAATGGACTTTACCAAGATACTTTGTTTATACTCAGCGGCAGTGTCCATATAACCCATACTCCGACACATGCCCGACATACATGAAAAAAAAAAAAAAAAAAAAAAAAAAAATGGACGTCAATGTCGATAGGGTTATGTATTTTTTTTTATTTTTTTTTTATATTCTCTCGATATTCCTTCTCATACCACTTTTTATCTTTTTTCAATAACACCCACATATTTTTCAAATTTACAAATTGAACCTCTTAATTTTATTTTATTTTTGTATATTCATGGAACATCTAGTATAAATAATTATTAATTAATAATTTCTTACAAAATAT
The DNA here is from genome assembly GCA_026008535.1 of Perilla frutescens. Lineage (NCBI taxonomy): Eukaryota > Viridiplantae > Streptophyta > Magnoliopsida > Lamiales > Lamiaceae > Perilla > Perilla frutescens. Next base: position 30,147,662 of record BRKX01000014.1, on the reverse strand, counting down.
AATATTACTAGATATCTTAATTTTGAAGGACTATAACAAAATAATATTTTAAAGTCATTGTTATGATTTTTAATTTATGTGTTTATGTACATAAATTTATTTTTTATGTCACTTCAATTTTTACAATTATAATTTTAATTATTCTCTTAATAAATATCATATACAAAAAATTTAATACAAAAAGGAAAACGTTATACACAATACAAATTATTACAAAATACTAAAAATACACTATTATGAATCTACAAATAAGCAAAGAACTAAATTGTAATTTTACAAAACTTAAATAGTAGATGGGTATTGGAATAGTGTAAACTCATATATGAGTTTTTACTGTTCATAAAAATAGCAAATACTCATTTTGAATTTGTAAATGAGTCTTGATTAGAGTGAAAAATGACTGCAAAATGGGATATGAATTTTGTTTGAAGATGGTTTTTTTTTTTTTTTTAACTCACACACCCGACCTGTGGGATTGAGGAGATTCGAACCCGTGACATTTGGTCTCCAAGCAACCTCACTCCACGACTAGGCCATCCCCACCGGGACTGGTTGAAGATGGTCTTAATTACATCCTACCTAGCTAAAATTGACGCTCAATTTTTTATTTTATTTTTGAAGCTTGTCGATTGGTGTCGTAATAGGTGTCACGTGCGCATTGCCACTGGGTTATAATTGAATCTTCCGACTTTAACCCTTGGATAATCTAACGGCAAAGTGGTAAATTAGTGGCCCGAGATCAATAATTCAATTTTCACAACCGTCTTATAAGTTGAGTTAGTCGGACTATGTGAATTAGTGTGATTAGTTATATAATCCTATGAGGAACTCTTGTGTGCATAAGGCGCGTGTGTGCGCCTATATCAGACGGTGCGTGGGTGCGACGTGCTCAGTTTTTTTTTTCTTGGTGATTTTTTTATTTTCTTTTTTAATTTTTCCCAACAAAATTTATATTATAAAATAAAATTAGTGAACCCTAAAATTAAAGCGAATTGATATAATTTGTTTGAAATAAATATAAATTTATACCCTAAAATGAAATTAATAAATTCTAAAAAAACACAAAATAAAACCCTAAAAACACCCTCCCAAAAAACCTTAAAAAACACAAAATAAAACCCTAAAAAAACCCCCCCAAAAACCCCTAAAAAACACAATAAAAAATCCTAAAAACACCGCAAAAAACACAACCCCCCCCCCCAAAAAAAAACCCTAAAACACACAAAATAAACCCCCAAAAACTCCCAAGTTAAGTCGCAGACTTCTTACTATTTAATTATAAAAGTGGTACTTTTCGAATTTTGAGTGATACTTTGTAATGTTGCTGTTGATACTGATTTTACCGAATTTTTTTTTGCGGGTTGACCCACGAATTTGACCCATTCGTCTGAAATAAGTCTTATATGCACCTTGTGCATGTAAATATTTGCCTAATCATATTTTGGAGATTGTACATTGATATAATTTACCCCAAATATTCGTAGAATTGAATCACACACAACCCACAAATAGCAACGTCTAGTTTAAAAAAATGGGGGACTCCCATAGTCACATGGATGTAGTTATACCCGAGGTCGCATTCATACAAACCAACCAAACTATTTTAGTTCTATACAAAAATGTTTACTGAGTTAAATTTTCATGCTGTTTTCAGTATTGAAAATTGACAACTTATTTAAAAGCTATGGAGTCTGCCATGGCTGCCAATATAATAATTTGTAGGTTTTCTAGGTTGGGGAATATAACCACTCATATTATAGCTTCATGTATAAATATGGTTGGCTGTGTAATTACAGTAGGACCAAGAAAGTGCAATCATTATTGCTATTTAGTATAATTAAATTTTAGAAGTCCATAATTACCCATGTTCTTAAATCTTACCTTACACCATGCATGTTTGGAAAGTAATATCGTAGAGTAGTACTACATATTTATTTGCGTGAAGGGTCATAGAAATTAAATGCACCTCAGTATATATCAAAAAATTTAAGGATATTTATTACTTGTGTGTAGTCCTACAATTCACGGAGGAGGTTTGACAAAACAAATTCAAGCTTATACTAATTTTATTGTGTGGAAAAATTGGATCAAATTAAGTTGGCCGTCAACATACGTGTATTATTAATTAATTGACAATTAATACGTGCGTGTGTTGTGCAGAAAAAAAAAAAAATCATTTAAAGAAGGAAATGAATGAAGCTGCCAACGATTTCAGTCAATGCAGTGGCGACTAATCCGAGGAAGTAATAAAAGTCGCTACTAAAAAAAAAAAAAAAAAAAAAAAAAGAAGAAGAAGAAGTCGCTACTTAATTAGCCCTTATTAGTACTTGCATAACAACGGCTTCATTTATGTGTTCTTAAATTTTTTCCTCCCATCTCCAGTTTATATATGGGCCAGTCAACATAATAATTGCCACAGATAAACATGGACAGAATTATCATAGCCACCACCACCTCCCAATTAATAAAACTTATTATACTGAAAAATCTTCCGTGAATCCAATTTTATGGATTAAAATTTATAAGATATATCAAGATTTAGATTCAAACTCATATCTAATAATATAATTATAATTTTATTGGTATTTAAGTGTATAATCAGAGTATATATTAATCCATCTTATGAATTATGACCCGTAAAACATTGCCACACCAGACGCTAGACACCGATTAGGTGATATATAAAGGCCTAATATACGACGCTTAAATTGGATTATAAACAAAAAGGCAATAATAATAATAATAATAGTAGTTGTAGATGTTAACAGGAAATCATTATTTGAAAAGGTTACTTGAATTGAGATTGAGTGGGGTTGGAAACAACTTATTGGTAATTAATTGGCCGGTTATCAAGAACTCATTTAGAATTTGATTCCATTAACCTTAACAAATAACTTTACATATGTTCTTTTCATTTGAAAATATATATATGCTCTACTATTCAATTCAGGTCATGAATAAATAAATAAAATAATACATATATAATGTCAATTTATTTTTATTTAACTTATATATATATATATATATATATATATTGATATCAATCTCACTCAATTATAACATAGAAAAAGTTCAATTTTTTAATCGACTTAAATCAAATGAATTTTAGAATAATTCAATTCAGTTTTATTTACATCCATGAACAAAATACATGGGTGTTTCCGTATAGAGATCATTCACGGAACAAAAAAAAAAATCTTATTTAGAAAAGGTTAACGATGTATATATTGTGATTTATGCCATGAAATGCAACATTCTTGCATCGTTATTTCATGTGCATGTACATGATGAGCAATCATGTCTCCCTTGATGATATGACCAAATCTCCCATCAATTTACTGAGTTCAGATTATATATGTTTAGAATCTGTATTATTGAGCTTAACTTTCTACAACATGCTGACTCATCATGTTTCATTAGGCTATTCCTAATAATAAACCAAAAAAAAAAACAACTTCTTCATTGCCACGTTAAAATTAGTTCAAATCCACCAACTCTTATAAACTTATCTCAATAAAAGTAAACTTAAAAAATAATTTTATATTGGTTCCATTGTTATAAGAGCTCCACAAAATTCATATAGTTGATTGTAAGAATTAAAGACCATCTCAGTAAGATAAATATTTTTTAATGAGTTCGAATTTTTAAAGACAATGTACTTCACTTTTTTATTAAAAAAAAAAAATTAATGATGGTGCGAGTTGTGCATGGTCCACCGAATTTAAAAAAGAGAGAGAAAAGACTAGAGTACGAAAAAACAGAGAAAGCATAACAAATTGAGCTAAAATTTGTTTTAGCCAATTAACATTGTAGAAATATTATTTTAGTGCAAATTTAATAAAATTTTATTTTAGCCAGTTGGGGCTTTAAATGTAAATAATACCCTTAATGGTATTAAACATAATATTAAAAATTAAAAAATAAAAACTAAAAAACAGAAGAATAGTTGGCGTTCGTCAATGCTCGAGCTAGCACTCGAGTACTCGAGTCTTTCCATGACTTTGCAAGTTCAAGTACCGTGGAGTTCAATAGCTGAGCGAAGTGCTCGAGCTCGACTTGTATCGTGTTTTAACTTCGACGAATGATGCTTGAGTGCTCGAGCTCGAACTAGTCCAGCACTCGAGCATTCAAGTCCCAACCGAATGCTCACTGGAAGAGAAGGGGAGAAGAGGAAGGGGAGGGATGGCTGGGTAGGTTGTTGGTTCAAGAGGGAGACGTACGGGAGATGCAGTTAAAAATGAATCTAGTGGTTTTAATATGTTTAATCAATTTTTGAGATTGTGATGTAGTGTTAATCTAGATAGCGTAACACTAAATTTAACACATAACATGGAATAGATTATTTCATTTGTGCTCATTTCTATGTCATTGGGGATGAAATCTTCTATTGCATCTTTTGTGTTATGTTTTTTATTACACACTTTATTTTTTTAATTTTCTTTTTTCATTTTTTCCGATTTCAATGTCTTCAACTTTAGTTTAATTTTTTACACTTGTTATTTAGAGTTAATCCTTCTCAATTAAGGTGTATCATATATTTAAGTATTTTATTTTAAGTTTTTAGTTATTAATTAATTGTTTAAAAAATTAAATACTAAAAAAATATAATAAACCCTAATTGGATAAGATGGACCCTAGCTAAATAACAATTGTATAATTAAACTAAAGCACATGAAATTGAAACATTGGAAATATGAAAATTAATTCAACTATTAACTAACTATTAGTTAAACTTTTAGAAAGTATATATATATATATATATATATATATATCTTCATGTGGGAATTATAAACCTATCTAATTCATTCATTTATTTGATCTCAATGACCCATATTAATACAAAACAGCGATAACATACTTGTAAATAAGAGGAATTTAAAAAAATGTGGGGGGTATAATGGTCATGTGTTGTGAAAAACAACAATCCGTGCTAAGTGTGATTTACGTAAACTGCACACAAGTGTTCTATGATATGTTGGGAACAGACGTAAGAATATTAAATAGAAAGCAATTAAAATATGCACGAGATTGGTAACCCAGTTTGGTTAATTAACCTACTCTAGGGGACTTCACCCAAATTTGAAGATCCGTTTGTTACTCCTTCATGAAGTGTAATTAGGCTATTGCACATACAGGACTCCCTCCTTATGCTACCCGTTCTTCTTCACGAACTCTTTCACTAAACGAAAGTTGTAAGATCCCCTCACAACCGTGACACTAGACTCCCTCTAGCTACCCACAACTTCAACTTACAATCTCTCCTAAGATTGCGTACAAAATAGATTAAAACCACCCCTAACGTGTTTCACTCAAAACACTCATGAACTAGTCTATCACGTTGAACTGTTTATCGAACAACTACTAGTTAATAAATGTAGATCACAAATGAAATTAACTCTCAAATAAAATGCTAAGAGAATCTAAAAAGTCCACCACTGATTGTAGCATTAATCGGTCTTCAAATAGTCTTCACTTCAAAAGACACCGTTGGATATTTCCACTGATATAGGTAAGTGAAAGAGCACCTCTCACTCCAGAGATTGGATATGTCAATCAAAAAACACAGCATTGACAGATGGATTAGGAGCAAATCTGCGGGGAACAGATGCAGGCTCAACGGCAGGTTCTTGAGCAGTATCACCGCTTGTGGCTGATGACCAACGGAGGTTCCTCCGGCGCAAAGACATCTTCTATAGTAAGAACGTCATGTTGATTCATGATAATTGAGAAGATCAGACCTGGATATCCCAGAGGCTGCTGGATCTTGCGGGACTCTGTATGGGCAACCACATGGTCAAATATGACTTGTCCTAAGTTGAACACCTCCTGTGTTCCAACTCTGAAAAGCAGAACAACCAACGTCTTCCCCAAGGTTGATCTATGCTTGCTTGGGAGCCAGTTTTTGATTGTAATTTTGTGAAGAATTGAGTACTTCACACTCAGGTCAGAGGCCATCAAGGCTCTCCCCTTAAGCTAAACCAGTCTACTATCTCACGTCAATTCCACAGCAACATCATCCAAGTCGGGGACAGATTCAGAAACAACAGAATGTGCTCGTCCCATATAAGAATTGATCACAGCAGGAGAAAAATCAATCCAAACTCCACGAACACACGTAGAAAAAGCATGATCAGATGTGACATCCCTAATCGACTTATGCAGATTTGAATAAAATTCATGAACAACAGCCAGAACATATGCGGGAGCAGAATTGACAGACTTATCAAGAAGAGAATCATGCAACAATTGAACGACCCTAATACCCTCAATATCATACTCCACCAATTTATGCTCAGTCACAAGCGAGCGCCCAACCACCAATTTAAAAAATGATTGATGAAAAGTAGAAAGAAACTTGCTAGAATCATAAGAACCTGATTCAGGATCAGACATCCTCTGGCACAATTTCTGCTTCTTCGTCTGAAGGAGAGGGGGCTCTTGCATTCTTCATCAGTGGTCTCCGAGACCCTGAGACCAAACCCATAAGACGCTCGGACTCACTTTGAGTGACTCTTCAAGCAGAGACGATGGCGGAAGCAGATTTTGAAGCTGATTTCTTAGCAGAGGTCTTTTTAGAAGAACCCTTTGGAGCAGCAACTTTCTTGGAGGATTTCTTTGAGGCAGGAGCTTTCTTGGCAGCCTTGGAGGATTGATCCTTCTTCTGAGACAGCTTCTCCAGAACATGCATCTTAAGATGAGCAATGAGGGTCTCATCATCATCAGAGTTAGCCTCAGCAATAGGGGTTTCTTTAAGGTCATCTTTGAGCTGCAGCTTTCTTTTAACACCGCGAGAGCAGGAAGGAGAAACTCCTTGATCAACAGGAGGAACATACTCTGAGACTGGAGGAGAAGTCTCATCATCATCGACAACTTCAATGTCAGTAGCAGCATCAACTATTGCCTCTTCAGACTGGGCAACATGGTTCAAAACAATAGTTGGAGAAATATCTCCTAGAGGAACCTAAATAGTGACTATCGGCGAGTCACAAGTAGGAGCAGGAATGAAAGACAAAGGAATCGAATCAGTAACAAGCCTCATAGCATCGATGGAGGTAGCAAATTCGTCGATCGATAATGACTCATCATGGACAGCAACATCAATTGAAGTTTCAATAGCTTTATTCATCTCTAATGGAGGCGATGACGACTCATTGGAAACCCTAGGAACAATCGGGAGTTCCTCGGGTGTTGCAACAACAAACCCAGCAAGAAGAGAGCTGAGAAGAGATACAGAAGTAGGCATAGATAGAGGAACATATGTGGGTGTATCAACCACCGATTCTGGACCAGTCGTCGCTGGAACATATTGAGAAAAAATCAGGGGTTTGGAGAATTCCCCTAGGGCTTTCCACAAATCAGCCGTGTTGATCTTTGGCTTCTTGAATAAGGACAGTTTGGAAGAGCTGGACTTGTCTGCCATTGAATTCTGAAGAGAAAATAGCTTGAGAGCAAAGAGGTTTGAGAGCAGCTTAGTAAGGAAACCATGTTGTTTCCGAGGAAGAAGCATCCTCCTGAAGTGCTTTTCCGATCATCATTGCAACTAGCCCAATCTGCATCACAAAACCTCACCAGACTAGGGTTTGTATCATATGAAAACCAAAGTCTCAACTCAGCAGTACCTTTTATGTACTTGATTATGTTCTTGACAACTTTCAGATGGCTCTCTTTGGGATCAGATTGGTACCAAGCACACACTCCAACACTGTAGCAGATGTCTAGCCTACTTGCAGTAAGGTAGAGCAGACTACCAATCATACTTCGGTACAATATTTGCTTAATGGACACCCCAGCTTCATCTTTCAACATCTTAAGGGATGTTCCCATGGGTATTCTCTTCGTGCTGCAACTTTCAAAACCGAACTTGCTTATTAAGTTTCTTGCATACTTTGTTTGAGAAAAAAAGATCCCATCATCTTTTTCCTTCACTTGAAGCCCCAAAAAGTAGGTTAGCTCTCCTACTAAACTCATTTCAAACTCAGATGTCATGTACTTGACAAACTCGTCTACCATTCTATTTGACACAAATCTAAAGACAATATCATTGACATAGATCTGAACGACGATCACATCAAATTTTTCTCTCTTGATGAAGAGAGTTATCTCAGCTCCACCACAAACATATCCTTTCTCCAGAAGGAACATGGTTAGTCGTTCAAACAAGCTCCTGGAGCTTGTTTGAGACCGTAAAGGGCCTTTTTCAGTTTATAAAAAAACTCAGGATGGTGAGGGTCTTCAAAGCTTTTGGGTTGGTGAAAAGTCCAAATTCTCTCATGTTGTTGCGTCTTTTTTCTCATTCTTCTGTCCTTTATTTTTTCTGTTTTTGAGTCGGAAAGAGCCAGAATGGGCACAAGGGGCAGCAGGAGGCAGGAGAATCATTTTTGGAGGGCACAATGGTGGTAATGATACCAAGATGGGCAAAAACTTCTCAATGGAAAGCTCTCTCTCGAGCATGGTGGAAATCGCCCACCATTCCAGCAAAAGCTGAAGTAGAAGTTTGTGATCGTGCCCACAACAACCCCAGAGTGATTGAGAGAAGAATGAAGGAGACTGGGCACAAGAAAAACTAATGCTAGCTACAGCAGGAGCAATGCACCCTAGCCGCTGAAGGAAAGAGGAGCCGCGGAAGGCAAGTTGATGCTTCTAGAAGGATGCTCGGCTCTACAATGAAAGTTGCTATGTCAACGCAACTAGGGCACGGCAAGTACAGAATCTGCGATTCAGAATCTTCTAAATAAGGGAAGAATCTGCCAGACATGGAAAGCTTTAGGCATGGCGGCTGCGTGTTGGGCTGAAGATCCCCGGCCTGTTGGGGAGTTTACCCAGTGTCTTTGTATTCCTATATAAGTAGATCTCATGGCAGCAAACAAAAAACTCTTTTTACCGTTTTTTATCTTTTTACGTAAAAACAATTTATTTTATATTTCTGCAATAGGTCTCGGGCCTTATGCACTCAGACACTTAGGATTTCCTATTTTATGTTCTTCAATCCAGCGTTAGAGTTGGATTTATTTTGCTAATTAATATAAGTAAGTTTTCTGTTTATATTATGTTATCTTTTATTTCTTTTATTTATTTTTATTGTTCTAAGTCTAGCATGAGCGGCTAGACTCGTTATTCCGGATTGAACAAAGATAAGAACTTAATGAACATGTAAGAACTGTGAGGCTTATGGGCATAAACTGTGTGAATCTGGTTCCATCGTGTAGTCATTTTCTTTGTTGCATTATACAGTGGGCTAAGCTAGTTAATCGTGGCTGATCATTCGTTAATTAGAATTGTGTTCACTACCTCTATAAATGGTCAATGAATCGTAGTTATGTGTTGGTCATAAAGGGATGAGATACATCACGGGTACTGAGGGCATAAGAGAGATCTTTGTCTAGGTAAATCTGGGTCTGTCTAGATCATAATGCTGCTTTGTTGCTTACAATCATATGAGAGATCGGGGTTGGGCAACGAGTTAGGGTTTAGGGGACGAGAGACCACCTCTAAGCTAAACAGAAATGATAGATTGGGTACGTTGAGAGAGATCTGGTACCTTTAATCAGATAATTAGATTTACATAAGTAATCAGTGTGCCCGTGATCGGTCAAGTGTTTGTTAAGTTCGACATCTGAGTTCTAATCTGGAATACGTTTACTACTAATATTTTCCTTTCTTTGTTTTGTTATTTTATTTTACAGTTTTTACATACAAGTACGGAGACCACAACAATCCTCAAACCTTTTGGAAAAGTGACACTGGAAGATAGAATTCGCAGCTCCTCATGGGATCGACCCTTACTTACATAAGCTTGCTATGCCTTGCTGTAGGCATAATGATAACTCTCTCTTGAGAATTATTCTGACCGAGAAATGACCGCGTGTCAGAATTGGCGCCGTTGCTGGGGAGCTGGTTCTTGAAATTCTATTTTCCCAACTTGTTAGTCTGGCTGGTGGATGTCCAATACCTCTGAAGGAGATTTCTCGTACGATCCAGAACCTGAGAAGACTCTGAAGAGGAGGAGAGCATAAGCACAGAGGGCACAACAAGTAGAGAGACTTGCTCGTGAAAGAGAGCTGGAGCAAGAAAGAGCACAACTGGAAAGGAACGAACAACTGAGGTTAGCCCCGATGGCTGAAGAAGAAGGAAAAACGTTAAGGCAGTGAAGGCATAATGAAAGAAGAAGAACAGACACAGGAAGAGGTTGCTGAGCCCACAAGGCAAGAAACAAAGAAGAAGTCTTTCTTTCCTGAACGTCTTGCCCACGACAGAAAAGAAAAGGGGATAAAGGAACTTCTCAAGGTCTTTTGAAAAGTGGAAATTAATATTCCACTAATGGATGCAATAAGGCAGGTTCCTCATTATGCCCGTTTCCTAAAAGATTTGTGTACCAAGAAGGTACGATTTGAAGATGATGCGAGACTTTTCATGGGAAAAAATGTCTCTACAGTGCTACAGAAGATGCCAAAGAAGTATGAAGATCCTGGTATATTTGTCATACCATGCATAATTGGGAGCAAGGAGATTGAAAAGGCGATGCTTGATCTCGGTGCATCCATAAACGTCATGCCCATGATGATTTATGAAGAATTGAATTTGGGACCACTCAAGGAAACAAGGGTGATCATCATCCAGTTGGTAAATAGATCAAATGTCTATCCCGAAGGTCTAATAGAAGATGTCTTGGTGAAAGTGGGGAATTAATTTTCCCAGCAGATTTCTATGTCTTGGACATAGGCATCAGGACACCGTCTATATCCGTTCTACTGTTAGGGAGGCCTTTTATGAAAACTGCTCAAACCAAGATCAATGTCGACGAGGGCACGCTGACATGTGAATGCGATGGCCAGGTAGTTGTGTTCAACATTTATGAAGCCATGAAGTACCCACAAGATCCGGAGTCAGTCCACTTTGTGGACCATTGCTATGCCTAATCTCAAGCCATTCTGGATTACATGAATAACCAAGAACCCCTAGAATGGGCATTGCAAACTGGGTTGATTGATTATGATGCCCTCGATGAAGATGAGGAGACCAGAGACACCATCATGATGTTGTACTCTCTGGAAGAATTACCACATGGAGTGGTGGATTTCAATTTACCCACAATGACATAGACAGACAGGATGCTTCCATCGGTGCAGAGGGCACCAAAGCTAGAATTGAAGAATCTCCCTGACCACTTAAAGTATGCATATCTTGAGGAGAATGAGACATTGCCAGTTATCATAAGCAAATGACTGAATCTTGTTGACGAAAACCAGTTATTGAGATTGTTACGAATATATAAAGAAGCAATGGGATGGACTCTGGCTCATATCAAAGGCATAAGCCCTGCAGTATGCATGCACAAGATCCTCTTGGAGAATGATGCCAAACCTGTGCGAGATGCCCAACGCAAACTGAACCCTGCAATGAAGGAGGTCGTGCTGAAGAAGATACTCAAGTTGCTAGACATGGGGATCATCTACCCCATTTCAGACAGCAAATGGGTGAGCCCGATTCATGTTGTGCCCAAGAAGTTAGGGATCCAGGTGGTGAAGAATGAGAAAAATGAGCTTGTGCCCACAAGGCTACAAACTGGATGGAGAGTCTGCATAGACTACCAGAAGCTCAACATCATCACAAGGAAGGATCACTTCCCGTTTCCGTTTATAGATCAGATGCTAGAGAGATTGGCTGGAAACAAATTCTTTTGTTTCCTTGATGGATATTCAGGCTACATGCAAATTGTAGTGGATCAAAAAAACCAGGAGAAGACTACCTTCACGTGCCCATTCGGCAAATTTGCTTACCGAAGAATGCCTTTTGGGCTCTGCAATGCTCCGGGAACTTTTCAATGATGCATGATGAGTATTTTCTCGGATCTTTTGGAGAATTTCATCGAAGTATTCATAGATGACTTCACAGTCTATGGGAATTCATTCGACGCATGCCTCGACAACTTTGAAAAGGTGCTAAAAAGATGTGTGGATAAGTGTTTGGTACTAAATTATGAAAAATTCCATTTCATGGTTCGTGAGGGGATTGTTCTTGGGCACGTTGTTTTAGAGAGAGGCATAGAGGTGGATAAAGTCAAGGTGGACATCATTGAAAAGCTACCCTATTCCACTATGGTGAAGCAAGTTCGTGGTTTTCTTGGGCACGCTGGGTTCTATCGGCGATTCATCAAAGACTTTGCAAAGATTGCTCAACCAATCACGCATCTTTTGCAAAATGATGTGCCATTTGTCTTCGACGATGCATGTAAGGAAGCCTTCAATACTGGAAAAAGGAGGCTAATCACGGCACCCACATTCAACCGCCAGACTGGGGCATGCCATTTGAAATAATGTGTGATGCCAGTGGATACGCTGTGGGCGCAGTGCTTGGACAAAAGCGAGGTAAAGAATGCCATGTAATTTAATATGCTTTCAAGACATTGAATCATGCCCAAGCCAACTACACCACAAATGAAAAGGAATTGTTGGCAGTAGTCTTTGCCTTTAAAAAATTTCGATCCTATTTTCTCGGGGCTAAGAGTGTTGTTTACACCGATCACTCTGCATTGAAGCACCTACTTGCAAAAAAGGAATCAAAACCGAGGCTCATCCAATGGATACTACTACTGCAAGAATTTGATTGGGAGATCAAAGACAAGAGTGGAGCTCAAAACCAGGTAGCCGATCATCTGAGTAGAGTACTCAATGAGGAGAAAGACGTGGTGCCCATCGAGGAGGATTTTCCAGATGAGTATCTGTTCAATCTCAAGGGCACATCACCTTGGTACACTGACTTAGTCAATTTCATGATCTCTGGAGAATTGCCGACCAGACTCTCGACCTACCAAAGGAACAAAATCAGAAGTAAGAGTCGATACTATATATGGAATGAGCCCATACTATGGAGAAGATGCACGGACCAAATCATTCGTCGTTGCGTGCCCACATAAGAAACAAGAAGCATTCTAGATCACTGTCACTTCGAAGCATGTGGAGAGCACTTTGGTGCAAAAAGAACTGTGAAGAAGGTTCTTGATTGCGGGTTCTTTTAGCCCTCACTTCAAAAAGATGCTTATGAAGTATGTAGACGATGCCCACACTGCTAGATGACTGGGAACATCTCCAAATGCAATGAAATGCCCATGGTGTCCATCATGCCAGTAGAAGTCTTTGACGTTTGGGGAATTGATTTTATGGGACCCTTAACAAAATCCAATGGACATCAATACATAGTTCTGGCTATGGAGTATGTATCCAAGTAGGTGGAAGCAAAAGCAACTACCACAAATGATGCCCATGAGGTTAAGAAGTTCCTGAAGACTAATGTGTTCAGCATATTCAGTATGCCCAAGGCACTGATAAGTGATCAAGGATCTCACTTCTGCAACATGATCATCAAGAATTTGCTCAAGAAATATGGAGTAAGACATAAGGTGACTACTGCATATCACCGACAAGCGAATGGACAAGTTGAGGTTTCCAACCGAGAAGTCAAGTCCATACTTCAAAAGGTCATGAACCCCAATAGCAAGAATTGGAGTTTCAAGCTGGATGATGCCTTGTGGGCATATCGCACTGCCTACAAAACAGCCATTAGGATGTCTCCGTTCCGCTTAATCTATGGAAAGAATTATCATCTTCCAGTTGAGATTGAGCACGAGGCCTTTTGGGCAATTCAGAAGCTGAACATGAAGCTTGATAGAGTAGGGATCGAAAGAAAGCTCCAACTTCAAGAATTGGAAGAGATGAGGCTGGAAGCCTATGAAAATGTTGTTCTTTACAAGGAAAGAATGAAAAGAACCCATGACCAACTCATTTGCCACAAGCCGTTTGAGCATGGGCAAAAGGTTCTGCTATATAATTCCAGACTGAAACTATTAGGAGGAGGACTCAAGTCCAAATGGTCAGGACTTTATGAGATCCAGACCGTGTGCCCAAATAGAGTAGTGGAATTATTTAATTCGAGTACTGGAGAGACGTTCAAGGTCAACGGCCAGCGGCTAAAGCATCACAAGAAATTAATGGTTTCATCTATAGAGGCTCTCGGACTCCAGCTCGTTGAGCCTATATACATGTAAACCTAAGGAGCGTCGTGCCTACGACAATAACTGGGGCGCTGATTGGGAGGCAACCCAGGTTTATTTGTTTTTTTATTTTCTTTTATTGTTTTTGTATTTTATTTATTTCCTTTTGAGTGTTTATTTTTGCCATGTTAGACTAGGAGTTGGATTTTACAGCTGTATTTTGTTTTTGGAGTATTTTAGGAAACAAATTCAGGTGAATTTTTCATGGAAGGAAAGAATCTAGCCAAATTGGATGCTTCCAGCATGGAGGGCACCAGCAAAAGCAATTCCGGGAAAGTCGGGATCTCTCTGCCCCTGTGGGCACAGCATAAGAATCCGTACAAGGAAACCCTAGAAGCCCAAAAGTCATATGACGAGCCTGTCATATCAACCCAAATTGAGTGGCTAGGGTGAATCCAAGTATTAAACCCTCATCCCTTCCTCCTCAAAAATTCACTCGCCTATTTTCACTCCAAAAATTCAAAAAATTACAGACCCTCTCTCTCTCTCTAAAACTCCCTCTCTCAAACCGCCATAACCACGATCACCATGGCCACCAAAACTCGCGCTGCCATGTCCACAAAGAAGAAGGTGGAGTTCACCCCCTCCACTTCACTGGAAAATTCCAGGGATACCACCACTGACGCTGCTGCACCAACCAAGTCGTCGAGCACCACCGCAATAAACATCCAACCTCTCTCTACCATTGAACCACCATCTTCACCTATCTCCACTCGACAATCTGAGAAAGTTGATGAGCCTTACCTGAAAATTGTGAAGGAGACCGCCGGCGAGATCGACGACCAAGAGGAGGCCAACATGCAGCAAGATGTGACTCCTGAGCTGATGCCGGAGCACATCCATGAGCCCTCTACAACTGAAAAGTTAAAGAAGGTGAAGAAAGAGAAGGTCGCCATCGCGAAAGCTAAGTCACAGACCTTGAAGAGGAAGAAGCAGCCGTCACTGATGCTGTCGGAGGACAAGGAAGCCGAGAAAGAAAAATTTGAAAGCAGTGGGGAGTCGCGAGCCCACAAGAGTCTGGATGACCAGTCTCTGTCTCTGAATGAAGCTGCTGAGGGCACAACGAATGCGCCATTTGTGTCTACCAAGGGAAAAGGGAAAGCCTCTGCCAAGCCGTCTGCAAAGGAGGGCAAAACTGTGGTTAGCCCAACTTTTGGAAAAGTCATGCCAAAAGGAGAGGGCATCTTGCCCACAAGGGAGATTGTGCATAGCAAGACCATACACTTCGTCTCGCTTGCTATCTTAGGCATCGAGCGAGAGGTAAGAGAACTCTTCTCTGGTTGGTCTTTCTTTATTGAATGGAATTATCTGATTTTTCCTAAGTTGGTCTATGAGTTTTTCCGTGATCTGTCTGTAATAAGTATGGGGAAGGGAGGCACTTCTGCAAAAATTTTCAAGTTTAAAATTTTTGGTAAAAATTTCAATCTTTCTGCTGATGAATTGAACATGGGTCTGGGAATTGTGTCGTTCTTGGATCTGAGTGATGATGATTATAAATTTGTTGTTGTTGTGGTGCCCACGGATGAGAATGTGGAGGAAAAGTGGGCCGAGTTAGGTGAGGGTTCCAAATTCAAGTCTGGAACCAGCAAGGGATACATGCTGAAAAGCAATACCCTTCGCTTTTGTCACCGAGTGCTCGCCTACAACTTCTTTGGCCGGAAAGATAGCTCCAACTTCATCACCAATCAGGAGTTGTTTGTCCTCTGGTACATGGTACACAAGAAGAGGATAAACTTTGGAGCTATGGCCATAACCCATTTCAAAGACACCGGGCCCATTAAAAAAATCGCATCTCCTGTGCCCAACTGATTATCCATCTTGCTGAAAAACTGCATCTATTTGATCCTTCATCCACTAATCTGTATTGCAAGCATGTTGAGTTGTTTGATTTGAACTGCTTGAAACGTATGTTGGATGTTTTTGACGATAAGGAGGGGAAACCCGTGTTTGGTATACCGAAGCTAGAAACTTCGAGTAGCCTTAGTTTTCCTTTGAATGCAGGACTAAGTAAGAGGCCCCCAAGGGCACAGCAGCAAGAGCCAGCAGCCACCACCATCATTGCCAGACTAGACCGATTGGAGACCGCCTTATTCGCTTATTTCAAGCACGTCGGATTTAATTATCCGATCCCCACTGATGCCTAAACTGGTACTCTTTCCCTTAGATTAGATTTTTATTTTTTGTTTGTTTTGTGTCTATTTAGGTGTCACCCATTTTCCACACTTTACTTAAGGAAAAGTGTGTGGGTGTGGGCATTAGGAGTCCTTTTTTGTGTCTTTGTTGTTTTTGTGTTTTTGTGTTTTTTTTTTATTTTGTAATTAGATGACCCCAGTACTGACCCACTTTTCTTAAGGCAAAGTGTGTGGGTAGGGGGCTCTCTAATGTTTCGTTGAGTTTTCGGTTAGTAGAATAACCTTCTCGCACCCACTTTGCCAAACGCAGAGTGTGTGAGTGGGGGTTACTCTGCCTTCTTTGCGTTTTGTTTTTAGTGTCAAGAATGTGTAAATATTTAAACTTAAAAGCATGGAGTCTAGGGTCTTGTGACCATAAGGCAGCATATTATACTGTATTGTCATTTCAGCATGCCCATGCTACTGCTTATATGATGAATGAACTAAGTACCTTGTGAAGAATTGAGCCTGGATTCACAATGCATGTGCTACTTCTTTCTTGTGTGATTTCTGCATTTTTGAATTTAGGTGAACTAGAACTTGTTTTTGCTCTATTCTGAGGTCACAAGGAATTTTGGGTATGCTACTGAAATGCTTAGATAATTTTTCTTTCTGAGCCCACAAAGCCAAATAAAACCACTCTGATATTGTCCCTTGCAGCCCTTTTTGAGCCAAAAATGAATAAAGTCATGGTCATGTTCTTTCTTGGAAACCATAAAAAAAGACCATGGAAATGAGGGGAGGATAAATCTGGTGTGTTACAAGGCATAAAATGCCAAGAAAAAGAAAAAGAAGAAAAAAAATGGGTCAAAATGAAAAAAAAGAAACCCAAAGAAAATAAAAGTACAAAATGCCCACAAATAAAAAATCTGGGACATGTGCTTAATAAAATGGGCACGGTGGCAAAGGCCAGTAAGAGTCAAAATGAGTCTCCCAAAGGGAAAATTCGACTAAAAACTGAGCCAGATCCAAATGTTTCCTACCTTGAACCCGTAGCCCCATTACAACCTTTAAAGACCTAAGCATAAGTATGCCCATTATACCAACAGTGGTGGATGAACAAGAGCAATTGCAAGCCTATGGTGACCCTCGGTTCAATTATGTCTTTCCTAGAGCGTAAACACTTAGCCAAAACACTTGAGTGAGGAAAGCATGAGCGAACCAATAACTTAGTCATTTTGATTTGAAGTGGGTATTATGTATGTTTTTACTGTTTATATGTTGTTGAGTGTGATCAGGAACCTAGGTCTCTATGCCCGCAAGGGATTTGCTTTTACATGCTTGACTTGTCATGTCTCTGTCTTGAGTCTGTCTTTTTCATCATTTTGTTTTCTGATTTTTTGTTTTTGGGCACGTTGTAACCACATACTTAAGGGCAAGTATGACTAAAGTGGGTGGGTGTGACAAGTCCAAATTCTCTCGTATTTTTGCATCTTTTTTCTCGTTCTTTTGTCCTTTGTTTTTTCTGTTTTTTAAGTCGGAAAGAGACAGAATGGGCACAAGGGGCAGCAGGAGGCAGAAGAATCACTTCTGGAAGGCACAATGGTGCCAAAGATACCAAGATGGGCAATAACTTCTCAGTGGAAAGCTCTCTCTTGAGCATGGCGGAAATCGCCCACCATTCCAGCAAAAGCTGAAGGAGAAGTTTGTGATCGTGCCCACAACAACCCCAGAGTGATTGAGAGGAGAATGAAGGAGACTGGGCACAAGGGAAACTAATGCCAGCTACAGCAGGAGCAATGCACCCTAGTCACCGAAGGAAAGAGGAGCCGCGGAAGGCAAGTTGACGCTTCCAGAAGGATACTCGGCTCTACAAGAAAAGTTACTATATCGGCGCAACTAGGGCACGACAAGTAAAGAATCTGCGATTCAGAATCTTCTAAATAAGGGAAGAATCTACCAGATACGGAAAGCTTTGGGTATAGCGGCTGCGTGTTGGGCTGAAGATCCCCGGCCTGTTGGAGAGTTTATCTAGTGTCTTTGTACTCCTACATAAGTAGATCTCATGGTAGCAAACAAAAAATTCTTTTTACCGCTTTTTATCTTTTTACGTACAAATAATTTATTTTATATTTCTACAATAGGTCTCGAGCCTTATGCCCGCAGACACTTAGAATTTCCTATTTTATATTCTTCAATCCAGCGTTGAGTTGGATTTATTTTGTTAATTAATATAAGTAAGTTTTCTATTTATATTATGTTATCTTTTATTTCTTTTATTTATTTTTATTGTTCTAAGTCTAGCATGAGCGGCTAGACTCGTTATTCTAGATTGAACAAAGATAAGAACTTAATGAACACGTAAGAACTGTGGGGCTTATGGGCATAAACTGTGTGAATCTGGTTCTGTCGTGTAGTCCTTTTCTTTGTTGCATTATACAGTGGGCTAAGCTAGTTAATCGTGGCTGGTCACTCGTTAATTAGAATTGTGTTCACTACCTCTATAAATGGTCAATGAATCGTAGTTGTGTGTTGGTTATAAAGAGATGGGATACATCACGGGTACTGAGAGCATAAAAGAGATCTTTGTCTAGGTAAATCTGGGTCTGTCTAGATCATAATGCTACTTTGTTGTTTACAATCATATGAGAGATCGGGGTTGGGCAACGAGTTAGGGTTCAGGGGACGAGAGACCACCTCCAAGCTAAACAGAAAGGATAGATTGGGTACGTTGAGAGAGATATGGTACCTTTAACCAGATAATTAGATTTACGTAAGTAATCAGCGTGCCCATGATCGATCAAGTGTTTGTTAAGTTCGACATCTGAGTTTTAATTCGGAATACGTTTACTACTAATATTTTTCTTTCTTTGTTTTATTTTGTTTTGTTATTTAATTTTACAGTTTTTACATACAAGTGCGGAGACCACAACAATCCTCAAACCTTTTGGAAAAGTGACACTGGAAGATAGAATTCGCAGCTCCTCGTGGGATCGACCCTTACTCACATAAGCTTGCTACGCCTTGATGTGGGCATAAGGATAACTCTCTCTTGATAATTATTCTGACCGCGAAATGACCGCGCGTCAGTTGGCTAACAAACACATCTCCAGTTAAGTACCCATTTAAGAAGACACTCTTTACTTCCATTTGATACAACTTGAACTTCATCCACGCAGCCATAGCAAGAAGCAATCGGACAGATTCGAGACGAGTGACAGGAGCAAATGTCTCGTCGAAATCAATTCCTTTAACTTGGGAATATCCTTGGACAACCAATCTTGCCTTGTTCCTGGTTATGTTCCCCTCCTCATCGGTCTTGTTTTTGAAAATCCACTTTGTACCGATCACATTGGCATCTTTAGGTCGTAGAACAAGATCCCAAACTTCATTTCTTTCAAATTGTAGGAGTTCTTCTTGCATGGATTGAATCCACCTATCATCCTTCAAAGCCTCTTTAACATTCTTGGGTTCAATAGTGGATGTGTAGCAAACATTCGCAATCAGGTCATGAAACTTCTTACGAGCTCCTCTTGTTCGGACACCTTCACTCATTTTTCCAATGATATCTGAAGTAGAATGGTTTTTCTGGACTCCTCTAGAAGGTTTGTAGACATCCTGTTTTTTAGACCTTGCTTTAGTCAGGCTACGTACTATCTTGTGAAATGTCAAGCACGGATGCAGGAACAAGGACAGTAACATCAAGGCTCTCGTCATCAATCTAGGCAGCAGGTTCTTCCAGATCATCAACCACTATGTTGATTGTTTCTATGACAGTATCTGTCCTTTTGTTGAGGACATGGTATGCGCGGCTATTTCTTGAATAACCAAGAAAAATGCATTCATCTCCTTTGGCATCAAATTTACCAAGATACTCTCTATCCCTTAGCATATAACAAATACTTCCAAATATGTGAAAGTATTTTACGTTAGGCTTCTTCCCTTTCCACAGATCATAGGGAGTAGTCCTTGTCTTGGGTCTGAGGTACACCCGATTTATGACATGGCAGGCCGAGTTCATAGCTTCAGCCCAGAGATTGTCAGAGACAGATTTAGCCTTCAGTATTACTCGACTCATTTCTTGAAGAGTTTGATTTTTTCTCTCAACCACACCATTTTGTTGAGGTGTTTTAGGAGCAAAAAACTCCTGACCAATTCTTTTTTCTTCACAGAATGTTTTGAAGAAAGCATTTTTAAATTCACGTCTATGGTCACTTCTAATTCTTACCACGTTAGTTCATTTCTCCACTTCAAGCTTGAGACAAAGTTTTTTGAACATCTCAAAAGTATCCGCCTTGTCTCTTAGAAACTCAACCCATGTGAATTTGGTGTAGTGATCTACACACACAAAGATAAATTTCTTCCTTCCAATGCTTTCGGTTTGGACAGGCCCCATCCAATGCATGTACAATAAATCCAAGGCATTTGAAGTAGTAATCTTCTTGACAAAATTATGAGAGGTATGGATCTATTTCCCAACTTGACATAGGCCGCACACCTTTCCTCGATCAATACTTAGACTTGGAACACCAATCACATCTTCAGTCTTAATAAGTCTTTGGAGATTTTGAAAACTGATATGACCAAGCTTTTCATACCATCAATTTGCTTCACATAGTTGGGTTCTGAAGTAAGTTTCCTTCATGTTCAGAAGGTAATAATTATCCCACGATCTGTTCCCGTCTATCAGGAGAACACTTTATTTATCCTTGACCAGGCACTTATCCCTTGTAAAATTCACCAAGAGACCTTGATCTCATAGCTGACTAATGCTAATTAAATTAGCCTTTAATCCTTCCACAAGCAGCACATCTTCCAAATTGGGCATTCCAAGAACATTCAATTAACCACGCTCAAGCACTCTTCCTTTAAGACCATCTCCAAAGGTAACAGATTGATAAGAACAATCTTTTTGAATGTTGATCAGCATGCTAGCATCTCCAATCATATGATGCGAACATCCGCTATCAAAATATCAACTGCTCTTTGTATGAATGTTGAGAGCAGTGTGAACCACATAATTTCTGTGGTTGTTCTTTGATATGTTCATGTTGATATCTCTTCTAGGGAACTGATCCAATTGAAACAAACCCCTTCTTTTCATCATTCTGAGGTCATTGATGTAGTTTCTGCAGTATGGTCGAATGTGACCAGGTTTCTCACAGTAGTGACACACAACACGTGTCTTTTGAGGAGACTTCCTTCGTTGCTGCTGCTTGTTCATTAGCTAAGGATTTTGTTCTGGGACAGTTATATCTTTTGTTCCAGAAGACTGTCCTTGACAGATATTGTCATAGGAATGACCACCATTAAATCCGAGCCCAGTATGATCCTGAGGACTCTTTTCCTTGGAAAGAATTTTATCTAGCTGAGATGTGCCAAAGTTCATCACTTTGATTAGCTTCTTTAGATATAGAAGTTCACCAGTCTGGGTATTCAAATTGTTCCGGGACTGCAAAAATTCATCCTGCAACTTATTGAGGCGAGTAGAGAGGTTATCTCTTTCTTTCAAAAGATTGGAATTCTCTTTCATCAAGTCTTCATTGACTTTGACCAACATGATCCAACTGGAATGCAGCTTCTTATACGCCTCCATAGCAGATTCCTTAGTAAAATCTTCATCATCGCTGTATTCAGAAATTTTCTCCACCTCATTGTCAGGAATAGATCCAGGCACAGATTCTTTGACAGCGTGTTTCATGAAAGCAATATGATTGCTTACACATTCTTCATCACTTCCACTATCATCAGGATCAAGGCTTTCACTAAGAGTAGAACAATATGACTTGTTCTTCTTTTTTAGCATGTTAGCACACAGCTTGGTAATGACCAAAGCCACTGCATTCTCTGCACTTCACTTCCTTATGTCTGTCTTCATTTGACTCCTCATCCTTGGTTCTTCGAGGTTTAGAAAACCTATTCTTCCCAGCATTATTTTGAGAAGACTTCTCATACTGTTTTGCAAAATTTGAGAAATTTTTAGTCAGCAAAGCAATTGACTCTGCAAGATCAGCTTTGTCAGGAACATTTCTGGGAACATCAGTACTGGAACCAACCTGAAAAGCAATACTTTTCTTCTGCACAATTTCTTCTTCTGTCAGGCCCATTTCAAAAGTTCACAATGACCCCATCAGCTTGCAACTTCATCTTACTCACGTCTTTAGCTTTTTCAATAGCTGTGAATTTGTAGGCAAATCTTTTAGGCAATGAGCGAAGAACTTTTCGAACAAGTTTTTCTTCAAAAATGGCATCTCCAAGGGAAAAGCTTTCATTTGCAATATCACAGATTTTAGCATTAAAATCAGTAAGTTTTTCAGCCTCATCCATCATTAGATTCTCGAATCTGGTGGTGAGTAATTGCATCCGTGAGGCACGAACACTGCTTGTTCACTCATAGATTGTCTGAAGAATGTCCCATAGATCCTTGACTTTGTCACAAGTGGAGATGAGCTTGAAGACGTTCATATCAACGGCCGAGAAGATAACATTCATGGCTTTAGCATTCAGCCCCATCACCTGGTAGTCATCATTGTCCCACTCTTCTTCAGGTTTCATCACAATTTTGACTTTTTCATCCTTGTTTGTGGGCAGCATCCATCCTTCAGTCACCATCTTCCAGGCATGTTCATCAATTGAACAAATGAACGCAGTCATCCTAGCTTTCTAGTAGGTATAATTATTGCCATCAAGGAGCGAAGGTCGAGCAGTCGATGTTCCTTCTTTCATCGTGTCCATCTCGGCAAAACAAACTCAAAAATACGGATTAAAATCCCAAGATCACACCTATAAAACTGGTGACCCGCTCTGGTGCCAATTGAAAAACAACAATCCGTGCTAAGTGTGATTTACGTAAACTGCACACAAGTGTTCTACGATATGTTGGGAACAGACGTAAGAACAGTAAATAGAAAGCAGTTAAAATACGCACAAAATTAGTAACCTAGTTCGGTTAATCAACCTACTCTGGGGAGACTTCGCCTAAATTTGAAGATCCATTTGTTACTCCTTCATGAAGTGTAATTAGGCTATTACACATACAGGACTCCCTCCTTATGCTACCCGTTCTTCTTCACAAACTCTTTCACTAAACAAAAGCTATGAGATCCCCTCACAACCGTGACACTAGACTCTCTCTAGCTACCTATGACTTCAACTTACAATCTCTCCCGAGATTGCGTACAAAATAGATTAAAACCACCCCTCACGTATTTCACTCAAAACACTCATGAACTAGTCTATCATGTTGAACTGTTTATCGAACAACTACTAGTTAATACATGTAGATCACAAACGAAATTGACTCTCAAATAAAATACTTAGAGAATCTAAGAAGTCCACCACCGATTGTTGCATTAATCGGTCTTCAAATAGTCTTCACTTCAAAAGACACCGTTGGATATTTTCGCCTATGTAGGTAAGTGAATATTGACTTATGATCTTTCCAAACTTGTGTAGATACTTTCCATGTGTAGTAGGGTTAATTTCAGCGCGGTATCTACACCATAAGGCAGTCAAACGATTATATCTTGACCTTCCAAACTGATCGGGTGCAAGATCTTTCCGGAATGGAAACTGCCATAATTAAACTGTTCCTAGGTCTTTCAAGAACATCAGAGCGAACAGTTCACCAACTGTTCTTCAAAACTTGCACAGCGGAACTTTTGTCTTTAGGCACATACCCTGGAACACATTGTCTTTTATATCTCGTCAATACAAACACGAACCAAACATTAGTGCATAACGATGGCACTAACATGTTGTTTTAAAAAAAGTATGTGACATTTTTCGTAACTAACAAGCTCGTCATACCAGCATGATTTATATCTCATTTTAGCATGAATGATGACCGTTAGTAGCATAATTTAATTTTCTTAACATGAACGATGCTTAACTTTAAATGTAAAAAATGCTTTCATGAGTAAATAATTAAATTAGAGTCATATATGATTGAAAATTTAGTCAAGTTTATATTTAAAAAAATATGAATTTATAAAAAATATTAACTGTGAACGAAGCTATGGTTGTTTAATTGTAGGTTTTCAGTTCCTACCAATGTGATTTATCACATATTAGTGATAAAATTTATGTCATATTATCAATATCACAATTTATACCATTTTAGCACTAATTATGATTCATAACATCATGATTTATTTTTCTTAACATACATGCACGATACCCGACTTTGAACGTAAAACTTTTTTCATGAGAAAATAATTAAATGATGAGTCATATCTGGTTATAAAACAAGTTGACTTTATTTTTCAACAAAAAAAAAAAGAATATTTACTGTGGAGGTAATTGTGGTTGTTTAATTAAAAAAATTGAATGATGACCGTTAGTAATAAAAAAAATTGAGTTATATATGATGGTTTGTGTTTTTGCACATCCTATCTAGGTTTAAATGATGTTATTTGAAGAGTTTAGTATATGTCTTAACCCCATTTGAGCTTTCAACCTCCTGATTCGAATTGTTTCTTGTTTGAATTTTTACAAAAAATGGAGGATGATTAAATGACATTTTGAGGGAATCAATGACATGGAAAGATATGGAATTGAATTAGCAATGCGCAGCAAGTTGAATCACCTTAATCAGACAAGAAATGAGGGAGAACGAAGTAAAACTATGGAAAGTGTCGGAGCAACGATGGAGGCGCGACATGTAGGCGCAACCACCGCACTTGCACCCGTTGGCATGACCCGATTCAGATGTGAGTGCCGCTCCATTACAGAGGTTGTCTTATCTTCATTCTCACCGCAACCCGTAAGCGCAACCGGGGGTGCGACTGAGCCTGTATTGCACCCGTCAGTGATTTCCAGATCCTTTCTTTTTCCTCATTTTTTGATTTATTTTTAAGTCTCATTTATCACCCACTATATATACCTATCCATTTTTGAAATCTAGGGCAATCCTCTCATTGTTAGCCACTTTTAGAAAGAGAAATATTTGACGAAGAAAAAAAGAGATGGGCTATTGAAGAAGGAGCAAGAAGAACAAGATTGAAGCTAGATTGAAGACTAATTCCACCATCTGAGTTTAATTGTTTCTTTATTTTTGTGAAATCATGTTTGTTTTTGTATTGGTTTTGGTTACCCATGTAATTATGAGGAGCTAAATATATGATACTCTTGGGTGTTCGTTTTATTTGAATTATGAGACATAAATTAAGTTTATTTTGGATGTTTAATAGCTCTTAATTATACTTTGAAATCTTACTATGTATGTGTGTTGTTTATTGTTGATTGGTGAATACTAATTGATAATTAAATAGCATGATTATGTATGTTGATTCAAAATTCGAGAGATGGACTTCGACATAGGAACCTAGAATTCAAAGGACAATTGTCAACAAAATTGAGAGGTTCGAGATAGTTGTTAAGGCATAGATCATTGGTGTTCTTAGTAAACAGACTTTAGCACTAATTAGAGATAATAATTCTAGGTGTGTGCCCCACGTTCTAAATGCTTCAAGATGAGATTTAGGATATGTTTGTGATCGGTTTGGCATGGTAATCTTGAATTGAAAATTAAACATCCATTATATTTTGATTTTGTGTTAAGTAATCTAACAAAACCAACCCATAGAATGTTCATTTACTTAATTGCCCAACTTGATTGTATTTTGCATTTATTTACTTTGTTTTATTGTTTATTGGGTTAAGGCCCAAATAGGCCCCTGAACTTACTTGGGGGGACCAATTAGGCCCTCTAACTTTTTTTGGTCTCAATTGAGCCCCTAAACTTTTTATTTAGGCTCAATCAAGCCTTTCCGTCAAGCACCTCACAAACAGACATTAGTTGTCACACACAGCGACGTCGTTTTATACAAAATGACGTCATTTTATGTTTGTCTAAAATCTGGATTATTTCATAATTGAAATTGAAGTTTTGGGACCGTGGGTTTTCGGGCGATTGACGAGCTATTTTCATTAATTAGTTGAGGAAAAACATCGATCTCGATAAGAGGAGAAATTTGGTGTATGATTCGGTGGATGAAAGTTGCTATCAACAGCGAATTTTTCCGAGAAAAAGTGTTATTCTTACGTTGTTCGCGCAGATGACAACATCATGTTCTTAACCGAAATTCAACGATTCCATCACTTTTCATGGATGATTAATGGATAGGCTTTGGTCTTATCGAAGAGATGAACGTTTTGATATATGGTACGACTCCCAATTCAGCTTGTGACCGACGAATTTGGACAGCGAAGTTATGAATCGTGATGTTCGCGCACCAGCTGCAGCATCAATTTTCAAACGCGATTCCCACAACTCTAGTGATCGTATTGAGACGTGCGACCTACCCTTAGAAAGCCCTTTCATAGTAGAATATGTTTGACATGAGTTTCGTTGCATTTGATGATCGATTCATTCTCAGATTTGTCGAGTTTTTCATTGTATTTGATGATCGATTCATTCTCAGATTTGTCGAGTTTTTCATTGCATTTGATGATCATATTGAGACGTGTAGGTTTAATTTTTTTAGACAAACACAAAAAGACGCCGTTTTGTATAAAACAATGTCATTTTGTGTGACAACTAACGTCCATTTGTGAGGTGCTTGACAGAAGGGCTTGATTGAGTCTAAATAAAAAGTTCAGAGACTCAATTGAGACCAAAAAAATTAGAGGGCCTAATTGGTCCTCCCAAAGAAATTCAGGAGCCTATTTGGGCCTTAACCTTTGTTTATTTAGTTTTAAATCAAGCAAATATCCACTCCGTAGTCTGGATAACAACTAGGATCCTCTGTTGCATTATGTACGTGTTTAATTCTCTTTTTCCATACAGACTCGACCCGTTTCATTGCTAGATTACATTTATGTGCACTTGCACTTTGATACGGAAAACTAATTATCACATCATCATATTATCAATAACATCATGACTTATATGTCATTTTAGCATAAGATATGACTCATAACAACTTTATTTTATCTACAATATTGAAAACAATAACAACATAATTTATATGTCATTTTAAATATAAATTGAAAATTAAACCCTAGTTAAAAAAAAAATCCTAAAATTAAATATAAATCTTAAAAATAATATAAAATAAACCATAAATTAAAAAAATAAATACTAAAATTAAATCTAAATCTATTAACACTAAGTTGAAAATTAACTCTAAAAATTAATTCTAAATCCTAAAAATTTATTAAATAATTCCAAATTGGAAAAAAAAACACTAATTAAAAAGGTAAGCCCAAAAGGTTGAAAAATAAACAAAAAGAAATACCCTAAAAATATTGCAATAATAGAAAGGGGAGCCTTTTCTAAAAAAAAGACCCTAAATATGAAAAAAAACTGAAAAACACAATAATAGAAAAGGGAGACTTTTCTTATAAAAAAATGAAAAAGAAAAATAAGAATGGGGATTGTACGACTAGGAGAGTGAAAAATACTTCACAAGGAAACAAATGAAAATTTTAAATTATCACAGTATCCCGTTTTACTTAAAGTTTTATATAATTATAAATATGTCACTTTTTCTTTAACCAAAAATTGATTGTGGTCATTTAAATCAAAGCAATGAAGGAATGAGACGAGTGATAGAGGATAATTATCTACCATATCTTTTGTAATTACTTCTCCATATTATTTCCTAGAATACACTCTTCTTGTAATATTTTCCCTTTAGTTACGGCTTCTATTATTGCATGTAATTAGATATAGTCCAGAGTGTATATAAGTATCACTCAATCAATAATATAATAATATACTTTTAACACTAAAACCTATTAGCTTCTACATGGTATCAAAGCCGTTGTCCTAAACGGCCTGTATTTTTTTCTTCTTAATTCCATTTTTTTCTCCATGGCTTCATCTTCTGCCATCACCAATATTGTCGACATGGCATCACCTCAACTCCTCAATGTTTCCCATCTCAACATCGTTAAGCTCACATCAACCAATTACCTTGCTTGGAAACTACAGATGGAAGCCATTCTCATCGGCTACGATCTATACAAGTTCATCGATGGCACCCATCTTTGCCCCTCGCCCACAATCCTTAAAGATGCTACCACTATTCCCAACCTTGACTAGCTACCATGGATTTGTTAGGATAAACTTCTCTTCGGAGCACTAGTTGGCTCCATTTCGATGCCTTTGATTCTGTTACTTCAACGATCAATGATGACTCGCGAGGCTTGGAAAACTCTTACCCACACATATGCTCGCCCTTCCAGAGGGCACATAAAGTAGACCGAAGACCATCTCAAGAGAGCCACTAAAGATTTACAATCCATTTCTAAATTCATGCAATTTGTCAAGGGAAAATCTGATGAACTTTCTGCTTTAGGCAAAACCTCTAGATTGTAAAGATCTTATTGAAATTATTCATGTCGGATTAGATGATGACTATCGGTCTATGGTTGAAGGTAGAGAAACTACTATCTCATTTGATGAACTTCATAAGAAACTTATCAATTGTGAGCTTCATCTTGGCCAAGTCCAAAATGCTACCAATCTTCATCCTGCCACTGCAAATTCCACCACGGCACGATCATCCAACCACTCTTGTTAATACTCTCAGTGCCAAAACACTCAGTATTCATCTAGTTCACCATCCATGATTGCTCACTCTTCGCAGCACATTACGAGCTCTACTCATCACTCACCTCGTCCCTATATGAGAAAATGTTAAGGATGTCGCGAGTCAGGCCATTATCCCTCTAACTGTTCTTACTTTCAACTAGTTCTCATCTCTACTTTTTCTCGGCCATCCTACTCTGCGCCAGCACCTCCAGCATTTCAATCAGCTTGGCTTCCTAATGCTCATGTTGTCACCAAAAACTCTATGACACCTCCCTCTTGGCTTCTCCATAGTGGTGTTTCTCACCACGTCACATCTGATTTGGGAAACCTCTCCCTTCACTCTCCTTATAATGGTCCTGATGACATAGTCATTGGCGATGGAATTGGACTTCACATTTCAGATATTGGTTCTACTTCTTTACATATTCATTCACACACATTTCATCTAACTAATGTTCTATGTGTGCCCCACATCAAACAAAACCTAATTTATACATATATCTCAATTTTGTAACTCTAATAATGCTTCTATTGAGTTCTCACCTAACTCCTTTTGTGTCAAGGATTTTCAGAGCTGGGCAACACTCCTACGCGTTCAACCTAAGTGTGGTGCTTATGAGTGGTCAGACTTTCCCTCTTTATTGACTCCTTTAGCTCTCACCGGTGTTCGAATGCTGAAAATCCATTGGCATCATAAGCTTGGCCACCCATCTGAGTTCATTCAAAATCAAGTTCTTTCTATGTTTCAGTTATCAAGTATATCTACATCTTTCAGGTCAAGTTCATGTCATTCTTGTCATTGTAATAAGAGTCACAAGATGCCATTTCATCTCTTCTCTATCAAAATTTATTTCCCTTTGCAAATTATATATTCTGATGTATGGACATCTCCTCTAGTTTTAATAGATAGATACAAGTATTATGTGGTTTTTATCGATCATTTTACTCACTACATATGGCTATATCTTTTAAAACAAAAATGTGATGTTGCTGTTGTTTTTCCTCTATTTAAAACATTGGTGGAGAATTATTTTGGGAAGCAAATTATTACTCTTTATTCAGTTAATGGTTGTGAATTCATAGGTCTTCGAGATTACTTATCTATGCATGGCATTTCTCATTTCACGTCACCTCCACACACACCAGAACACGATAGCTTTGCTGAGAGAAGTCATCATCACATTGTTGAGACGAGATTGTCGCTACTTACTCAATAATATTTACCTCTTCATTTTTGGACTTATGCCTTTCTTACTGCAGTATATCTCATTAACCGTCTCCCGACACCTACTCTACACATGTCTTCTCCTTACCTCAATATATTTGATCGTGCTCCCAACTACCGCAAACTTCATGCATTTGGTTGCTTGTGCTACCCTTGGCTCAAACCTTACTCGTCTCATAAACTTGCTCCTAAATGAACTGCATGCATTTATCTTAGATATTTCCTCACTCATAGTGCTTAGCTTTGTTATGCTTTTCCTGATCATCGTCTATATGCTTTTCACCACGTTCATTTTCTTGAAAATGAGTTTTCTATGTTGCATATAGATTGCCACCATTCCATTTCTATTGAGTCTACTACGTCTACATGGATTCCTTCATCTTTGCTTATGTCGGCTACCTCCATTACACCACCTACTGACCAGACAATTATCCCTGCTGATGGATTATCTTCCCCGAATTAGCTATAATCTACATCTCCTGATCATAATCAAGTATCTTCTGTGCAGAGATCTACTCCACCAATCTCTCCTACCCAATCCTCTAACTCCAACCCATTTGCTACTATTTCTAACAAAATTTCTCACCCTCCTCCTTCCGGTCATACCACCAAAACTTCTTGTACTCACACCTCTCTCATAGTTACCCATTCTCGTAACAACATTTTCAAGCCTAATGTCAAACTAAGTCTCTCCACAAAGCTTGTCAATCTTATTGAACCCACTTGTGTCACTCAAGCCATCAAAGATGTCCAATGGTGACAAGCTATGTCTGATGAGTTCAATATCTTAGTGAAAAATGGCATGTGGTCTCTTCAACCTCCTAATGGTACCAAAAGTATCGTTGGTTGTAAATGGATATTTCGTATCGAACGAAAGTCTGATGGTTTTATTGACAGGTACAAAACATGTTTAGTTGCTAAGGGATTTCATCAATGACCAATGGTCGATTATCATGATACGTTTAGTCCTATTGTTAAGCCTGCTACAATTCGTCTAGTTCTATCATTGGCAATTAGTCAAGGTTAGTCACTT
This sequence comes from Perilla frutescens, assembly GCA_026008535.1. Taxonomy (NCBI): domain Eukaryota; kingdom Viridiplantae; phylum Streptophyta; class Magnoliopsida; order Lamiales; family Lamiaceae; genus Perilla; species Perilla frutescens. The sequence continues at coordinate 30,116,705 of BRKX01000014.1, read as the reverse complement.
CAAAAACTCGGCATCAATAATACTTTTCTTCAAGGCTCCATTCGAGATAATGTGTATATGTCTCAACCACCAGGGTTCATTAATTCGGATCGACCTCATCATATCTGCAAGCCTCACAAGGTAATTTATGACCTTAAACAAGCTCCTACAGCCTGGTACAATGATTTGCAACAGTTTCTAATTCATTCCGAGTTCAAAAATTCATTGGCTGACACACTTCTTTGTTTATTCACAATGGTGATAATGATCTATTATTTCTCCTTATTTATGTAGATGATATTATCATCACATGGCCTCACAAGATCTCAGTTCACCAATCCATTGATGTTCTTACTCATTGGTTCTCTCTTAAAGATTTGGGCTCTCTCCTTTACTTCCTAGAAATTGAAGTTGGTCCCCATCCTCGTGGCGCTCTTCTCTCCCAACGTCGCTGTATTTCTGACTTGTTAGCCTGTGCCAAGATGACTAATGCTAGTCCAGTCACCAATCCTATGGCGATATCACCAGCTCTATCACTTCACTCTGGTACAACTTTATCTAACCCTGCAGAGTTCCGCACTATCATCGGGAGTCTACAATATTTGTCTCTTACTTGCCCCGATATTAACTTCGCTGTAAACAAACTATCTCAGTTTATGCATCGTCCCACCACAGAGCATAGGCTGCTACTAAACGTATTATGCACTACTTATGTGGCACAATCCATCATGGAATTCTTCTCCATAGAGATTCTCCTCATGATCTGCATGCCTACTCTGATTTTGATTGGGCTTGAAACAAAGATGATTATTACTCCATTGGGGCATATCTCATTTATCAAGGTCATAATCATATATCTTGGAGCTTGAAGAAATAAAACTACTATTGTTCATTCTACAATTGAAGCTGAATATCGAACTGTTGCTGCTACTACTGCTGAACAATGTTGGATCAATTCACTCCTTGGTGAAATGGGGATAGCCATATAAAGTCTTCTCCGGTCATTTACTGTGATAATGTTGGAGCAACCAATCTCTACTCTAATCCGGTGTTTCACTCACGCAAGAAACATGTTGCGTTCGATTATCATTTCATTCGCCATCTCGTGCAAAGTGGCTTTCTTCATGTCATCCATGTTTCCACAGTTGATCAACTCGCCGATGCACTTAACAAGCCGTTGTCTCGAACTTGTTTTCAAATGCTTCTTCTCAAGATCAGACTCTCCAAACGGAGCTCTGTCTTGCGGGGGCATGATAGAAGATAATTATCTACCATATCTTTTGTACTTACTTCTCCATATTATTTCCTAGAATACACTCTTCTTGTAATCTTTTCCCTTTAGTTACGACTTCTATTATTGCTTGTAATTATATATAGTCTAAAGTGTATATGAGGATCACTCAATCAATAATATAGTTATATACTTTTAACACTAAAACCTATTAGCTTCTACAATGGGTTCCTACTTTCCACATGAGAATGTGTTCTCATTTGATCTCTCCCATATATATATATATATATATATATATATATATAGACTCGAAAATGAACTTGTGAGACCTTATTCCTCATGCATGTTAGCTGAGACTGAAAATGATTTTCCCTTATTTTTTTTTAAAGATAAAATTAAAAAGAAAAATTGTTCTAAAAATTGGATAGCTAGGGCAAGTTTGAATATTTCAATTATTTAAGTTGATCTGAAACAAAGTGCTTTGATAGCAATAGCCCAAAATGGGACTTTTAAAATATGTTTTAGCATTGGTGATTTTTCAAATAGTGCGTTCGGATACTCCTTCCTATATAATAACATGCAAATCATAGATGTAAGATAAATTCAAAGATGAGTGAGATTCGAATCTAAGAAAATCCTTCTTTGATAATTTATTTTAGTCTCAAAGAAAATATAAATATTTGGACTAAAAAAAACAATATATAAATATTATTTATTTGGGGCAAAAAGAAACCCCTATAACTATTCTAGATCAACTAGCTTAATTGTCGACAAGAATCCCACCACCAACACCATTAGGTGTGAGCATGTTATACTTGATTTTTCAAGTGTGGTTTATCTCTCTTGTGTGGTTTGTAGACAATTATACGGAGGCGGAATTTACTCAGTGCGCATCTCAGTAGCGATTGCGCGTTATCCTCAACATAAAAAAATAAAGAATTAATATAATGGTGTCCGACCAAGTGATACTGATGAATCGAGCAAGTTTTAAGGAGTTGAAGATAACTCGAAAAGGATGACATAAACAACGAAATCATGTCTCCTAAGTCCTAACTCTTATCTCTATCTTTATAAATCAATTTTTCACTTGTAGCGGCTGGAATGTCTACCCTACTAATATCTGTACTACCCACATACTGATAGGATCGTGCCACGTGAGTAATTTTTTAAAAAAGGTGATCACATGACACGATCCTACTTGTACGCTAGAAATAGTGGCACCGGCAACTAAGAATTTTCGTCATTAGACTTAGCTTCTTATTGTCATTTCGAGAGGTTAATAATTATATATATGTATATATATATAATTTAAAATAAAATTAATTTAACATTAGAAGATTTAACCCCTCATCTATATCTTTATCTATTTAATAACAAAATCGTTAATAAAAATAATTTTCTCGCCAAAAGTCATTACCAATTTCGGAAAATATTTTTTTAATATTAATATCAATATACTAAATAATATTTTATTATTAATTGTGAATCACTTTAATAAAAGTTTCACATGTATATTTTGAAAATAAAAAATAACGTTATTTAGTTTAGCAATTCATACTTTTTCTTCGTAATTTGAAGCTAATTTGAATTGCAAAATTAGATTTAAATAATCATTTTTTCTCTTTTTTTTGGACTTAATTTCAATTATCGACCATAATAACAAATGTAAAAATTTATATAATTCACAATATACAATTGTAAATTAATTTTATTTTGTTACAATAATTTCTAACAAATAAACTTATACACATATCTCATTGGTGCATCGCTCGAATGGGAAACTCTAGTAATAATTAATAACATGATAACATTTTTTGTTCAGATCAGTTGACGTTGTTGATCTACGTTCTAATTTGATGAACGGATCTCTACCGTCGGATTTCTGCGGCGCTCATCTTTCCTGGCTGCTTAAATGCTCCTCCGTTCAACAGAAACTGCAACAAGTGTAGCTTCTCCAATGTTCAACGAAATGTGTGAACTCAATATTTGAAGCGGTTAGTGGTCATTATCAAAAAAAGAATATTTGAAGTGGTTTTTAGGTATCTAACTGATTTTTTCAATGGTTTTTTTTTTTTTGGCAGTTTATTATAATTAATATAAATTTGATAGCACAATGGTAAATTCTAAAGTATGGTAGATGTAGTGTACCATTTCATTTCCATTTCATTGTCCAGTTTATTATAATTAATATAAATTTGATAGCATAATGGTAAATTCTAAGGTAAATGTAGTGTACCATTTCATTGTCCAGTCGACATGTGTATCCGGCCCAATAATTTTGGTTATTTATATCATATTTTTTACTTTGTCCAATAATAAAAGTTTCGATCCAAAATTTTGACCGGCCGAAATATCTACAGTAAAACCTCTATATAAGAATACTCCATATAAAAATAACATTTTTATAGTAATAAAAAATTATGGTCCGTACTTGGGACAGTTATGAATAAGAATAAACTCTATATTGTGATATATTAGTGTTTTTTAGAATCATCCTTAAGAAATTTCTTTTCATATAATAATAAAACATCATTAAATTGCAAATATATTTAAATATCTATATAAAATTTCTAGAAATTGAACTATGTTACATTAAATTTAATATGATATGAAATATTTATATAAAGTTGCATATAATACATTTTTTTAATATTTCCTAGGTACATAGTACATGAATAAATCTTATAAATCTAATATGTATACATAATCTATACAAATGATATACTTACATTTGATTTTTTTTTCAAAATTAATGAATCCTTTTTTAAGGAAAAAAATCATGAATTTTATTTATCTTTTAAATTCACTTGTTTTAAAATATGAAAGGATACATTTTCAATTGACGTATAATATATATTAATTTTTTTAAAAAAATATTATTTTTATACGTAAACTTCTATTTAAAAAAAAATCTCTCTATTGTTATATTTTTATCTGATCTCGATGATATTATTGCATAGAGATTTTACAGTATTGAGACATTTTAACTATCATATTGTGACACTTCAACTACCTATTGTAACACTTCAATACACATTGTGACAGTCAATTACTGAAATTTTTTTATCGACCAAATCATAAAAATTGAAAATAGCTAAAAAAAATTACATATAATACATCAACCTCACCATAGAATTTCCCTGCACAATACAATGTAATTTAGAATCTGCCAAAGTAAAAAAAAAAAACTGCATTCAGTTTGACTGACGATAGTTAGCCAGAAGAGGGGTTTTTTTTTTTTTTTTTTGTCGCATAAAAATACTTACATAGCTATTATTTAAAAGATTAAATAATTATTCACTAAAATAATTAAACGTAAATAATATGAATTTAATTGTAGGAATATTAAATAAAATACGAAATTAGAAATTAGAATAGATGATCTATTTTTGTATTCGCAATTATTTTGTTATATTTTTATAAACGAAGTAAAAATTAAATACCGTATTATACCCCCACCAAACCATTATTACGGCCATAGGCTGCTTCTCTTATCTTCTCTACTTCTCCCCTCTTCCGCTCAGACCCTTCCATCACTATTCCATTTTACTGCAAAAAAAAAAAAAAAAAAAAACAAAAAAAATCAGGCACATCAAAGAAGAAAAAAAAACCCTATGAATTTTGTGTTTCAACTTTCAATTCACCCAACACTGGTGATGATCCATGTTTCTTGATAAAATTGCTTACCACAAAATTAAAAGGAAAAAAGGCACTGTTTCGGAAACAAAGAATCAATCAGCTGTATCACTTTTCAGAATGAAACGAGGTCGCGATCATGGAAAAAGGGAGGAGGAGGAGGAGGCGGCGGCGGCCGGGAAAGCAAAGATTTGTGCTGAGGAGCAGCAGCAGCCGGACGGCGGAATGGATGAGCTATTCGCCGTTTTGGGCTACAAAGTGAAGTCATCCGACATGGCGGACGTGGCGGAGAAGCTGGGGCAGTTGGAGATGGCAATGGGTTGCGCCACCGAAGGCGGAGCTCCGGTTATCTCCGATGATACGGTTCATATAAATCCGTCCGATCTTTCCGGGTGGATCGACAGTATGCTAATGATCTCCAACCAAATTGGATCTTCGGCCGCCCCTACCACCACCGCAAAGTTCATCCGCGACGACGATCTCAGAGCTATTCCCGGGGGTGCCATTTTTAGTAACAATGAGCTCTTTCTGGAAAACGGTGCGGCGGCGCGTCCGGTGGTGCTAGTGGACTCGCAGGAGGCCGGGGTAAGACTGCTCCAATGCTTGATGGCGTGCGCGGAGGCCGTGCAGCAAGACAACCTCAACTTGGCTGATGCATTGGTGAAGCATGTCGGAGTTCTAGCCGTTTCGCAGGTCGGAGCGATGAGGAAGGTGGCGACGTACTTCGCGGAGGCGTTGGCCCGAAAGATTTACAAGATTTTCCCGCCGGATTCCTCCTTCTCGGATATGCTGCAGATGCATTTTTACGAGACTGGCCCGTATCTCAAATTCGCGCATTTCACGGCGAATCAGGCGATTCTGGAAGCGTTTACTGGGGCTGCGAGGGTTCACGTTATCGACTTCAGCTTGAAACAGGGGATGCAGTGGCCCGCTTTAATGCAGGCTTTGGCCCTGCGCCCAGGCGGCCCGCCCGCGATTAGGCTCACCGGGGTCGGGCCCCCGCAGCCCGACAATACGGACGCTTTGCAGCAGGTTGGCTGGAAGCTGGCTCAGTTGGCGGAGACGATTGGGGTTGAATTCGAGTTTCGTGGCTTTGTCACGAATTCCTTGGCCGATCTCGACGCCGATATGTTAATCGGGCCGGGCCATGCGGGGGCGGTGGCGGTGAATTCTGTGTACGAGCTCCACGGGCTGTTGGCCCGGCCCGGAGCAATCGATAAGGTTCTGAGCTTGATAAAAGCCGTGAACCCGAAAATCGTGACGGTCGTGGAGCCGGAAGGCAATCACAACGGGAATGTTTTTGTGGACCGGTTCAACGAGGCGTTGCACTATTACTCGACGATGTTCGACTCGCTCGAGAGTGCCGGGTTGACTCAGCCGGACAGCCAGGACTCGCTGATGACGGAGGTGTACTTGGGGCAGCAGATATGCAACGTGGTGGCGTGCGAAGGAGTGGAGCGAGTTGAGCGACACGAGACGCTGGCTCAGTGGCGTGCGCGGATGAACTCGGTCGGGTTCAACCCGGTCCACCTCGGCTCGAACGCCTTCAAGCAGGCCAGCATGCTGTTGGCGCTTTTTGCTGGCGGAGATGGGTACAGAGTGGAGGAGAAAGAGGGTTGCTTAATGCTCGGTTGGCACACTCGGCCGCTCATCGCCACTTCGGCGTGGCGGCTCGCCGGGGTGTGAGTCCACTCGAGATCTGTACCGACTCACCGCGCTGCGTCGGAGTTCGTTAGTCAGGGAGATTGAGGGACAGCCACTAAAATGAGTCAAATCCTGTCTGTTTTACCTTTCACTTCTCAAAAGTCAGCTTTTTGTTTTTTGTTTTTTTTATTATCCTTTTCTTTTTATACTTTTTTTAATAGATCATTTGAGGATTTTACTTTTTTTACCTTTCTGTGTTACATGTAATTTACTTCACCTATCACCCTTTTTCCCGTCCTGTGAAAAAAGAGTGGTCAATCTCAACTTCTCAATTACTGAATAACCAATGTGTAAAATATATTATTACTATTTTTTTTATTTTGTTTTTTGTAAGAGGAGTAAACTAGTTTACTTGATCTGCAATTAAAAGATGAATTTGAATGTTGGGTTTGATGAGAATGGAGAGTAGTCTGAATTTAAATCTTATGTGGAGCTAAAAAGATCTTTAACTTACATTTAATCTCTTTTTGTGCAATTCAAGATCAAAAAATAATATTAACTAGTATTTTTCTTGTACGATGTACAAATCATTATTATTTTTTTAGATTTATAATATTGTGATTATTTTTTAATTCTATGTGTTATATTCAATTTTTAAAAAGTAATAAAATGATATGCATGTGCATTAATTAATTAAATAAAAAGATTAATTTTGTGTAGTTACGATCAAAAAATAATATTTAAATTTTAGGCATTAAATGAAAATCCATGTTAAAAAGATCGAATTGAAATATTTCAAATGACACAATTTTATAAATAGCAATGTATAATTGTCCGTGATTAAAGAACATTTTATGTATTTGAGTATACGACGAGTATAAAAATTATAATTATTCATTTTAAATTTAGATTATTAAAATTAGTGACCATGAGCCAGCAAAGATAAACACATAGGTAAAAACAATTCCAACGTTCTATTTAGGTTAAATTAAATCAAACATCAATTCTCTGTCGCAATCACTTCTCATCTTTACTATTATTCTCACCACGATATCTTTCAAAATATAAGAAAAGAAAATAAAAGAATCTTGTTCTCAGCCTGTATTTTTGTGGTTCTTCCAAAATTCCGTGAATTAAATAACAAATTTAGCTTAAAAACGATAATTCTTTGTTAGTTTCTAGCCTGCAGTGTTACGCTAACATATTGGGCATCTATGCCTGCACGTATAGGTAAGGTTAATTATTGTAATTATCACAAATTTAATTAAAAACTCTTTAATTATGCTTTCATTTTAGACAGGTATCTGATCATTAATTCAGTATATATAGTTATATAGTCAAGTGCACTACTAATATATTTAGTTTAAGTTTTATCTATTTTAAAATTCGTACGAACTTGTTTGATTATCAATAAATATAAAATTTTAATTTCAAATGTGCCTGGATTAATTTTGAGTATGATTATTGAACAATTTGATTTGATTTTTAGCTTTCTGAATTTGACAAGAAGCGGATTACTCACCGCGCCAAAAGATTCTGCTTAGGTGTTGATTAAGACATCATGGGTCTATTCCAGTTGATTATGATGGAAATTAATCAATTTTTTTTCTCTTAATCATTCTCTCAACGTGTGAAAGAATGACTACTTTTAAGTGAACAATTTCATTATTCCACAAACCAATTTCATAAAAAGAGCAGCACTATAAACCGAAAGTCGTTAAAATATAGGGTGGGAATGTAATTTTTAATCATATAATAATCGGATGTTCATTCTAGAGGAGAAAAGTGTTCTACCTACAATAGATTATAGGTGCTATATATATGTGCACATTATTTTGATGGCATTTAGACTGTAATAATTTAAGATTTTCATCTAATCTTCGCATATATATACTTGAAAGTTTGATAACATCACTTATCAGATTTTAGTTTATTTATAGGGAAAATTATCTTCAGGAAAAAGTTGTCTGACATTTTCGCTGGAAAGCACTAAAATTTAAAGTCTTACGGCAAATCTACAAAAGAAAAAATTGAGCACTTGTGAATGTTTTCAGATTTATTTCTTGTTTTTCGGACAAATTACCCTTTATATATAGCTACGTACGTTTTTTTTTAACTCTTTTTCAAAAACAACTCATTTTTTCTAAAATTTATAAAATATTACAAACTTTTTCAAAAAATTTACAAATCTAACATTTAATCAATTTTTCGATTGATTGTATTTTAAGATTTATATTTCCCCAAACGTAAAAAAAAAAAAAAAAAAAAATTCAATTAAATTTTTAGAATACAATCAATTATGTTGGATTTTCGCACCGAAAAATTGATTAAATATTAAATTTGTAATTTTTTTCTTAAAAAAGTGAGTATTGTTTTAATAATTTTGAAAAAATGGGTTATTTTTCAAAAAAATCCGAAAGTGTCAATATAAAATTGCAATTAACCATTTTTTCCCATGCCCTTTTTAGAGCATCTCCACTGGTACTGCATAACCCATTTTGCAATTGAGATTTTGCTCTATACCACCCAAGGATGAAAATATCGCGAAATATCGCGGATATATCGCAGATATATCGCGGATATTGACATTGCGATACGGATATTGAGGGGAATATCTTTTTTCCCGAGTATCGACGAGAAATCGCAATATATCGCAAGATATCGCAATATATCGCGATTTTTTTACTATTTCTATAATATATTTTGATTTTTATTTAATACTATATATTTTTGTGATCTTTTTTAGGTCTTCAATGTAATTATTTGAGTTCCAATATTATTTGCTTTATAAAGACATTTCACTTTGCAAAAAAAATATAAGAGAAAGAAGATCTGGAAATCAACGCATGTCTTAGAAAGAATAATGAGATTCATCCAATATAATCAAGGATCATAAGTATATATATGGTTTGCTAAAGGATGTGGTGCTGGAGGTTGGTTCTAAGAATGTTGTATAGATTGTTACTGATAATGGTTCCGCTTTTTTGAAAGCATGAAAAAAACTCATGAGTAAGTATGATCTGTATTGGACACCATGTGTTGCTCACTGTATCGACTTAATATTTGAAAATATTGGAAAAAAAGAGACTTTTGCAGAGGTAATTGCAAAGGCTAGACAATTAACCAATTACATTTATAATCATGGTTGGCTACTTGCACTCATGCGGGAGATGTGTCGAGGAGATATTGTACGCCCAGGAGCTACACGTTTTGCAACAAATTATAAGGTTGTAGAGCAAGAATATCTAGATCTGGTAGATATAACAGATGATGAAAATGATGAAAAAGGAAATCCACTTTTTCAATGGATTCGCCCTGCACACTTAGATGATAATGAGGGAAATTCTGATCCAAAAATAGCTGCTATGACTCGTGATTATGGCATTAATGTGAATCAAGTATTACAAAAAGAAGTGGGTAATACTTTTCGTGATTCAAAAACAGATAGCTCAACAGAGGATGGGGGAAATAGTGATGGAGGAAATGATGGAAGTGGTAGAAATGATGATGGTAGTGGAAATGGTGGGAAAAATCAAGATGATTATGGTTTAAGCCATACGTTATTGAGTCCATTCAGTTGTGAGGCCAACTTCACTCATGCAACACAAGATATGGACCACGGAAGTAGAGTTAGAGGTTCTGGAATAGGTGCAATAGGAAAGGAATACATAAGGAGACATGCATGGACTCAAGAAGAAAGTCCACGGACTGATATTGAAGAACTTTCTGCCAATCTTGATTCTACGAATATGGGTAGCACTGATCATAGTGATATGTCCCAAGATTCATATGCTTCTTACACATATGGGAGTTCACAAATTGATTGGACTACTCAAAATGTGTATCAACAAAATAATTGGGTCAATGGACATTATCCAATTCATGGTGAAGCTGTTGGAATAAATCAAGAAACATATCAAGCGCATGTGCATAATTATATCCATAATTACTCGAACGTGATAAGTTGGTACCAATATTGTTTAGAACAAGATGGCATTCCATCTACTATATTTGAACCTCATAGATCCTCATTTTGGTATTAATTGTACTTTATAATATTTATTTAGTCATTTTATGTTGTATTATGTATTATTTTGTCAAATGTATTGTCTCAGGCGGTATTTATATAATGTATTATTAATATATTTGCTTTCAAAATACAATTCTATCAAAAAAATTAGTGGAATATGTGCATAATAATATGTCATAATAGTTCCTAAAATTTCATGCTAAATTTCCAAGATTTTAATATGATTTCCGTCATTTTTTTCAATTTTCTGCGATATCGATATGCGATATCGATATATCCGTCGATATATCCGTAAAATTGAAGTTGCGATATATGTTGCGATAGCGATATTTTCATCCTTGATACCACCCCAAAATGCAAACTCATTTTGGTTTGAAATGGGATTTCTCTCTCCGACGTAAATTTTATTTTTACTGTTCACAAACGCGAACTCCTTTTCTATTTTTTTTGAAAATTGCAAATTAATCATTTATATTATGTAAAATTCATAATGATATGCCAAAGTGGAAAAAAGCAAGCGAAAAATCAGAAAAAAATTTGTTCCTTCACATTTTCCTTTTTTTAATATCTATTTTTAAAATCCTTGTTTCTCCCCCTTTTTGTTTTGGTAAAATATATTTGTTTCTTAATATTTGTGTTTTTCTACAATAAAAATTGATATATAGTAAAAACTATAACACCATTAAAATATAAATTCTCTTATTTAATAAATCTTTAGTTTTATATTTTTATACCATCATTAACCATTAATTTATCTAGTAATATTTTTTATGAAAGTTTGATTGATAATTATAAATTAATTGATAATTAACCATTAAAACATAAATTTCTCTTATTTAATAAATGTTTCGTTTTATATTTTTTTACCATCATTAAACAAATATCTAGTAATATTTTTTTATGAAATTTTGATTGATAATTATTTTTATTAGATATTTAATTAGTAAATATAAAAAATTTAAAAGCTCCAATTTATAAATTTGACAAATATTGAGTGTTACTGGAAAAATATAAAAAATAGCATATGAGAAGGAATATATTAAGAATATACTTTTGAGTTTGAGAATACCTTATTGCCGGATTGGAAGAAAATTACTATTTAATTTTACGGTTGCCACTTTTTGAGTTTGAGAGAATTGATTTTTGGTTTGGAGAATAACCTCAGTTACATGACTAGAAATGCTGCCTCATTATAATTGAAGGGATATTGCATTTTACTATAAAATAAAATTTCTGCGTATTGTGAATTTTAACTTTTATTGTTTCACAAAGAAGTAACTTTTATTATGTGCATATATTTTAATTTTACATAAATATATGGATGAAATTTTTTCGGGAACTTCGTGGTAATGAAATTTTATTTCGTGCTATATCAGTTGAAGTGATGGAATATTGATTCATTCAAGATTTTAGAGTTCGACTTTTTTTTTTACTCACACATCCGACCTGTGGTTGAGGAGATTCGAATTCGTGATCTTTAATATCTAAACAACCTCACTCCACCATTAAGTCATTCCTATCGGGATCGATTTTTTTTTTTAATTTTCATCTTTTAGGCTCTGAATTTATTATCCATGATTCGATTCAAAATTAATAATACCCTTAATTAATTCATCTATTAATACCTAGTTAATATTTGTAACATGTGTGTGTGTCTATATATATATAGGATATGGTTCATATGAGAACACCTTGTTGGTGTGAGAAATGAGAACACATCTTACACCATCCGATTTAATGATCCAATGGTTGAGATTTAAGGTGGCAATTTCATAAATAATAGGGCAAAAAATAAGGAATGAGGGCTATTTTCGTCCAAATCCATTAAAATTGATGATGTCAGCAATTAAAAAAAAAATCTTAAAAACTTTAATCGACTATAACTTCCTCGTTTTTAATCCAATGCACACAAAAAATATATCAAATTGAAGCTTTCTTCATGCTCTTTCATTTAAGATGTCGAAAGGCTATGTTTGGATGAAAAAATATGAACGAAAAATAAAAAAGAAATTTTTTTACGCGTGCCCGGTTGTAAATGCTTTCGTTAGCATATAATAATTCTTCGTCAGCATTATGATAACATATGAACGTATGCTAATGAAGCATTTGTCATATGCTAACATAATATATTCGATGTGCTAACAAAGAATTATCATAATGCTAACATAGTATAAATTTATTAGGGTTTATTAAATCTCAATTATGGTTTATTTAATCTCGATTATGGTTTATTCCATCTAATTATCATTATTCTTTTGAAATTTAATTTTTTGTTTATAGTTCTTAATTGATTATTATGGTTTATCTTATCCAATTATAATTTATAACGTATGTTGATAGAGTATTGCCATATGCTAATATAGTATATTCGCAATGCTGACGAACCAAAACTATAATGCTAACGTAGTACAAATATATTATTATTATTATGATTTCTTTCAACTCATTTAGGGTTTACCACATCCAATCAATGTTTATTTCATCTAATTAGGTTTATTTCATCCAATTATGATTTTTTTCCATTTAATTAGGGTTTATTAAATCGAATTAGGTTTATAATTAATTTTTAGAATATTTTTTTCGCCAATAATATTTGAAAATTTTAATTAGCATAACTATAATGCTTCGTTAGCATTATGATAATACTTCGTTAGCATAACGATCTGTTATCAAATCCTCCGCGATTTTTATAAGAATTACCAAATTACAGTAATACCCCCGCACGAAAAACTTTTCAGATATTACAAAATTGCCACCATCTTTTTCATCAAATCTGGACCTTTGATTTTTGATGGATGTGTGGTGGGAAATGTGTTCTCATTTCTCACACAAGGGGTTATTTTTATATAACCCCACCTCTATATATATATATATATATATATATATATATATATATGGACACGGTGGAATTGAGATGCCTATAAAAGGTTCTTAGGACAATGAGCCCATGCTCTCCCATGTGCCCATCATCTTCACTTCATCTCTATAACTTTATTGTCCAAAACATCAGTTTTAACCTGGAACAAAATCCACTGTGCCCATTTATTGATTCCACATTATTTGGGCCCCCCTATGTATCTTTTGTTGTATATATTTTTAATTTTAATGTTATATTACTAGTATTAGTATTTACTAATTATATTTATTCATACGTATTTATTTTTTAGGGGTTAATTTCTTGCATTAATTAAAGATGTATTATTAAATTTTAGCCCGATCTTTCAAATAATTCACAAAATATCATAATTTTTTATAAATAATAATTTAATACCTGACATTTTAAGTATACAACAAATCTAACTTGAAAATAATTTTTGGGTCTTTAGTTGCTGATGTGTATTTTTTTATTCGAATTTTTTAGTGACATGGAAAATACTTGTGACACGTCAATTGATCAAATAAAATTAAAATAAAATTAAAAAATTCAAGCCAAAAGATATACGTTAGAAACTAAAAGCTCGAAAATTAATTTTATGCTAAATTTGTTGTATATTCAAAAGGTCAGGTATTAAATTATTATTTATAAAAAGTCATGATATTTTTGTGAATTACTTGAAAGGTCATGCTAAAATTTGATAATACATCTTAATTAAAAATCATGCCACTTACCCTAGTTTGCAATAATATCACCTTTTAAAATGCAGCAATTAAAATATTATATTTTAATTTGTACTAATTATTTTTTTTTAAATTATGATCATCCATGTTCACACGTGAATAATGTTATTTTACAAAAAGTTGCCGAAAATGGATGACCTGAAAATTTTGTGGATTTCTCGTTGAAAAATATTCGAACAAAATAACGATATAGATTATAAGTCGATATGGGAGTTAAACTCTTTTTCCGCAAAATGAAATTATCCTGCAATATTAATGTAAAACGGACTTCGGCAATCAATTTCAAGATACAATGACTTTTCAGGCATTAAGTTGCATTTACAAAAACAACATTACAACGAACAAAATAACATAGACTTTCCAATCAATTATTTGGCAATCATCTTCAAGATACAACGACTTTCCAACGACATTTTGTTGCACTTACAAAAACAACATTACAGTAAACAATACCGAGACTTTCAAACGATTATCGATTACTAGAGAAAAAGAGATGTATATAAAAACTATAGGAACAAATCCAGGTGGACGCCCTAAACTGCCCATTCCGAGAAAAACGACGTGCGGCTTGGCCTCAATCTTAGGGGGGTGTATTCAATTAAGATTTTGTTGGAGTTTGTTGGACTTTAAAAAGTCTATGGATTTTATAAATCCATAGACTCCATATGGAGTCTCCCAACTCCACACAGAGTCTCCCGGATTTTGTGTATGGATTTCAGACAGATTTCGGACGATTTTAATGGATTTGAAATCTTTATTTCCAACACTCGATGGAACACATCGATCGCTCGACTCGGAAAAAATAGAACCCAGCGACCTCTAGCACTCAACGGCCGCTAGAAAGGGAGCCGATTACTCCCAGCGACGGCTTTGCCCCAACGGCCGCTGGAAAGCTTTGGGAAAACCTCGATTGAATTAATTAATTAAATTAGTTAAAAAGCTTTGCATTTGGATCTATTTGCAGCTGAGCACTCCAATTTGCATTGGTTATTACTATGCAGCTAGCAGAGAGAGAGTATGAGAGAGGATTCCTTTGGATCACATCCCCTTATTCCATACAAATCTATTTTAATACTAAGGGGGGGTATATTGGATTGAGATTTCGTTGGATTTCGTTGGACTTTTAAAATCCGGGTGTATTCAATCCAGACTTTTAAAAGTCCAACGAAATTCTGGTGTATTCAATCCAGACTTTTAAAAGTCCAATGAAATCTTGGTGTATTCAATCTAGACTTTTAAAAGTCCAACGAAATCTTGGTGTATTCAATTCAGACTTTTAAAAGTCCTTTAAAATTCTGCGGTATTCAACAATCCACGGACTTTAAAAAGTCATTGACTTCGTTGGATTTCAGCTGGATTTCACGTGAAAATTACAAAGGATGAATTCCGACCTCCAGACACAAGATTTCGGTGGATTTGAAAAACCCAGCGAGCACAGTGTCCCAGCGGCCGGTGAGGAGTTAAAATCGGGCACCCCAACCGTCACCCGACCCCAGCGGCCGCTGGCCTTGCCGATGATGGCACTCCAGCTGGGATCAAGGCCGCTCGATTCCAGCGGCCGCTGGGTTCAATCTTTCTTACCAGATACACCGATCGTTGTGTTCCAACGAGCGCTGGCGAGATGGATTTGAAATCTATTGAAATCGTTCAAACTCGATCTGAAATCCATACGAAATGCCCCAAACTCTGCGTGGAGTTGGAAGACTCCATGTGGAATTATGGGAGACTCCATGTGGAGTCTATGGATTTATAAAATTCATAGAAATCCATGGACATTTTAAAGTCCAACAAAATCCATTAAAATCCCAATCCAATACACCCCCCTAATAGTAATGGAGATCGTGTCACCCTGCCTTCATTTATGTTCTGAATATTTTTCTTTTTTTACCTAGTTTGCATCATTAATTTCTACAATTGAGTAGCTACAGCGCGCCCTCATTCAATATTCCGCATATTTTTTTTTATACCTTTTTCCTATTACTCATTAATTTTTGCTGTTTTATTTGGAATTCTACTTTATGATAAATGCAATTCATCATGCGGTCGCTGGGCCGCAGCGGCTGTTGAAATCAAGTGGCCTTGCTCCCAGCGACCGCTGGCACCCAGCGGCCGCTGGGGTCGGGTGACGGCTGGGGTGCCCGATTTCAACTCCTTACCGGCCGCTGGGACACAGCGCTCGCTGGGTTTTCCAAATCCATCGAAATCTCGTGTCCAGAGGTCGGATTTTATCCTTTGTAATTTTCACGTCATTTCCTGGTGAAATCCAATGAAGTCAATGACTTTTTAAAGTCTATGGACTTTTGAATACATCCGGATTTTAAAGGACTTTTAAAAGTCTGGATTGAATACACCTGGATTTTAAAAGTCCTTTAAAATCCAATGAAATCTCAATCCAATACACCCCCTAGACTTGACTAGTCCACTTCGGTTAGCTTAAAAAATTAACTACACAATACCACATGATTGACCTATGGAATAGCCAATTTGATTGGGAGTTCTAAAGTTAAAATTATTTATTTATCTACAGAGAATGTAGATTATGAATTGACAATTAGTTTTTTATTTTAACAAATGAAAACACTATTTATAAATTGATAATGGTAACCATTTTCCAACTATTGTTTTAATCACTACAAATTAAAATATGTTGTTGTAGTTATTACCTTTTATAAATAATAGTATAACTAAAAATTAAGGTAAATATGGAGAATATATATTAATGAGATGGGGGGAGAGAGAGACTCCATTTTGGGGCACAAGGGATATATATGGTGGGAGCATGGTCATGAGTATAGCTAGCTTAGGCCAACTTCCACATGTCATATAGTTTTGATATTCGACATGGGGGGTCTTAATTCTTATACGCATCGACATCCGTGCTTCCTATGTTAATTATTGTCTGATTTAATATATATATATATATATATATATATATATATATATATATATGGTAAACGAACCATAATTCTTTAGTTCGATTTAACCGAAATTTATGTATATTTCTAATTAATTTTATCTAAAAAAAATCACACTAATTCAATATTAAAAAATACTTAATTATAATACTATAAATATAAATGATAAAATAAAAAATAAAAAATACAATATATATTTTGGCAGGTTAAATTTGGACCAAAATATTTTTTATTGAAAGAAAAAAAAAAGAATAAATATTTTGATTTCTATATCCAAAATGAATGCAAAAATAATTGAACAAACTAAACCAATAACTCGGTTCAGTTCATCTTTTTTTTATATATATAATTTTAGTTCGATTTTGCATCCCGTGGTGTACAGATATGTGTAAAACAATTGAACTCCTCATGTATTCAATTCAATCATGCAAAGTTATTTCAAAATTGATATGACAACGAAACATATCAAATATAAGGGTAATTTAGTTTATAGATTTTTCCATTGACGTGATGATTTTGCCGTCACAGCTTAAAAAAGTCATTCAATTTAGATTGGTGAAGTCTTGATGTGAGGACCTCAGCATTATAAATATAGTGGCGCACCATGTGCATTTTATCATATGTCTACATGCAAACATCATATCATTGATTAATATGTTCAACTATTGATTCAACCCTAGGGTCCCACCGCATCCCTATTTCTAACTAACCAAAACGAGGAAATAAATAAAATATCGGACTACTTCAGACAAAGAAAACCGACTTACTAGTTACTACATAATCATAAAAGTATATATGACTATACGTATATTATGTTGGAAAAATGGGTCGCTCTTTTCTCTCTCTTTCCTCAATTGGGTTTGGGCTTTCTTTTGGGCCTCGTCTTATGTTTTTCTTGAGCCCTAATTCATTATTGAGTGAGTGTCTTCACAATAGAGAAAATTTCACTTTTGGTCCCATAGGAGACGCCCCTCTCCCCTTTTGGTCCCAAAGCTGTCTGTTTTGGTCCCAATTTTTTTTTTACTGTCAATTTTAGTCCTTCCGTGACAGAAAACGTTAAAATTACTGTCAATTTTGGTCCCATAGGAATTTTAATTTCAGCGATAATTTGGGACCAAAAGTGAAATTTCCAGCGAAATATAAATCCTAAAATGTAATCAGCTATGAACGATTTTTGAGCCGAAAAACTGATCAAATGTTAGATTTGTAAATAGGGGGTACTTTTTATTATTATTTTTTAATTGGGTTATTTAAAAAAATACTACAATAAAAACACGATTTAACAACGGATTATAAACTACAATAAAAACGCGATTTAACAACGGATTATAATTCGTTTTAAAATACAGACACATTAACAACGGATTAAGATCAAGATATTTAATGACAGATTTTTTTTATCTCTAACTTAACAAAGAACACACGTCGTATTTTAATTGTAATTTTTTATTTTTTTATGTTAACGACACAATAACGACATATTTTTTATAATATTATATATATATATATATATTATTTTGCAATTACTAATTAATTACAAATATAAATTGTTTTAAATTTTTTATTTATTTTACATGATAATTTTTAATTTTTTTTAATGTTATTAATTTTTTAATCACTATATAATTACGAATTTGAAATCAATCTTTTTAATATTATTGATTTTTTATTTATTTTACATTTTATAATTTATTTTATTTTTAATGTTTTAATAATATATATTATTTTTTAATATTATATATTTTTCAATTACTAATTAATTACGAATATAAATTTTTTAATATTTTTATTTATTTTACTTTATGATTGTTAAAGTTTTTTTAATATTATTAATTTTTTAATTACTAATTAATTATGAATTTGAAATTAACTTGTTTAATATTATTAATGTTTTATTTATTTTACATTTTTGATATTATATATATTTTTTATTTTTCAATTACTAATTAATTATGAGTATAAATTTTTATTAGTTTTACTTTACGATTTTTAAATTTTTATATTTATTTTTATTATTTTATATTATTTTTAATATTTTGGGCTTGACTTGTCTTGTTTCCATCGCTAAAATGTGAATTTTTTGTAGTGAAAGTTCAAAATGTAGGTATGAAAGTATAATTTTTTCCTAGATTTTTTACTTTACATTTTACAAGAATTTAATTATGAAATAATCAACCATAATAATGAATTATTAATTGAAAATTAAAATTAAATATTAAAAATAATTATAAACGCTAATTAGATGTGGTGAACGCTCATAAACAATATTGTAAAATTAAACTAAATAAAAAAATTACGTGTATTTAGGGGTGTAAACGAGCCGAGTATCTTCTTGATCGAACTCGAGCTCGACAGAAAATTAAACTAAATAAAAAAATGGCTTTCTTTTGATTTAGTAGTTGTAATTTGATGATTTGGTGACAATACACAGGATAATTACTAAAAAAATAAGATGATGATAGTTTGAATCCTATAGGACTAAAAGTGATAGTTTGAATCCTATGGGACTAAAAGTGAGCGAATTTTTAACAGCCTTTAACAACCGTTTAAAACTCTGAGACTAAAAGTGATAGTTTGAATCATATGGGACTAAAAGTGAGTGAATTTTTAAAAAAAGGACCAAAACAGACAGCTCTGGGACCAAAAGGAGAGAGGGGCGTGTCCTATGGGACCAAAAGTGAAATTTTCTCCTTCACAATATGTAGAAACAGAAACAGTTACCATTTTTTCCTGTATTTATTTTGTTTTCGATACCTCTATTGGTAAGGTGGAAAACTTCACACTCTACCGGAAATTCTATGCCATGTAATGACACATACTGCACCCACCTACATTCATCATATACATTTTAATAATTTTTAAATAATGCATACACTTTTTTTAAAGTGTGTATGCACTATTTAAAAATTATTAAAGTGTGTGTGATGGGGTGTAGTATGTCATCACACACGGCATAGAATTTTACATACTTTCACATCTTCACTGATGAGCATTTGTTCCAAGTTCTCCAGTTCGATTCTCGTGAGTCCACATGTTAGTCGAACACTGTATTAACCATGGGAAGCGATCGGTGAAGAGACTAAGGAACGCGGGTCTATCGATATCGCTTTTAAAATATTGTGTTACCATGCATAAACGCCAATCGTGTTACAGAGCGGATCGGATCCTCTATTCCAGATTTGGTGTTTCAACCCGTATTCCACGATCAAATTTATGAAGTTTTTCTTCCATTTTTTCATCAATTTTAATTTATTATGTTTTAGTTTAATTTTATGATTGTTTTTAGGTTCACCCCACCCAATTAGGGTTTATAATCATTTTTTAGTATTTAATTGTCAAAGATATGATTATTATGGTTGATTATTTTAAAAATATGATTTATAATTTTTAAAAATTCAATCTTTTGTTGATAGATGTGACTGGGGCAATTATGTAATAATTAGTTTTTATTTTTATAATAACTACTATTAAACTTGTTAAATTGATCGTGGAATACGGGTTGGAGCACCAAATCTGGAATAGAGGATCTCATCCCGTTACAGAGTGCTTCGATAAGTTCTAACACTTAAAATGACGTTTACAAATTTATAAACCTTGTAATCCCGTGCATGAGTAAAAAGATTCAAATTAATCATATACTTTCTACATAAACACAAAAATACGATCAAAATTAGGCAAATTAACACTTGTATTTTCAGCTGATCGATTACTAATTGTTGCCTTGTTGGTAATCGGTATCACTGATAAATCCCAAAATCAGATATGACAGACAAAAAACTAATAGTGTTGATTATCAGATTGTTCTTAGTTATATGAAAAGCAGCTTTTTTTAAAGTAAAAAAAAATGGAGAGAGAGAGAGAAAGAAAACACACACACACACACAAGAAAAGAAAAGGATGAGTATGAATAATCTTGTGGCCCAAACATAAATTTGGGTAAGGATGATTCTATACATAGCCCATAATTTTCTTAACATAGCCCCCCATTTAAAGTAAAATAAAATATATTAGTTAATGTACTATTTTATCCATATAGCCCCCACTCACTAATCTAATAAAACTTAGGGGAAAAAAAGGAACGAAGATCTTTAAGAAAAACAGAAGAGGGAGGAACACCAAAGGAGTCCAACATGCTCCTTCCCATTTAGTTTTTGTTCTTAAATTTCGAAGGTTTTTGTATGTGAAATAACCATTCTTCGAGTTGGAAATCCTCATACAAAATGAAGAAATAATTACAAGTAAGTTGTGATATTGCATTAACTTATATTCAATCCATGAGACTTTGAATAATGCTATGTGGATTGGTACGAGAAACTGTTGTTGCTGCATCTTTTGGTTGTCAATTCATCTATTGAAGAAGCACACTCCACACTAATAAGAATAAGATTGTTAGAACACTGAAATGCCTAATTTCATGATTCAATTAATGTCAACCCCAATATCCTACTCTAAAAATTCAATCATTTACGAGAATCCCACATTAAAACTTCGATGTTTGATAAATATACACATTCTTTGGGACACATGTAAAGCCTTCGTGCCAAAATCTAGTCTTTTTTAATAATCTCGATTCTCGATAATTTATTTCCCTAAAATTTAATAATTCGCAGCGATATCTATTTTTTTGTTGCGATCTTTAACTGAAATCTAAGTTTGCTTGAGGTAATCTAAATCTGACCTCTTGTTTTTCTTCATTTTGTTTGTTGAAAGATGATCATCGGGCTGTAGATTGGTGGCTCTTGTTTTTGTTCATTTTGATTTTTAAAATATGCACATCCGACTGACTGTAGGTTGGGGGCTATAGAAATGAGGTTTTATTTTATTCTCTTTTTAATATTTTAATTTAAGAGGTTATAGGGTTAAAATAGTACATCAATTAATATATTTATTAATTTTTTTAGATAAGGGGCTATAGTGAGAAAAATTAGGGCTATGTATAGAATCACCCTTTGGGCAATCATCAGTTATATTGGGCTACAGCCCAACTTGATAATTTAAACGAGACGCCCGGCCCTTTGACAATTTCTTATTTTAGAGGGAGTTTTTCCGTATCCTCTATTTTTTAGTCTTTCAATTTTTAATTTTATTTTGTTTATTTTTTGAGTAATAATAATAATGTTAATAGAATTACGTATAGAACTAAATTATCCCGCCCGATCGTTATTAATGTATTAATTACCAAACTATAATCATTAATCAAACTTTTATTCTAGGTTCATAACTTATTCGACTCCGAATCACCTTGTTCAAATTCAGATTATATATAGGGGAAATTGAATGTTGTATTTTCAATGATACAACATAAGATTCCATGACTGAACGAATGGCCAAATAAGTTCAATCAATGCAAGTGATTGATAACGTTTGATGCTAGACGCCCATATAGGTAGGAAATTCATATAGAAAAAAATATATATTTATGAACATGACAATATTCCTACCTATATTATTTTTTGTCTACAGATCGACACACTATAATGTGGGTAAATATATTTTTGTCACGTATTGCATGCATGTGCCTATTATTATTTGATTTGCATGCTTGGATTTGCCTACAATTTTAAAAATAGGTAGGTATACTATTGAATATTCTCATTTTGAATGAGGTGAATTCGACCCTACACACTTTAAGGTATGTTGATGGTGACCGGCGGGTGCGATGAGAAGTCAGTAGACTGTAGACGTTTACGGGAATACAGGATCTCTAACAAGCTCCACGTCATCATGAAATGTAACGATCAGATTTTGATTGGAAATTTGTTTAAAATATTATTCGCTGGGGAAACTATATTATGATAAAAGAAGACGATGAGCTGGGTGAAAAAAAAAGAACACGATAAGCTTAAAATTAATGACGAGAGTCCAAACGTATAATTAGAGACAAAAGTTGAATGAATTTGAGTTTATTTTGCTTAAAACAGATAATTGATGTTTTGGGATTTTCTAAGTGGAATCTGTTCGTGTAGGATCCTATTCCAATTGTAACTTGGCTTTTTTCTTCCTTGGTCGGGTCAACTATTTTTTTTCATCAACACATAGATATACCACCAGCACTTGACAAAAATAATATATATATAATAAGAAATTATAAATACAATTTGATTAAAATCTTGATGATTGTTATATTGCGTGGCCTTCGCTTGTGTATTGAGGAGAATTTTGCTCTACTCTTGGTGTTTTCTGATTCATTGTCTTAGCGGTTCGTGCTCTTACAAGGCCATCTCCAGAATTTATGAGATTTTAATAACTATATGTCTATTTAACATAAATATTTTACTATATGTTTATAGTTGGTATTAAATGAAAAATATTAAATGCTAGTGAACAATGAAAAAAAATAAAAAATCAAAACCACGTACACCAATTCTCTTTTTCAAAACATCTCTCCAAAATGTCTTCTCTTTTTCTATGGCTTTCTGATTCAAAGAGTCCAATGTTAATTTTTTCCTCAATCTTGTTTCTGCCTCCATCCAATCTGTCAAGCTATTCAAATGATCATTCCTTTTTTCATGCTTACTAAGGGGGGTGTATTCGTTTGGAATTTTGATGGATTTTAATAGACTTTTAAATGTCTATGAATTTATAAAATCCATAGACTCCACATGGAGTCTCCCAACTCCACGCAGAGTCTGGCGGATTTCGTGCATGGATTTCGGACCGATTTTGAATGATTTCAATGGATTTCAAATCCTTTTTGCTAGCTCTCGATGGAACACAACGATCAGTGGACTCGGAAAAAAATTGAACCCAGCGACCGCATGAATTGAGCGGCCGCTGGGTAGTTGAGCCGAGAGAACCCAGCGACCGCTGGAATCCAACGGCCGCTGAGAGGCTAGCCGAGAGAACCCACATGCTACTCCAGCGGTCGCTGGGGTGCCTGAGTTCGAATTCCAGGGGCCGCTATCCTGCACCGGCCGCGGGGTGTTTCAAATCCATCAAACTCTCGTGTCCAGGGGTCGGATTTCATCCTTCACATTTTTAACGTGAAATCGAGTTGAAATCCAACGAAGTCAATGAGTTTTTAAAGTCCATAGATTTTTGAATACCTCCGAATTTTAAAAGACTTTTAAAAGTCTGGATTGAATACCTCCGGATTTTAAAGGACTTTTAAAAGTCTTGATTGAATACACCCGGATTTTAAAAGTCCATTAAAATCCATCAAAATCCCAAACGAATACACCCCCTAAGTCTTGAATGAATATTCTTCCAATCATCATAACTGTATGTCACTGTTGTTAAAGGGTTTGACACAACCTTATTTCTCTTGAATAATACACAACAAAAGTAAAACACTTTATTCTTTTTTCGAGAGTATACAAGTCAAGACCGATCAAGCTTTTCTCCATTTGGCAGATAACGATTGAAGTGTTTAATATTGAAGCTCCTACCATTGTCATTAACAGGATACACATCTTCCATAACTCTTATCGGACCTTTCTCTACCAACAAGTCAATCTTTCTTTGGAACAAATTATCCTCCCAATTTCCCGGATCAAACAAATCCTCCAATTCTTCACCACAAATATCTAAATTATCATTAATTTTTTCGACATCATTCACAATTTCCTCATCCATTTCATTCACTTCTTGACTATCGGTTAAATGAATATTATCCTTCAAATCATCTCTTTCAACTTCAATTATAAATTCGATAAGTTCTTCAACTACGGGTGCAATAGATACTTCGATAAAAGGAATCGTAGTAGATTTTACGTACTTATCCATATCCGGCTAGAGATTTCGTAATGGCCTCTTGTCTTTCTTTTTTCTTTCTTTTTGAACTTCCCGATTCGAATTTTCTTTTGTCCGTCATAATTCACCACGCGAATCTAAAAAAATAATATAAATACATCAATATACAATACGTTGATACCCACAAAATTTACTAGAATAGAAGAATAGAAAAAAAACTATACCTTAAGAGTGCCAATAGAATAGTTGTGTGGAGTACACAATTTTTCCTCTTCTGCTAATCTTAGTCTTTTCTGCTATAGTTTCTAATCTGCTTTCTTTTTCTTCTGATATATCTGCCATTTTTTTCTCTCTTGTGTATAAAACTTTGACTTATTTTATTTTTAATTTAGGTATACTCATACTTATTTTAATATATAATTAATAATTTTTTTTTTTTAAAATTGAGGTTCTGATTGTGGGGGAGGCCCTAGGCCATGCTTAGATGGCCTCCCCTGGAGGCGCCTCTGTGCTCTTATATGCATAGCAAAGATGATGATATATTATGTTTGATGTGGAAAGAAGACGATTGAGTTGGTGGTTCTACCAGGGCTAGTGATTGAATTTCTTCATATGCATCGTAGTGTCAATAAAGTGCTCATAATTTAGTTCAATTCTCAGCTTCTATTTCCGAATAAATCAAGTAGTCATTTGAGATACTTTCGTGGATATTGTGACCTGGACTTTCCCGTTTAATTTTTGTTAATATATTCTAATTTGGTTTGTTTCGAAAAAAATAAAAATTCTTAATGATAGTACAAGTATCGAGATTTGATTAAATGAAATTCACAAATAAGTGAAACAAACAATCTACACATAATTAAGATGAAAAGTGTACCAAAATTAACTGCTTGAAAACCATCCACACCGACTCTGTAATCTTAAGGTCTCACGGTCTCCTTGTAAGTTGAGCAAAGGCCTCGTGAATTCTATATTTAGAATTTTATATTCATAATTAGAGATCATAAATAATTGCCTGAGTTTTTTCTTTCTTTAATTAATATCATCTTATTCTTTCGAATTTTTTCGACCAATACGTATTATGAATGTGATATAACATCAAGATAGTACATTATGCATATTCAATAATTTCTCCCAAGTCTATTGCTCGGATGGAGTGAAAATAAGAGTGAGGCAGTTATTTGTTTTGCTATGGGCCATAATGTAGGAGTTCAAGTCTTGTGCGATTTACCTTTTTTACTAGATTCTAATAATGGGATAATACATTTTCCTCAAAAAAAAAAAAAAAAAAAATAATAATGAGACAGTACATACTCTCCTGGATGGGGTTTATAAAAAAAAAATAGGTATAAAAAATTCCGGGTATGAGATTTCTTGATACACTTTTTCATGTTTTACAATCAATTTTTTTGAGTGTTTCTTCAATTTTTTCTATAATTTTATTTTTATGTACTTTTTTTTTCTCTTTTTTACTCGCACAATTTTTTTTAATGTTTCTTCAATTTTTTCTAAAATTTTATTTTTGTGTACTTTTTTTTTTCTCTTTTTTACTCACAATTTTTTAGTGTTTCTTCAATTTTTTCTAAAATTTTATTTTTGTGTACTTTTTTTTTTCTCCTTTTATTCACACACCCGATCTGGTGGTATTGGGAAGATTCGAACCCGTGACCTTTAATTTCCAGGCAACCCCACTCCGCTACTAGATCATCCCCACCAGAACATTATTGTGTACTTTATTTAACTTTACAATGATTATTTACGGTTCATTCTTCTCAATTAGGGTATATAATTATTATGGGAATTGTAATATTGCCATATTTTGAATTAATAATTCATTATTATGGTTTATTATTTCATAATTAGAATTATATTTTTTTAATTCAAATTTTCGTTAATAAATGTTGCTTAGGGTTGATTACATTATAATTATTTTTTATTTTTATAATAATTATTATAAAATTATAAATTTAATATATATATATATATATATATATAGACACACACACACAGGGTAACACGACAAAAAAGGAGTTATAGGAAATTTGAACGGGTTTTCTTGGGGATGAGATCCTCTATTCCAGATTTGGTACTCCAACTCGTATTCCACGATCGATTTAACAAGTTTAATAATAGATATTATAAAAATAAAAATTAATTATAACATAATCGACCTAGTCACATCTATCAACAAAAAATTGAAATTTTAAAAATTATAAATCATATTTTTAAAATAATCAACCATAATAATCATTTCTTTGAAAATTAAATAATTAAAAATGATTATAAACCCTAATTGGATGGGGTGAACCCTAAAAACAATCATAAAATTAAACTAAAACATAATAAATTAAAATTGATAAAAAAATGGAAGAAAACCTCATAAATTTGATCGTGGAATACAGATTGAAACACCAAATCTGAAATCGAGGATCTCATCCAGTTTTCTTGTGCTCGCCCAATTAATGCCTTTCACCCAATTACATGAAATTAATTAGCAAGGAAACCAAACATGAAATTAGTAAGGAATCTAGTTCCAATAATTTCGGTATTTATTTTAATGCGATTATCCTGTAATGAGCTTTCATGGTACAAATTAATGCCCAAAACGATTTTCCATATTTATACCAATTAGACTTTTTAGTTATTTCCAATTTTGTTGGTGATGATGAATGTTAAATGTAAAACTAATCTGAACACAGACTATAGAATAATAACTTGAAATCCCCTAGCTAGTCCCGCTTGGTGTTTTATTTAATTTGGATTTGTAATAATTTTTTATTATTTAATTTTTATTTTACTAGTTAATAATTGATTAATAATGTTGATTATTCAAGGGGTATATATGATTTTTTTTAATTTAATTTTTATCTATAAATGCTAATTAAGATTGATTTTACTAATATATTTTTTTTATAATAAATATTATTAAAACAGTAAATTTGATAGCGAGACACAAGAGCGGGATAGAAAAATTAGACTGGATGATCTTATCCTACAAAACAAGTGTATTTACTATTTTGAAACAATAGAGACTATTGAACACTAAACACATGACATGAAATAATTTTACCTTTAATATTCATTACATTGTGTAAATGTATATGAGTAAGACCAGGTCTTATGTGCACTAGGTCACATTAGACGGTCAATGCGTTGATCAAAAATCCGTCAAAATCAGTATCAATCAAAACACTAAAAAGTATCACTTAAAATTCCAAAGGTATCACTTGTATCGTTAAAAAGTATCGAACAGAAAAAAAGAGCTGACAAAATAGTATCAATCGCAACACTAAAAAATATCACTCAAAATTCAAAAAGTATTACTTGTATTCCTAAAACATATCGCCCGTTTTGATGATTTTTTTATCAAAATGTTGACTGTCTGATGTACATCTTATGTATATGAGAATTTGTGTATGAGTAATAAGATATATATACATTTACATGAAATATAATACAGTACTCGATAAATATGAGCAAATTACACTTTGATATATATATATATATATATATATGTATGTATTGAGTTATTTCTCAAAAATAACTATTTTTTCAAAATTAAAGAAACAATACCCATTTTTTAATTTTTTTTTGCAAATCTAACATTTGATCAATTTTATGTCCCGAAAATCATACATAATTAATTGTATTTTAAGATTTTTTGATTGAAAGAATTTTTTATGCGGTTGGGGAAATAAAAATATTAAAATACAATCAATTACATATGATTTTCTAAATGAAAAATTAATCAAAATGTTATATTTATAAAAAAATTGAAAAAATGTCTACTGTTTTATTAATTTAAAAAAAAAATGAGTTATTTTTAAAAAAAAAAACAAAGATATCAAATTATGTATCAAAGTGTAATTTTTCTAATAAATAACATGTTAGTTGTTAGGCGATCATAAAGACTAGAGTAAAACAAAACAGCATCTCTTAACCACTCAGCAACGCACGACAACCATATTCATACATACACACATAAACACACACGCACAAAATCAATGATCAATGAATAGTTTATCCTCTTTAAAAAAAAACAATCAATTAATAGTTGATATGTATATATAACTCCAAGTCTCACAATTAAACAAACTGCAGTCAGTGTCTCAAACCATGGCATTTCTAGCAATCACCCCTGCTTGTGAAAGCTTCTCTCTTAATAAAAAATACTGTTTCAGAATCGACCGCCCAAACACCAAGATTCTCTGCAATAATCCCACAAATTCTGCAAAAACATCATCAATAATCCAGATGCAAGAAACTATCTCACCCCTAATTTTCCCAAATTTCCAATTTAAGGAATACATGGCAACAAAGGCAAACAAGATCAACACAGCCCTAGACGACGCCGTTCCGCTTCAAAACCCTTTCAAGATTCATCAAGCCATGAGATACTCCCTCCTCGCCGGCGGAAAGCGCGTCCGCCCCATCCTCTGCCTCGCCTCCTGCGAGCTCTCCGGCGGCGTCGAGGCGGCGGCCGTCCCCATGGCCTGCGCTCTCGAGATGATCCACACGATGTCGTTGATCCACGACGACCTCCCCTGCATGGACGACGACGATCTGCGCCGAGGCCGGCCCACGTGCCACAAGGCGTTCGGCGAGGAGACCGCCGTCCTCGCCGGCGACGCGCTTCTGGCCCTAGCCTTCGAGCACGTCGCCGCCATGACTAGAAATGTGGATCACCAGAGCGTGCTCCAAGCCATCGTGGAGCTGGGCTCCGCCGTGGGGTCGGAGGGGCTGGTGGCGGGGCAGATCGTCGACCTATCGAGCGAGGGGAAGCGGGTGAGTTTGGACGAGTTGGAGTACATCCACGTTCACAAAACGTCGAAGCTGCTGGAGGCGGCGGTGGTTTGCGGCGCTATAGTGGGCGGCGGGGGTGAGGCGGAGGTGGAGGCGTTGAGGAAATATGCGCGCTGTATTGGGCTGCTATTTCAGGTGGTGGATGATATCTTGGACGTGACGAAGTCGTCGGGGGAGCTGGGGAAGACGGCTGGGAAAGACTTGGCCACCGATAAGGCGACGTATCCGAGGCTGATGGGGCTCGAGAAGGCCAAGGATTTTGCCGGAGAGCTGGTGGCTAAGGCCGTCGAAGAGCTCAGTTGTTTTGATGCTTTGAAGGCGGCGCCGCTCCATCATTTGGCACATTACATTGCTTCGCGCCAGAACTGATGACTTCCGACGATTCCAGCGTGAATTCTGAGGATTTTCTAATAATCTGTAAACATTTTAAAAGATCTTAAACTTGATGTGTGTATTGGATTTACTGAAGAAAAATAAAATTAGCTAGCATCGCAAAGATTGGTTCTTTAGCCAAAATTCGTGAGAGGGTGAAATTCAGAATCCAAACTCATTCAATGTCACAATTTTAATTTCATCGGTATCTCATTCTACTTTGATTCAGATGTTGACCATTCCTATAAATTTTAACTCGGAAAATGATCTCATATAAGACTCTCCTGATTAGCTCTTGATCCATCCTACAAATTTTAACTCGAAAAACGATCTCATATAAGACTCTCTCGATTAGCATTATATGTGGTTATGATTAATGTCCAATTTTCACGCCATTTTTTAATTAATTACATATATCCTAAATTCGAAGAAATCTCAATATATACAAATAAATCACTCCTGTTGGGAATGATGTTCAGATGATATTATCACTTCATTTGATAACATCGTAATTGATGTCATATCAAATGTGTTCCGTCATTCCCGTAACATTGAGTACAACCATCTGAAAGTTAATCTTATCCTTTCCTGATTATTTTTAAGTGATATTTATCACTTATTTATTCATGTAAGGATTTACTAATGTATTGAATCAGTTTTAATCGTGGATTAAATCTAAGTTTAAATTAGTCAAAGTTGGTTCCGATTTTCTGGGAACCCTGATATTATCTCTCTGTCTTAACACTAACTGCTGCAGGAGAACCTGGGCTGACTGGACTAACTGTTACGAGTCCACGATGTTGAAGAATGTGTGATAACACTATTGGAAGCGGTTACCATAAGACCACTACTGCAGTGGGGAGTTAGAAGCGATTGTACAGGACCTCAACTATTATTGATAGTGGGTAACTGCTGGAGTAAGATAGGATGTGTATTTAATATCACCTTCGACCTTGAAATCATTTATGATAGCAGAGAAAATATCACCATTGAGTTGTGAGAAAACCTGAATCTTGTACTTTTATGTGCTCCTAAAGATGCACAACATTCTCCCCAACATCTAGTCTAACGTCCAGATCAATTGAAGACTGTTAGTTTCAGTTATGTGTGTATGATAGATAGTTAAATGAGAGTGTAAGGATTTCTCTAATGGCACAATGTATCTATTTAGTTTGTTAAGTAGTGATTTTGAGAGGAATTATTCGAGCAAGTGAAGCTAGGACTGTTTCCTTTTATGTTTCATGCAGTGTTGTTAAGGAAGTGAATCGAGACAACATCAACATTGTATTTGATCACTCTGTGTTAGTAAATTTTGCCATAAGGCAATCACATGCCGTAAGGTGTGTGATGTAAAAGTAATTTTTGTGCAAATTGATTTTATATTTTTGTTGCATGTTGCAGACATAATGATAACACTAGCTTCAACTTTGAGTTTAACATTTGCACATGGAAGTTCTTACAGTAATTCGGGCAACGAATTTTAGCAACTCCCATTAAAATAATCTTATAGACTTGAGTTTTTTTGTCCTCTTCTAAACAAGATTAATATATATTCACACACATATTCAGAAGTCACAGCCACGGTGAAGTTAAACTTAAATTATACTACATGTATTTTTCACACATGGCCTTAATTATATGTGTAAAATAATACCAAGAGACTTAGGTGCATGTGAAAAGGAAAAATTAAAGAAAGATCATTCTTTATGCCTAAAAATACGTATAATTTTTTTGTAGGAGAAATGAAAATAGTATATGATGATGATCCTATCTTTGTAGGATTTATGAAGTATTTCACCGGCTTGGTATGAGTACTATGAATCATTCATGACCATTAGATCTATTAAATTCAACAACTGAGATGGAGAATTTCAACTAAAATGGGTCGGCCCTACTTCAAGCATTTTTTGAGTGTTGAGGGCATATTAGAGATTTTCCAAAACAAATCCCAAAACACATGTTTCTTCCATTTGAGATCAGATTTTGCGATTGGTATTAACTTCTTCATCAGTATTAATCATGGATATCAAACCAGATTTTGTGATCCATTTTCTTCAACTATCAAATCTGTAGATCGTGCCATTCATTTTCTTCGTCAGTGTTCTTCAATTATCAAATTTGATTCACTCATAATCTAAAATGATGCAACGATTTAATTTCATCTCCCTCTTTGATTTATTGCGGTGATTGTGAGGGTTCAGTTTTGAGTTTTCATTTCTTCTCCATGTGAGGTGAAGTGATTGCGCAGGATTATACATCGATCCTGCTGAGAAAGAGAGGTGATTTCATCCATATATATACATCCTCTGATTTTCGATTATTCAATTTATGTGTAATTATTGTTTATATTTTTTAAAGTTAGTACGTCTAAACTATGGATGTGAATTTCTTTTAAAGGCTCAATTTTCACTCAACTAAACATAGAACAACACCACTGCAATCTTTATTCTTCTGATGTAAATTACTAAGAAGAAATTTTTAGACTACCAGTGAAAACCCTATTGCAATTCAAATGTGTTTGAAAGCATTGTTTCAATCTCATCAAAAGTATGTGATTTGTTCATTTCTTTGCAAAGAATATTTTTAGTCCTAAAGCAATGGTTTTTATCATGTGTGACAATGATTTGTTCATTTTACCTAATGTATCGATTTTGTTATTCAGAATGATTAAATTATATATGTTGCTTAGAATGTTTGATTTTAATGCTTATAATGTTTAATTTTGGTTTTAAGTTTATGACAAGTCCATTTATTTCACGTTTTATAGGCATGTTAGGCGTTATAAATGTCCTTTTTAGTTGAAAAGAATCAAGGAAGTGATATGAGGCATTTCAGAGGTCGAATCTGGTGAAAGAGACATTTTGCCTAATTATTAATACATATCTCAATGCTATAAGCAGTACTCAGAGGCACTCGGGAACTTCTTCAGTAATATCCTTACATTCAGGAGGCAAAATGGGCATATCAGAAAAGGATGAAGTTGACTAGATGCTGCCATGCCCATATTGCTCGTACAGATTTGACCAAGGCTTTGCAAAGGGCAGACGCGGGATTCTCAGGATTCTGTTGGCTGGAGATAAAAATAGACGAGGGGATTGATCTGAGAAGAGTTGGTGCAAGGCAGGACTGCTGGAAGAATGAGTCTGAAGTGATGAGAAGAGATCCCTGAAAAATTGAGATTTGATCACACAACCTGACTGGATAAGGTTTATCCAATCCAGTGAAGTAGGGCACACCATTTCCGAGAAGGCAGTTGAAGATCCCCGCCTATGGGGGAATTTGAATCCAACGTGTTATCTATTTAAACATGTTAGCTTTTGGAAACAAACAATCAGTTAAACTCTCTATTTTCTGCACTTTAATTTATGTCTTGTTGTTTTACTTTCAAGCTGCTACGACAGCCAAACAATCTAGGGAGCCTTATGCCCTCGGGACTTAGGATTTCATTCTATACTCAACATTGGAGTTGGTTTGTTTATCTATTTAAATTAGTAAGTTCATTTCTTTTCATTATATCTTTTACTTCTGCAATTTTAATTATGTCTAGCATGAGTAGCTAGATTTTCATTTCCGGTGTTTGAACGATAGATAATGATTTAGATAAAATTCTGAACTCGTGAGGTTGTATGGGCATATTACTGCATGAATGGTTTCTGCCGATTTTTTATCTTGTTCCAAGTGAGTGTGTGCTTAAAATGATTAATGTGGCTGATCACTCTTTAGTTGTAGAAGACACACCAGGATTAATTGAATTAACAAATCGTGACTGTGTGTTAATTTAAACAGTAATTGAGAATTTGTGGGTTGTTGTGGGAACACGAAGAATCAATAAACACAACAAACTTGAGTTCATCTAGGGCACACTGCTGCCTATTCATTTACATCTCTTTGGAGAACTGTGGGATGGGTGATAGGTTAGGGATTTAATCGATAATGAATCACTTTTAAGCCTATTTTGAACGGATGAATGAGGAGATGTAGCGAGGAATTCGGTCTTCATAACTGGGTGACTTACTCATGCAGGAAAATCGGTGTGCCCATGATCGAGTGAATAAAACCTAAATCAAATTAGAGTTCAAACTCCAGAAACTTTTGTTATTTGATATTCTCTTTAGTTTATTTTGCAGATTTATATTTCAGTAAGATGACTATACAAACCAAACCCCCCCCCTTGTGATTGGTGACCTGAAGGTAGAATCGCATCAGGTCTAAAGAGATCGACCCTTACTCATAGCTAGCTACGCTCGCTGTGGGCACATGAGTAAAAATATTATTTTGAGCGTGAAACGACTTCGCGTCAGTTTACTCGAAATTGGGTGTCTCATGTATCGAGTTTTGTTGCTTAGAATATTTGATTTTAGTGTTATGTTGGTTTTGTTGTTTGGTGTCTCATGTATCGGGTTTATTGCTTAAAATATTAGATTTTATCACTTAGAATGTTTGGTTTTAGTTCTAGGTTGATTTTTGTGCTCTGAGTCTCATGCCTCAGGTTTATTTTATTCGTTAATATTTGTTTATTATTTAGAAAACTATTTGACAATGAATTCATGCTTATTTAACAACTAAATAGTGCTAATGTAGTCAATTAAATGGCGTTATTGTTTTATTTTTGAATTAAATTATGGTATTTAGAATGTTGGATGTTGTTGCTTAGAACATTGGGATTTGGTGCTAAAACTATTCTTTTATCAAATTTTCATTGGAAGTAATGCTTTATACCTTATTTAACAATGATTTGTTCATCATTAATCAAATCATATGTTTTGGTATATGTCAATGATTTAATGTATTCGTCAATATTTGTTTATCATTTTGCAATCCATGAATTCACACAAAATATTAAAAGTGGTGAATTCATGCTTATGTACGTACTGAAGTTCTTTTTTTAATTAAATTATCATGTTTTTGAATTACTTCTATAGTTTCATAATAGAATAACCATGCCATCAAATAAAAAATAAAACCCATAAGTAATAAAGGGCATAAGATCATTTTATTGTTCAACAAAAATTGCATGAATTAAATGACACACTAACGCAAATGAAACAAAACTATGTGAACAATGAAATATATCTTACAAAGCAATAAAACATAATGCACATTTTATAGTAAAAAAAAAAAAAGATATACAATTCAATGAATTCACACAAAACATTAAAACAATTGCACAAAACATTCAAATTAGTGAATTCGATATAATTATTTGACATAGCACAATTAATGGAATACTAAAAACATAACAGTAACAAATACACTGTTGTGTATACATTTACTATATGTAATGGTATGAAATTAAATTTATCGTTTTATTTGAGATATATTTTTTCAGAATATTAAAAAAAATTAAAAAAGAATTCAATTATACTACATTCATTAAACTTTGAAAAAATTGAAGGGTTCATCTGTAACACCCCAGATTTTTGGATAAGGTTTAGAGGATTCTTAATGGTAATTAATTAGTTAAGGAAGAAATTTAAATAAGGTTAATTAAGGTATGATGTCAGTCACGACTTTAGAGGTCAGTTTTCGTGAAAATCGTCTTTTCGGAAAATGTGATCTTAATTTTGTTTTGGAAATTTGTGGTCTCGTTAGAAAGGTTTTAACTCAAGGAGTGTGCCGGTGTTCCCGGAATTTGATTCTGAAGTCATTTGAGTTCCCAGTGATGAAAAACGTATTTAAAAGGTGAATGAATAGTAACTTTTGCGTGCGTTCGTGTTTTGAGAAATTTACAAAATCCTCCTTGTTGATCTGAGTATAGTTCTGTCAGGCCCCTCTTATGGAAAATGACTCAAGGATTCCGTTGGCGTTCACGAATTTCCATTCTGAGGTCAATCGAACGCTCGGGAGCAAAATCTGTCAGTCTGAGTGAATAGTAAAAAGTAATTCCAAAAAGGGAATATTTACTCATCTTTCTTCTGACGACCCCATCTTCATCACTAATCAAGTTGGTTCACCAGTATTCGAGCCAAGGAGTTTTCTGGTATTTTTAGATTTCGTGTCTGAGGTCATTTGGACATCGACATTGAATAAAACAGCTTTTAACCGAATCCGGGGTAACTTTTGCAGTATTTCTGCACTAGAGTGGCTTCTCAAGGAAGCCAACCCCACATCTATAAATAGCACCTCTCCCCACCA
Organism: Perilla frutescens; assembly: GCA_026008535.1. Taxonomy (NCBI): domain Eukaryota; kingdom Viridiplantae; phylum Streptophyta; class Magnoliopsida; order Lamiales; family Lamiaceae; genus Perilla; species Perilla frutescens. The sequence continues at coordinate 30,080,650 of BRKX01000014.1, read as the reverse complement.
TTCATTTGCACCCATTTCAAATCCATTTCCAAACTTTTGGAGAGTGAGAGCTTGAGAGTTCTGAGAAAAGTCGAAGTTCTGTTGAAGTAAAAAAGCGTTCTTCGTGAGTGTTCTGCAAGACAACGAGTGGAGTGGCGTGGAAGGGATGCAGTGAGGGAATGTGCTAGGGTCGTCATTGGGTCGTAGCAGGCGGCTCTGCCGCCGTTGCGACTCGACGAGACGCCGAGCTAGCCACCTTCCTTCGACGCACCTAACCCCATCCATTCTTGTTCGCCAGTCTCGATTTCCATTTCTTTTTCATTTTTTAATTTCTCATTTACTTTCCGTTCTTCATGTTCTTCGTTATTACTCATTTACTTTCCGCCTAAAGTTATATTTCGATTCTCGTTAAAGTTCCAAGTTATAGCATTTCTGTTATATTTCTCGTCGTTGGATTCGTTATTATTCCTGTTGTTATTCTCGTCATTAATTCTCATAATTAGTTTCGTTAAAGTTCCGTTCAAGTTATATTTAAGATTTCGTCATTCTTTTAAGTGTTCAAGAAGGATTTTCGTGTTTGTGCCGTTATAATGCCGATTTCTTTTTAAAGTTTAAAGATGATCATTTTTATATTTTATTCAAAAGTTCTAATACTTATTTCAAGTTTAAAACATCGAGGAAAGGGAGAGGTGACCGAGTAACACCTCGACCAAAACATCAATCGAAGTATCTCAAGGTTCGTGGGAGTGCACGAACTGTGCATGAAGGGATTCCCTCTGCACGGCCCGTGCAGAACTCTCTGTCCCATTTTATGAAGGGACTGCACGGACCGTGCAAGGCTTGCACGGCCCATGCAAGGGCCTGCACAGACCGTGCAAGGCATACACGTCCCGTGTCAGAAGTCTGGGCATTTTTAATTCTCGCCCATTAAATAGCACGTCCCGTGCTATGCTTCCACGGCCCGTGCAGTGCTTCTGCCACCCTGTTTTGTTATTAATTACGTTCTAGACTCGAGTCTTTCAAACCCTCATATTTTCTAATGGTTCTAAAGTCGTGCTATCTATGTTTAAGTCCTAGTTAAGGGTATATAAGTTGGGTATTGTTTAAATTCATGTTAGTAGTTAGAAATCTTCGAAGGAGGCCACTAAGTCGATGATTCAACTTTTGTAGGAGAAAGTGAGCCTCGTGGGAATTCAGAGAAGGATCATCAACTTATTGCTTCATCTTCTGCTCAGTAGTCGAGGTAGGTAAATCTATACTCATCTAAAGTTTGAGCTAATAAGCTCTAGAAGCATGTTAGGGCAAATGAGATATCTAATAAAGTATTTTTCCTCTGCCTGATTGATCTTTGTACAAAGAAGGAAGGAAATGAAGATATCATGTTTTAATTGAGTTCTCGATCATGTTTAGGAATGCTAGAATTGTTTAAGTGTTGTTTATGATTAGCATGAGATATTTAAGAATGGTCTTTAGTTACAATTCTTATTTATGTACGTTCATTTCCCTGTATTTGAATGTTGATGCTTTGTTAAATCTTGTATAGTTAAGGATTAAGGATTGCCTTGTTAGGGTAGTGTTAAATCCCCTATAGGCCGAGATCATGCTATATTAAAGGATTAGCTCATAGACTTTGCTCTAGGTTTTGTTTTGATAGTAAGGTTAAGGAAGGAAGGAACTTAATATTTTGCTTAAGCAGGATTTGAGCTCAGAGAACTCGTGATCTTCGATCACTAAGTGAGTCACTGCTGGGTTTATCCCTAGCAAACTCGTTTGGATATTTAAGGTAAACCCTCTTCTATCCTATGGCATGCCTAAGGGTGCAGTTGACATCAGGTTTGAGCCAGGATGGGCCCAAAAGAAAAGAAAAGGTTTTACGGATATAGAGAGGGATTTTGCGTTTTGCTATCCTTATACCGTCAGTTAATTATTGGATATTTTGAAGTTATTAAAGTGTTTTTGTTAAAATCCACTGAGTACATTAGTGCTCATGCCCCCTCTTTTTCAAATGTTTTCAGGTTGAGATGCTGAGGATGTGGGTTGGCTACCAAGATTATTTTGTTATAGTCTAACTTCTTTTGAAATCCCATTATGTGTTCTGCTACTCTGATACACTCTTTCTAATTCCGTTCAAGTTCTATTATGTTTATCAAGATTCTAAGAATATTCCCCAGACATGATTATCTATATATAAAGATGCATTATAAGTTTTATTCCTGCTTCTTGAGTATATTTTCCTTTCGCCCATGAAGAGGCTTGTTCGCATTGATATATGTTTATTCGATTTGACCTATGAATGGGTCTATGCTTGTTGGTATCTGATTATTTAGCCATTTTATTCCGCTAAAGCATGTTTCCTTCTTAATTAAGTAATCCCGAGTATCATCGCCTATCTTTCCAAGTATATCTTTATTTTTAAAACTTCTTCTTTAATCTTCCGACTTTATTCATTAATCCCTTAATAACATCCCGTCCCCATTTGTTAATTTCTATCTCGGGACCGGGCTATTACAGATGGTATTAGAGCAGGCTTGCAACTCTGCAGACCTGTCTCTTTATTAAAGTTAAGCTAAGTATTTATGTGCATATGAATTGCTTCATGATAAGTTAAAGTAGCAACCCACAACTCGCTATTACCCTCGTATCCTCAACCAAAAATCAAGGTGTGATAGTATAGAGATTTTGGATGTTGGATTCATGATTTTTGGAATACAGGAAAGGAAAAGATTTGAGCAAGCATACCTGTTTTATTGATAAGAGAAAAACCGTGAGAATGAAATTCCAAGTAAAAGATGTTCGGGTAAGACGATTTCTGAGATGGAAAATTTGTGAAAAGATTTCTCGATCCTAAAAAGGTTTAAATTCATTCTCAAAATTTTGGACTTAAAGAAAAGGTAGATATGTATGTTTAAAGACTTTGGGCACCAAAATTTTTTATGTAAATGTCAACTGCTTTTTAAAAGGAGCTATGCATGCAAAATATAATCTAGACATTAGTATGATCTCAGGAGGACCTTAGATCTCCCTTTTATAATCTAGACTAATTAAGTTGTTCTCTTCTAGATGGTTAAGCATCGTTTGACAACTAGGAAAAGCGTGCCTCTTTTTCACCCTGTGCAAGAGAGGGTCGAGAGGTTCAAGAGAGAAACCTGGAAGCTGTCCTATATGGTGAGGTACCTAGAAAGGTGGGTTTGGACGAACGGCTACGGAGGAGAGCCCAGAAGCGTATCTGACTTGGAAACATGTATCCGCATGTGTGAGAACGCACCACCCTCTTGGAGACCTACGATGTACCGCATCCTGCAAAGCACAATCACTCATGATCCCGAGACATACACCAAGATCGGGAATCTGATGGAGTTCTTCTCAGCCTTGATGGCTCGTTGGGTATCAGAGTATGGCCACGTGCACGCCTTAGCCGAGCAGCAAGCAGCCGACCAAAATCTCTCCCTTGTGGTAGAACTAGAACTGCAAAGGGCGACTCTCAACAGTCTCCCTGGATTTCAAGCATCGCGCCCTCACGATGAAGGAATCTCAGGGGCGGGACCCTCAAGCGTCCAGATCGTGAATCACACCGAGTCTCTATTTTTCTGTACCCCTCAAATGAACCAGTGGGCCCCTGTATCAGCTTCTCAGGGTCTGGGACAGTGTATGTCCCATCAGTATTCCGAAGGGAACATCAGCATGAGGAGGTTCAAGTTCAGCATCCCAGAGACAGTTGAAGTTGATAATGATGACGAAGAAGAAGAGGACCCGGAGAAGGGCGAAGAGGAAGTGGGGTCGCCATGCAAGGAGAAGGGGAAGGGCCTAGCTTATGATTAAGCGTTAGTAGGAAGTGTAGGAGGTATTTCTGTTAGAATACCTAGTTGTTTGATCTATCTGTCTGTTTATCTGATGTCCGTTTAATCCGCTTTAACTAAGATCCTAATATGTAATATATGCTTTAACTTTTCTAGACTCTAATAGTGGCAGTGAATTTTCCAAAAGACTGCCCTATTCCGTTTGTAACCCATAACTTCTTCTATGATATCGATGCCAAAGTCCTCCTAATGAGGCAATTTTCCCTATCATGCTTGATGTCGTTTAAATTCCATCTTGTTTGATCTATCTTGCGTAAATTAAAGACCTTATCGAAAGGCATTCTTACTTTATGCGATTTCAATCGAGCATCGCTAATATTTAGTTCTTTAGAATGCCGCCTCGAATACGTCAAGCCGAGAACAAAGATGAGAACGAACCCGAGCAAGTCCCAAACCCTGGTCCAAGAGCCGAAAGTGTGTTTCTCAAACACAATCCTCCATCGTTTAATGGCTTAGGAAACCCAATGGATGCCGAGTAATGGGTTCGCTCCTTAGAACGAATTTTCAATTTCATAGCTTGTTTAGAAGAAAAGAAGTTAAGTTGCGCTCTTTTCATGCTAACAGATGATGCGGACTACTGGTGGGAGTCCGTTCGAAGGACAATAACCCCAGAGCAATGGGAGGACTACAGTTGGGAAGATTTTAAGCACGACCTATATCAAAAGTACATCCCGGATTGTTATCGAGAGACAAAGGAGATGGAGTTCTGGAACCTAAAGCAAGGAAAAAAGACAGTGTCAGAATACGACAGAAAATTCAACCAGTTGTCAAGGCATGCTCCACATCTAGTGGACACAGATTGGAAGAAAGCACGCAAGTTCAAGAAGGGACTTAGATCCGAGATTGGCATAGCCCTCGCTAGGCAAGAAGACATGTCTTATGCTCGAACCTTAGCCAAAGCTTTAAGCATCAAAGCCATTCTCCCTCGAGAGAAAGTTCAGCCCCCTCAGCCAGCTAATGATCCAAAAAGAAAGAGAAAGTGGGAAGGAGGAAGGAGAGATGATAGAGGAAAGTAACCCCACTGGCAAAGCTGAGAGTCAAAAGTGCCTTGCAGTCAGCCTGACAACACCCCTAGCCTTAGGCCGTGTCAAAAGTGTGGAAGGACGCACATTGGAGTCTGTCGAGCAAATCAAATTTGGTGCTACAACTGTGGTGAAAAGGGACATTTCAAGAGGGAGTATCCTAAAGGAAACAACAGACGATCCCAAACACCACAACAACCCTTGTACCCGCAGCCGCTTCAACGATTTTTCAGAAATCAGCCAAGGCTGCAACAAGGAGGACCTCAAGGTCAAAGGCCAGGAATGAATCCAAGGCCGAACCAAGGATGAGATCAAAGGTCTAATCAAAGACAGAGGCCACCTCAGCTGGCTCGTACTTATACTCTCAACCAGCAGCAAGCTGCTAAGGCCCCCGGTAATCTAGCAGGTATGATTACCCTCCTTGAGACGCCAGTTTTAGCTCTCTTCGATACTGGAGCATCGCATTCGTTTATAGTTGAGTCTGTTTGTAAGAAACTGAAGATAAAACCTGAGAACGCTGAGAATGCTCTTGGGATAAGTATTCCCTCTGGAAAAAGAATGATGTCTAAGAAGGTCTGCTCTAACCTAAAATTGAACATAGAAGGGAAAACCTTTAAGTCAAATCTTTATGTAATAAAGATTTAGGACTTCGATATAATCTTAGGGATGGATTGGTTAGCCTCAGCTTATGCCTCCATAAGCTGCCCTAAGAGGGAAGTAGTGTTTCGACCACCCAGGAAACCTGAGGTAAAAATCTACGGATCAAGGCTGGAAGTAAAGTCCCAGTGATATCTGCCCTTAAGGCCGCCAAGATGATAAAGAAGAATAGCTGCCAAGCATTTTTAGTTAACCTAATAAGGAAAGAGGAATGAGAGCTTTCAATTGAAGACGTTCCAGTCGTAAGAGAATACCCCGACGTATTCTCAAAGGAGCTGCCAGGATTGCCTCCAGACAGGTAGGTGGAATTCGTCATCAAGTTGGAACCAGGAGCCGCCCCAGTTTCGAAAGCCCCCTATAGAATGGTACCTAAGGAGTTGCAAGAACTCAAGGTTCAACTGCAAGAGTTATTAGACCTAGGTTTTATCCAACCTAGTGTGTCACCTTGGGGAGCTCCAATCTTGTTCGTAAAGAAGAAGGATGGCACATTGAGAATGTACATCAACTATAGAGAGCTTAATAAGATGACCATCAAGAATCGATACCCTCTCCCAAGAATAGATGATCTATTTAATCAGCTTAAGGGAGCAAGTGTCTTCTCTAAAATAGACTTGAGATCTGGGTATCATCAGTTGAAGATCCGAAAGGAGAATATTCCTAAGACTGCTTTTAGGACTCGCTATGGAAATTATGAGTTTGTGGTAATGCCATTCGGATTGACTAACGTCTCAGTGGTGTTCATGGATTTAATGAACTGGGTTTTTCACCCGTATCTAGATAAGTTTATTCTAGTTTTCATAGATGATATCCTCATCTATTCGAAGGACGAAGAGGGGTACCAAGAGCACCTAAGAGTGGTGCTAGATATGTTAAGAAGAGAAAGACTTTACGCTAAGTTCAGTAAGTGTGAGTTTTGGCTCAAGAAAGTTATGTTTTTAGGTCATATAGTTTCAGTAGAAGGAATCAAGGTGGATCCAGCCAAGATTGAAGCTGTAAGCAACTGGAAGTCTCTAAGGAACGTGAATGAGATAAGAAGTTTCCTAGGACTCACTGGATATTATCGTAGATTCATTGAAGGATTCTCGACTTTATCTAAGCCTATGACGCGACTGTTAAAGAAGGACTCCAAGTTCAAGTGGACGCCCGAGTGCGAGAAAAGTTTCCAAACCTTGAAGAAGATGCTAACCACAACCCTCGTGTTGGCCATTCTGGAAGAGAATAAAGATTTCGTGATTTACGCAGATGCGTCAAAGAAATGATTAGGATGCGTGCTAATGCAAAGAGAAAAGGTGATTGCTTATGCTTCGAGGCAGCTTAAGAATCACGAGCAGAACTATCCCACACATGACTTAGAGCTAGTAGCAGTTGTTTATGTGCTGAAGATCTGGAGGCACTATCTTTACGGAGCTAAGTGTGAGATCTTCTCAGATCATAAGAGCCTGAAGTATTTCTTCGAGCAAAAGGATATGAAGTATTTCTTCGAGCAAAAGGAACTTGTAAAAGATTACGACTGCACGATTCACTACCACTCAGGCAAGGCGAATGTGGTAGCAAATGCCCTAAGTAGGAAAGAGAAGACAGAGTTAGGACTCATTTTAGTCCGGGAGGATCTTCTCAAAGAGTTCGAGAAGTTGAGAATAGAGGTGCTAACACCACCTGGAACCATTCAAGCACAAATCACCACGATAGTCGCTTAGCCCGACCTGAGGCAAAGGATAATTGAAGCCCAGAGAGGAGATGAGTTTCTCGAAAAGAAAAGACTAGAAGCACGATCAGATAGCTCACAAGATTTTGCGGAAGCCACTAATAACGCGCTCTTATTCAAAGAAAGGCTTTGTGTGCCAAGCAAGGAAGAACTAAAGGAGGAAATCATGTGCAAAGCACATGACACGCCATATACAACACATTCCGGAAGCACCAAGATATATCAAGACCTCAAGAAGAACTTCTGGTGGAATAATATGAAGAGAGAGATAGCCGCCTTCATAGAAAGGTGTTTGAACTGTCAGCAAGTGAAAGCTTTGCATCAAAAACCTTCTGGTTTGCTCCAACCCTTAGAAATTCCTGAATGGAAGTGGGATCATATCAATATGGACTTTGTCGTAGGTTTGCCAAAGTCTAAGTGGGGGAATGCCGCTATTTGGGTAATCGTTGATCAATTATCTAAATTAGCACATTTTGTTGCTGTTAAAATGTCGGATGGTCTAGATCAATTAGCCAGCTCTATGTCAAGGAAGTTGTGGTTTACACGGAGTGCCGGTCTCGATTATATCGGATCATGATATGAGATTTACGTCAAGATTCTGGAGGAGCCTACAAGAAGCCATGGGATTGAAGCTCAATTTCAGCACAACATTTCACCCTCAACGGATGTCCAGTCCGAAAAGACTATTCAGATTCTAGAAGACATGCTTAGAGGAGTAGTCATCGATCAAGGAAGCAGTTGGGAGGAACTATTGCCAATGGTAGAGTTTGTATACAACAACAACTACAAGTCATCAATCGGCATGGCCCCTTATGAAGCCCTGTATGGAAGGAAGTGTAGATCGCCCTTGTATTAGGACGAAGTTGAAGAGAGAAGGATACTTGGACTTGAAATGGTCCAGGAAGCTGTCCAGAAGATCGAGCTTATTTGTCAGTGAATCAAAGAGGCTGAAGATAGGCAGAAGGCTTACGCAGATGAAATAAGAATAGAACTCAGTTTCGACGTTGGAGATAAAGTGTTTTTGAAGGTATCTCCATCAAGAGGAGTGGTTCACTTTGGCAAACGAAGCAAGTTAAGGCCCAAATTTATTGGACCTTTTGAAATCCCAGAGAAGGTAAATGAAGTAGCCTATAGGTTAGCCTTACCACCCAACCTGAGTGACGTTCATGACGTCTTTCATATCTCAATGTTGAGAAAGTACGTGTTTGATCTAAAGCACGTGATTAGCAAGGAGGAGATAGTCCTAAATGAGGACTTAGCATATGAAGAGAAGCCCCAGGCCATTGTGGATCGAAAGATCCAGAAGTTGAGGAATAATGAGATTAGTCTTGTAAAAGTAATTCGGAACCATCATGGTTCAGAGGAGGCAACCTGGGAGCTTGAATCGGAGCTGCTCAAGAAATACCCTGATACCGTTTATCATGGCTAGTAAATTTCGGGACGAAATTTCTTTAAGGGGGGTAGGATGTAACACCCCAAATTTTCGGATAAAGTTTAGAGAATTCTTAATGGTAATTAATTAGTTAAGGAAGAAATTTAAATAAGGTTAATTAAGGACTGATGTCAGTCACGACTTTAGGGGTCATTTTTCATGAAAATCGTCTTTTTGAAAAATGTGATCTTAATTTTGTTTTGGCCATTTGTGGTCTCGTTACAAAGGTTTTAACTCAAGGAGTGTGCCGGTGTTCCCAGAATTTTATTCTGAAGTCATTTGAGTTCCCAGTGATCAAAAAAGTATTTAAAAGGTGAATGAATAGTAACTTTTGCGTGCGTTCGTGTTTTGAGAAATTTACGAAATCTTTCTCGTTGATTCGAGTATAGTTCTATCAGGCCCTTCTTATGGGAAATGACTCAAGGATTCCATTGGCATTCACGGATTTCTATTCTGAGGTCAATCGAATGCTCGGGAGCAAAATCTGTCAGTCTGAGTGAATAGTAAAAAGTAATTCCAAAAAGGGAATATTTGCTCGTCTTTCTTCTGATGACCACATCTTCATCACGAATCAAGTTGGTTTGCTAGTATTCAAGCCAACAAGTCTCCCTGTATTTTTAGATTTCGTGTCTGAGGTCATTTGGACATCGACATCGAATAAAACAGCTTTTAACCGAACCCGGGGTAACTTTTGCAGTATTTCTGCACTGAAGTGGCTTCTCAAAGAAGCCAACCCCACATCTATAAACATCACCTCTCCCCACCATTCATTTGCACCCATTTCAAATTCATTTCCAAACTTTTGGAGAGTGAGTGCTTGAGAGTTTCGAGAAAAGACGAAGTTCTGTCGAAGTAAAAAAGTTCTTCGTGAGTGTTCTGCAAGACGATGAGCGGAGTGGCGTGGAAGAGATATGGTAAGGGAATGTACTAGGGGTGCCGTTGGGTCGTAGCAGGCGGCTCTACTGCCGTTGTGACTCGACGAGACGCCGAGCTAGCCACCTTCCTTTGACGCACCTAACCCCATCCATTCTTGTTAGCTGGTCTCGATTTCCATTTCTTTTCCATCTTTAAATTCCACATTTACTTTCCGTTCTTCGTGTTCTTCATGTTCTTCATTATTACTCATTTACTTTCCGCCTAAAGTTATATTTCGATTCTCGTTAAAGTTCCAAGTTATAGCATTTATGTTATATTTCTCATCGTTGTATTCCCATTATTATTCTAGTCATTAATTCTCGTAATTAGTTTCGTTAAAGTTCCGTTCAAGTTATATTTAAGATTTCATCATTCTTTTAAGTGTTCAAGAAGGATTTTCGTGTTTGCGCTGTTATAATGCCGATTTCTTTTTAAAGTTTAAAGATGATCGTTTTTATACTTTATTCAAAAGTTCTAAGCCTTATTTCAAGTTTAAAACATCGAGAAAAGGGAGAGGTGACTGAGTAACGCATCGACCAAAACATTGATTGAAGTATTTCAAGGTTCGTGGGAGTGCACAGACCGTGCAGGAAGGGATTCCCTCTACACGGCCCGTGCAGAACTCTCTATCTCATTTTATGAAGGGACTGCATGGACCGTGCAAGACTTGCACGGTCTGTGCAAGGGCCTGCACGGACCGTGCAAGACGTGCAAGGCCCGTGTCGGAAGTCTGAGCGTTTTTAATTCTCACCCATTAAATAGCATGGCCCATGCTATGCTTGCATGGCCCGTGCAGTGCTTCTGCCACCCTGTTTTGTCGTTAATCGTGTTCTAGACTTGAGTCTTTCAAATCCTCGTGTTTTCTAAAGGTTCTAAAGTCATGCTATCTATTTTTAAGTCCTAGTTAAGGGTATATAAGTTGGGAATTTTTTAAATTCCTGTTAGTATTTAGAAATCTTGAAAGGAGGCCGCTAAGTCGATGATTCGACTTTTGTAGGAGGAAGTGAGCCTCGTGGGAATTCGGAGAAGGATCATCAACTCGTTGCTTCATCTTCTGCTCACTAGTCGAGGTGGGTAAATCTATACTCATCTAAAGTTTGAGCTAATAAGCTCTAGAAGCATGTTAGGGCAAATGAGATATCCAATAAAGTATTTTTGCTCTGCCTGATTGATCTCTGTACAAGGAAGGAAGAAAAGGAAGATATCATGTTTTAATTGAGTTTTCGATCATGTTTAGGAATGCTAGAATTGTTTAAGTGTTGTTTATACTTAGCATAAGATATTTAAGAATAGTCTTTAGTTACAACTCGTATTTATGTACATTCATTTCCTTGTATTTGAATGTTGATGCTTTGTTAAAGCTTGTATAGTTAAGGATTAAGGATTGCCTTATTAGGGTAGTGTTAAATCTCTTATAGGCCGAGATCATGCTATATTAAAGGATTAGCTCCTAGACTTTGCTCTAGGTTTGGTTTTGCTAGTAAGGTTAAGGAATGAATGAACTTAGCATTTTGCTTAAGCAGGATTTGAGCTCAGAGAACTCGTGATCTTCAATCACTAAGTGAGTCACTGCTGGATTTATCCCTCGCAAACTCGTTTGGATATTTGAGGTAACCCCCCTTCTATCCTATGGCATGCCTAAGGGTGCAGTTGACATCAGGTTTGAGCCAGGATGGGCCCAAAAGAAAAGAAAAGGTTTTACGGATATGGAGAGGGGTTTTGCGTTTTGCTATCCTTATACTGTCAGTTAATTATTGGATATTTTGAAGTTATTAAAGTGTTTTTGTTAAAACCCACTGAGTACATTAGTGCTCATGCCCCCTCTTTTTCAAATGTTTTCAGGTTGAGATGCTGAGGATGCGGGTTGGCTTCGAAGATTGTTTTGTTATAGTCTAAGCTTCTTTTGAAATCCCATTATGTGTTCTGCTACTCTGATACACTCTTTCTAATTCCGTTCAAGTTCTATTATGTTTATCAAGATTCTAAGAATATTCCCCAGACATGATTATCTATATATAAAGATGCATTATAAGTTTTATTCCTGCTTCTTGAGTATATTTTCCTTTCACCTATGAAGAGGCTTGTTCACATTGATATATGTTTATTCCATTTAACCTATGAATGGGTCTATGCTTGTTGGTATCTGATTAGTTAGCCGTTTTATTCCGTTAAAGCATGTTTCCTTCTTAATCAAGTAATCCCGAGTATCGTCGCCTATCTTTCCAAGTATATTTTTATTCTTTAAATTTCTTTTTTAATCTTCCGACTTTATTCATTAATCCCTTAATAATATCATGTCCCCATTCGTTAATCCCTATCCCGGGACTGGGCTATTACATCATCACTTTTATTCCGCGTGCTCAATTCAGTTCCACAAAATTCTCCAAAAAAAATAATCGGCGTTCATCACTTCTATCTTGACGGTCGTCAACTCAGCCACCGGTAGTTTCACCGGTCCGTATTATTCTCTTCTTCTTCTCTGGTTGAACCCTAACCCTTTCTCGCACTCAGTCGAAAAAAATTTGACGTCCATCTTCTTCTACCCACGTACCTTCTCACATGTTGTCGAATTAGTTACCGGTGATTTTGCCGATCCTCAGTGTTCTCCTCATCTTCTCTCACTTAATCCTAAATTTTTTCTCCTATTCAATCCCTTGTATGTGTTGCACCCATTCAACAGGGCTCACGCCGTTACACAGCTAAAACAGTCGATGGAGGTCTCGCCAATATTTTACCCAATCAGCAACAATCTTCTCTCGTTGATATCTAGCACAGTCGGTGGTGGTAGTGTATGCCTCATTTATTTTAACTATTTTTTTGAAATTATTTGTTTACTTCTTTATTTTGATTTGTCCCTAAATTTATAGGGTATCTTTTTTTTATTCAACTGCATGATTTTTCTTTAGGTTTCTCTTCATATTTTTCCATGATAAATTTGGTAAAAATTAATTTTTGCTAGTTCATGCATTGTCCTTCGTCGCAAAGGGCGGATGAGGGAGTCATAGTTGCTTTAATAAATCTAGATTTATTTTAATTGTTATTTTTATAACAAATATGGGTAACATAACTAGATTTTACATTTGGCCACAGGTGCAAAAACAGGATTTTCTACATGATTATGAGCGAGGAGGAGGAGTTGGAGTAGCTGCAATTTATATCAATAGAAGATGATGATACCATTGCAAACCAAACACCTACTACATACATAGAGGAGATTCAAATGGCTTTGAACCTCATCTCAGGAGAAGAAGGTTTTACTACCATGAGGGTAAATGGGCAAGTTGGTGACCAGAAGCTGCATATATTAATAGACTCTGGAAGTACCCTTAGTTTCATCAGAGAAGCTACAGATAGAGAGTTGGGGTGTATTCTTGAACTTGCTAAGTCTTTACTGGTTAGAGTTGTTATTTGTAATAGAATGGTAAGTTCTACCAGGGTGAATGGCTTCTAGTGGTCAATCCAAGACTAGCAATTCATCTATTCCTCTCGGACCTTGGATACTGAGGTTGTGATTTAATATTGGGAGGTGACTCGCTCAAATCTTGTATACCCATAGAGTTGGATTATGACAAAATGACCTTCACTGTGAATTGGATGAGGAAAAGGATTAAGATTCAAGCATTAACCAAGATTGAGGAATGTCACATGATTAATGAGCACACTCTCTATCAAATGCTCCACTGCTCTCACCCCTGTCATATAATCTTTCATGTCTGATGTAATTAAATTAATTTGTTCTTGCAACTTTACTTCAACTGCATCTCTCTTAAATGCTTCTACAACAATAGCTTGATCCAGTTATTTTTGTCCCTCTTGCAGATCATGAAGGTGTGTTCCCTCAGCCATTTCCCAGATCTTAGCTCTAAAATACCAAATGTAGTGTACTGATATAATTTATAGTTATTTTATTTAATAAATATTGAATCTTGATGTGTAAGAAATGAGGGAGAGTATTTAGAAGAAATGAGAGAGATAAGAGAAAGGAAGGGATGAACTCAGATGTTTCATTGCTTAATTTTTACATTCCAAAGGGATACTATTTATAGTCCAAGAACTTACAGCATAGTACCAAAACCCTAAAGCATATACTCTGTACTAATTGCTAATTCATTAAATTAAACTAAACGGGCCATGAACAACTGGGCCACTTTTGGAAAACAAATAATTAATTGGGCCAATTACTTCAGAATTGCTACTCAACATACTTAGCTGGAACTGACCCAATATCCACACACGCGATGCCTGACCTGACATTTTCTGTACTCATGTCATTCTTCCCATCCAGGTTCTGATTAGAAATCCCCAAATAAAGATTCAATTTTTCCTGCTTCCCTCGAGCCCTAGCTGCAAGTTCTTCAAGCTCCACCTTGTCCACGACATGTAGCCACTAGTCTTTACTTACATTCATCATATTATTTGACTACATTCTTACCTACACAATAACTTGCATAAAGTGTATAGTTTTGTATAGTATAGTAGTAAATGACTTAATGAGCTTTATGACAGCTTGTACACTAGCTGATAATGTTCTATTAGATAAATATTTATACTTCATTACATTGTGTACAAAGATGAAGAAAATATATTAATTCTACTATTGGCCGACAATGCTCATTTCCAATATGAATACTTGGCTATAAAGTTAATGTTTAATTTATTTGAGTACATTGTTTGTTTATTGCATTTGTGGGTTTATTATGTAGTTTAATTGAATCATCGAGATCGAATTACTGCAATTGTTTGATGGAATTCATAAAATGACAACTAGACATAGTTAAATAAATTTAAAAGAAAAATGTTGTGATGCCTTAAGACAACAAGTTGTGTCTTGTTGTGTAGTAAAGAGCCTATTGCTTATGCCATCTTCGCTAATTTAGCTATATTTGGTCTGAGTTGTTGTTAATTATCAGTGGCTTGATTAAAACAAACCCAGATAATAATGGATCCCCGAAGATGATCGGAAAAGGGGAGCCAACTACTGTTACTATTTTTGCTAATGTTTTCTTTGCTGCAATTATTATCTATCTACTCTTAATTCTTTTATAATGAGGAGATCGTTTGTAGTTCTAGTAACTATTTGTGCTTGAACTTCATGTCGAATGCTAATAACGTGTGAGTATTCGTGTGATGTTGAATGCCTACTTATGCCCATCATGTGTTGATGTAGCTTAAGGTCATGTTTTCTACACTATTTCTGTTATATGTGGGTTGTGTTGTTATAATCTTTTAATTGCTGGTTTGTCGATGCAATTGAAGCCTTGTGAGATGGTGCATAACTATATTATGGAGCTAAGTGTAGTTAAACCATGTTGCTATTACATTTAGGCTGCAGCCATATCAGTGTGGAAGTGGATAGTTGTAAGATGTTCCCTTGAATGTCTGCTCTTCTATGCTCTAAAATGAATTATTAAAGGCATTTTCTTTAAGTTCTATCTGGTTTTGTGTATGCATACAAGGAATTAAGAAATAAGAACTTTGGAATTCCACTACTCTAATACTTTAAAGTTCCCACCATCTGTTTCTGTATACCTATTACTGGTTTGGTAGCAATAAAAAGCCTGCAGAAGTTTAGTGAGATCCATGACCATTCTTTCTGCCTTTGAATGTTTATATGTCAATAGTAATCATGTTGTTTGAACTTCTGCAGCATAATTTCATGTCTGAAATCTTTAAGTAAGTTGTTTTTTGGTCATCTATGTTGACATTGGGCTACTCTTATTTGAAGAGCTGATATAATATTGCTCTAAGTATCTACTTTTTTAGTGAATTATTCCATCGGACTCACATCTCTAAGATGGATACTTTTGAATAACTTGAATTGCAATAAACAATAGTGCAACTCTTCTATTACTCTTGTTGCAATGTCAGCTTCTACTTCCTTGGCATAGTAACTATTATTTATTTGATTTATAATTTAAAGGTGCAATATATGCTAAGTGTAGTTGTCTGTATGTGTGTGGGGAAGTCTATGTTAAATGTTCTTTGAGTTGCATTCCATCTCCCTTGCACGATGCTCCAAAAGAAACCCTTGCGGTTTAAAGTTGGTATCTATTTTAAGCATGATTTATACACCTATTAGTGTTCTTATTCTATGTTCCTTGCTCTGCATGCTACTCTATATACTTAAAATCAGTAGATTTTGGATGAAAATGAGTAATAATCTGCACTAAAATAACTGAGTACATGATTAGAGTGGGGTTGTCTCGAACAAGCCTGAGTTCTTATCTCAGTTAAGTCTCCTGAAATGGGATCTATTATGCATGAACCTTAATTGAAATTCTTCCATAAACTTATAATAATATGCAAGGTAACCTGTTGCAGGAGGCTTGCTAATCTGATCTAATGAACATTGAAGTTATATAAACTGAGCAATCATGTTCAACATCATGTACACGTATATTGTAATAAACATGTAAGGTCAGAATGATAATTTGAAAGAAATTAAATGATACGAGGTTGATAATCCTGTTCGATCAACTGATCTACGTCAGGGAGACTTTCCCAAGTCCGTGAGAAACAATCCACTACTCCGTTGTAATGTTACAAAGGCTATTACACGATGACCTCCCGTCACTCGACCCCTTTCCTACACATTACAACATCTTTTGATAGACTGAATTGTAAGATCCCATACAACCTAGACTCCCTCTAGTTCCCACAGGAAATCTCTTCTGAGACTCCTTTAAAAGTATGAATGAAAGAATTTCAAACACAGACTAGACACACAATAATCATAAGGATCAAACCTAGTCTACCCGAATACTATATGCTTCAAACTTGAAGTATTTTAGACTCTCTAGCCCTTGTGTAGTCGTAAACTCTGTGTATCCTAAACTAGTCTGATTCTTAGGCTATTCATAAACACAAGACATAGCCTAAATAAGGTAATCAGATTGTCCTAAATAAAATAAAAAACTAACAAGGAAACTTTCTTTGTTTAAATCGGACAAATCCTAGTTTAGAATCATTCCTTGAATAAAACTCGCCTCTTTCTTTTTTGATCTTTATCTTCGAACAAGGCATCTTCTATTCTGAAACGTCCATCTTGAAAAGGCAGCTTCAACTCCTTGAAATCAGGTTGGCACATCTCTTGAAAACTCACTGAACAACCATGTACATGATCATGTTCACGAACATGCTCAAGTATATTCTTCAATCTTCAATCAGATTGGCAGCGAAATGTTCATATCATAATGTCCAGAACATGGTCTTACTTGAAAAACCAAAACCTTTGTGTTATTTGAATTGCCATAAAGATTAGGACAATCTCAAACACTTTAGTGCAGATGGCATGATGTAATCCGGACAATTTGTACAGGATACAAAGAGACACGCGGAAGACTTCTAAATCGAACACGTCAACTATAGAAGGATTCAATCTTATTCTATGACTCAAAATAAATAAATAATCTGAAATAATTTAACTAAAGACTCAAAATTATGATAAACAACAAACTAGACCTAATTACGATACCTAAATAATGACACAAAAATAACACACAAAATCCAAGATGACAAGGGGCTGATTTGGACGATGGTTTTTAGGCTGGGTAAATAAGATATTTTGGTGCTTGTAATATGGTGAAGAAGTGATACGACCCGAGCTGAGGAGATGTCCGATCCAATCAAGGTGCCAGAAGGACCGGTAACGCGGGCAAGAGCTAAGAGGTTCAAGGAGAGCCTTAATGGATTCATGCGAGAGATCTGGAACCAAGAGTCACATAAGTGACCCGTGGAGGGAGAAGAACCCGAGCTCAAGTGGAAGACAGTGATCTCGAGCTGCGGAACAGACTGGCACGAGCTACAGCACGAGCCAGGACGCGAGCTACAGCGCGAGAGGACGCGCGAGTGAACCCGGCCGCGCCACTGAAGCTACGGGCAACGAGACTGGCGCGACCTACAGCATGACCTGAGGCACGAGCGAAGCCGGTCGCACCACAGATGCTACACAGAAGGAGACTGACGTGACCTACAGCACGATTGACCCCGTGTTGCGCCCATCTAGAGCGTGTCCGGAATTGCGCGATTCTTATGTTTTATTTCCTAGTTTAATTAGGTTTTGGACCAACTATATAAGGCTTGTAAGACCTTTATTTTTGACACAACTTTGATATCAATTTTAAAACGTGAGTTTTCACTTTTTTCTCTCTGAGAGAATTATCCGAGTTTCACAACACAACGTGAGATTCAAATGACTTATCAAACGGATTCACATCCCCGTTTGTGGCGTCATCCATACAATCCGAGTTCGTGTTTCCAATTGATCAAGGGTCGCGGATTTAATCAGTTCGTGGTTCAATTTCATTGTGAGGCTAGGGTTTGGATTTCCATCCCCAATTGTTCGTGTAACCTGATACTCCTGGGAAAACAACGCCATCGTCATTATCTTGCCGGCGAGGATCGCATCAAGAAGGGATTAGGTAGATATAGGATATGATAACGATGAGAAGAACTTATGGTATATGATGTAGAACACGATGAATTAGACTTGAATTGATCTCGAACTTGGCTTGAACGAAATTGGATGATTGAAGATGATACGGACGACTTGATGGCTGATGGAAGACGTCGTTTGATGATGATGGACGATGTTGATGAAGTGAATTGCAACCAGATTAATCCCTGGCGTATCTGGTATGACGAAAATGAATCTTAAAGTTACTCCTCGGTAGCGAGTTCACCCTAATTCCTCGTGTGAATTAGAGCGTTCCCTTGATGTAAGACTTGAAATTGCTAGGCTTTAAGAATGAATATTTTTGAAGAAAACAAATAAAAGCTTTTGGATATTTGAGACACAATTGTATGCAAAGGCAAATTTAATCAATAATGTCTAAAATATTAATGTGACATGGTTCCCCTATTTATAGGCCTAAGGGGGGGGGGGGGGCGAAATTTAAGTCTAAAAAGCCCTAAAAAACTGATCCAAAAAGGTCTCCTAACTACTAGGGAATTACCTAAACTAGAATTCTATTCAAGGTAGGAAATTGCCTTAAATACAATTCTAGTCAAACCTACTCAATAATGAACGAAAATTAACATAAAAATTAAATAAAATCTGATCTAAACTATATTCTAAATTAATTAAATAAATACTATGGTCTAAATAAAATTCAACCCCTAATTAAATTAATTAAAGGGTCGAAATTAGCACCATGCACGCACATGATTCACGTCACCACCTTCATGCATACGACGTGCATGTGCATGCTTGTTCTTCATGTTCTCTTCTTCAAACCTTGATATCCAATATTTAATTGTTAACAAAGTAACAATTTCAGAACCCTTTAATGGCAGCTCTTCATTTGATTCTTTGATGCTTATCGTGCCTTCATCATTCCCCTCCTCTTGAAAAGAATTCATCCCCGAATTTGAATCACCTGGATCGAAGACTAACACGAACTGATCATCGAACTCCTTTTGCACAAGCTGCATAAAACACATCTTCATGAACATGCACATCCACTTGGTGTCAAATGGCCGAAACTCTAGCTCCATAGATTGTCTTGCCATGGCATTCACAATCAAATCTGGTGGCACATCAGTATCATGTGGAACATCTTTGGCAATCTGTAAGATTAAAACATTAAAAAAACATGGTTAACAAAAAATGTTAGAAATTGAGGAATCCGCCATGTTTGCTTGTATGAGCTCCTTTTGATCTTCAACCACTTCCGAATTTAACTTGTTCTCCATTTTTTTTCTTCTTCACTCAAAGGTTGTTCCGCTTCCAATGTAGATTCTTCATGAACTAAATCCTCTAGAGTTGAAACCTCTAGGTTGAGCTCTTCCACAACCTTATCTCCATCTTTTTCACAAGTAGCAACATCTATCAATTCTTCAAGAGATGCTTCAACTGAAATTGTTACCTCTGAAATGGCGACTATCTCAGTTGGTATCTCGACATTGATCTCCACTTTTTCTTCCTTGACTTCGGCAACCTTTACCTCGGATTTAACGTCAGTCAGAATAGTAGAAGGTGGTGGCATGGACTCACTTGGCCATGTAGGTGGTGTCGGTATAGCAACGGATGACTGAATTATTGGGGTAGGTCATGCTGGTACGGGTGTTGTAGGCTCGGGACTATAACTGGGCTGTGGTACAAAACGTCCCAAATATCTCTCAACTTGTTTAGTAAATTGCACCATGTCTTCCAACTCCTCGCAGTGATATGATGCTACCTTTTCTCGGATTGCCATTTGTAGACCAGCTAGGAATCTATCTATTGTGTCTTCTGGATATTCTTCCACATCAGCTCGTCTCATAGCTTCAATCATGTTGTTGTAGTACTCCTCTAAGCTATTTTTTCCTTGCCTTAGATTTAGTAGCTTTTCTTCTAGTTCCCATTGGTAGTGGTCTGGAATGAAGCGTTTCTGCATCTCATCTTTCAGCTCTCACCACGAATCAATGGGTGGAAAGCGGTCTCGGCGGCACCGGTTTTACTGGAATCCCCACCATGTTGCTGCATAGCCTTTAAACTCTAACGAAACTAGCTGTACTTTCTTTAGCTCAGGGAAGTCGTAGCGCTCAAAGACCTTGTCTACATTCCGTTCTCAATCTAAGTAAGCATCAGGATCGTATAGACCTTCGAACTCGGGGATGATCATTTTATTGTTGATGTAGAGATGGTGAGAATTTGGTGTATATGGTGTATGGATGTACGGAGTATGAGTGATGTATGGTGTATGAACCGGATGGTGCATGGGTGTATGGTCCGGATGGTGTATAAGGTTGTAGATAAGTGGTGTGGGTGAAATACGGTAGATTTTCGAACCCTTTAAGTGTGATGGATGAAAATTATGGGTGTGGGGGAGTATATGGAAGGTTTGAAAGGATTGGTATGGAAGAAATCAAGATAAGGAAAGAATTAGATGTATTTTTGAAGTTCCCAAATAGAATAGGAATCCAAAAAATAAATCTAAAAGGATGGAAGGTAAGAATAGAAAAGGAAAGGAAATAAAAAGAATAGGAAGGAAAGAATGTGATTTGGATGTGTATCACAAGTGTGATGCAATCTAAATTACCTGATTAGATTAGACTCTAAAAGGAAAGACTCCAAAAATAAATTACAACTCAAAAGGGAACTACCAAAAATAAAATACTACTTAGAAGGAAAGAACCAAAAATAAGATACTACTAGAAGGAAAGTACCAAAAATAAAACAAGACTAAAAAGAAACACCATGAATTGAATTTTCATTTTTTTTTCGGAACTGCTCCTCTCTTTTTTTAGAACAGTTTTTTTTTTGGATTTTTTTGTTTCAATGAACACTAACTATTACAACTCAATAGACACGTCGACTGACACGTAGGCAATAAATTGACATATAGGATTGAACCACGATCAGCAGAGCTGACGTGGCTCTGATGCCAAATTTATGATGTAACCCAGACAATTTTTACATGATACAAAGAGATGCGCGGAAGACTTCTAGATCGAACACGTCAACTATGAAAGGATTCAATCATATTCTATGATTCAAAATAAAATAAATAATCTGAAATAATTCAACTAAAGACTCGAAATTATGATAAACAACAAACTAGACCTAATTACGATACCTAAACGATGACACAAAAATAATACACAAAATCCAAGACGACAGGGGGCTGATTTGGACGATGGTTTTTAGGCTGGGTAAATAAGATATTTTGGTGCTTGTAATATGGTGAAGAAAGGCTTAGGTAGATATAGGATATGATAACGATGAGAAGAACTTACGGTATATGATGTAGAACACGACGAATTAGACTTGAATTGATCTCGAACTTGGCTTGAATGAAGTTGGATGGTTGAAGATGATAAGGACGACTTGATGGCTGATGGAAGACATCGTTTGATGATGATGGACGATGTTGATGAAGTGAATTGCAACCCGATTACTCCCCGGCGTATCTTGTACGATGAAAACGAATCTCAAAGTTAGTCATCGGTTGCGAATTCACCCTAATTCCTCGTGTGAATTAGAATGTTCCCTTGATGTAAGACTTGAAATTGTTAGGCTTCAAGAATGAATATTTTCAAAGAAAACAAACAATAGCTTTTGGATATTTGAGACACAATTGTATGCGAAGGCAAATTTGATCAATAATGTCTAAAATATCAATGTGGCATGGTTCCCCTATTTATATGCCTAAGGGGGGACGAAATTTAAGTCTAAAAAGGCCTAAAAACTGATCCAAAAAGGTCTCCTAACTATACTAGGGAATTACCTAAACTAGAATTCTATTCAAGGTTGGAAATTGCCTTAAATACAATTCTAGTCAAACCTACTCAATAATGAATGAAAATTAACATAAAAATTAAATAAAATCTGATCTAAACTATAGTCTAAATTAATTAAATAAATACTATGGTCTAAATAAAATTCAACCCCTAATTAAATTAATTAAAGGGTCAAAATCAGCTCCATGCACGCACATGATTCACGTCGCCATCTTCATGCATGCGACGTGCAAGTGCATGCTTGTTCTTCATGTTCTCTTCTTCAAACCTTGATCTCCAATCTTTAATTGTTAACAAAGTAACAATTTTTGAACCCTTTAATGGAAGCTCTTCATTTGATTCTTTGATGCTTATCGTGCCTTTATCATGTCACTAACAAACTCCCTCTTTGTCTTTATCTGTTGGCAAATCAGCTCCATATTTTTAAAGAACACAATTTTCATCTGAAGGATCATGTACCTTAAAACATTCTTAAATGTCCCTATGAACATCATATGATCCTGATTTTTTCACTCTTTTATCAGCTTGTATCTGCTCTACTGTATTGTATTTTTTTTATCTTTTTTTACTTTATCAGCAGTTTCAAATTTTTAGCAGATTAGAACCATAGTTTTGCAGATAAAAAACATCTATTCAAAATATAATATCAATAAATTGATATTACAGCAATTAAAGCAAAAAAATATATTGCAAAAACATGGATACAAGATAATAAAACTTGAATAGGAGAAATTTTTTTAAAAATTATCTAGCATTTACTCCCCCTATTTGCCACTGAGAAAGGCAAATAAGTAAAAAAAATCTACTCAGATTTGTCAAATTCAGGCTCTTCTTCTTCTTCTTCTTCTTCTTCTTCTTCTTCTTCTTCTTCTTCTTCTTCTTCTTCTTCTTCTTCTTCTTCTTCTTCAGATCCTCCTTCTTCGGCATCATCATCATCATCTTCTTCTGTCTCTTCATCCTCTTTAGCCTCTTTTTCTTCAATTTATTGCTTCTCTTCTTCTGCAGCTTTCTCTTCTGCTGCTTCTTCTATTGTAGCACCTTCTTCTATTGTAGCACCTTCTTCTGCAAGTTGATCATCATGCTCTTCACCTTCTGATGCAGTCGATAGAGATCCCTTCTGAGTTGCAGCTACAACCGTACTTGCAAGCTTGTACAAGTTGTGAATAAGTTCATGTACATCAGCTGCTGGAGAGACAAACTCTTCTTCAGATGAGAGTTCAACTATCAGGGCTTGAATCTTCATCTTCTTAGAAGTATGCTCAGAGATCAAACGAGCATAGAACTCCAGACCGTGCTCTAGAAATTTCAGCATAAGATTCTTTTGTGAAGATTTCTCTGTAGATGTATCACTTCCTTTCTGTGAAGCAATGAATTTTTTGAACTGTAAGCGCAGATGATGATCACCAATCTCAAGAGAAACCTTGATGACTAGAGGCTTCTTAGGTGGTATGACTCTATCGTTCTTTGTAGAGACATTCTTTTTCTGCTTCTTGATGATGCTATAGATCAGAGATAGATATCATAGAGGACTTTTCACCACTGTAGACTCTGCATGCTCACAAGCTTCCCAAACATAAATTCACTATAATTGAACTTCTTGCCAATTCCTAGGTGATATAAGAACCTTTCTTGCGCTTGTGTGACTGCAGCTCTGTGCTTGGTTGGCATCCAATTGTGAATCATGATGTGAAATAATACACCATACTTCTACAATAGCTTTGATGATGGAATCGTCTGAAGATTAGAGGGCCACTTGGTATAGATTCCCTGAGTCAGTTCTTCAGCAACTAAAGGAACAAACTCGTGCACCCTCTACACAGTTCCTAACAAGCCTTCTTCCTTCAACAAAGAATACACCCCAGTAGCTAGGAGTGTATCCTTATCCACCTTCTTCTCAGAGATCAATGATCTCTTATTCACCTTATCCCATAATTCAGTATATTTTGTTAAATGAAATAAAACATGTTTAGAGATACCTGGTAAATGAATGATCTGTTTGTGAATATCGGCATCATGTTCACATGATTCAAAGTGAACATCTTCAGGTACATACTTGGGATGAATAACTTTCTTAGCCTTCTTGGATGGACTGGCAGTTGTAGTAGCCTTCCGTTTCCTTATAGTTGGTATTGTGGATGGTAGAGTAGCTGAGGCTCTACTTCTTGTCATAGGGGTTCTCTGGACAATCTGGACAATAGCAATAGAAGACTTCTTCCTTGGTGTCTTCTTCTTTACAGGTGATGATGTGAGCTTAAGGGAATAAGATCACAACACAACAAAGTACATAAGGAATGTAACACATGATAACTTGTAAGGGAACAATACTAAATTATCAAAGTGCGGAATTAAACAACGAATATGACTCGAATAATAATCTGAAATTAGACTCCTAGGATACCTAGATTACGACATAAATAAGCAAAAAATAATTCAAATAATTAGGATAAAGGCACGGCTAGGCTTAGGATGAATATGACGATTAGGGCTGTTTTAGGATTTAGGTTTATACTCGACGAAGGGATGAATTCTTACGTGTTATGGAGATGAAATTTACGATGAGATGATGATGTTGAATGTTGATGAAGATGGCTGGATGGATGTTGGATGAATGGCAGGTTGGTGTGGCTGGAGACGGCATGGATTTTTGTTGTAGAATAAACTCAATCGATCCCCGTTGCAAGCTCGAACGAAAACCGATAGATGAATACTCCAAGTTGCAATTTACTCTAGCTCTTGGGTGAACTAGAACAAACTTTGATAGGACTTTAAGGGTGCAAAACCTCAAGAACTTGTAGAGAGAAGAAACAACGTTTCTTGTGAGACAATGAGAAATAATTTCTTTTAATTTCAAGCAAAGTCTAAAATATCACAAATAATAGTTGATCCCTATTTATACTATGATAAGGACGAAAATAACTAAAATGAAATACTAAGGTTTGACCGAAAATTAATAAAGAAGATTACCTTAACTAGAACTCTATTTAAGGTAATTCTAGATAGACCAGAAATTAAATAAATAAAATATATACTAGGATAAAATAAATACCAATTAAATTGGGCCTTCTTAAGTGGCGTGTGGACTCAATCATGGGCCGCAAATTCTTGCTACTTTATTCTTCTTGGGCTTCTTCATCAATTGCCAACAAATTGACAATTTTCGAGTTGCACTTGAATTCTTCTTCTCCAACTTCAAGCTTCCTTCTAATTAATACTTGCAAATATCCTTGAAGCTTTTTGTCTCTTAGACACATCACAGGTCCTCTAAGTTGCAGTTTCGGGTCTTTATATTCAATGCCATGCACAGCCTCATCATTCTCCCCCTGCTGAAAAGAATTCGTCCTCAAATTCTCAGCATCCCCTTGCTCGAACTCATCTGCACAATAGGGAGATAAATCAGCCACATAATGTCGAAAAACACTTATACTCACCAGGTAGGTCAATGCAGTGTGCATTGTCATTGACCATCTTAAAATAGTAAACGGTCCGTCTCCTCGAGGCATAAGCTTTGATTTTCTCAGATTGAAAAATCGACCAGGACTCAGATGAATCCAGACATGATCTCCAGGCTGAAAAATCATAGGCTTCCGGTGCTGGTTATGGGCGGCGGCCATTTTCTTTCCACATTGCTCAATCCAAGCTTGCACTTTCTTGTGCATTTCCTTCACTTGTTCAGCTCTTCTTGTACCTTTAACATTTGTTAGATGCTCAACAGATAAAGACGAAAGATCAGTAGGGGTTAGCGGATTAAAGCCATAAACAACCTTAAATGGGGACATATTAGTAGATGAATACACGACTCAATTGAATGCAAACTCAGCAAAAGGCAAACAATCTTCCCACGATTTCAAGTTATTTCTGACTAAAGAACGCAAAGTGCCAAGTGTGCGATTGACAACTTTAGTTTGAACATCCGTCTGCGGATGACAAGTAGTAGAGAAAAGTAACTTGGTACCTAATTTACCCCAAAGTAGACGCCAGAAATGTGCCAAAAACTTGGAAATCTCTATCGCTAACAATAGTCCTAGGAATACCATGTAGACGTACAACATGTACAAAAAATAGATTGACGATATACGCATCATCGTCGGTTTTACGGAAGGCAATGAAGTGTGCCATCTTGGAGAACCGATCAACCACAACAAATATAGAATCTTTACTCGACCTAGACCTAGGTAATCCCAAAATAAAGTCCATCAATAGAACAATCCATGGGGAAGAAGGGGCGGGTAAAGGAGTGTACAGACTAAACGGGTGTGATGTAGACTTAGACTTACGGCATGTAATGCACCTACTACACACACTCTCAACATCTCTACGCATATGCGGCAAAAATAAATGCTCATGCAGCAAGTTCAATGTCTTAGACACACCAAAGTGACCCATAAAACCCCCTGCATGCGATTCTAGAACAAGTATCCCGTATAGAACACATAAGAATGCACAGTTTTGACTCCTTAAACTATTAAAAACCATCATATACGAAATAACCATCATAAGCATGAGATTTGGATGAACAAGTAGCATATATTGATGAAAAATCATGATCAAACTCATACAAACTCTTGATCGATTCAAACCCCAACATTTTAGCATGCATAAGGTTAAGGAGTATATACCTTCGAGATAAGGCATACGCGACGACATTCTCTTCTCCTTTCTTGTACTTGATGATGTATGGAAAGGATTCGATGAATTCAACCCATCGTGCGTGCCTTTTGTTTCAAATTCTGCTGGCCTTTCAGGTGCTTCAAGCTCTCATGGTCCATGTGAATCACAAACTCTTTAGGCCACAGGTAGTGCTGCCATGTATCCAAAGCTCTCTTCAATGTATACAACTCCTTGTCATACGTCGAGTATTTGAGGGCTGCATCATTGAGCTTCTCACTGAAATATGCCACTGGGCGTCGTTCCTGCATTAAAACAGCTCCAATTCCCTTGCCCGAGGCATCACACTCAATCTCAAACATTTTGTTAAAGTTCGGAAGACAAAGAACAAGCGCATTACATAATAAAGATTTCAAGGTATTAAATGCATGCTCTTGTATTGGACCCCACTCACACTTTTGATCTTTCTTGCTTAACTCAGTAAGCGGTGCAGCTATGCTGGAGAAATCGCGCACAAAGTGACGATAAAACCTAGCAAGTCTATGGAAAGACCTGACCTCAGATGCTGATTTAGGAGTCGGCCATTCCTCAATCGCCTTGATCTTGGAACGGTCTGCTTCTATACCGCGTTCACTGACAACGAAGCCGAGAAATACGACTTTATTCATGCAAAAAGTACACTTAGACAAGTTTCCATACAACTTAGAAGCTCTCAAAAGATCAAAAACATGCCTAAGGTACTGCATATGTGTGTGTGGCGTGTCACTATAGATCAGAATGTCATGAAAATACACAACCACATATTTCCCTATAACTTCATGCAAAACATGATTCATCAACCTCATAAACATGTTTGGTGCATTTATGAGACCAAAAGGCATGACGAGCCACTCATATAGACCATGTTTTGTTTTAAAAGCAGTCTTCCATTCGTCCACCTCATGTATACGTACTTGAAAATACCCAGAACGTAAATCTATCTTAGAGAAGATCTTAGAACTAGATAACTCATCAAGTATGTCATCCAAATGGGGAATAAAAATGATACTTTACCGTGATTTTATTTATAGCTCTGCAATCCATACACATGTGTCATTCGTTGTTCTTCTTCGGCACAAGGATCGCGGGCACGGCGCAAGGACTCATGTACTCACGAATCTACTGCTTTTCCAACAGCTCTTTGACTTGTCGATCAATCTCCTTTGTCTCTTCAGGGCTGGTACGGTAAGCAGGTTGATTGGGTAGCACGGCTCCGGGCTGGAAGTCGATCTGATGCTCAATTCCTAAAATCGGCGGCAAATCACTTGGGATCTCGTCCAGGAACACGTCACTGTACTCATCCAACAGGGGCTGCACATCACTAGAAACAACTGAATCATTAGTAGCACTACCCTTATATGTAAGTAGGACAAGAGGCAAACCTGGTTTCACGGCTTTTTCAACCCCTTTGACAGAAATAAAGAGATTGCGATGCTTTGATTTGTTTGCAGCTGATTCCACTGCTTTACCAAGAGGTAAAGAATCACTAGGGGACTGCAATGAAGTAGAAGGGGTGGTGGTACAAGGCTGTATGACTGAGGACTTGGCCGTGGTGACGGCGGTGATTTTTTTTGCGGTAGTAATCGCGGCCTGCTTCTCATTCTCTTCTTTAAACCTCTCTTGTATGCATTGCTGATCCTCTACAATGGATTTTGAGGATAGTGGCTTCAGGATTGACATCTTACCATTAATCTCGACGGCATAAGTATTCAGTTGCCCGTCGTGAATAATGTGATGATCAAACTGCCATGGTCTGCCTAACAGGAGGTGTGCTGCATCCATGGGAATAACATCACACAAAACTGTGTCAGAAAACTTACCAATTGAGAATTTGACACTTACCTGGAAAACCACTCGAATCTCGCCTCGATTTGTAAGCCATTGCAGTTTGTATGGCTTCGGATGCTTCTTTGTGCTCAGGGCGAGCTTATCCACTGCATATTGACTGATGGCATTAATGAAAACTTTTAAGTTTTATTTCAAATCTCGTTCTAGTGCTCGTGTGGTGGTAGGGTTGGATTGCTACCGAAGAGGATTCAAGTGGTCATTCGTTTGGTAAAGTCTTCATTAGGTGGACGCTCCGAGTTTGATTCATTGTACAACAACATCCACGCCATCCATCTCGATGACAACCATCATCCATACCCATCCAAGATCGATCTAAATCAGTTCGTGAGTACACGTTTGTTGCTCTTTGATGTTCGATTCAGCGTGAAAATTCAACTAAACCGTAAGTTCAATCTTTTTCCTATCATAACCTATCTACCCAAGCCTTTCTTTACCTAATTAACACACCTTACACATCCCATACTTCACCCACAAAAGTCACATCCAATTCAGCCATTGGTTCTTGGATTTTGTGTGCTATTTTTTGTGTGTCGTAGTCTAATTGTCGTAATTAGGTCTAGATTAGTTCGTACAATTATTTTGAGTTGTATTTTCATTTTATTCAGTTTATTTTATTTATTTGAGTCATTAGGTTAGGATTGAATCCTTCTCTAAGCTGACGTGTTCGTTCCTAAAGTCTTCCGCACGTCTTTTGTATCATGTACCGTTTATCTGTCCGGGTTACATCAACATAGAAGTACTTCACTGTAGGTTTCTTTTCATACCAAATCTCATATGATGTAGTGAAAGTACCTAGTCCGAGATGAACTCTATTGCTGATGTGGCATGCAGTATTGATGGCTTCTGCCCAGAACATAGCAGCAACTCCTTTGGCAACAGTCATGGTTCTACCCATCTCCTGGAGAGTTTTGTTCTTCCTTTCAACTACTCCATTCTACTGAGGAGTCTTGGGGACTGAGTACTCATGGCTGATTCCATTCTCATGGCAGAAATTATCAAAGTACCGATTTTCAAATTCCTTGCCATGATCACTTCTGATTCTGATGATATGTTGATCCTTCTCAACTGTGATCTTGCAGGCCAGCTTCTTGAATACCATGAATTCTTCATTCTTGTCTCCAAGAAAGTCTACCCATGTAAATCTTGAGAAGTCATCTATGCAGACAAGAACATACTTCTTTCCTCCGTAGCTCTCCACAGTCATTGGCCCCATTAGATCCATATGAATAAGATCTAAAATTCTTTTAGAAGTTCTGTCCTGAACTTCTTTATGCTGAGATCTTGACTGCTTCCCAATATGGCATGGACCACACACTTTATCTCTGTCAACCTTGATCTGGGAAATTCTTCTGACTATCTCATTGTTAATGATCTTCTGGAGATTCCTAAAGTTGATGTGTCTAAGCTTCTGATGCCAGATCTCTGACTCTTCTACTGATGTTCTTTGACATATTAATGAACATTGTGCAGGAACATGTAGTTGATAGCAGTTATCAGCTGATCTTCTTCCTTTAATGAATAAGTCATTGCTCTTATTCATTATCCTACAATTCTCTTTGGTGAAGACTACTGTCATATCATCATCACACAATTGGCTGATGCTGATAAGATTGGCTTTGAGTCCATCAACTAGCATAGCCTTCTTCAGTTTAGGCATTCCTTCGACAACCAGCTCTCCTTTACCCATTACTTTTTTCCATTTTCCATCTCCAAAGGTGACAAAGTCAGATGAGCAAGCCTTTAAGTTCTGCACAACTGAGCGATCCCCAGTCACGTGTCTTGAACAAACAGCCACTGTCAAAATACCAGTTGCTCTTGTCTTCAAGTCTCAAGGATGTGTAAGCAATCAGACCGGTCTGCTTAACAACCCATTGCTTCTTATGTGCGGGCTTCTTCTTTTTCTATACAACTGGTCTTCTGTTCCTGTTGCTGGAATACTGAACCACAAATCTCCTTCTTATCCTTTTGAGATCATAAAGATACTTCTCACAATGTGGTCGAATGTGGCCTTTCTCCTCACAATAATGGCAGATGATTCATTTTCTATTGTCATTATAAGTAGTCATCTTCTTGTCAATAATGTTAATCTGGATGTACTGAACATTATCTTGTACATGCACTGGCTGGCTTGTACTTTCTTTGACAAACACTGTCTTGGACTGTCCTCCACTGTATCCAAGAACTGGATAACTCTTTCCTGAATATCCTAGAGTTGTAAGAATCTTATCAAGATTCTTTGTTCCACTGTTCATCATGTTGACATTCCTTTTGATGGATTTGAGTTCTATAAATAATTTAGCAATCTCCTTCTCTTGCTTCTAGATTGTACTCTTCTGTTCTGAATCAGACTTGATCAGCTTCTCTTTCTCCTCTAGAAGATTCTTGTTATGAGACTGAAGAGTCTTGTTGATTTCCACTACTTCTATCTACTTTACATACATCTCCTTGTATATTTTGACAAATTCTTCTTGGCTAAAGTCTTCATTGTCTGACTTATCATCTTCTGTATAGTCAAAGAGATCCTAGAATTCAGAGATTTTTGTTGTAAAGACAATAGTTTCTTTATTTGAATCACTGCTGTTTTCTTCAGAATCATTGTCACTGAGAAATGCATTGTAATTCTTTTTGTTTCTCTTCAGTGTATTTGCACATTCAGCTTGAATGTGCCCAAACCCATTACATTCTCTGCACTGTATTCCTCTTCTTGGATTTGACTGTAGAAACTCCTTCTGATCATTGCTTAAGTTTCTATCTTGCAGAGAATTACCAGTTGGTTGTCTTCTATTGTTGGACCTTCTTAAAGACTGTTTGTTGGCTCTTTTCAACATACAACTGAAGTTCTTGGTGATTAAGACCATAGTATTCATTGTATCTGAATTAAGTACAGTCTTTTGTTTCTGTACATATTCAGGTGCATTTTCTGAAACTTCAGTTTTGAGAGAAATACCTCTCTTCCTTGAGCTAATGTCTTCATCCTCTAGATTCATCTCGAACGTCCTCAAAGACCCCATCAGCTCATCAAGTCTCATACTCTTGATATCTTTGGCTTCTTCAATTGCAGCAACTTTGTATGCAAACTTCTTCGGAAGAGATCTGAGAACTTTTCTTACAAGTTTTTCATTGTTGATGTGCTCACCAAGAGCAAAACTCTCATTAGATATGCTTCTCAGTCTAGCATTAAACTCATCTATAGACTCAGTTTCCTCCATTCTAAGAGATTCAAACTTAGAAGTAAGATTTTGAAGCCTTGATAACCTAAATGAACTAGTCCCTTCAAAGGTGGTTTCCAGAATATCCCATGAAACTTTTGCAGTATCACAGGTTGAGATTAAATAGAATGTTTCAAGATCGATTACAGAGAATATCGCATTAAGAGTTTTATAGTTCATATTGTACCAGTTATTTTGTGGCACAGTCCACTCTCCTTTTTCAATCTCCACATGCTTTCCTTCCTTGGCAACAATTAGCTTTTCTCATCCTTCTATGATGCTCTTCCATGCAAGCTCATCTATTGATCTCAGAAATGCCCTCATCCTTACTTTTCAGTAAGGATAATTGTTGTCTTCAAGCAATGATGGTCTGGTCGTAGATCCTCTCTCTTTGATTAAACTCATAACTTGAATTCAACCAAAATCTTCATGCAGTTATGTACTTTTCAGGACTCTTTTCACTTTAAACCATAGGCAACCCACTCTGATACCAATTAAAGTTACATAAACTAAGCAGTCATGTTCAATATCATCTACACATACATTGTAATGAACATGTAAGGTCAAAATGATAATTTAAAAGTAAATAAATGGAACGAGGTTGATAACCTTATTCGATCAACGGATCTACGTCAGGGAGACTTTCCCAAGTTCATGAGAAATAATTCACTACTTCGTTGCAAGATTACAAAGGCTATTACACGATGACCTCCCGTCACTCGACCCCTTTCCTACACACTACAACCTCTTTCGATGGACTGAATTGTAAGATCCCCTCACAACCTAGACTCCCTCTAGTTCCCACAGGAAATCTCTCCCGAGACTCTTTTAAAAGTGTGAATGAAAGAATTTCAAACACAGACTAGTTACACAATGATCAAACCTAGTCTACCTAAATACTATATGCTTCAAACTTGAAGTCTTTTAGACTCTCTAGCCCTTGTGTATTCGTAAACTCTATGCACCCTAAACTAGTCTGATTCTAAGGCTATTTATAAATACAAGACATAGCCTAAACAAGGTAATTAGATTGTCCTAAATAAAATAAAAAACCAACAAGGAAACTTTCCTTGTTTAAATCAGATAACTCCTAGTTTATAATCCTTCCTTGAATAGAACTCGTCTATTTCCTTCTTGATCTTCATCTTTGAACAAAGCATCTTCTATTCTAAAACATCCATCTTGAAAAGGCAGCTTCAACTCCTTGAAATCAGCTTGGCACGTCTCTTGAAAACTCTCTGGACAACCCTGTACATGATCATGTTCATGAACATGATCAAGTACATTCTTTGATCTTCAATCAGATTGGCAGCGGAATGTTCATATCATAATGTCCAGAACATGGTCTTAAAACTTAAAAACCAAAACATTTGTGTTCTTTGAATTTCCATAAAGATCATGACAATCTCAAACACTTTAGTGCAGATGATACTAACAAACATGTACTATTTGTTAACTTGTTATCTGCTCTACATCTATGTTATACCTCTGCTAATCTGATCTTAAAATGGATGAAATGCATCTCTAATTATGTGTGGGCCGTTTTAAGTGGCTTCTGCCTTGGCTATGATGCCCCACTATTTCTTGGCATGCCTTAAACAGTTGTGTACTATATATACTGTACTTGTATGAAAATCCCGTCATCTTATGCCCATTAAGTGGTAATATGAAGTTGTGACTACTACTACAAAGCATTAAACTCCCCTGATATGATTTAATGCATCATATATGGCTGGAGTTTTGTGCTTGAGTGGTATGATTTATCTCCCAATTTGCTCGAGCAGTAGTCTTGAGCTGTTTAGCTATTGAAAATGCATTCTTAAAGGTGCAATAAATATGGCTGCATCCCATGGTACTGTTTCTATCTCTGTTCTGATATTTAGATTTAACATTTGCAATTCTTTAAACTTCTATTATTGATCTCTGGTTAGAATAAATAGAAACCATAAAAGAATACTTCATTGCCCTAATGCTTTCAAATCATGTAAGTTTAAGAAATCAAGCTTAATTGGTGAAATTGCTTATCCTTTTCATTTTTTCCTTGGCTATACTTGCGAATATGAATGAACGGGGTTGTTTATTTTCTATGGCGGTCAATTATATGTATTAGGAGCAAAGACTTCCTCGATTATTGACTACCACACAGCTGTAAGATTTAATCAAGAAAGGATTTTTCTGGTTTCTTTCTTCTTCTTCTTCTTCTTCATATTTGAAACTCATGATATTAGATAATCTCATAGATTTCTAACATTTATTGTATTTGTGAGAACAAAGATGCTCTTGATTAGACTTGTACTTTTTTATTCCTCATATTACTTATGTTTACATTGTTAAGAAATTATATTTTGGAAAACTTCTATGTACTTTATTGTATTGATGTTGGTTTATAAAGTAATCTACTTTCTGACTTTCTTGCACTGTAGGTTTGGTTGAGAGAGAGAGATTTCTAATTCATCATGGTATTTTGTTTACTAGTGATTTTTAGGTTTTTTTGGAAGGAAGCGACTTGGTTTAATATGGTTCTCTATCTGTTTCTTCTCAGTTTCTTTGTAGGTTGAGGTTGGTGATGTGATTGGGATGGCACAAAAACTTATTATATCAGATTATGTACAATAAAAGGTCTATCTCTTCTCTGTCAGATTATCATATCAGATTCATGTGTAAATTAATTCTGCAAATTATTTCACCATGTTGCTTACTATTACTTTACTCTTACTAGTTCTCTCACATGTCTTCTTATCATTTTGATAATCATACATATTTTATAAAACATAAGTGATGTCTTTCTACAATGTATACCTAGCAGTGGAGCTTGATTTACAAGTTCAGCTTCTGATTTTTTGTTGGTCTTTAGCATGACCTGGGGATTAGCAAATTATTCTTGTTATTGTGAATTTCTTATAGTACTATGTTCTCTTTTCTACTTTCTTAATTTTTTTTCTTACAAATATAATAAAAAAGAAGATAATTGTATTAGTCTTGTATACTAGAAGACTTGTCTTTGTATACATGCTATGTTATAATGTTTTTTATGATATAGATTGAATAAATTATTGCAGTCACTGTGTGCATTTATTTATTATTAGATTTATTTGTCAGTTCCATATACTTGCATTGTAAATGATATAGTGCGTGGGTATATACATACAGTAAAGATTATATCATTGGATCCCTTGCAAAGTATTAAAAAGCTCATGGCTTAGATGGTCCTAAACCCACCATCAGTACACCGTAGAATAATCTGATAGTTAGTTTATCTTGACTAGCTGATTATTCTAGTACGCTGATTTGTGTATTGAGAAGGATCACGATAGGATACTATTCTCTGTTCTGACCTTAAGTGAGATAATAAAGATCCACAAAGTTCGGATTCTTAAGCCATATGTATTGACAGACATATATATGTTATGGTATTGCTTTGACTTATCAATGAGTGAGATTCTCAGATAGGATCAACAATCTCGATATCTTGGGCAGTATCATATACATATATGATTGGTCATGCAATAGATATGGTCACAATGTCCTGGTGCGCCAGGTTGATGATGTCCCCTTAAGGAAGAACATGGTTCATGTGAAATCCTGTAGGTGGAATTTATTCCGTACATGATAAATCTTGTGTTTGAAGTCCAACTAAATTATGTCAAAGAAGTTCAAACTGAAGAGAAGCGGTCAAGAAGTTTGCAAACTGGAGATAATCACAAACTGAAGAATGAGATGTCCAAACTGAACCATCTCGAACTGAAGACCGATCCAGCATGCGAACTGAATGTTTCATAGAAGCCAATTGAGACGTCAGTCGATAAGACAGAACTAAGATCAGAATGGCTCTTTACTACAACCGAATTAAAGACTATTGATCGAAAGAGCAAACTGAGCTGATGCATTCCAAAGGTCAACCAAGAAGTAATTGCTAAACCAGCTCTAAACTTAGAATGGCTATCTGCACCAATAAAATTGCTGGACTTTAATTAAAGTCTAACAATGACCAACGGTCATTTTACACTCCTCTATATAAGATGAGTGAAACATAATAAGAAGAATACTTTTGCCAAAATTCAAAAAGAGCCAATATACTCTCCCCTTTCAAGAAAGAATATCTTCTCTGTAATTCTCTAAAATGACAAACTGATCAAGTTCTCTCAGTTTGAACATTAGAAAGAAGATCAACTGATCATGCGTCAGTTTAACGATCTATTATAATCATCTACAAAAATCCACTTGAGAAGAAACGTGCTTATTAACATCAAACCCATCCAGCTTACTACCTAAGCTCGGCTGAAGCTCTTCTTAAGAAAGATCTAGAAATTATCAACATATGCTCAGTTCAAGGAGCTCAATCAGTTGATAATCCCAGTTCAAGACCAACCATCTTGAAGATCGAAAATCTTGTAAAGACGTCAATAGCACCTAACTCTTCGACTAAGTGTGAGCTGCTGCTAAAGAAACTGTCGCCGCAATAGCTATCTGCCAGAGATTGTAAGTGTGAGTCATCGACCCAGCTGAGGTAACTTTGTAAAGAATCTCATTGTTACCAGGTTTAGTTAAACCTTCTTTCATTGTATAATTTGTAAAGTGGACTCAAGTTATATAGTGAATTCATCCCTTCTAAGGAAGGAAGAGAGGACGTAAAAGTTTTAAGGCCTCGAACCTCTATAAAACTGATTGTGTATTGTATCGCTTTCGTATCTTGCTTATCTTTGGAAGTTCACACAAATTAGCACATATCAATTGAAATCTATCAAACTGAAAATAGACAATGTATTAAAACCAACGAGTCAAGGGCCCCAAAAGAATTTCGCATTTATTTATAAGGTTTGAAATCAGTTTATTTACCTCCCCTCTAAATTGAATATGACTCGTCCGGGACCAACAACTAGATATTAGTAATGAATTTGAATTTTAATGTTTTAGGTCATCTTAACATGTTTTTAGATAATATTTCATCATATTGTATTTTTGGATGATCGGTGACCATATTGTATTTTTGAATAATATTTGGTATGTTTTGGATTATTCTTTATTATAATTTTAATTATTATATTATGATGCAACGGTATATATCATTGTATATGGAGAAAATATAAAATGATAATTAAATTCCACTATCGTGTAAAAGATTTATATACAACTGTTAAAAAAAATACGATTACATATAGCAATAATATACTCAACGGTATTTATCGTTGCGTATGATTCTATTATACAATGGTAATATAAGGACCAACCATTATATATAATCACTATATACAACGATAATAAAAAAATTGTTACGTATACTACAAATATACAACGGTAAATATCATGTTTACAATGGTAAATACCGTTGTATATGATGATTTTATACAACGGTAAAAGAAATCATACCGTTATCTAAAGTATATATATATACAACAGTAATATCCAAAACGTTACATATATTGTTTATATACAACAGTATTAATGCAATTTACAACGTATATTACTGTTGTGTATCATGAGAATACACAACAGTGATTCTCCGTCGTATAAAGTGGGACAATAGACAACACCACTAGATACAACGGTAGTGAAAATGAATAGATAGCGGATATTCTCCGTTGTGTATGACCTTTCTTGTAGTGAAAACTTGGCTATGATATTTAACTGGGCCTCCACGATTTAATAAATTTAATGACAATAATGATATTATATGATGTAATATATATATATATACATGTTTAATTATTTATTAAATTTACTTAGACGCGATTTATTAGACTTAAGTAATAAATATCACACGTGGAAATAGGGATGTCAATTTAGCCCGAAACCGATGGGTTGGCCCGAATAGACCGAGAAAAATATAGGATTAGGGCCGAAAAATTCCGGCCCGAAAAAAAAATTAACCGAACGGGCCAAACCGGTCGGGCTGGCAGGCCAAACGGGCTGGCCCGGTCGGGCCGCGGGTTGGCCCGTCGGGCTGGCCTGGCAGCCTTCGTTGTTTTCGTCATAACTTTTTCTAGAAAATTTCGATTCACGAACGGTCGGAAGCATTGGAAAGCTAACTCAATTATCTTTTCATCCATATATTATACATTTATAGATTCCAAGTATGCTAAAAGTTATGAATTTTTAAAGTTACAACTAATAGTAAATGAGTTTTATTCAATGATGCAATTTTTCATTAAATGTTATATTTTCATTTATGACATACATTATTGCATTTATCAATGTTATAACTTATAAGTGCTTAGTATGATGTATAAAACATGTTGTTTATTCGTTTGTTGCTTTTTGAATGTCAAAACCTTTCACTTTAATTTTTTTTATTATTTTATTTTATTTTTGTTAAGAAAATTATCTTTCACTCATTATCCATCTATTATTATATAGACTCGTTATCCATCTATTATTATATAGTATTGATGTTTTAAAATATTAAAATTATATTATTTATCATGTTTTCAATAATTTAATTTTATATACGTTCTAATGTTATCATTTGTTTATTGTATGAGAAAGAATACAAAAATAAATGAAATAAATAATGAAGACTTTAAAAATGAAATGTGAACAAGAAGTTGAAAAATATTCAAATATTATTGTTGAAATAGAAGAAGATTGTATTTCTAATTAGTTCGGAGATTGAACTATAATTAGATTTATGATTTAGTTTGAAATTATTATTTTTGAAAGAACAAATTATGATTGAAAATTATTGTAATTTATCATTTCATATACCGTTGATTTCTTTATTTGATGCACTATGATGTTAATGAAATTTTATATTCTCCATATTTTTTTTCATTTTATGTTATTTTTCGTGTATTTATTTATTTCAAGAGTAAGAGATGGTGACTATTTTTTAGAATTATCAAAATATAATTTATACATGTGAAAAAAATTCGTTAGCATGTTGGCCCGACGGGCTAGCCCAAAAACTGAATGGTTAGGGTTAGGGCCAAGAATTTTTGGCCCGAAAAAAATTTTAACCGATTCGGCCCGAACCGAATTGGCCCGAAACTGAAACGGGTTGGCCCGATTGACATCCCTACGTAGAAATAAATATTTTTAAGAAAGAAATGTAGTTATTTTAAATATAAAAAAAAAAATCTTGGATCACTACTGGCTCCCGAAATCGAAAACCAAAAAATAAAAGAATTTCACTTCAAACGCTTAATGACATCAATGATAAGCATCAAAAGAGCTATTAGAATCCATCAAATATCCTAAATATCAATTAGCCGACGTCATCTCTTTGTTCTTGCTGCGTTAATTTCTAAAAGGAAATGAAAGCCAGAAATTTGAAGGGATTGAGCCCAGAAATTGGTAAGAATCGAAATCAGAATTGAAATCAGAATTGAATCGATAAGCACATGAAATGACATCATTAGTATTGCCAGACACGTGCGTTAGTCTGGCGGCCATGTCAGACTCAATTTCACTCGAATGTGAACTGATGTTATAATTGCCAAATAATGTAAATTTGTCCTTTAAAATAATATTTTAAAGTTTATATTAAAAATCAGAATTCTTATATAATTTGTGATATTTAAACCAATCAATCCTTTATTTCGTACCCAAAAAAAAGTAGCAACTAATCAGAAAATCCTCAACTTGAGATCTTTTTGTAAACATAACCATCCATGTCATATTACGCAAGCATTTCCTCCCTCCGATTCAAACCCTTTTTTAGAATTTGGTATTTTATCAAATAATGTCCACTAATAAAAACCAAGTGCATAATTCCTCAAAAAAAAAAAGAAAAAAGATCTGTATACCATCATACCATACATTATACATTATACATTATACACTGCCGATCTGTGAAATGCTACATGAAATGCAATTCAAATTTGCAACGAAATTATGTTATATATTTTACATTATACAAACTAATGTGATATCAAAAGAATATGCACATCAAAAGAATTTCTATATCAACCTCATTGCGTTGAGATAGACGTGTTTCGATTTGAAATAGAGTAATATGATTCAAATATAACAAAAGACAACCTGACTAGTGTTTTTGTATGCATTAGGACACAACCTGAAGCTGGGGAGTGCTGAGTGATGATGAGTATAGTAGATCAATCAACCTTCAACTTTTGGTCGCCAACCCTCAATGACATCTTGTACTTGAGCTCGAGTTTTAGTGAAGGAGTCCCTCGAGAATATAGTCTGAGAATCGAAGACAAACAAGTTCAAACAGCACATGCAATATCGTGTAAGATCAAACTAAATTCCATTTGAATATTAATGAGAGCCTGACATGTATTATCTCATCCTACAATACAGGGTACATGCAACGTGAATGTCTACTAATTTTATCAGAGATGATCAGAATAAAATACAAAATTTATCATCTCATAT
Organism: Perilla frutescens; assembly: GCA_026008535.1. NCBI lineage: Eukaryota > Viridiplantae > Streptophyta > Magnoliopsida > Lamiales > Lamiaceae > Perilla > Perilla frutescens. The sequence continues at coordinate 30,040,826 of BRKX01000014.1, read as the reverse complement.
TTTAGCTATCATAGTGGTCATCAGTACAGAGTCGGAGCTACTGATTTTTCTATGTATATTTTACAGAAGTCAAAAAACTAAGTGCTTTTGAATAAGTTAAATATATTTGTTTAGGATGTCAAAAAGAATACTGCTACTCCAAATCCATTTGGAGAACGACAGGAATTGAAGATATCGAATGTAGGTCAATAAACTAAAATGGAAGTAGAACAGAGAACCTCCGCATGAACTGCACACATCACAGGTGGGTTATTCACCCAGATAACAAGCATACATACAGGAACAGCCAAATCATAAATGTATAGCATGATTTAGCTAGTTTCAGTGGAAATACAACATCTAGATGAGTAGCAACAGTTAAAACAATGTAATATGTATAAGCCTGTGATGCCACGGGTGCTACTTGAAATGCTGAAAAGAAGGATATCCATACAAGAACTTCTGATGCATATTTAAACATACCTTCATGTATGACTTGACATAGGCAAGTGAGTCAGGAATGGACCAGTTCTTATAATGTCCCAAAGCAATATCTAGATGATAGAGCTTAGGTGCAAGAGACAAATCCACTGCAGATATCGCTTCCCCATTAATAAATGGGCCCTATTTGTGGAAGGTTCAGAGATGTTATATGTAAAAATTGATAAACATGTCACCTTGAATTAAGTTTTCTAGCATATTTCATTATATCATAAAAGACTTAATTCACCAATAATGTCACAGTAATTGGGTATTAAAACAAATGAGAGAAAGCGGTTTATATAGAACTATTTAAAGAGTACTAAAGATTATGAGGCTGATAAGTTTAGCACAATCAGCGTAACACTTTTTATCAAAAGTTAGACCAAGCGATCAAATTGGAATCTGATAATCACCACATTATTCTCTCTCTGCCTGGATCCTATTCTCAGGACTAGCTAATAACTTCTGGAAAGGCATTTTAAGGTTTCAAAATCCAACGCACATGAAACATTGTGTAATTGCAGAGAAAGTGTGCAGTTGAACCATAGCAAGACTCAGGAACCCCTATGTTAGGAAACCTAGCACGGAGCTGACTTAGAGCCATGTTCACACTCAAAGGCACCTCTTATATTGCCAGTACCTCAAGTATTTGAAACTTGATACATGAACATCGTGACTGTTATTAGTCTATACTAAATTTTGAACCAAAAGTCATAACTCAGAGAACATTGAAGAATAAAAACAGAATCCTCACATTTTTTTCAAGATAACTGTTGAGAGCAGTCAGCTGATCGAGTAATGCCTGCTCCGTTCCATCACTGGGGTCTTTGCTTTTAAGAAACCCGATAAATGTGGAGAAGATCTTTGAACCACTGCAAATAATTGATGAAAGTGTATTAAAAGTTTGTTGACAACTAACCATAAGATGTTAGCAAGCACATTCGACCATGAAAATAGTTAACCTGATACAGCCAACCATTTTAAATAGTATCTTAGACAAGACATAAATCAAAGACCAAGTCTGTGTATGCCCTTCTCATAGAAGAATCAAGAATGCTTCGATAATTTGAACTGCAAATACTATGATGTATTATAGTTACATCCAGGCTCCTGTATCCTCTTAGCTCTACCCTGATTTTGTTCGGTTTACTCATTTGTGACATAAGTAACAAAAGCACAGGAATGCCTTGGTGATTTCAAAGACAGCATACTTTCTTCTGAAGGTACAAATTTTATCCTGAGTAAAAGCAAGAGGAGATATACCCAATATATTGCAACAAAATAGTCTTTCATGTGCAGTGGGGTTTTTTTCTCTCTTAGTTGAGAGGAGAAAATAATATACAGTTCTGATAGTTCTTTTAGGTTCTTTGGTGGCTGTCCAGATAATTTTAATATGCTTGAATACTGAACTGCATTTATATACTATAAATCCACACTCCTCTTTTGATTTTCTTCCTTCAAAAGAGTTCTCCAAATTGTCCACTCAGTTTTGGGAAATCATTATTTTACATTCACTACCCGTAGTATACCATGAGAAACCACTTCATGATTTCCAGTAAAATAGCACCAAAGATAACCTAAAAGATTCCAGATTAAAGTAGTTCAATACACTGATACACATGTCTAGATTAAATTTCAAACTGTCAGATAAATTTTAACGATACTCTGAAAATCCCCCCAAAGAGTTCCAGGAATCAGCTAAACTATAAAGAACTTTGCAACTGTAGTAATGAGGGCATGAGTCCAGGCAGCTCTATTTTTATCATACATCTATCTTTAAACATGAATATAACAAGTGCAGTCAGCTACTTAAACACAAATAATGCACGTACACTGCAGCTTTCTCAGGCGGTGTCGCAAGAGAGGGTTTAGGAAACTTTTCTTCCAATGCCTGTGTTATAACATCGGAATCTGGAATCCACTTCTCATCAAGCTTTATCAAGGGAACTTTACCTTCTGGGCTAATGCTTAAGAACCTATGCAGTACCGAAAAAAAGAGTACATATTCACACAAAGTAGCACGAATAGCACAAAATACAAACAAATTACTAGAGCCATTACCACTCGGGTTTGTTCCTCAAATCAACCAACTTCAAGTCATATGGAAGGTGCTTTTCCTCCAATGTAAGCAAAACCCTTTGCGTGAATGGACCTGAAAACAAAATTTAGCGTTTATACATGGCATAAAAACAACTCATACTGCATACCTTAAATGAAAGGGAAGGGATTTTTGAGGAAATGGTAAGGTTCTTTTTATCTTTTTTTGAAAGATTAACAAAAACTACTCAAATATACAAACGCAAATCAAATTCACACAAATACTTAATAGTCATATTAACATACATTACCTCTTATTGACATAACATCGTACAGAAAATACAAATTCCAGTTCATTCATAGCTCCTCTGCACCACAATCGGATAAGAAAAGGAAATTGGGATTTGAAGAATATAATAACTTACAGTCTCCCAGTTTGCTAGGGGTAGTAGAAGATTCTTTGACGCAGACTTGGAGCGGTTCCGACGCTTTCAAGCAAATTGTTACGGCCTGGTTTCTCGGTCGTCGGCATATTACCTGCGTGCGTATCCGAGTGGTAAGAGACGTCCGGCGGGGAAGATGGCTCAAGGAGAAGTGTTTCATGGTGGCAGAGATTGCCGATGGTGAGATTTTCGCCGTCGACATTTTTCCTCTTCTCTAAATTTTTTTTTTTTTTTTTTTTTTTTTTTTTGTGGGAAACTGAAAGCTCTGGAGAGTTGAAGTGGAGCGACGCGATCTCCGCGGTGTGTGATTAATATGTGGTAGTGAAGTCAAGAGAGTTGTTCTTTTTTTTTTTTTTTATGGAGTGGGCAGTGAAGAGTTTTTTTTTCTTTTTTCGAGGTAAAAGGAATGTGTATTATGGTAAGTTCCATTGTGAGCACCACTCCATTGGACACCCTGTCCAGGATGATGCCACGTGGAAAATGGTGTTAAAAAAAAAAAGAAGAAAAAACAATTATCATATAATTTCATATTTATTTTATAATCATGGTTAGTTTAACTCAACATTAACCCAATAACCCCAAAATGACGGCTTGCTAATGATGTGCATCGGATATTGTGCAGTAACAGTCAAGGGCCCACATATTATTGGAGAAGAATACAATTGATCGGTTGGAATAATTCTCCGACCTCATCTTCATGGCGGAATGGTTTTATTCATCTCCTTTCGACGATCTATTCTTCAGTTAAAGCGGCATTGAATGAAGTTAAGGTAGAAAAAATTGGATAAAATTTGTAAAGAATATAATTAACTCTATCGCAACAATCAAACACAAATTAGTCTATAAGAAATATAAGGTGATTTTGATTCATGGCAGCGCTTCCATAGCAGTAGATACAATTTTGGGCATGGAATCATAGTTTGACGAATCCACCTCATGGGCGATGCGAAATATTTTTTGGTATGTATATATCTCTATTTTGTTTCATTTTTAGATGAATTCTTGGGGAGTAATTTTATTTTCACTAGTTTTGTAGATAAGAATGCCTTCCGCATATAGTATTTCATGATTTTACCCCGCAATTTTTTTTGTTCGGCAACGAATTGCGTTTGTAATACAGATATTTCATTCTTGCTTGGTAAATTACATATTGTGTTTAATTATATTGTGTTTAATTGACAATTGTAGTCTGAAATTTGAAAAAGTTATAACTTACTATAATCAATTCTGTGTTTGCTCTTTTTTTGCCTGCTATTGGGGTTGATGCCTTATTTGTAAGCAATTGTAATGAATAATATATAATGTTTTTAGCTAGTGGAACTGGATTGAAGATGGATTTTGATTTGAATGTTGGATTGGAATTAGAAGCTGTTGAACAATTGACAGATGGGCATGAAGATGTAGGTGATTCTTTAAATAATGCTGAAAGTTTTCATAAAGATGTCGGCAAAATGGTTGCAGATAATCCGTATCCAAATGTACATAGTTTGGATAAAGGTTGTGTCAAAGAAAAGTTGTCAAATAATATGAGATTTGCGTATGTGAAGAAAGAATTCGAGTCAAATGGATTAGAAGCCTTGGTATACATGCGATGTTTGGAAGATGAGATAGAAGAATTTGCAACAAATAATCTTGAGGATTTGGTTTCGAAAGATGGAAAACGGTCTCAAAATGTTGAAGACTGCAAAGAAAATGAATTATCACCCAATAAGAGGCATTTTTCCAATGTGAATAGAAGTAGAACTAATTTTGAAGAAATTTCAAATAATTCTCCAGATCAGAAAGAGAGTGTTGAGCAGCTTTGTCAAGAATTTGAGAAAAAATTAGCTATTGGTTCCATTGTTGATGATGCTGATCAAGCCTTTTTGTTATATTGTGAGTATGGACGTTGCAAAGGTTTTAGTGTTAGAAGAGGAGGGCAACGCTATATCAAACAGAGCAATGATATACGGTGGAAAGAATTTAAGTGCTCCTGCAACGGCCTTCAAGTTCCAAAATTTATAGTTCCAGTTTACCAAAAACAAGTGACTAGAACCAATTGTCAAGCCAAATTACGAGTCTCTCGAGCATATGGAGGTCCTTGGAAAGTGATATATTTTGAAAAGAATCATAACCATGAATTGGTTCCTCCCGAGCAGAGTTACCTGTTAAGATCTTATAGGAAATTATCTCATGCTAAAAAATCTGTTCTAGAAGCGATCCATGCAGCTGGCATTGGCATTAGTCGTGCTTGTAAATTTATGAAAGATGAATCTGGAGGGCCTCAGAATGTTGGGTTTATTAGGAAAGATGCATATGCCCACATTGCAACCGTGAAAAAGAAGACGAAGGTTGAAAATGGAGATGCCAATGCATTGCTGGACTTCTTCATCAAAAAGTCTCATACGGAACCTTTTTTCTATTGGGATGTACAGTTAGATGATGATGGACGACTCATGAATTTCTTCTTCAGAGATTCAAGATGTGTTGTTGACTATGAGTCTTTTGGTGACGTCTTGTCAGTAGACACTACCTTCAAGACTAATAGATATGATCTGGTTTGTGCTCTCTTTGTGGGTATCAATCACCATACAAACAATGTAATGTTTGGAATGGGTTTCCTCTCTGATGAGACTACCAGTTCATTTGAGTGGCTATTTAAATCATTTCTTGAGTCCATGAACGGGAAAGAGCCGCAGGTAATCTTTACTGATCAATGTCAAGCTATGATAAATGCCATTGATACCGTGTTTGTGAAGGCTGCTCATCGTCTTTGTCAATGGCATATTAACCAAAATGCTCCATCTCATTTTGGAAGTTTGAATGGTAATACAATATTTAAGAGATTGTGGCATAAATTGATGAATCATGTAGAAACAAAGGCTGAGTTTGAGGAGTTGTGGAGTGAGATGATTTCTACCTATCAGCTGACTGATCATAGATGGTTCCGTGCAATGTATAAGATTCGCCGAAGATGGGCTTCCGTCTTCACCCAAACACTATTTACAGGTGGGCTATTGGCCACTTCTAGGAGTGAGGTGACTAACAAAGTTTTGAAGGATATGTGTAGCCGTAATTCTTCTCTCTATGAGTTTATGGTGTATTATGAAGAAATACAAAAAAGGTGGCGTGTTAATGAGAAAGCAGAAAATACTTATTGTATCTGGTTTTCCGGTCAATTTTTGATGTCTAATGGTTTGTTAACTCAGGCAGCAACTGTGTACACTCGTAATGTGTATAAATCGTTTGAGTTTGAGATTGCAAACTCGTTTAATGTCATTTTAGAGGATAATGTAGTTGAAAATGGTGATACAGAACTCATCTTCAAGACTTCCTCTGTAGTTCATGGCTCACATCGTAGGACTATAACCTTTGATAGGTTATCGCATCATGTTAGTTGCTCTTGTCGAATGTGGGAAAGAGAAGGAATTTTTTGTCGTCATATATTGAAGGCGTATTATGTGAAGAACGTGATGTCTATTCCCAGCCTATTCATCCTGAAGCGTTGGACGAAAAAGGCAAAGCTTAGAACACGGGTGGATTCTAATAGATGTGTTAAGTCCTTTAGCACTGGTCTGTTTCCTTTCATGACATTTGTCAATCAAAGTATGAGAAATGTTCATGAAATGTGCTCATCCGCAATTGATAACAATGATGCGCAACAAATGATATTAGACAGAATTGACGCACTTCGTGAGGAGGTGTCGGATATAGTTGTTGACCCGTGTCAGATGGAAACTGATTATGCTGATAAAAATAAGACTTTTAGTTCACGGTTTCAAGACCCTCGAAGCCCACAGAAAAGATGCTTTGTATCTAAAAGATTTGTGCGGCACTGGGAATGTAACACGAGGAAAGGTACAAAAAGAGGCAAGATACGTGCTCAAGGTATTTGTCTTAAACATTAACTACATATATATTATTATCTATTTTAATACATTTATGAGGCGTTCTTGTGTAATCCCAAAGACGTAAGCATTTTCTGCATAAACTAATAATATTATAATGTTTGCTGAAAAGCTACATCTAAAAAAAGGGTTCGTTCACGCTTTTTGACACCCAAACATCCTTTGTATCGCTCCTCGGCCATGAATGATGACACATGCGACCTGCCCAATCCTGAGATTTCTGTAAGATTTTTTAAGCTTGGAGTTTAAACAAAGTTATGTTTTTTTAATATTATATTTATTCATAAAGTTTCTGTGAGAGTTTTTAATCTTGGAGTTTAAACTAAATTATGAGTTCAAAAAATTATATTTATTGATATTAGATGTTGTGTTTAGCAGGTTGATCCTACCTTAAATTTGTAACGGGCTTGTTGTTCATCTCCTCTTGCTGTCAAGAATAAAGATAAATTACAAGTGGTGTTTATTAAGGTATTTTTTATTAACTGTCTGTTTTTTTTCTTTGTTGATCCTACCTGAGATTGATTCTTTGTTGTGAGATGAGATGAGTCAGAGATAGATGTGGTCTGGAAATATGCCCGACCAAGTGGTGTTTATTAAGGTATTTTTTATTAACTGTCTGTTTTTTTTTCTATCCAAACCATATAAACCTGGATTGAAATGTTGTGCTCTTATTTTAACAATGAGTGTGAATGGGTCTGTATAATATTAAATTTGTATGATGCTTTTCATTTAGAATTTCTAGAATGTTGTTGTATACTAGATATGATAGACCAACACGCTGTTATGAACTTCAATGTATGTGCAGGCTTGTGATCACTCGAGAGCAAAGAAAATGAGTCAAGAGAGGATACAATGTTGAATTAGTAGAGGATCGATGTATGTTGGATTGAATTAATAGATATTAGTGTTCTTTGTAATGCTCATGGTTGATTCCAAAACCTGGAGTAGTACAGATTCTCTAAGCATTATTTTTGTGAAGTAAAAGACAGTTGTTTGTTATGAAATTTTGAGCCGAGGGTGGTTAGCCGGTATTTGCTGATATATTTGCTCTTTTGTTTTGGAGGTGGAAATGGAGGAGAAAGTCAATACTGTTTTTATATGGTTCAATAACCAGTATGTTTCCTGCATTTCTGCTAAAAAAATCCCCCATTTATTGATTAATGCCAGCAAGATTACAACTTTACATAGATACATATAATACACATAATACATAAATACCAAAAATACTACAAATTAGGGAGAAAATAGACCAACAGAGATGCATAGGATTTCATGCCCTTAATCGAGATAATTGCATCCTTTGAAGAGGGGTTCAGTTCATATTCAAATAGTTTTGACAAAATCGAAGTTATTATTGAGAAAAATTGCAATTCAGCATTACTGAAGCTGCGGAACTCCATACTTTCTGATAAGCAATGATCATGTTGCATAAAATTCATCATTAAACTCTAGCTTAAACTCCTCATTAAGCAATATTCTTATTCTCTGCACACATTGTTGTCGGCTTATTGGATCCTCAGCAGTCCAAGTAACACTTCACAGTCCACATCCAACTCTTCCACAAGCCGACAATCCATTTGTTTAGTCCACCGATAATCGTAGAACCAATGATCTTGTGACCTCGAAGGAACTGGCGACATTCTATACCAAGTATTTAAAATTAATTTGTCAGAATTACACAGTTACACTACAATAAATAACCAATTTAGTCATATAAATTTATAAATGTTCATTTAGTAATTTCGTCGAGCACCTAATATACATGTCTATTATACTTGGCAGGAACAAGAATATACACGCTGTTTGAGTTCACTTGAGATCAATATATAGATAATACCTAATTACAAGAGATCCTTATAAAGGATTTCTTTGTAAACTTCTACACTCAAATCTCTCAGACTTAAAAATGTGGAATCCAAAAACTCCATTGAGACATTGAGTCAAACACTTGGACTAACCTTCAAACAGATGCGCAGACGCCTTGATTTTCGGGAGATATATTTACAATTCCTAAATCAGAAGGGGAAAAACAACATGAATTATAGTTAAATAATTGAAGATGAAGGATTCATACAGATAGTGTAAATAAAAAGAAATCCTATATACCTCCTCAAATCAAGAAATATTATATCGGGAAATATATTCAGCTCAAATGATATATATATACACACAAAAATTTGATGGTGGGATTTATATGCTAGTCGCGAAAAAAATTGAGACTGGTATTCAAATTTTTAATTTAGGATTCTGGCAGGGAAGAGTCCAGTCATATAGAGGGAATTCTGAAATTTTTGAATAAGGATTGAAATTTCACGGCGGTAGATAAAATTTTTGTCATTTAAACCTTTAATTTAATCAAGGTTTTTAAATTGGTCACATATCTACTGTCCTTAAGATTAATATTGTCATTAATGATTATTAAATTAGTAATACTATAGTGTAATTTGTTATGCACCTTTTATTCTATTTCACAAACATGCGTAATTTGTAGTTTAGAACATATATATACATATAATATTCAACATAGAATTTAATTCAATGATAGATTACTTATTTTTTAATTTTTAGATAAAAGACTTTATTTTAATGTTATTGATATATTCTTGATGCAATTTTTTATTATATATTTATTAATATTTTCTAATTATAATACACCTTTTATAACTTTAAATTTTACACTTTTAAAAGAACTTTTAATTTTACATATTAAAGTATTATTTTAAATAGTAAAAAAATCATACAAATTACGTGCAACACACGTGTTCTCCGCTAGTATTTACTAAATTATAAATACCCATAAATTGATTAATAAATTAATTAAAACATAATAATAGTAATATAGTATAAATATATATATTTATTGATTCTTGACTCTCGCAAGTGAACTCTCGACAAAACTGAATTCCCGATAAAACCGATTATACTATAAGTATTATCAAATTGAATCTTGATTCTCGCAAGTTAATTCCCGATGAAATCGATACACTTATAGTATTAGTAAATTGATTGTCGACTATAGCAAATGAATTCCCGACAAAACCGATACACTATAGTATAATCAAATTGATTCTCGACTCTCACAAGTGAATTCTCGACAAAACTGATACACTATAGTATAAGCAAATTGATTCTCGACTCTCGCAAGTGAATTCTCGACAAAACCGATATACTTATAGTGTATATGTTGTTTCGGAAATTCCTAATCGAGAATCACTTTATAAGTGTATCGGTTTATATGTCGAGAATTAACATGCGAGAATCGAGAATCAATTTGCTTATACTATATGTTGTTTTGGAAATTCCTAATCGAGAATCACTTTATAAGTGTATCGGTTTATATGTCGAGAATTCACATGCGAGAATCGAGAATCAATTTGCTTATACTATAAGTGTATCGATTTTGTCGGGAATTAACTTGCGAGAGTCGAGAATCAATTTGATTATGCTATAAGTGTATCGGTTTATATGTCGAGAATTCACTTGCGAGAGTCGATAATCAATTTGATTATACTATAGTGTATCAGTTTTGTCAGAAATTCTCTTGCAAGAGTCGAGAATCAAGCATAATATACTATAGTGTATCGATTTTGTCGGGAATTCACTTGCGAGAGTCGAGAATCAATTTGCTTGTACTATAGTGTATCAGTTTTGTCGGGAATTCACTTGCGAGAGTCGAGAATCAATTTGATTATACTATGTGTATCGGTTTCATCGGGAATTAACTTGCGAGAGTCGAGAATCAATTTGATTATACTATAGTGTATCGATTTTGTCGGGAATTCACTGCAGAGAGTCGAGAATCAATTTACTAATACTATAGTTTATTGGTTTTGTCTGAAATTCACTTGCGTGAGTCGAGAATCAATTTGTTTACACTGTGTATCGGTTTTAAGCAATATTTTCCAACAAAAATAACCATTCAAATTTCTAAAACCAAATAATAATTACTAATAATATCGCAAAGAATAAAAATTACTAAAATTACATACTAATATTACCAAAATTGCAAACTAATATTATTATATTACTTTATTTGTATTTTCAATGTTGTAGTAGTAGTTTTAAATTATCATTTTTTAATGTTCTATTTGTATTTTTAATGCTTTATTTGTATTTTCATTGGTTTTTTTTATTTTTATTTTTATTTTTACTCACACACCCCGACCTGTGGTATTGAGGAGATTCGAACCCGTGACATTTGGTCACCAAAAACTAGGCCTCATTGGTTTTTATATTTAGCAGTTTTATTATGCAATTTTATTAAATTTAATTTTAATTTTAATATAAAAAAACACGATCCTTCTTATTTGATGTCATTTTAATTTGATATACAATTTTTTATTTCAATATTTTTAAGAAATAAATAAATTAAAGTATAAGATTTAAAAAAATACACAAAAAACTCGTGAACAGTAATAGAGACGTGCTACAATAGAGTAGCACTGTAGCAAATCTTAAAATACAACAACTTTTAAAGCATCTGTTGGAGTGCATTTTTGCCACTTTTTGCTCTGGATTGGAAGAGAAGCTCTAAGACCTTTACGGCTATATAAATTACGCTTACTTAAAGTAGAACTACTTACGGCTATTTTAATTAAGTAGAGTAAGTTTACATTTAATTAAAAACCAAATAAACATAGCTTACACTTAATATAGACCCGAAAATAGTGTTTCAGGTAAATAGAGCCTTCCATACGAATAGTGTCCCAAAGAAGCCAATAAAAGGGTGCAACTATTACAATAGTTTTGCGAAAAGAAGTTTGCAACATCTAGCTAACAACTCATGTCCTAACTTTTACAAAATAAAAGTCAGGAAAAAGTTGCAAAAATAACACAAAAGAGAGGCAAACAAAAGGTTGCAACATCTAACAAATCATATCCAACTATTAACAAAAGGATGCACCGCTATACGATTCAAGTCACAATCTCATCAAAAGTCAAACACTGTTACTTGATGCCATATCGTAAATAACTTTGCCACAATGGAATATTTCTGCATAATAGCTCTCACGTAGTTCCCAGCCCTTTCGCGGTTCAATACGTTGTACCGATGTGTTGGAGACCAAACACTCAAGATACTTTAAAGACATCACACCACAGTCGCTATAATTTGATTGCTGGGGGACATTATCACATAACAACACATCCCATTCATACTTCAGTGTATTAGTAAAAACATTATATTTCTTGCAAACCCAAGGAAGGAACCTGCTCATATTTTCAAAATGATTCTTCACAAAAGGCCAATGGTTGTCTTTTGCCAAAGAGTCATAAACCGTAATGGTTTGTTCATCAAGGTTAATGTCATAGGCAACCCAATGGGACTTCAACACATGACCTATACCGTAAATGTTGTCCACCTCCTTCCAAGATACAGCACGGTCCCTTGGTAACTTGCCATTGACATACTTAGCTACAACCGTGCAAGCATCTTCAAAATCATTCTTCAAGACTTTCGCCTATAATAAGAAATGTACTTTCTAAACCTTCCAATATGAGAGTAGTTCTCTTTCAATGTAATTAAAAAAATTTCACAGTTAAAGTTCAATTTACCCAGCAATGTAAGTCCATAACTGTCCAACGACGTCGAAAAAGATGGGGTTTATGATGGGCTTTCACCAACAAGAAGCTCAATAAAACATCCATGTTCTGCAATATATATACAAATTGCAAAATCCCATTATACCTCAAAATAATATAGGCCACAGTAATAGAATATAAACTCGTACCTCATCTGTAAGCCAACTCATTGGTTTCCAAATAGTGTCAAACCATGTGTCTCGGACATACTCTTTCACCGACACTGGTAATTGCAATATCCTAGAATTGTTAAAGGTGCAACATGTTAATGAAACGATTAATGAGATTTCACTAAATCAAAAATTAAATGGATTAATTGTTATTTAACCAACTACAAATTTACGTTTGGTGGCTATCAGCCAATTTGCACCAATCTTTGAATTGCTTTACAACAACTTCTGAGCAAATAGCAGTCGGATCATAGATTTCACCTACTAATTCACCGATCTTCTTGGACAAATCAGGCATTTTCTTAAATGCTGGAATATATGGGGTGGTTCAAGGTTCAGACGAGTACGAGAAATTGATGGTACTTTTGAGATTGATATGACCTTTGTCTCTTCAACTTCGGATGATATCAATACACAATCAGATAGGGATTTCCTGGTTCTTGCAACTGGTGCAGCTTTAGTGAGGGGTGCGAATATACCCACTTCTTCGGATGAGTGCATTACAACTACAGATATATGTTCACAACCTTTATTCTCATCATCTTCTTCAGCACCAGTTTGTGCATCCATCACAACTCTCTCGATTTTGTCTTTGCTATTGACTACTTCAACTTCTGAAACTTCTTCTTTCTTCATGGTAGCCGCGCCATTCGGCTTTACTTTATTTTTTGGTGAAATGACCTCTGTAACACTATCACAAACTACATTGGCTTCGTCGGGAAGATCTCCAGCTCCATCATTTCTGGGTAAATTTACACATGTATGTTGACTGCACAGCTGCGTTACCAAGGCTTCAATCATTGCTTCTTGTTGGACAAACATTCTCTTAACATCAACCGAAAACTCAGAGATAGCCTGAAATCAGATACTTAGAAAATTGAATCATAATTATTATCTATTGGAACAGATCAACTCGTTAACGTACCTTTAATATGGTCCGACTATCTTCTCTTAGCCTACAATTACTTAATCTAATTGATCGCTTATTTGCAACCTCAAATGGTAGGGTGCGGAGGAATGGGGAATTTCCGTCTTCATATAAAGAAAGATCATCACTGGACGGAGAATTAAGAAATGAAGTCGGAGTGTTTTGAGAAGACCGCAATCCATATCGCTTCTTCACTGGGGTGTTTCCTCACCACAACTATATCTTATCTTGCGCTTAACTGCTCCACGTTGCACTTTAATAGGTCTTACTATCTCATCAGAAACTTTCTCAGTCACCTCTAAATATAACTTGTTCTCTTCCACAGACCTCATCTCTTCATCTAACAGATTCATGTCAACCTGCAAACATTTCAATCATGATCAGTACAATTACAAATATGGACTCAATTTTATAATTGCTTCAAAAATATACACACCCAATCAATTGTTTTGCTTGGAGCAAAAAAACTCCGCAGTTCTGAATAGCGAAAAAAGTTTGGAATAGACCAACGCAACATGTGTGGGGTCACATGCTCATTCTCTGATAATTGTACTCCACAATACGCACCAATCTCCCTCGAAACCTAAATGCCCATAGTTGAAGCATAAACGCGAATCCATATACATCGAAATTGGGCTTCGTCTTCTTCTTTAACATCCTTTTAAGACGTGCTCGGGTATCAATTAAATTGTCCACCAGAAATGTGTATGACATCAAACCCCAGAGATATGATGCAAATTTAGAGAGATCATCCACAACATATATATATTGTATGTCGACAGTCTTGCAATGTGTGTCGCGACACAAGAATACTCCATACAATACCAATAGATGTGCCAGCTTCAGCACTAGCTCCCCGCTGCCTTTGTGTTGCAAACATGCTACATCAAAGGCATCCTCGATATCTTGTAGTTTCAACAAGCGCTTGCTCTGAAATATTGTCTCGTAGATAGAGGATGAAGTGGGTAGTGCTTCACCGGGTGCAAATTGTAGCCTGGTAATGATAAAGTACTCCTTCGGACCAAAAATAAATACACGATCATTGAATCTGAATCGCACCACTCCAGTGCATTTGATTGGATCATCCATGTGCAACATTAGGTGGTAAAAAAGCTGACCTTGGAACTTCATCTCATTCATCTTCAACAAATGGCCAAAGCATGAGTTTTTAAACAATTCCAAATTCTCGAAATCCAACTTCTCTCTTATACTCGTCATTGTCCTCTTCAAATAAGAGCGACAAGATACTAAAGCACCTAACATCATACATGACATTACTCTTATGAGATAAAATTCATTATTACAAAACAACTACATTTTCAATTAACACATAAATTTTGAAGTTGTAATAAACCAATAAATTCATTCAAACAAATCCCTACAACCATAAGAATATGAACGACAATTTGAAGAGAACAGACGAAATTGGGTAAAACAATTACCAATAATAAACTACACTCTATTCCCCTCAAACAAAACCACTAACTCAGGCAGAAACTAAATAAAAATTTTAACATGAACTATGTATTTCATTTCAGACTTCAATTGATACTTATGAAGTTTATATAGCATTCAAATCAGTAGCATAATAACTTCAATAAATAATTGCTATGAACCAACCAATTGTTTTGCGCTAGATCAAAGTTTGCCCAGATTATAAATAGAGACAATAGAGAGAAATACCTTCTGCTAACCCGCGTTTCTTAACTTTTGTCTTGCCACCCATGCTTCAGTCTCGATTAAAGTAATCTAACAAAATTTCCAGAGGGTGCAAAAATCAAGACCAAATATGAGTCAAAAAATAAATTAGCACAATTTAAATTATCGCACTTACACTAATTAACAAACTCCTTAGTAGAATCGTCTATTCTTCACCGCCATTAGTCTGTAGTTTTATAAGCACATTGCAATTTTCGATAATCGAACCCCATGATTTATATCAACATCAAAAAATACTCGCAATATTCTTCAAAGAACAAAATATGCATGGTACAGGAAGATGAAGGTTCATAAAACTTCAGGAATAAGAAAGTTCAAGATACACAAAGAAATTGGTATTTCTGAGATTTGCAGAAATTCAAGAAGATGAAGGTTGAGAACATCTTCTTCTCTTTTGCTCTGTTTTTTTTCTTTTGGGAAGGTTTGTGCGATGATTTAACGGTAAGAATTAATCCTTCAGTTTATATCATTAGTATAAAATAAGAATAATATATACGCATTGGTAAGAGCAAAAAAATTTGCATTTAATGCAGATGGGACATTGCATTTATTGTGAACATATATTATCTTTTCCAGAAATAAAATTAAAGTAATGACTTATACTTTAAATTAATTATATCCGATTTACTTAGAAGAAACTATAAAATAATAATAACTAATTGAACCCATTACCGTTAAAAATTTCGAGAAATAGATATTACAATTCCCCTCTCAATTAAATTATGTCGATACTTCCATACTGATATTGCATATCTTCCTAGGAAAAATAAAAAAAATACATTAACCATGGTTCACTTTAATTGATTTTTGTGTTTTTTTTTTCAAAAACACTATTTTCCACGTGGCATAATCCTGGACAGGGTGTCCAATGGAGTGGTGCTCACAATGGAACTTACCTGTGTATTATCCATCATTCATCAACCTCCTCAACTAATAAGGATAATTATTATTGGGGGAAATATTTATGTAGACAAAAATATAGTAAAATTGAAATATGAAAGTAAGATTTAAAACATATATATTTTGCGGGCAATTTGTACTTGTGTACATTCAAACACTTTTAGAGCATCCACTATGGGGGTGCTTATATCTATGTGGCAAAATAAGCATCAGATTCCACCATAGCGGAACACAAGTCAAGGTAGCAAAATAAGGAATGAGTTCCTTGTGCAAGTACCTGGTTCTTGAATTAAATAGTGTGTCCAAAAATTTTCTCTCTCCTCCCCTTTTGCATTTTTGGTGCTTTCTCTCTCCTCCCCTTTTGCATTTTTTGTTCTTAAATTAAATAATGGGGTCCATGAATAGTTAAAAGTGAGGTAGCACCATAGTGGAGAAAATATTGAGTAATTAAAAAAAGAAGTGGTTGATGATGTGGCACACATGTGGCATCACTATGGGGTAGCACCATAGTGGATGCTCTTAGAGCCCACTAAATCTGAAAAAAAATAAAAATAAAAAATAAAACTCAAAAGCTATGTGCAAATTGCACTTCAAGGGAATTGTGAAGTTGCCAACTACCAAATCAGTTTCAATTTATTACTAGGGTTCGGCTTTTTTTTTTTTTGGAAATTTCATCTTCTCAAAAAAAAAAAACGTCTCTCTCTCTCTATCTCTCTTGTCTCTCCCTTTTAAGAACTGGAAAAAATACCATCTCGATCCCTCTCTCGATATCTCTCTCTTCTCTCCGCTATCCCTCGTTCTCCCTCCATATCTCTCTCCTCTCTCCACTATCTCTCATCTCTTCTCTCCATATCTCTCTCTTTTCACTCGTTGTCCGACAATGGACCCGCGGAGTGAAGCACAGCCGGCAACGTCGACATCTTCTCAAGTTCATATTCTTATTTTTTGAAAATATTGTAGATTTGTATATTTTTTTGTTAATAATTACATTGGTATTTGTTGTTGATATAGAGACGTGGAAATTGAAAATATTATGGCGTATAGCTCATGAATAATTAATCATAGCCCATTAGAATTAATCGTAGCTCTGAAATAATTAATCGTATCCCATTGAAATTAATCGTAGCGTGTATATAATTAATCGTAGCTTTTGAATAATTAATTGTAGCACGTTATTAATTAATCGTATCTCTTGAATAATTAATCGTATCTCATTTAAACTAATCGTAGCGTATGTATAATTAATCATAGCGTGTGTATAATTACTCGTAGTGTATCCCATTTAATCGTAGCGCGTGTATAATTAATCGTGTCTTTTGAATAATTAATCATAGCACATTATTAATTAATTGTATCTCTTGAATAATTAATCATATCCCATTTAAACTAATCGTAGCTATTGAATTATTAATCATTGTTCTTGAATAATTAATCGTAGCAAAGTGTATGATTAATTGTAGCTCGTTAATATATAATTGTAGCTCCTTCATAATTAATTGTAGCTCGTTAAAAATGAATTCAATTGCTCTTGAATTAATCGTAGGCCATTAAAACTAATCGTAGCAATTGAAATTAATCGTAGCCCCTTAAAAAAATAATCGTAGTCTTAAGAATAATTTTATAATCATAGCAACTTAAATATTAATCGTAGCCTTAAAAATAATTTTATAAATTAATCGTAACGACTTAGAAATTAATCGTAGCCACTTAACAGATTAATCGTAGCTACTTAGAAATTAATAGTAGCCTTAAAAAGAAATTTTTAAATTAATCATAACCTTTTTAGAATTATTGTAGGCCTAAGGTTAATTTTAGAATTTAATCGTATCCCACTTACATTCTAATCATAGACCGTGAAACATTAATCATAGACCATTAACTATCATAGACAATGAAAAATTAATTTTATCCCTTTAAATAATCATAGTAGCCCATTTATTATTGATCGTAGCATTTAAGTACTAATCGTAGAAAATGAAATATTAATCTTATCCCATCAATTATTAATCGTAGACAACTAAAGATTAATTATATGCCTTTAAAATCGTAGTAGCCTATTTAACAATAATCGTAGCCCAGTAATTATTAATTGTAGCCCACAAAATATTTAAATAATTTTTCCTAATAATTATATTTAATTATTAAAAACCTTTACTTTTAATTTTAATTAAGTATTTAAACTGATGCATAATTGTAATTTTGTAAATGTTATTAAATTGATTGGCTTAGACAGTCGCTGCAATGCCTGAGGCTGACGGTCATAGTCTATGCCAAGCTGGAGATAGTTGAGAAGATCAGAGCCACATTACATGCCATAGGTGGTGATGATAATGTGCAGTTGTTTAGATCCGGATGCTTCAGATATTTTCTGAACTACAGGGGTGGTGACATTCAGAAGAGGGTTATTCATGCGGTCATGATTCGTGAGGTGCGCATATCAGATTGTCCACTGGAGGGACGTGAGGCATGGTTTCAGATTCATCGATCCGTGCTACACTTCGGTCCGAGTGAGTATAACCTAGTGTCAGGATTATGATTCGGCGGCTCTACATTCGATCCGAATGGAGAGCACGTTGTTCTCTCGAGAGCGGTCTACTATTGTTTCTTCTTAAGGAACAATCTTTTCCAAAAACAAAAAATTTCACTCCCGCCTTGCTCATTTTTTTGAAATATGTTCTTGGCTGTGATTTTTAGAGTGTGATAATGCCGTGTGTGTTCATGTGTATTTATTTATAAAATTTATCTACCATCTTACACAGTAATAAAACCATGCATTAAATTTGGTCAACCAATTTCTACCTCATGTACTTTCTGTTTCTTTTTAATTAATTAAGCTTACACGAAATAAATGCATTCAATTTAATCGACACAGTGAACTAGTGAAACTATTATACTAAAACCTATTCATATTTTTCCATCGTAATTCTAATTTAATCGTAGCATAATTTCATCGTATGTGTTCAAGTAATGTTTGAAATTAATCTTAGAGATTTTTTGAAATAATCATAGCTTTGTTGTTATAAAATAATCGTGCCATTTTTCAAAAACAATCCAGCCTTTTAAAATTAATTGCAGCTAATCATAGCTACAATACTTATTTGCTCGTATCTATTTATCTTGAAAAGTTAACCGTAGATATTTTTATAAATAAATGATTAATCGTATCTATTCCAATGTAATGGTAGCTATTTAAATGTAATCTTAGCCTTGTAAAAAATTAATCATAGCCAATAAAATTTAATCGTAGCCTATTAAAAATTTAATCGTACCTATTAAAATTTAATCGTAGCATTTTTGTGAAAAATAATCATAGATATTCAATCGTATCTATTTAATCGTGTTATTTAATCATAGATATTTTTATAAATAATTAATCGTAGCTATTTAGATGTAATCATAGCTATTTAAATGTAATTGCAGCTATTGAAATGTAATCATAGCCTTGTAAAAAATTAATCGTAGCTATTTAAATTTAATCGTAGCCTTGTAAAAGATTAATCGTAGCTATATAAAAAAAATCATAGCTTATAAAAATTAATCAATGATTTTTAAAATATAATCATAGGGATTGCTTTTAAAATTAGGCATTACATTTAATTGTATGCATTAGATGTATAAATACTCGTAATTCAAAATGGAAAAAGAAGTTTATCTAGATAATTTAATTTTAAAATTTGGGTAGTTGGGCATGTTTTAATATATAGAAGTTATTTGGGCAATTTGTACTATATTTAAACCCTTTGGCCTACAAAATCAGAATAAAAAAATCTTTTTTCTAAAAAGTGTATGACAGTTTGTACTTTCAACATTTTAATAATAGGGAATAAAATCTGATTAAAATCTCAAACGAAAAATAAACGTTTACCCCTCCCCTAACACAGTTTCTTCACTCTTTCTCCTCTTCAAATCACTTCGTCGGAGAACCCAAAAAGAAAAAATATCATTAAGACTCATCGCCGGGAAATCGTAAAGACTAACAAAACGACGTCATCAATGGAGGAACAAAATCGAGCACAAAGTAACCCGTTTGAACCGAGAGAGGTTAGTTTTTATCCAATAACGATAGTATTTGTATATACCATAACTATACCCGTCAAAAAGGGCTTGCGGGAAGGGCCTGAAAATTAGGGCCTTACCCGCCCCAGCCTGTACCCGCGGGCTTTCAATTTTTTTTTTGCTAGATGTTTTAAAATTTAACCTAATTTGTGATATTGTTATTTATAAATTATGAACAGTAACGCAAATTATACAGTATAGAATATGGACAACAAAATAAAAAAAAAAAAGAAATATTCAACAATCACCATTGAAAACGGCTAAGTAGGGGCTACTAACTGTAAGTGCCCAGACTCAGAATTCATTGAAATGGAGTTTAATAATTCACCAATCAGTCAATCACCATTCACCATTCACCAACCAAATATAAAAATTATCTAAAGTTAATACAAATTTAAAAGTACTACATAAGATTAATTAATCAAAATGTCAACATTAAACACATTTAAATCGTTATCTTCATCTTGTCGTTGTCGCCGACTTATAGCTGCTGCTGCCACCTCTTAACGTCGTCTTGTTGTTGCTGCTGCTGCGAGAGACGGAGAGAAGGAGATGGGATTTCGGGCTGTGAGTTGTGAGTTGTCAACGGGAATTTGGGGTGTCACCGTGTCAGCGGTAATTAGGATTGTCACTGCTGTTGCTACCTTTTGTTCATCCACTTGGAGAGGCCGAGAGGATGAGACGAGATTGGGGTTGTGAGAGTTGTGAGTGTGAGTTAGGTGTGGTCTGGGAGTCGGCGGAATTAGGATTAGGAATTAGTCAATTAGGGCTTTGGACTTTTTGTTATTATCTAATTCATAAATAAATGCAAACAAAAAATATGTATTATAGGCAGGCTTACCCACCCCGCCGTGGGCTTTACCCGCTGAATCCCGCTAGCTAAACGGGCCTCGAATTTAAAGCCTTACCCGTCTAAAATAGAGGCGGGGACGGGCCGATCTGACGGGCTTAGCCCATTTTGATAGATCTAACCATAACTGAGGGAGGTTAGTTGTTATACCATAACAATAGTTGTTAAACCATAACGGTAGTGGTAATATTTAAAGATCTTGCTTAACGATAGTGGTTTATCCCATAATGATAATTATTCATATTGTAACGATAGTTTTTTATAGCATAACGATAATGTTAATGTGTTCGGATCTTGTATAATGATAGTTTTTATAGCATACCGATATATATTGTGCTTTAATGTTTGTGTTTCTATACTCTAACGATAGATATTGGGCATAACGGTATATATTGTGCTATTGTAACGATATAGTTGTGTTTTGTTATTATCGTTATGCATTTTTTTATGTTATGCCAATTTTTATTATCGTTATGCCTTAATCGTTATCCCTTAATCGTTCTGCTATACTTATCGTTATGCCTTAATCGTTATGTCTTAATCGTTATGCCTTATCTATGACTTAATCGTTATGTACTTTATCATTATGTCTTAATTATAATTGTAACCCTTTTTGTTATGCCTTAAGTTAAATTTAATTTAATTTAATTATATTTAATATAATCATTAAGTACAAGCTCAAACGTTATGTGTTATTTTATCGTTATGCCTTAATATTATAATTTAAGTCTTGTCGTTATGCCTCACATAAGCCTTTTCTTTATGCCTTCATAAAATTAAAGTAGCAATTAACCTTAATACAATGATAAATTATGCCATTTATTGTTAAAAAATTATTAATGATCCGAATTAAATTATAATAGTTTTATTTTAATATAATTCATTCTAGCTAATTAAAAAAAATTATAATAATATTAGTATAAAATTAGAATAATGATTGAAAATTTGGTAGCTTAAAATTTAAAATTAACATAATAAAAATTATCTGATTTTCTATTGTAAATTTTAGATTGAGTGGATTAGACGCCCTCTCCAGAGACTGAAGCCAAATGTGATGATCTATGTAAATATGGAGTTACTTGAGAAAATTAGAGTGGTGTTAACTCATTTTGGTGGTGAGGGTACGATTCAGATGTTTAGATCTGGATGCTACGGATATTTCTTAGATTTCAGGGGGTAGTATAGCACGCAAGGCGTTGCATGCCTTGATGTGTCGTGAGGTGCGCGCATAGGATCCTACACGCGAGGGTAGTGAGTGTTGGTTTTATCTCAATGGACCATGTTACGGTTTGGGCCCTCTAAGTTGTGTCAGGCTTACGGTTTGGCACATCGAGTTTCGATCCGAATCTGGCCCATCACATTCCGTCCAGAGACGTGCATTATCGATTATTTAAGGGGAAGAGGATGACTATGGGACAGATGTATGATAAGTTTAAGGATAGGAGGCTAGCCAATCACCTTCCAGATTACGTGAAGATTGCGAACATCTTATTTGTATATCGGATCTTGTTTTGCCTTGATTCGGGACGGACGATCAATAGTTGGGTGTGGACCCTAGTGGAAGATGTTGACACTTGGAATTCTTTTCCATGGGGGACCTATACATTTCAGATGTTGATGCACTTTATCAGTCTCATTCCCAGAGTGCGACGGGCTATGGGCGGAGATGGGGATGGGGATGGGGATGGAGATGGAGCATATCATTCGTATGACCCTATCAGGACACTTCAGGTAATTAGTTTAATTTATCATTATAAATTATTTAAATTTATATTTTAGCTACTTAAGATTATACTTAGAAGATACTATAATTTTTTTACAAACATGGGCCTGTGAGATTTTACCCGGGCTTGGACGTCAGTTGGGCGTCATTGGTGGTCAGATAACCACACCTTGTGGCTTGAAGTGGTCATTCTCAGCCCCGAGCATCGACTTCTTTGTATTTTTTAATGGATAGTCCACGTTTTTTATATAAATAATTTAAAATATTAAATATTTATGTGTTAATGTTAATAGAGTTATTACTTTGATGTAGTTGGAAGTCCAGTTGATGGTGCCATCATCTGAGGAGATTCTCATACCATACTTTTAGAGTTTGGATGGAGAGAGTGTACTGGGTATGAGGTATAGCATATTGATAAGTCAATTTATTTCGTATTTTTATGGGCATTTTGTTTGTTATAAATGTCCTTTTTAGTCTGTTTTTGAGTCGAAAGAACCAGGTTGAGGTCAAAGGGAATTTCGGAGGTCGAGTCTGGCGAAAGGGGCATTTTATACCCAGTTATTCAAGCAAAATCCACGCCATAAAAATCATTCAGAGGTACAAGGAACTTCTTCAGCGTTCATCTTGCATTCGGGGGGCAGAATGGACATATCAGAGATGGATGAAACTGACTGTATGATGTCGTGCCCACTTTGCTCGTGCAGATTCGACCACAGACCAATATAGGGCACACGCGGATTTTGCGGGGGTTTGTTGGGCAGGATAAGATCAGAAGGAAGAGATTAATTCGTGAAGTGATAGATGAGCGAAGGACTGCTGGAGGCTTGGAGATGAAGTGATAAAGCCAATCCTGAAAAAATAGGGATTCAGTCAACTGACTGGATAATGCTTATCCAGTCAGTTGTAGAGGGCACGCCGATCCAGGGAAGCAGTTGAAGACCCCCGCCTGTGGGGGGGATTCGAACCTTTACGAATTGTATCTATAAAAACAAGTTTTATTTTCTGGAAATAGGAGTTAGAAAGTTTGGAAACATTGCTACAATATCTATTTTTTGCATTTTAATTCCGCACGCTGCTCAGCAGCAAGAAATAATCTAAAGACCTTAAGACTTTGAGAATTAGGATTATGTTCAAAATCTCAACGTTGGTGTTGAGTATTTTTACCTATTAATTTCAGTAAGTTTTCGTCAATATTATGTCTTTAATTTTTGTAATTTCATTTATGTCTAGCATGTTTGGCTAGACCTTTTAATTCCGGTGTTTGAACACGTGAAAATGGTTTAAGTATGAAATTGGACTCGTGAGGCCAAAATGGGCATAGTAATGCATGATAGGTTTCCATTGATTCTTGTGCCTGGTTCCACATAAGTGTGTATCTGAAATGCTCAATGTGGCTGATCACTCGTTAGACATAGAGGGCACACCATGATTAATTGAATTGGCGAATTGTGATTGTGTGTTGGTTCATATAGTAATAAGGGAATCAATGGGTTGTTGTGGGCACACGAAGAATTAGTAAACACAATAAACTTGGGTTCATCTAGGGCACACTGTTGTCTATTCACTTATATCTCTTTGGGGAACCGGAGGGTGGGTGATAGATTAGGGATTTACTTGACGAGAAATCACTTTTAAATCTATACTGTAAGGATGAACAAGGAAATGCAGAGAGGAATCCGGTCTCCATAACTGGATGATTTATTATGTATGAAAATTGGTGTGCCCATGATCGAGTCGTTAAATGACCAAATTCTAGTTCAAATGTCAGAATCCTTTTTATTTGATATTTTTCTTTAGTGTTATTTTACAGCTTTAGTTTCCAGTAAAGTGATAACAAACTAACCCCCTTTTGTGATTGGTTACTCGAAGGTGAAGTCACAACAGCTCTCTGTGGGATCGACCCGTATTCATTAGCTAGCTACGCTCGATGTGGGCACATGAGCAATACAAATTTATTTTAAGCGTGAAATGACCGCGCGTCACATACCTCTAAAGGTCTCCAAGAAGAAGTTACTCACTGATGTGGCTTGTCGTGTGATCCCGAGGACATGTGTTGGGATGTCTGATGTCGTGGGCCTATCATGACCACATAGGAGTTCTTGGACTACACAGTAGGCTCGACAAATGACACATCAGTTGATTGATGAGCCAAATGAGGGAGTCCGACCCTCAGAGCAGGGGGGCGGGTGAGAGGGCCTCGGATGAGGATCGACTGTTGGATCCCAAAGTGAGCCCTCATCAAGCATCCCGAACTACGCGCTCGAGGAGGACTCAGGAGAAGATCAGTGGAGAGCCCAAGATGCCCGGGCGACGTCCAGGAGAGTTGTTTGGTAATTGTTTTGATTGTTTTGTTCATGTCATTGCTGGAGTTGTAGAAGAGTGCGTGATGCATCGTGTGAGCCAGATGTGCTAGATGTATTTTCTACGCGGATAAAGAACAATATTATAGCTCGGCTATGTAGATCGCCAACACCACCGTCCAGACGGTCCACTCCACCTCCCAGACAGGCCACGCTCCCTAGATCACCCACTTCACCCCTAGATGAGCTACTCTCCCCCCTTCCCATCCGCCTCCCAAATAGGCCACGTCTTCCCCTCCCACGAGAGGGGCCACTCCGCCACCTAGACAGGCCACGCCCCCCTACGAGAGGGAGCAGAAGTAGAAGCAAGCTAGGTCAATCGTCTACTGGTTGATCGTCTGACGGTCATTCATCTACCGGTCCTTCATCTGCCAGGCCCATTGACTTACTGGAGCAGCAAGATCGAGAGAGGATCGCGGTTGGCTACAGAGCCTTTAGAGAGATGGGATATGAGGCTAATGTGCTCATTTTGGCGAATAACAGATTGTTATTCCATTCAGAACAACCAACCCCCTTATCCACGAGTTTGCATGCAAAATACTTTGTAATGACCCGTGCAGACACCTGGCGTGGAGCAATTCGGCCCATATCCATATGGCAAGTATGAGTGCCATTGAAATTGTAAATTCTCCAAATAACTCCATCAACCACAACACAAAACTTGAACGGGCAATCACCGCCATGCTTACATATATAGCTCAGTCGTGTCTTGTTTGATCGATACACGACATACTCAACTTGATTCTGCATGTGATAGAGTCTCGCAGCTAGGGCCAAATCATCCTTAGTACAAAAATAGCACCTTTGTAAAGTGTATTTGTATATGCTGCTGAAGGCTCATCCCATGTCAGTGGGCCTGCAATGTCAAGATTGGCAAGTGGAACAACCTAATTGCTTAACGCCCTCTGATACATCCTCAGCCCTAGTATTCGATGATGTTGCTCCCCTCGTCATGCCTATCAATCACCCTATACCTCCTGTAGAACCAATCCAGCCATAAAATTCCGTGAACACTGATTCGAGCAATGTCGATCTGTTATTCTCCTCTTCTTCTTCATCAGTAGAGGAAATCTCTTCTTCTTCTTCTTCTTCTTCTTCTTCTTCTTCTTCTTCTTCTTCTTCTTCTTCTTCATGCAGGAATGCATCATCATCAACATTGTTATCTGGAGCCTCATAGTAGTGTGCATCGTCACGAAAATCATCTCTAACTGGATCTCTTTCTTCTAGGACGATGTGAGGGATGACCCTCGAACTGCTGCATCCTCTCTGAATAACATATACAACTATTTCTGAGCTCTGTTCGTGGAGTAGGTCAAGCAAATATGCATCACCTTTTAATATAGTCTTGATCTGTCTGCCATTATTAGTACTCGACATATAAGATAACTAGTACTCAACAGATGTGGGATCAGTCTGCAATAGATCATGGATCTTTCTGAGCAGTGAGCTAAAACACAACTTCTCCGATAACATGACGATAAGCTGCTCGTCACTATCTATGTATTCATCTCTGTCTCATCGGCCACTATGTCGTGCAATAATACGACGTATAACCATCTGCATTATCAATAAACAATTTTTTAATTATTATTATTCTTTTTTAAATTATCATTATTCTTTTTTAATTATCATTTTGTTTTATTTTAAATATCGTTATTCATTTATTTTAATTATAGTTATGCATTTATTTTTACTTATCGTTGTGGATTTAATTAATTATCGTTATGGGCTTTTAATTATTGTTATGGATTTATTTTAATTATAGTTATGCATTTATTTTTTAATCATAGTTATGGATTTAATTTACTCATCGTTATGGTTTTTTAATTATCATTATGGATTTAATTTAATTATCGTTATGAATTTACTTTAATTATCATTATGCATTTATTTTAATTATATTTATACATTTATTTTTAATTATCATTATGGATTTAATTTACTTATCATCATAGATTTTTAATTATCATTATAGATTTATTTTAATTATAGTTATGCATTTATTTTAATTATAGTTGTGCATTTATTTTTAATTATCATTATGGATATAATTTACTTATCATTATGGTTTTTTAATTATCATTATGGATTTCATTTAATTATCGTTATGCATTTATTTTAATTATCATTCTGTATTTATTTTTAATTATCGTCATGCTTTTATTTTATTTATCGTTATGCATTTATTTTAATTATCATTATGTTTTTTTTAATTATCGTTATGTTTTTCCAGTTAATCGTTATGACTTGTTTGTAAGCTTTATCGTTATACATTCTATTTAATCGTTATAAATATTATTAACTAATGTTATGAATTATCGTTATGCTTATTTTTAATTATTGTTATGTCTTCTATTTAATCGTTGTAAACATTATAAACTAACGTTATGCCTTATCGTTTAAGCTATCATCTTAAACATTTTAACCTATCATTATGTAATATAGTTATGATATTTTTTTAATTATCGTTATTCTCTCTTTATTATCATTATGCTTCTATTTAATTGAACATTTCTATTTAATCGTTATCATTATGCTTTCTATCGTTTTCGTTATGCCCTAATGTTACATAATTAAAATCAAGAAACCATAACACTAGTTCATAACTTCAGATAATTAAGAATGTAGAAACCATAACAATAGATAGCCTAACTTAGAATAATTTTCTACATTTCCAGCAAAAATAAACTCGAATCGTACCTTTCAAAATTTAGGAACTTTTAGACAAAAATGTCGATGGTGTTTTATTGATGAAGACGATGTTGCTTTCTTCAATAATCTTCTAGATCAAACTCTCAATATATTTCTATCATTTTATTTGAGAAAATCCGACATTTTTTGTGTTTTTCATTTTGGGTGAACAGGATCAAACTCTCAATATATTCATATTACACCAACCTCTCTTACACAAAATTAAATGTATTAAATTTTGTTTAATTTGGGTCAACTAATGCCTACCTATATAAATACATATTTAAGCATTTTACCTACCTCATTTTGGCCAAAAAAAAGAAAGAATAATGCATTGATGTTCATTTAATGTTGGTCAACTAATACTTAAATGTTATGGCATAACGATTAAGATGATAATGTTAATCGTTAATCTGTCATGACCCCACATTAATATCTGATTAATGCAACGTATGACTGGCACGACTCATCCCAAAGAATGGTGGATCAAGGCGTGAACCGAAAATATTTAATTAAAGAAATGAACTACTATATTCCAGGATCGATATTTGGTCTGAGAACTCTAATTCTGAACTGATTTCAAGTACTCACAAAAGACTGAATAATAATAGTACTTAACTGATTATCGAGTTATTGGACTAGTCCAAAACCAAAAGCTGCAAATGTTGGACATGTTATATAACTGAGTAGCGGAAGCAAAAGAAAGACATTCAAAATTCAAGACCATCTTAGCCCCGTACAAAAAGAACTCCACCCTCAGCACTTCTCCCTTCAACACCAGCTCAACCTGCACATTTAAAAATAAATATGCAGGGCTGAGTACAAGAGTACGCAGTGAACACATTGTCAAAAATATTTACTGAACTGGAAACTGATTTTCTTGTCATGCATCTGAGTAAACACACAGGGGTTTTATTTGAAAAGGCCCTATGTTTTACTAAATCACTTTCTGGCCTTGAACGTTCTTTTCTGTTGTATGATCATCCAAATCCGAACTGAAAGTCGAGGAATAGCTCCGCTAAAGCCTTTTCCATGAACGTTTATCATCGTCGATGTCTTAGTCAGAAATAGCTCCGCTAAATCCTTTCCCTCTTCTTAATATCACCGACTTAAGTGTACACTAACCTCGGTTAACACGCTAAGTTAGCACGAGGTCCGATCGCTTTAAGAGTTAGAAAGCCCCTTGCGAGCTAACTAAATACAGATAAGGATATCATATAGAACAAAATATTTTATGCATGACAATAATTTGTTTGCATCAAAATAAATGACTGCGAGTGAGTAAAAACTCAAATAATTATTTGGACTAAGAGTCTGCTTGTGGAAGAAAGCCCACCTTTCACCGATGTTTTAATATGGAAGCTGCTAGTTCTTCACAGGTCTTATCCCTTGCGGATCTGCTAGCCTTCAATATATATAAAAATATACTTAGCATGTTGATCCTAAAATTGACTGGACTCAACACGAAATAAAGGCCTATTAGGGTCTAGTATCCGTTCTAAATTTTCTTAGCTTAAGGGTTAACCTACCCTAGCTCTTAAACATATTAAGATATACATCAACATCATTTAAGGTATCAAAAATACCTCAACATCCAACACAACTTGATACTAGAACCAAGGTCAACATTTAAGCTCATAACTGGTCACACTCTGCACACCACCCATCTTTACAGAATTTTCTGCTTTGACTCACTAAGGTGCAGGAGAAGTGCCCTATATTATTGGAAAGCCACAGAAGTCTAGAATTTTACAGAATTTACAGTGACTCAAGACAATTAGTAATGAAAAAGTAATACCCGATTTACTGAAAGGTGGCAGAACTGCCAGAATTTCTGAAAGAAAAACACGTGACTTGACTTTGACGATTTTTCATAATCGACTCAGGAAGGATTATGGACTGAGCCATATACCATTGGAAAGCCAAGGAAGTCTAATTTCTGGAAAAATATATGAAAACTCAATACGATGTCTAACGAGGGAGTTATGCTCGTTTTACTGAAGGGTGGCGAAACTACCGAACAGAGCTGCGCAGCGCGCTGTCTGCACGAACTCCAAACAAACTCTGAATCAGTCGACTGATTCACCTCATCAGTTAACTGATTCACCTCATTAGTTAACTGAACTGATGAGCTTCAATCCGGAACTGATTAGCCTAAGCTAGGACTGATTTATTTCAGTTCAACTGATTCACTTTATCAGTTAACCGATGAGCTTCAGCGCTGAACTGATTTGCCTAGGCTAGGACTGATTTTTCCCCAGCTGGTGCTAGAGCTAAAACTGATTTATTTTGGTCCAAATACCAAGCTTTCATCACCTCAAAATATCTCAAACTCAACTATACATGCTTGCACATAACCAACATAATTTTCTAAAACATTAACGTCATTTAAAACACCAAAAACCCACACATATACTTCTTAAGCTTAGATCTGAAAATATATGTTTATATAGCTCATGATTTTCGAAAATACCTTTCAAAATAACCAAGGAGAAAAGTTGGAAGAAGCTTGGAGGAGATGAAACGACTGAAACAAAGTTTTCAACGATGACGCCAGAAACCTAACGGTGAAGAGCGGCTGAAGGATAGCTTGAGCTCTTCTCGACAACGCTGCAACTTCTTACTTATACCACACTCTCTCTCTCTCTCTCTCTCTCTCAGTTTCTCACACAGAGATGAAGATGAAAAGGTGGAATGAAATGCTACCTAGCTGTACTCTCTCTCACTTCTTGTGCAGAAAATGAAGATGAAAAGGAGAAGAAGAAATAAGAAGCTGTTGCATTTTCTCTCTCTCTTTCTCAAAAATTTTGTGCGGAGAATGAAGATGGAATGGAGAAAAAGAAAGAAAGGCAGCTTGCTTTTACCCTTTTTCTCTCTCTCTACTCTACATAAATGCTTTGCAGTTGAAAAGAACATAAATGCTTGCAGTTGAAAAGAAGATTTGACAGCTTAATAAATTGGGTAAGGCTAGGCTTCAGATTTCTCCTTCCACTAGACAATAATAAATTGCGACAGAGAGATATGATGCATGGCAGACGGAATGGCCTCTCACCTTGGGGAATGAGAATTGACACATATCGGGTTTTAAATACCCATTATTCGGTTATTGTGATATTTTCCGACTCCAGAAAAATCCCGAACTAACCCGAGCTTGATGAAGTAATTCACTTATTTTAAAACAATAATTTATTTGAAATTATTGATTTCTAAAACACTGCTTTAAAATACTGGTTTTAAATCCTCAACAACTAAAACATCCGAACTAGAGAATATTTAATTCTCTCGGCTTGAACATCTCGTTTAAATTATCTGAATTTAAACAATTAAATGACTGGAGAATATCTGATTCTCCCAGTCCTGAAAATATTTATCAGAATATATGATTCATGATAAACACGCACCGCAATTTAAAAAAATAGAAATCAAATTTATCTGAAATTATGATTCCGGCTTCCCATACTGATAAGGGAATATAATCCTACTGAAAGGAAAATAATTAACCCACCTACGGGAATTAATTGACCTTGAATTCAATGTAACTTAACGGATACTTTCGACCTTAATCCTACTAGAAATTACTATACTAAATAGTAATTACCACAATTAACTGCAATTAAGTAGTAATTAATTTACGGGGTATTGCATAATCGTTATTTCATTTAATAATGTCAATCATTATTTCAGCATTTTCGTTATATATTTAAGAGATAAGATCCAAATTGGCCAGTAAACTTATTTGTGGGGCTCAATTGGGTCACTACAACTTTTTTGGGCTCAATTAGGCCACCGCAGTGTTAAAATTGGTTCAATTGGGCCACCGCGTGATGGAGCCCTAACGGGCTCTGTTAAGTGTTGCAAAAACGATGTCATTTTGATCTTTTTTACCAGACCCAATACCCGACCCACTCTCAATCTAAAAACCTGACCCAAGCTTCAAAAATCAACAAAATATCGAAAATTGGGGGGATTTGTGGAATTTTTTATTTTAGGGATTTCCTTAAGAACCCTAAATACAGAGAGAAGGTGCGACGGTGGGCTCGATTCCAACCTCCGGCGCTCGTTTCTTTGGAGAGACGATGAAGAAACTCGAGAAGCTTGAAGATGTAAAATGAGCGCAGCCCTCACCATCTCCGCAGGGATATCTAAGCATAGACGGGGCTCCGGTGATTATTTCTGCCCGGAGAAGAGAGCGGAGACCGCGTCAAATGCTGAGATAAAGGATGGGTCTGATTCGAGCTGCAAGGGATGACCCGTCTGCAATTGGGAAGGAGATGAAGCTGAGGGCTGCCTCTGCAAAATAGATCGTGAGATCGGGATGGTGTCTTCATCCGACGAGGCTTCCGATGAGGCAGACGTTGAGGACAGTAGATCCGGCGATGCTATTCGAGGTAAACCTGAACTCTCATACTCGGAATCTGTGTCTCCCCTCTCTTCTTGATCTAAGGATGAAACCTCTTCTACTTCTTTCGATAAATCTATATCTCCTTCCCCTGCTTTCTTTGGTTTTGAAACATTTGGAAAGAGGAGGTATGTGTTGATGACGTATTTAATACCTCAAATAATAGATCGTGCTAAGTGCAAGTATACACGAATGTAGTAAGCAATGATACAAGTCGAACCACAAGGAATAAGAGTTATGATCTTAACAATACAAGTAATGTTGACTCAAATTACATTCACTATTTAAACAAATATCATTTAATAGAAAAGGTTTTGTTCCAAGTTCGCCAAATATCACAAGTTGTACTCTTGAATGTAGACTTCAAATGAAAGATTTAAAAGGTAATAAAAAGAGGTTCTAGGGTGCTAGATCCTTGAGTAAGATATAATCAAAACCATAAGAATCACATATCTCTCCTCTCTTCAATCATAATTTGGGCAAAAGATCATCTAAGCATTTTCTCAAACACATATCATACAAACAAGTGTGAAACTCACTATCTCTAGCAAATATTTCACTCAAGCCTTCCAAGGTCCCAAATCACCATTGACAAGCCTAATACTCATGCTTATCTCAAAACACAAGTAAAATGTCTCATGGATCAAATACACATACATAATGAGCAAATCTAATCACACATTAAGTACACAAATGAATCTAAATGGAGGCCACCCACATACATTTACAAATCAATACATTGATCCATAAGATTTAAAAAGGAAAAGAAACATTCATCATACATTCATCTCAAACACCCATCATCAAAAGATCCAACACCCCCAAAATCTAAATAGATTAGCTACTCATGCTCTTGAGATAACAATCACAAAACTTGTAAATAAACATAGGTAGAGATTAGATTAAACCAATAGATTGTAAAAAAGTATCCACAATGATCCTTCCACTTCAACTTGAAGAACACTATTCACCAAACCCTTCTCCTCCTTCTCTCCTTGGCTATTTTCTACTTTTTATAATTTTTTGGGGAAAAGTTTTCAAAGGAAATGGAATAGAATCAGGTTTTCTTCACCAAGTTCCTTCTTATATCCCTTTCCTCTCAAATGGATATATATAATTCGTCCAAAAATAATTGAGGGAAGGAGATTGGATAAGGTCCGCAAAACAAAGCACCAGGGTGTGACACAGGCTCGGTCGCACCCTTACTTCCGCTGTAGCTTGTGCTGAGCCCGTGTGTAAAACAAGTGCGGGTGTGAGTGGGTCGGTCATACCAGCAGTCGTGCTGTAGCTCGCGCCAATTCAACGGTGAAAAGGGTCGCGGGTACTCGCGCTGTAGCTCACGCTATGAGGCGCAACCGAACTCGCGCCAGCACTCATGCTGTGGATTGCACCTGCGGCCCTGGCTATACGGCATCGGGCCAGGGGCACTCAGGTCGCGCTCTTACTCGGGCAGTGGATCGCGCCTGTGCCTCGGACTCTTGGTTTTCTTCTATAACACACCTAGAATTTGTACTTAGATTAAATATGGGTTTGGACATAAAAAATATACAATTGGTTTATAAATTGGTATTGAAATTGCCTCAAGTTGTAGTCAAAAGAAGCACAAAAATCCCGATTATCAACTCCCCCAAACTTAAGCTCTTGTTTGTCCCCAAACAAGATTTTAAGCAAAAGAGAACAAAGGAAATCAAGATCAAGAATACCTCAGAAGAAGATCAAGATCATACATAAGGATATGAAGCTTCGATACACAAGAAATGAATTTGTAAAAACACGACTTTCCCTTGCTTTTAGGAATATCAACACTCAAACTCAACCTCTCAAGGAGAAAAGGGACGTGTATACGTTCAACATCGAATAATGTTAGTATACTACCATATGCTTGCAAAATAACTCATCTCTTTTCACAAGTGTGCTCAAAAAAGGATCATATAGGTCTTAAAGGTTGCAACGTTAGGCTCTTTGGACGGGGTAGGAAAAATATAGGTCAAAAGTGACTTCAAAATCAATCTCCGGAACCTATTTCATTTTTCAAGGCAAGCAAAACTATTTCGAGTTTTCTTCTACCCTTCACATTGCTTGGGATTTTAAATGGATTTAGAACTTCTTGTAGCCAACAAAACATTAATTGCTCCTCTATTTATTATGATATTCTTGATTGCTCTTTGACAATTTACAATTTATTTTTTTTTCAATTTGTGAGGCTCGCAACTTATATATGATCAAAAAGGGCTACTCAACTAAAAAAAAATTTGTTCAATCCACAAATAACTCCCATTTCAAGTTTACCTGATTCCCACATTCCTTCTACCCTTGATTTCAAATAAAATCACTAACAAGCACAAAGTGGCTAACGAGGGTTGTATTTGTAGAAAATAATTTTAAGCACAAACTTGACAAAGAATGCCTTAGGTCATCTCGATGTTCTAAGCACAACTTGTAAAATCAAGAGAGTTCATAGGGCAAGTTCTAGAGATACTAGTATTATTGATGATTTACACATGAAAAACAAGATTAAGGCTCAATTCTCACGAGATGGTTACAAGCTACACCAATATTTTCACAATCCAACTCAAGTGTATATCAACTTATGTCCTTATGTATGCAATTTATTTTTATAAAAGACAACATCATAGGCAAGTTGAGATTTCCCAAAACTGAGCATGACAAACATTATCTCAAAAGGCAAGAAAGGAGTTGAATCACAAGATCATTAGCTAAACCTGCTTGACATCAAGGCTATTACCTACCATTAAACTAATTATACGTATTAACAAAAATAAATACAAAGCTATAAAATATCACAAAACTCATGAAATCATTTAATATCCAAAAATCAAGTAGTAAATCCCATAACAATACTAAATACAAAAAAGCATCCAAACAAACTAAGTTTTAACAATTCTAAATGAAAAACATCTAAAATGTCAGTTAATAAAATCAAAAGAGATCAACCATACACACAAATGTTCACCCTCACCCCCAAACTTATTCAATACCGAAGTAAGAATAAGTTTAAGGGGACAGGTTAGTGGTATCGTTGATCGACTAACAGATCATCAGACATCAGTAACTGGGGGCGCATGGGCGTGGAGTCTGCGGATTCGGGAACTGGAATGGACCTGGGTATGGATAGGGTATTGTTGGAAGGGTGGAAAAGGGGGGTGTGAAGGTTTGGGATGGATTCTGCGATGAAGGTCCGATGCCACCCCACTGTCTCATCATGGTGGCAATATCGGAGACGTCCGACCTCAAATGGGAGAAATCCTCATGCAGATTCGAATAATTGCTCTGCAGCCCTTGGAACTCCGTCTTCATGCTGGTGAACCAGCCATCAATATGGGTCTGCAGGCCCATGAATCTTAAATCAAAGTCTGCCCGCATATCCATGAATCTATTATCAACATTTTTCCACATGTCCACAAGACGCGCATCCAAGTCCGCTCGCATATCCGTGAACTGAGTAAAAACATTCTCTTGAAAGTTAGTAAAATTTTGATTCATGTTTGTCATCATACCTTCAAGAGATGTCAGTCGCCCATCTGCCACGTCCTCTCGGTTTCTTCTCTGCCCACGGAGTGCTCTTGTTTGTGCATTTTCTCTTTAGAGATGCACTCTCATGGATTCCGGAGCAATCATCAAAGCATTGTGCTCCGGAGTATTCATCAACCAATTGCTTTGATCCTCAAATTTCATGCTCGAGGTGGGCGCAGGATTCGGGAGTGAGAATTTCTGTCCACTCTTCAAAATGAACTCGATCGGGATGACATTTGGGTTGATCACCCGGATATTTTGAAGGTGTGACAAATTTAGGGCTCGGGGTCCGGGAAGTGGCTCATAGTTGGACAAGTCAATGTCCAAGGCCATGGCAATAGGAGTGATCATACCTCCAATAGACACGGTGCCCTTGCTGGGTTGCACCTGCCTTTTACACTGATCCAGAAGAAAGGCAACAAAATCCACATTGATTGCTTGAAGTATACTACACAGCATGTAAAGCTTATCCATCCGGAGTCCACTGTTTTCATGTTGAGCTAGGACAGTGGAGGCAATGATTCTGTGGAGGTAGCGGAAGACTGGATTCTATATCTGAGAAGTTTTGGCTAACCCAGAGTCATACTGCACTATCCTCTCATCGGGATCAAAGATCAATCTCTAAAACTGCTCAGTTCTGTAGTTGGTATGGTAATAGAAGTAGCCACTCGCTGGAGTTTGGAAAATTGAGTTAAGCTGGGCTGCTGTGAGCTCACGGTCTCGGTTTCCCAGCCGGAAACTCCATCCAATAGGCCCTCGACCTGGGAGTCTGTGCACTTGGAGTGAGAAGAGGAACTCTTTAACAAGTACAGGATAGGTGAGCCACCTTTCTTGCATAGCATTCGCCCACCCAATGCGAGTAAACATTTTCCAGACATTGTCATAGATCCCCATAGCTTGGGTAGCCGAGTCACAGGAGTATTTGGTCGGCACAATGTTGAACGTGGTGAACAACTTTTCCCAGTTGTCTCGTTCTTCCTGTGTACGAAAGAAAACACCCACTCTTGCGAGGTCATTCACTCCAATATCCGGAAAGTCTGGCAAAGGCATTTCTGGTTCCACATGTTCTTGTTCCCCCTTCTCTTCTTGGTCTTCATCCTCTTGTTCTTTTTCCTCTTCTTCATCTTCCGCTTCTAAGAGGTCGACACTTGATTCCTCTTCCTCCGATTCTTCAACAACATGTCTCCTAGAAGCTTGTCCCTTGCTTGGTCTTGCCATTACTATATATCGTTTCTTTTAAAAGCACAAAACCTTGCAAAGAATGAAAACAAACAAAAAATGAGGGCTCAAATGTAAAACAAATACCAACATATAGAATTATAGCCCATTCAGAGCGAAATACAACAAAAACTATTCACAACTTGTAGGCCTTAGCATA
The DNA here is from genome assembly GCA_026008535.1 of Perilla frutescens. Taxonomy (NCBI): domain Eukaryota; kingdom Viridiplantae; phylum Streptophyta; class Magnoliopsida; order Lamiales; family Lamiaceae; genus Perilla; species Perilla frutescens. Next base: position 30,003,709 of record BRKX01000014.1, on the reverse strand, counting down.
ATTAACCAAAAGCAAAAAGCATTTCCATACTTAGGCACTACAATCTTCAAAATGAATTATAAAACAGGGTCAGGGTTGCACATATAACTACCCCCCCAATTCACAACAAAATCCAACTACATTTGGTCAATATGGAGGCATATTCAATCAAAACATCTTGCAACATCCTAACAGTAAAATTCACTATCATTCACTCTTTTGACCAACAATATCCAAATTTCCCCCTTTCATCCACACACAATAACATAATTGCACAATTTCATCATTCTCAACACTTGCAAAATTCACCAAAAGAATTCATAAACTTATAGTAAGCAAAGAACAAGGCTAAAGATTTAAAAATCCCAAATTTACAAAAGCCCTAGTTCTTACTCCATACAATGTATGAACAAGCATCTCTAAATTAACGCCAATCCTTCTAGATAAGGTCCGATCATGCTCATGGAGAAATTTAGTAGCCACAAAATCAAGCAAAAATTCAATCCAAGCAATTTTCCCCCAAATTGAACCCTAAACATGAAATTTCTAAATTTCACCTCAAATGTGCCTCAATATTCATGGAATTCATAGATAGTAGTATGGGTAAATGGAAAATGGAGAAGAGGAGGAAAGATTTTACCTTTGAATCTTGCTTGGAGAGGCTAAATTTCGAGTGTGTGCGTGTGTTTTTGAGTATGGGTAGTGAAATTTGAGTGAAAAATGAAAATGGGAGAATTTTAAACCTATTCGCACAGTTCTGAGTCAAGCGCGAGCGGGGTCAGTCGCGCCCTCGCTCGCACTGTGGGTCGCGCTGTGCTTCCGTGAAAAAGCCCCACGGGCACGAGTGGGGTCACTCGCGCTCTGGGGCGCGACCTGTGCTCGCGTGCTAGATCGCGCTGTAGATCACGCCAGCCGCTCCGCATTTTGATATTTTGAGCTCTTTTTTCTCCGTGTACCCTGTTTCCTAATTCCAAAACTACACAAACACTCAAAACAACAGATTAAATCTAGTAAAGAAAAAAACTTAAATTAAAAGACTTGAAAATAAATGAACAAAATTTACAAAGGTAACGAGGTTGGGTTGCCTCCCAACAAGCGCTTCATTTATTGTCGGTAGCTCGACGTTGTCTCATTCATCATAGAATAGTGGGATTGTTGGAACCATTGTCATCGTTCATCTCCGGTGCATAGAATCATTTGACTCTTTGGCCATTGACAACAAATAGATTCCCATACCTTCCTTTTAACTCGATCGTCCCTCTATCATAGATTTTTGTGATTTCAAACAGGCCACACCATTTGGTTTTTAGTTTTTCGGGAAACAACTTCAACCGTGGGTTGAATAAAAGAATGACATCACCCGGTGATAGCTCTTTTTTTCTCAACAGCTTGTCATGATAAAGCTATGTCCGTATTTTGTAAATTGATGAATTCTTAAAAGCTTCTAGTCTGAATTCATCTAATTCATTCAACCGGAATATTCGTTCCCCTCTCGACATCATGAAATCCATATTGAGCTTCTCCGTAGCCCAAAAATCCTTGTGTAACAGCTCGTTGAGAAGATGACATGATTTCTCGAAAACCAATTGATAGGGCAACATGCCCAACGGGGTCTTGTATGCCGTCATATACGTCCATAATGCATCGTCCAAAAGATTGGAGCAATTCTTGCCATTTGTTTTCACCACCTTTTTTAGAATCTGCTTCACTTCTCGATTGGCCAACTCAGCTTGGCCATTTGCTTGAGGATGGTAGGCTGTGATGTTGTGTCGAACTCCATACTTTGCAAGCAATGCGGCTAACCACTTGCTGCAAAAATGACGACCAACATCGCTGATTAGAGCTCTTGGTGCTCCAAATCGTGTCAACGCATTCTTTTTCAAGAACTTCAACACCACATTTGCATTATTGGTTTCCGTAGGTACGGCTTCAATCCACCTTGAGACATAGTCAATGGCCAACAAAATATATTAGAAACCATTTGAACTCACGAAAGGGCCCATGAAATCGATGCCCCACACATCAAATAGTTCCACCTCGATTATGTTCTTCATTAGCATCTCGTCCCTTTTTGAAATGGAACTCATCCTTTGACACCTCTCACACCTCTTCACATATTCAACACAATCCTTGAATAGTGAAGGCCAATAGAACCCGCTTTGCAACACTTTTCTTGCGGTTCTAATGGAGGCAAAATGTTCTCCAGTGGGAGAAGTGTGGCATGCTTCAAGGATTTCTTCCCATTCTTTTTTTGGTACACACCACCTTATCACCAAATACGTACATCTTCGAAAAAGATATGGTTCATCCCACACATAGTACTTCAAGTCGTGGAAGAACTTTTTTCTTTGGTAAGCCTCCAATTCCAATGGTTTCACCCTTGCCACCAAGAAGTTCACAATGTCGGCAAACCAAGGCACATGAGACTTGATTGCTAGGATCCTTTCGTCATGAAAGAGCTCATTAATAGGCCTTGTCGACCCCATTTCATCATTCACATGCTCGAGGTGAGAAAGGTGGTCTGCTACCACATTCTCACATTCTTTTCTGTCATGAATCTCTACATCAAACTCCTGGAGCAGCAAGATCCATCTGATGAGCCATGGTTTTGCATCCTTCTTGGCAAAAAAATGCCTTAGAGCGGCATGATCCATGTGCACGATTGTCCGAGCCCCAATGATATAAGGCCTGAATTTATCAAATGCATATACCACAGTAAGTAGCTCCATCTCTGTAGTGGTATAGTTTGATTGAGCCGGATCTAGGGTCTTACTCCCGTAATAGATGACTCGGAAAAGCTTATCTCGTCTTTAGCCCAAAGGGGCTCCCACTGCTACTTCACTTGCATCGCACATTACTTCGAATGACTGGCTCCAGTCTGGTGTAATGAGCATAGGTGCCATGATCAAGGCCAACTTCAGGGTCTCGAAAGCCTGCAAATAATCATTATCAAAATCAAAATCAAACGATTTTTCTAGAAGATGACACAAAAGTTTAAATATTTTTGAAAAATCTTTGATGAAACGCCTATAAAACCCAGTATGTCCCAGAAAACTTCTAACTCCCTTTTCATTAGACGGGGGTGGTAGCTTCTCAATGGCTACAATCTTGGCTCGATCCACTTCAAGGCCTCCTCCGGGCATCTTGTGTCCCAACACGATACCATCTCGTACCATGAAGTGGCATTTTCCCCAATTTAGCACTAAGTTAGTGTCTTTACACCTCTGCAATACTTGAGACAAGTTATCAAGGCAATTATCAAACGAATCACCAAAAATGGAGAAATCAACCATGAATACTTCTATTATGTTTTCAATCAAACCATGAAAGATAGATATCATACATCTTTGAAAGGTGGCGGGTGCATTACATAACCTAAAAGACATCCATCTATATGCAAAGATTCCATACAGACAGGTAAAAGCCATTTTTTCTTGATCTTCGGGGGCAATCATTATATGATTGTACCCCGAGTATCCGTCCAAGAAGTAATAAAATTCATGCCCTGCTAACTTGTCAAGCATTTGATCGATAAAGGGTATGGGAAAATGGTCATTCCTAGTATAGACATTCAAAGCCCTATAGTCAATGCACATTCTCCACCTGGTAACCAACCTAGTAGCTATTATCTCATTATTTTCATTTTCAACTAGGGTCGTGCCCTCTTTCTTTGCTACCATTTGAGTAGGACTCACCCACTCACTATCAGAAATTGCAAAAATTATATCGGTATCTAATTGTTTCAACACTTCATTTCTAACAACTTCTTACATAATTGGGTTCAATCTTCTTTAATGTTGCACTTTCGGTTTGTAATCTTCCTCTAAAATGATTCTATGCATGCAAATCGAGGGGCTAATCCCTTTTAGATCCGAGATAGACCAACCTATTGTGCTTTTGTATTTTCTCACAACCCTTAGCAATTTATCAAGTTGCTCATCATTTAGAAAAGAAGAAACTATTACCGATTTGTTATCACCATCTTCAAGGTATGCATACCTTAAATGAGGTGGAAGTAGCTTTAACTCCATCTTGTCATTCTTTTGCTCTTTCCCAGTTGATGTTTGTTCCTCCTTCTTCAATGGAAGAAACTTGGGCTTTCTTAAATACTCCTCCTGCAAAGAATTAATCAAAGAGATAGTATCAATAAGAGCAACATCTAAAGGATAAAAATTACCAGAGCATGAATTAAAAAGAGATTTAGAAATGCAAATCTCTAATGGATCTCGTATGCCCAAGATGTGTTCCAAGGTGTACTCCAACTCCATACACGAGTCCACCATTTCCAGCACCTTGCACTCTTCTTCACATTCCATGTCTTCTTCCTTATGTCTCATAGCCTTTTAGAGAGAAAAGATCACCTTCTCATCATTAACTCTCAATGTTAACTTCCCTTTTTCGACATCAATCAAAGCCTTCCCCGTATTCAAGAATGGTTGTCCAAGAATAAGAGGGACATCATTGCCCTCCTCCATATCTAAAACCACAAAGTCGATCGGGAAGATAAAGTCATTGACTTTCACCAATACATCTTCCACCACTCCTTTAGGATAGGTCATGGATCGATCGGCCATTTGTAAACAAATGGTAGTCGGCTTGATTTGTCCAATATTCAACTTCAAGAAAAAGGAGAGCGGCATTAAGTTAATGCTTGCTCCCAAATCACATAGCGTCTTTCCCGTGTGGCTATCCCCAATAGTAACCATGATGGTGAAACTTCCGGGGTCTTTCAACTTAGCGAGGAGCTTTCTTTGTATAAGTGCACTACACTCTTCCATGAGATTCACCATTTCAAAATCTCCTAACCTTTTCTTCTTAGAAATCACATCATTGAGAAACTTTGTGTAATTGGGCATTTGTTGCAAAGCTTCCACCAATGGAATATTAACTTGAACCTTCCGAAAAATGTCGAGGAACCTTGAGAATTATTCATCGTTCTTCTTCTTTTGTAGGCGTTGGGGATAAGGTACGTGCACTCTTAGCTCTTCATTTCCTTTGGGTGGTGATTCCACATTTTCTTTTGTCTAGCCCTCTTTTTTCTTGGAGTGCTCGATCTCTTCATTTTCTTCATTTTGTTTATCTTGTTTTTCCCTTTGCTTTGAGCTTCCTTCACCAACATTTCCATCATCTCTAGGCATTTTCGGGCCTTCATAGGTGGTTCCACTTCTCAAAGTGATAGCCTTGCATTGATCTTTTGGATTGAAGGTTGTGCTATTCGGAAATTTTCCTTGTTGGTGTTGGCCAACAATGATCATTGCTAATTGGCTCATTTGTTTCTCCAGTTGATTCACTTGAATGCCAATAGCTCTGATATTATTTTCTAACTTCCCCACATGGACTTGTGAATCCACCATGTACTTTTCTATCTTGCTCATGAATTCCATCAACAAATCATCCATTTTTGGTTTCTTTTCTTCGTCAATAACATCATTGGTCACAGAGAAACCGGGAGGTGGAACAATACCACTGTTTGGATTTCCATAGGAGAGATTAGGGTGTTGCGCCCTATTTTGGAAATTTTGGTTTCCACTATATTGATTTCTATACTGCGGCTTGTTGTACCCTTGGTTGTATGACCTTTGTTGGTTTTCGTAACCTCCTTGGTTGACATAATTCACTTCTTCGAACGGGGCTTGAGAAGCTTCAGGTTTTGGAGCGGTGAGGGCTTCAATCTTTGAATTCAAAGTTAATATTTGAGCTGCTAATAATCCCAGTGCATCCGAACTAGAAGTAGATGCAACTTTCTTCATGATTTGCACGTTTTCTCTTGCCACCGACCATTGAAATGAATTAGTGGTTATTTTCTTAATAATTCGCATGGCCTCTTCCAGGCCTCGTGCTAGCAAAGATCCTCTTGCAGCAGCGTCCATGAGTGTCCTCACCTCGGGTTTACACCCGGCATAGAAGATGCACACTTGATGGTCGGTTCTAAATCCATGTCCAGGACATTTTCTTATCATTTCTCTGAAGCGCTCCCAACCCTCGTACATGCTCTCATCATCCCACAGCTTGAAAATGGTGATGTCACCTTTTAACTTGAGAGTTTTTCTGGTTGGGAAAAACTTGTGGAGAAATTTTATCACCAATACTTCCCATGTTTGGAAAGATCATTGGGCTTGGCTTAACCACCATGTTTCCGCCTTATCACCTAAGGAGAACGGGAAGAGTCTAAGTTGAATAGCATCTTCTGGGAATCCATTCACCTTCATGGTTCCACTGTACTCAAGAAATTTTTGTATGTGCTCATTAGGATCCTCCATAGCCGTTCCTTTAAATGGATGTTGTTGGAGCATGAGGATGAGCGATGTCTTGAGCTCAAAATTATTTACTTGAATGGTTGGGCCATTCACGACGGCTTGAAAAAGATTTCGGATCAGGGCCTCTTCCGCAGCATGTCATGCTTCTTCTTAGACCCTTAACTGTCCTTGCGTCACCTCTAATCGCCTTTGAAGTTGGGAAATTAAAGGATCTTGAACCGGTGGAGGATTGTTAGCCATTCTCCTCCGTCTCCGTGCGTTGTTGTGGCGCACCGTCACTTCAATTTCTGGATCTAGGTCCATAGGTGGCTCACCTCTAGATCGATTGTACATACACTATATGTAAATGAATACAATGTGAGACACTTCAAACACGAATAAAAACAAAAATCAAAATGTCTAAATTAGCAAAGTAACCATTTGAACAATATTGCACAAACTTTTAAAACATAACAATCATTCCCCAGCAACGGCACAAAAACTTGATGATGTATTTAATATCTCAAATAATAGATCATACCAAGTGCAAGTGTACACGAATGTAGCAAGCAATGATACGAGTCGAACCACAATGAATAAGAATTATGATCTTAACAATGCAAGTAATGTTGACCCAAGTTACATTCACTATTTAAACAAACATCATTTCATAGAAAAGGTTTTGTTCCAAGTTCACCAAATATCACAAGTTGTACTCTTGAATGTAGACTTCAAATGAAAGATTTAAAAGGTAATAAAAAGGGGTTCTAGGGTGCTAGATCCTTTAGTAAGGTATTCTCAAAACCATAAGAATCACATATCTCTCATCTCTTCAATCATGATTTGGGCAAAAGATCATCTCAGCATTTTCTCAAACACATAGCATACAAACAAGTGTGAAACTCACTATCTCTAGCAAATATTTCACTCAAGCCTTCCAAGGTCCCAAATCACCATTGACAAGCCTAATACTCATGCTTATCTCAAAACACAAGTAAACGGTCTCATGGATCAAATACACATACATAATGAGCAAATCTAATCACACATTAAGTACACAAATGAATCTAAATGGAGGCCACCCACATACATTCACAAATCAATACATTGATCCATAAGATTTAAAAAAGGAAAGAAACATTCATCATACATTCATCTCAAACACCCATCATCAAAAGATCCAACACCCCAAAACCTAAATAGATTAGCTATTCATGCTCTTGAGATAACAATCACAAAACTTGTAAATAAAAATAGATAGAGATTAGATTAAACCAATAGATTGTACAAAAGTAGCCACAATGATCCTCCCACTTCAACTTCAAGAACATTCTTCACCAAACCATTCTCCTCATTCTCTCATTGGCTATTTTCTACTTTTTACAATTTTTTGGGGAAAAGTTTTCAAATGGAATGGAATAGAATCTGGTTTTCTTCACCAAGTTCCCTCTCATATCCCTTCCCTCTCAAATGGATATATATAATTCGTCCAAAAATAATTGAGGGAAAGGGATTGGATAAGGTCCGCAAAACAGAGCACTAAGGCGCGACACGGGCTCGGTTGCGCCCTTGCTCGCGCTGTAGCTCGCGCCGAGCCCATGTGTGAAACAGACACGGGTGTGAGCAGGTCTGTCGCGCCACTACTCATGCTGTAGCTCGCGCCACGGGGAGCGACTGAACTCGCGCCAGTGCTCGTGTTGTGGATCGCACCTGCAGCTCTGGCTATACGGTATCAGGCAAGGAGCACTCGGGTCACACTCTTGCTTGGGATGTGGCTCGCGTCTGTGCCTCAAGCTCTTGGTTTTCTTCTATAACACACCTGGAATTTAATTTGTACTTGGATTAAATATGGGTTTGGACATCAAAAATATACAATTGGTTTATAAAATGGTATTGAAATAGCCACAAGTTGCAGTAAAAAAAGCACAAAAATCTCGATTATCATGTGTGTTGGGGTTTTGTGACTGTTGGGATGTGGAAATGGTTATGTGGGCTGCTGGAGGTTGCAGGAGTTGAAAGGGTGGTTTCTGGTTGTGTCTTTGAGAATGTGGGGGGGCTGGGTCGAGATGGGGGTGTAGAGGAGTGTTGGTTTGATGATTTGGACTTGAGGAGTGAGAGAGGGGTAGAATCTGACGGAGATGAGCCGTCAGGGATGGTTTTGGATGAAGAAGAACTGGGAGTTGAATTTTTTTGTGATTGAATTTTTGATTTTTGGCAACAGATCTGGGAGATGAAACTGAATTTTTTTCTTGTTGTTTTGCAGGTTGTTGTTCAGATTTGAAGGCAATTTTGGCCAATTTCTTATCGGATTTCTTTGAACTGGCACTGGAAGATACGCACATTTTCTGGGCAGATTTCCCAGAATTTAGTTTTTTACGCCCCATAACAAAAGATTTTTGGAACCAGACCCAAAACATGGCTGGAGGCTGGATTTTGGACAAAGAACAAACCAAGAATAGAAAATAAAATAAAAGAAAAATTAAAGGAAAAAACAGAAAATTAAAAGGAAATGGAAAGAAAAATGAAATCCCCAATTTTCGATATTTTGTTGACTTTTGAAGCTTGGGTCGGGTTTTTGGATTGAGAGTGAGTCGGGGTATTAGGTCGGGTAAAAAAAGATCAAAACGATGTCCTTTTTGCAACACTTAACGGAGCCCGTTAGGGCTCCGTCACGCGGTGGCCCAATTGAGCTCAAAAAAGTTGTAGTGACCCAATTAAGCCCCTAAATAAATTTAGTGGTCAATTTGGACCTTATCCCTACATTTAATAATGCATAACGTTTGTTTTAAAATATTCTTACGTTATGCATAACTATAATAATAATGTTAATCGTTATGCATAACTTAAATGCTAATCCTTTTAAAATATTATCGTTATAGCCTTTATGATTTTTTTTAATATTATCGTTATGGCCTTTTTTTTCATTATGCATTTATGTGAAATCTTCTTTTTTATTTTTATATATTAGGTGTGTGTGTGTGCGCGCGCGCGCATTTATTGTATAGTTATTAAAAAAATGTAAAAAGTACACTTGCACAATGATTGGGGTGTGGGGACAAGTGTGTCATAAGGGTATTTTAGACATTTACACTCCAAATTGCCCAAATAACTCTCTATTCTTATATCTTATTTTTATTTCTCAATCACTATTTTATTTTGTCTATATTTATACATTTACACATTCAAAATTATAAATAATCGTATGCATCTTTAATCTTTTTTCAAAATGTCACAAGTAAATATGTGTAGGGAATGGATCAAATAGGAACCCAATTCCCCCGTGAGAACCTAGGAACCAATCCTAACCTTAGATTTGATTAAATCTAATGGCCACAATTTAGTCAATATTTTAGTCAAAGTAAGGTGGCAAACTTGTAATATTGATAACTTAATGAAGATGGGGTTATTTTCATAATTTAAAAATTAGGTTATGTTTTTCGGATTTTGGGTCCAATTCCCGGAATTAAATAAACAACACTTTAAAACCGTTGTCTTTTCTGACGTTGTATTAATATGCTAACATGAGAGATATATGTTGCTAAGTGCTAACATCAAGAGATTTTGTTGCTAACATGAAACAGACTCATATTGCTAACTTGACAAGATCATAATATTAAATTCACACGTATTAAACACCACACATATAACATTGGACCACATTTAAAATAATATTGTGTAACATATGTAACATCCTTCATACATACAACATATACTGCTAATATGTTAGAAATATACATACTGCTAATATGTGACTAATAATTTGCTAATATGTTAGTACCATGTTCAGTGTTGTAAAAATCGGCCTAGGCGGCGCCTAGGCGCTCATCGGCACCATACCTTGGCGAAAACTTTCAATTCGGGCCTGTTGTGCGGATCAGCCGCCTAGGCGGAATTGTGTGGTGCCTAGGCGGCCGATTTCTGACTAGGCGCCAATTTTTCACTTTTTTATAAAAAAAAAAATTAAAATAGAAAAAGAGAAAACAAAAGTAAAAAAAATGGGAGTCTGAAGTTCAGAGTTGTGAAAACGAGCGAAAAAAATAGAGAAAAAAAAGAGAGAGAAGACTCAAAGAGAGAAACGCCTTCGCCGCAGCTCTGCCAACCGCCGTCGATCGCCGCTGCGCGGCCCAGCCACCGCCGTCGCGTGTTGCCGGCCTTCACACACCACCAAACTTGGTAAGTTTTCTTTTATCTCTTCTTCTTCCCAATTAGGGCAAAAATTAGGGCAGATGTTCTTGGTTGTTTACTTGTTTATCTATTGATGAAATCATGAAATATTGAGAATTTGCAATATGTATGGTGATTGGTGAAGCACTCAATGCCGAGAAAGAGCGATGATCGACTGATCGACTGAGCCCTTTTTTTTCTTTTTTAATTTTAAGAATAGTTGATCAGAAATATTTTTCTTGTGGTGATTCTGATTGAATGGCACTATAAATGGAATCATATTATATTATATAATATATACGCATCAAATTTAGAATATTTGAGCAATAGGATTTTTAATGTTTTATTGATGATGCACTATCTCAAATTTAGAATATTTGAGCAGGATCAAACCTTTTGATGCTATATTTGGAATTAAAATGCATGTTGTATTGATGATGCACTATTGTTGAGGTGACTTAATTTGAAATCCAATTATTGTGCATGGAAAATTGATGATGTTATGTTACTGCCAGATTTGTTTTTTCAAATAAATTGATGATGTTACTGTTAGTCAACTGATTTTGTTTGTGCTTATACATTTGTTTAGAGTTGTTGATATTTGAGATGGACACTCTAAGTACCGCATCAGCCAGTAATTCTACGGGTGTTGAATTGACACTTAACGAAAATTAAATGATATTGGATGGACTTATGGCAACCTAGTTGATCCCTCAAATTTGGATAAAATCCAATGTATCAAGTGTGTAAAGAAAATGTCTGGTGGAGTTTACAGAATTAAAGCGCATATTGCTGGGATAAGAGGGAATGTTGCTTCTTGTACAAAAGCTTCAAAAGAAGATAGAGAGTTATGTAGCAATGCGATAAATGAAGCAAAGCTTAAGAAGAAACAAAAGAGTGATGAAGATAAAGAGATGAGATCAGGGGTGAATATCACCAATGATGGTCGAGAAGACACTATTAATGTCGATCAATTGCAAGAATCGTTTAGTTCTATGAAATCAGCACGCAGTCTTGGCCCCATGGACAAGTTTGCTAGTCAGATATCTCCTGAGATTAGTTTGAATTCAGAAAAAAGAAAACTATGAAATCAAAACATCAGTGATGTGCTTTTCAAGCAAAGAACAGATGCTGCAAAAGAATACATTTGTAGATGGGCTTATGATGCGGGTGTTTCTTTTCACTCGTTAGAGTTAGATAGTTTCAAGATGATGTTGGAAGCGGTAGGTCAATTTGGACCTGGACTTATGCCTCCTACAAGATATGAGACATCTGACACATTCTTGAAGAAAGAAGTTGGTAGAACTAAAAGTTTGCTTAAGTCACATGAAGAAGAGTGGAAATTGAAGGGATGCTCGATCATGACAGATGGATGGAGTGATAGAAAGAGAAGAAGTATCATGAACTTGTGCTTTAATTCTCGATTGGGTACTGTTTTTCTTTCTTCTAAGGAGTTTTCAGATGTTTCACACACAAGTGAAGTGATATTTGAGTATGTCGATCAATGCATAGAAGAAGTTGGCCCAGACAATGTGGTTCAGATTGTAACAGACATGCAACAAACAATATGGGAGCTGCAAAGCTATTGAAAGAGAAGAGGCCAACAATATTTTGGACTTCGTGTGGTGCTCATACCATAGATCTTATGTTGGAAAGTATTGCAAAACAAGAAAGATTCAAGAAAGTCATTGATCAAGCCAAATCAATCACCATCTTTCTCTATGCACACCACCAAGTCTTGTCAATGATGAGCGCATTTACAAAGAAGAAGGATATAGTGAGACCAGGGGTGACTCGATTTGCTTCAACATTCCTTACTTTGCAAAGTTTAAATGACAGCAGGACTGAACTAAAAGCAATGTTTGGAAGTCCCGAGTGGGAACTTTGCAAGTACTCCAAGAGTAAGAAAGGAAAAGATGTTTATGGAATAGTGATGAGTTTGGGATTCTGGAGTGGTGTGGGATTATGCTTGCAGGTGTTTACCCCTTTGATTAAGGTTCTTCGGATTGCTGATGGTGATACAAAGCCATCGATGGGCTTTTTATATGGAGAACTCATTCAAGCAAAAGAAGATATCAAAATTTCTCTGAGCAATCTTCCAAAAAAATTATGAGCCGATAATTGAAGTCATATATGGACGGGTGAAAGGCAGGCTTGATACCTCGTTACATTTGACGGCTTATTTGTTGAACCCATTTTATCATTACAATAATTCACTTATTCAATTGGATAAAGATGTGGTTCTTGGTATGATGGATTGCATAGATGTCATGTATCCGGGAGATATTAGTGTACAAGATAAGATCTTGAATGGAGAATTTCCCATATATAGAGAAAAGAAGTTGATATTTGGGAAGCCACTTGCAGTGAAAGCATGCTCTTTCAATGATGCCAAGTTTGATTCAGGTAAATGAAGTTCTAATTTTTTCTTCAATTTTAAACTTTAATTCTTGAAATATATGATTAATTCTTTGATTTGTTTATGACTTTATGTAGTATCTTGGTGGTTGACTTTTGGAATAATAACTCCTACTTTACAAAGATTGGCCATAAGAATCCTTTCATTGACGACTAGTTGGTTGGCCTAGGCGCTCTAGGCGCTAGGCCCCCATCGGCCGCCCGACTAGCGCCTAGCGCCTTCTGCAACCATGACCATGTTGCTAATATGTGAATAATGATTTACTAATATGACTTAAATTCTCAAATATTACAAGTTTTCGAAAGAATATTAAGCATTGATAAAGTTACAATTGTTTATGAACTTAACTATATATATCTCATACATTAACTATTTTCTCATAAAAGCAACTTAACGTTCAAAGTCATGCATAAAAAATTTCATATTAGCAACATAAACACAAGATATGAGCAATATTGTGATATCATATTAGCAATATCTGACAGTTATGAGTTGAATATACGTGATTTTTTTTTGTATTTCTCATCAATTTTTGCTCAAATAAACATATGCACTATGGATCTTAAATGAAAGAGTATAAAAAAAAAAATCTTTAATTTGATATATTTTTTGCGTAAATTGGATAAAAAAACAAGTAAGTTGTGATTATTTAAAGTTTTTAAGAATTTTTTAAAAGATGGTGACATCATTTTATTAAAAAAAATCTGAACATACCCATTATATTTCGAATTTTTTGTATTTACAACTATATCACCGCCTTTTTATCTCTCATGTCATCAAAATACTTAAATTTGATTGGTTCCTGAATTCTCAGGGGGGATTGGTTCTTATTTGAACTTACCCCTATCTATATAATGAGTAAATAATATCAAAGTACACTTACACAATGATTGAGTGTGACCCAAGTGTGTTATAGTACAAATTACCCACAAAACTCCCTATTATTAAAACTTGCTTTATATATATATATATATATGCACCGTAATCTTATAATTTAATTTTAATGCTTAATATTTAAAATATAATTTATTATAACTTATATATATTCTATAGTATAGCAATGATTTTCAACAATATATTATATAAATGTAACAGGCAAAATTAAGTTCCCAAAATATTTGCAGAAGTAGTTAACCACCTGATAAAAATAAAAATTAAAATCAGCACCCCTAATTCAAAATTAATCACCCCTGAAAAAAAAAAGAAAGAAAACAAAAAAACTAATCGGAATTAAATTGCAGCTAATCACTCTGGTTGAGCTTGAGCCCCAATTCTGTAACCCTAACCATGGACTCCACCCTAATTCAACCCCACAACAACAAGCCTTCCGCTTCAAAGCTCCCCATCAAACGCAAAATCCCCGACCCAAATTTTCAGCTCGACCAGAATCCGGACCCGATCGGCGCCGGGACGCCGCCGTTCAAGTTCCACCGGATATGGACCGAACCCGACGAGATCCGATTTCTGCAGGGCCTATTGGACTGCTCTTTACAGAATTTAGCGTTCCCCAGGGACTTAGGAATCTTCTACGCCCGCTTCTCCGACACCATGTCACAGCCGTACACCAAATCACAGCTCTCCGAGAAACTCCGGAGGCTCCGGAAGAAATTCCGGGTCATCTCGACCCGGATGTCAAAGGGCATGGATCGATCGCAGTTGTCGTTGCATGATCGCGCGCTTTACGACCTATCGAAGCGGCTCTGGCACCCGGAATTCTCCGCCACCTCGCCGTTCAGTGGTGCGAGGAATGTGGGTGTGAATCATTGTAATAATGTTGGCGGCGACGGTGGTGGTGGTGTTGTTGATGGTAAGTTGAAAAAATCAAGTCTTGTTGGCATCAAAGTCGATTTTTCGCCTACATTGCCGGTGGTGATGAGTGGTTCTGTTCAAGAAAATGGTGGGAATGATGGAAATTTAGAGTTTGATAGTGGTGGCTATGAGAGTGGGGATGGAGGCAGAGGCAGGGCTGTGTTAGGAAACTTTTGTGATGAGGGTGACGACGACGATGATGATGATGATGATGATGAAGTTAAGTTAAGTGAGGTGAATGTGGAGTTTGAAGAGGAAGAGGCAGTTGATGCAGGGATCGGAGATGCGAAGCAGAATGTGGATTTCAGGTGTGAGAATGAAATTGAGGAAGTGACAGCGAAAGTGGTGGTAAACGTGTTTGAAGAGTGTTTCAAGGAGGTGAGGAGGCTCATAGCTGGTGGTGGAAGTAGTGAAAGAGAGAGATTCCATGCACGGTGGCAGCAGCAACGGATTGCTGAATTGGATGTGTTAGGGAGCCGATTGAGGTTGGTCCTCGAGCATAATCTTAGAAAAACTGAGTAAACATGACTAGTTTTTTTGTGATGAGGTTGGAAAAGTAGAGCGGTAAAAAGATAAAAAAAACCCTTCCTCTATAGCTTCATCTTTCTCGGGTTTTACACCAGATTGAGATAGATAATTTGAGATACTTGTAAATTTGGTAGTATAAATAATTCTTTGTTTATACATTTTCCTGGTCTTCATTTTGTTCTGTACAGTTATGTTATCTGCCTTAACCGATTTGGTTTTCAAACAAGAAAGTTCCCCACTAGAGATACATAGCTCGTAAGCTTATTGTTTTCCTGACCTTGTTTAGATTGCTTATGTTGTAGATTATAAGAAGGAATTCTTATATAGAGGGTCATACGCATAAGTTAATGTATGGTGAAGCAGTAAAGGAGGTGGAATGTTGGGACCTGACTTGAAAGTTCTTTGATTATCAGAAGAATTGAAGGTAGCTTTATTCATTTTCGGTTTGTTATGTTAAGTCATTGAATGCAATTAGTCTCCCCAGTAAAACTTACTACTGCATTAATCTGCAAAACATTAGTCTTGTGAGCTTCATGACATGCCAATGATGTGCGTCAGGTCACTCATTGCATATAACTTTGATTAGATTAGATTAGATTATGTGGGTGTTAAATTGTTGATCTAATATGCCTTCCTGTTGTCTGTTGAATTTCAGACAGAGTATTCTCTAATGCCAATACTATAGCTTCTTTAAATTTATTATAATATTATTTTACATATATCTATTTATTACTGTTTACTCTAAAATGTTTATTACTCAATAAATTTTGATTTTTTTAGGAACTCGAAATAAGTAAATCCAAATATTAGTTATTTGAATTCTAATTAAACAATTGTCTAGGTATGTTGAGGGTATAGACGTGTGAGGAAGGAGTTGCCGGGTTGGAAATAGATTCAAACAACGCAAACATGATTTGAATTTGTAAACTATTGCGTAACTGAAAAATTAGTTTAAAAAAAAAAAAAAAACTAAAGAAAAAACAAGGTTTAATTGGTGTATAAGTGAATGACGTGGTGCGCATTAGGCATACAATGCAAATCCCAGTAGGTTAGCATTTTATCATTTTTTTAGATGTCAATCCTAATCGTTGTGGACTTGTGGTGATATTGGGGTAAACATGTGCTGAACATACTTCTAATCCTTACAAATAATGAATATTGCACAAGATCCGGTCCACGTTCATATCAAACAACAGTGTTCATTAGGGATGGCAATTTACCCGTGGGTAGGGGTGTAAACGAGCCGAGTCAAGCTGAGTACTGCCGAGCTCGAGCTCAGCTCGTTTAAGTATCCGTGAGCTCGAGCTCGAGCTCAGAACTCGGGCTCGAGCTCGGCTCGACAGGAAAAACTCGAGCTCGACTCGGGTTCGGCTCATTTATTTAAAATTCGAGCACGAATCCGAACTCGACTCGGGTTCGGCTCGATTGTTTAAAATTCGAGCCCGAACTCAAGCTCGCGGCTCGTTTATTTATTTGTTAATATTGATATTTTTTTCATTTCTCTATTTCTTTTTATATTTTTAAATTTATACTATATGTTTATTAGTTATATAATATATATTATATATATATATATATTATGTGTATGTATTAGTTATCGAGTGTGTGTCGTAAGATTCACAAATAAGTTATTCCTATTACAATATATTAAGATAATTTATAAATTAATAATTCTATATTATTTAAGAGACTATTAATTTTTAATTATTATTATTCTTAGTTTAGCTTATTTAATGTTAGTCTTAATTTTTGTTAATTTTTTTATTATTATGTGCATATTAACTAATATAAACTATAGTTATATAAACTATGTACTATAATGTAAATAGTGTATATATAACTAAGAATTTAAGATTAATTATACAACGATGCTAATTAACTGATAAAAAATAAGAATATTGTTACTCTTGAACTTGATTTCTTAATTTTGATAAATTTTTTTTGAGAAATTATTATGTTTCCAATATCATTTATTTCATTTCATTCTTATTTAATGAATTGAGATTGATTATTTTGTCAATATTAGTATTAATTTTTGTGAATTTTCTTTTTTTTTCCTTTTATTGCTATATACAGTTTAACTAATATTGATTATATACTAGAATCCTAATTGATGGACGACAGTATATATGACTCATAGTTTAAGATTAACTATATAACATTGGTGCTAAGAATATTGTTACTCTTGAACATTTAATTAATTTTAATTTTTGTTAATTTTCCTTTTCCATTATTATTTTGTTACTTTCGATAATATGAGTTTAATATCATTGATTACATTTCATGTTTTAATATTTAATGATGAGTATTATTTTGTCAAATTGTTAATACTAATCATAATTTTTTTATTTTTTGTTCCTTTATTACTTTACATGCATTATAAATTATAATTTATAACTTATATTCTTGTAAGTTATAACTAATAATCTAAGATGGACTATAATCTATATATTATAAACTATATATTGTTGATTTTCCTTTTTCTTTATTTTCTTTTATTACTCATCTACTCTTGTGTTAAACACCATATTTCTTAATTTTGATAATATTAAATTAATATTATTGATTTCGTTTCATATTTATTAATTAATGAATTGAGAAATATTATTTTATAAATATCAATCTTAATTTCTCTTATTACTCAGTATTTATTATTGAGCGTTCAATTTCTTAAGTTCAACAATATTAATATAATATCATTTCATATTTCATATTATTATTTAAATATACTATGTAGAATTGTCAATAAGATAACTATATTATATATATATATATATATATATATATTTTTCATTAGTTTGTATGTTTGTGTATATAATCGTTACTCTTGATCATTGATTTTTAAACTTTAATAATATTAGTTCAATAGGTAATACCATTAATTTAATTTAATTTTTAATGAGAAGTATTAATTTGACAAAAATTACAATATAAATAAATAATATTTTAATAATTACAAAAATAGTATATGTCTCGAGTTCTAAATTGAATAGCTCGCGAGCCCGACTCGAGCTCGGCTCATTTAAGTACTCGTGAGTCAGGCTCGTGAGACAGCTCGCGAGCCAGGCTCGAGTTCGGCTCGTTTAACTACTCGCGAGCCGGTTCGCGAGACAGTTCGTGAGACAGCTTGTTAAAAAGTTCGAGAATCTCACGAGCCGAGTTAGCTCGCGAGCTCGACGAGCCAAGCTCGAGCTCGGCTCGAGAAAATGGCGAGCTCGTTTAGCAGGCTCGAACTCGGCTAGTTTAAGAAACGAGCCAGTCTCGAGCGAGCTTTTTTCGAGCCGATATCCGAGTATCTCGCGAGTAGTTTGGCTCATTTACAGCCCTACCCGCGGGTAACGGATACCCGCGGGTACCCGACCCTAATAGGTACGGGTTTGAGGGGCATTTGGTATCCACGGGTAGCTTCGTGGTTAGAATTCACTATCCATTTAGTTCGCGCGAGTATGGGTTTAGATAGTTACTATCCGTACCCGTGAAACCTGTTTACCCGTGAAAAATACCCGCGAAATACCCGACTACCCGTATAGTTCAATTGCAGTTATAATAATCGAGCCATCACAAATTAAAGGATTTGAACTTTGTGATTGTGATTTATGGATTTGAACTTTGATGAAATATGTGGATTTGAACAATGTGATTTGTGGTGAATTTTTTATTTATGTTAAATTTATCATTAATTTAGATTTAAATTATGGTTCGCGGGTGGCGGGTTGGCGTGTACCCGACGGGTGGCGGGTGTGGGTGGCGGAAGGTACCCGTCACAGGTCGCGGGTCGGGTGGCGGGTACGGCCTTCGCTCGCGGGTACGGGCATGGATAGCCACTATCCGTACCCGCCGTACCCGATTGCCATCCCTAGTGTTCACTACCCTAAACAAATTCTTAATACAAATATGGTAAATTATACATGGGTGGAGGGGTTAGGTGAAAATCCATCCTAGTGTGAAAACTAGGATCACATCTTACACCATACAATTTTCAAAAATCAAAGGTCTAGATTTAATTAAAAGGGC
Organism: Perilla frutescens; assembly: GCA_026008535.1. Classification (NCBI taxonomy): domain Eukaryota; kingdom Viridiplantae; phylum Streptophyta; class Magnoliopsida; order Lamiales; family Lamiaceae; genus Perilla; species Perilla frutescens. The sequence continues at coordinate 29,984,560 of BRKX01000014.1, read as the reverse complement.
TGTGACAATTCAATTTTGTAATATTTGAAAAGTTTTTCGGGCGGGGGCATTAACGGAATTTGATAAATTTTATAAAAATCGCAAAGTATTTGATAACAGGTTCTCGTGCTAACAAAGTATCATCATCATGCTAACAAAGCGATATCGTGATGCTAATTAAAGTTTTATAATATTATTAGCGAAAAAAATATTCTAAAAAAATAATTATAAACCCAATTTGATTTAATAAACTTTAATTAAATAGAAGAAATCATAATTGGATGAAATAAATTTAATTGGATGTGATAAACCCTAAATGAGTCGGAACAAATCATAACAATAATATATATGTGCTACATTAACACTACGATTTTGCTTCGCTAGCACTATGAATACACTATGTTAGCATATGACAATAATCTACCAACATACGTTATACATCATAATTGGATGAAATAAACCCTAGTAATCAATTAGGAACTAAAAAAGAAAAATTAAATTAAAAAAATTATTAATCATAATTGAGATGAACTAAACCATAATTGAGATTAAATAAACCCTAATAAATCTGTAATACACTTGCATTATGATAATTCTTCGTTGGCACAGTGAATACATTATGTTAGCATATGACAAATGTTTCGTTAGAATACGTTAGCATATGTTATTATAATGTTGACGAAACATTATTATAAGCTAATGAAAGCATTTACAACCTGAATATGCGAAAAAATTTAACGTTTGTATTTTTCGTCCATATTTTTCATCCAAACATAGCCTTCCGACATCTTAAACGAAAGAGCATGAAGAGAGCTTTAATTTGATATATTTTTTGCATGCATTGGATTTAAAACGAACAAATTATGGTCGTTTAAAATTTTAAAGATTTTTTTAAAATTGTTGTCATCATCAATTTTAAAGGTTTGGACGAAAATAGCACTCCTTTTATTTTTTTTCCTTATTATTTATGAAATTACCACAATCTTTTTCATTAAATCTCAACCATCAGATCATTAAATTGGATGGATGGTGAAGATGTGGTCATAATTTTCACACTAGAAAAAAATGTCTTATTTGATCTATTCTCATTATACATAATACCCAAGCTTTGAAATTTATAATAATAATAATAATAATAATAATAATAATAATAATAATAATAATAATAATAATAATAATAACAATAATATCTCAATTTATATTTAATAGCAAGTTTATCCTTAACATTTTATTTTTGTAACAATTATATCATCTTTAAGTTTTTCGGCAATTGAAATTTAAGTCAACAACATATATTGAGGGTGATAAAGGTATTGAACTTCTAAATGTTAATGATGTTGATAACTTGCATGATGAGGAGACACAATTTTCAGATGTTGGAAAAATTAAGGATTATAGAACTGTTATAAAAATGAAATATTGTGTAAAATTATTATTAAATATAAATTGGGGGATCTATCTTTCTATACATATATTAAAGTCAAGTCACAGAGCAAAATTGTAAATAAAAATCTATCAGAAAAAATGGTACAAAATAAATTTGATGAGATGTTCTCTCGAATTGGTTCGCAGAGTGCAATTGGTAGCTGTCTTTTCCTCTAAACTTTGCAGTTTCAATGTACCGTGTTCGAACCATTGAGTTTAGCTTTAGCAGTAGCAGTGTTTTTAAAAAATTTCTCTATCTTTTCATTTTATTTTATTTTTTTTTAGATTTTTCTTTTCCCCCTAATTTTATCATCACATTTCTTTCCATTTAAGATATTAATGGTTGCTAATGCTAATTTTATTGATTATATTATAGATTTTAATTTTATTTGTATTTAATATGTTCTATCTTTATCTTTCCATTTAAGGTTTTTTTTTTAGTTTTTTCTAAGGTCATTATTTTAGTGTTGTCCCCTCATTTTATCATTATATTTCATTTAAGATACTAATGGTTGCTAATGCTAATTTTATTTAATATCTTTTACATTCTAATCTGTATTTGCATTTAAGATATTTTATCTCTATCTTTCCATTTAAGGTTTTTTTTAGTTTTTTCTAAAATCTGTATTTTAGCTTTCCCCCCTCATTTTATCATAATATTTATTTTCATTTTTAAAATGTTAATGGTTGCTAATGCTAATTTTATCTTCTAACTTTTATTCACATATAAGATCTTTATTTAAGATTTTTTAGTTACCCCCATTTTATCATCATATTTATTTTCATTTAATATATTAATAGATGTCAATGCTAATTTTAGTTAAAGCAAATATTTAATTATGATTGAGCTTTGCTTTTAATTTTTTAATTATTATAAAATAAAATAGTATCGAAGATCGCGCGGGAGTTATTATAAATTGCAAACGTTAGAGTATGAAATATAATTTACTCCAATTTTTATAAATAAAAGTACATGAACTTGTGTTTAGGAAAAAAAATAAAAAATAAAAAATAATTAAAATCTATATACGTGTAATGCGTGTGTATGAAGAAACAAACATTGAATTCTTCCATTTTCTTGTGCTTCAAGAAGCAAGAGTATTATCAAGTACTAAAATTATTTCAACTAAAAAAGAGATATTTCAGATGTTAGAAGATCGAGTGAGGAAAAAATTAAAGGATTGGAAGAAAAGATCTCTCTCAAGTGCGGGCCGAACCATTCTTATTAAATCAGTCGTGCAAGCGATTTCTACATATCTGATGAGTGTGTTCTTAATTCCCGAGACTGTGTGTCAACGCATTAATTCTCTTGCTGCCAATTTTCTTCGGGATCAGAAGAATAGTGAATGGAAAATCCATTGGTGTAAGTGGCAAACTGTGTGTAATCTTAAGAGTCAAGGTGGTCTGGGTTTTCAGGATATTTTGAGTTTCAACAAGGCTCTCTTAGGGAAGCAGGCAAGGAGACTATTGCAAGGTGACGGACCTCTCATTGGTAAAACTCTTAAAGCTCGTTATTACCCTCGGGTTCCCTTTCTTGAAGCTGTAATTGCGCATAATCCTTCTTTTACTTGGAGAAGCATTATGGCTGCACAAGAGGTTATCCAACAGGGTATTATTTGGCGAGTTGAAAATGGCCAAAGCATTAGGGTATGGAAAGACAGATGGGTACCAGATTTGCTTAGTGGAACTGTTTCCCCGAGTACAGATGATACTAATCTGCAGTTGACTGTAGCAGAATTGTTTGAGCCAAATGGAGAAGAGTAGGATTTGTCTCAGATTACGTCTTTATTTTTGCCGGAGGTGGGTGAGCGGATTGTATCAATCCCTTTACCTCGTCATAAGGGTCCTGATAAATGTATCTGGAAACACAATAAAAACAGTCTTTATTCGGTTCGATCGGGATATATCGTGACTTGTCAATTGAGAGATCATCAGAATAAGGCTACAACATGCTCAGATGGGGATGCAATGATCTGGAAATGGATAAATAGATTGCAGGTGCTCTCCAAAATTAAGTTTTTCTTGTGGAGATGTGCCCGTGGTATTCTTCCTGTTGCGGCTGAACTTAGAAGACGACATATGGATTGTGACGATAGATGCCGACATTGTAGGGAGGAGATGGAAACTTTGGAACATTATGTGTGAGACTGCTCATGGGTGTCCTTTTTTTAGTATATTTCTCCTCTGCGACTGCAGGTGGTGGGCGATGTCTCGAAGTTGTCCATAAGGGATTAGATTGTGAACATGGTGGAAATTGATAAGCTAAAATATCTTTCTGTTTTTGCTGCATTACTTTGGATCCTTTGGAAGAAAATAAATTTGTTGTTTTATCAACAAATTCAGACGCCGCAGCAGGTATGTGTTGATATTGCAATTAAGTTAGCAAATGAGATGTAGGATTCCTTTATGAGCAAGCATGTAGCAACTCAGAGGAGTGAGATTTGTTTATAGAAAAAACCTCCGTGTGAGTTTTGGAAAGTTAATATGGATGCAGCGTGGCATGGGCGAGAAGGTGTTGGCATAAGGGTTGTTATTCGAGATTCAGGAGGATCTGCTGTTGTGTCAAGGTGCAAGCGCATTATGGGGCTTCATAGTGCAGAGGTTGCAGAGGGAATGGCTTGTCAAGAAGGCCTTCTTTTAGTGCGGGAGTTCGGCAGACGGAAGATTGTGTTAGAGACAGATTGCCAAGTCATCCAAAAATATTTACAGTCCGGGGAAGAGGATTGGTCTTATAGCGGTGCAATTTGTTCGTCGATACGTCAAGAGACATCCTTTTTTGAGCAAGTGATTTACAGTTGGGCTCGTCGAACTGCTAATAATTTAGCTCATGCGCTGGCTGTTTTAGCTTTTAGTAATCCTGTTTTTAATTATCACACCAGTGTTTTACCGGGTGTTGTTTTGTCCGACATTCCGTCTTTGGAGCGGGTTTCACTTTAATTTTTTAAACCTCTTTTCCTTAAAAAAAACATTTCAACTAATTAAAAATGCAATTTCATATCACATATAATAGAATTTGAATAAACGAATTATAACATGTTAAATTGTTGAAGATGAAGAGAGAGAGAGATTGTTATTTTCTGAATTGTAATTGTATTGAACTAATTATTTACAACTGAGATCCTCATATATATATATATATACAACTTTTGTAACTACTTGTAACTAACTTAATCTAGATGTATCTATCAATCTAACTGCACTCTAACTGTCTAACTAATCTGTTTCAGTGCATGCATGCATGTGAACAGTATATACATAAATCTAACATACCCCTGCAGAAACTACGACGGATCTCGAAGTTGAAGCTTATGTCTTAATTGCAAAAATCTTGTGTCGGATGGTGGTTTGGTAAAAAGGTCGGCTATTTCATCGTTTGAAGAAACACAGTTAACCTCTATTGATTTGTCAGCAATCTTTCTCTTATATAATGCACATCAACCTTAATATGTTTCATTCGAGCATGGCAGACAGGATTGGAAGCTAGAGCAATTGCACTGCAATTATCATACCATAATTTGGAAGGAAAAGTGAGTGAAATGCCCAATTCACTACAGAGATTGTGAAACCAAATAATATCAGATGTTGCATTAGCTAGTGCTGCGCTACAATTATCACACCATAATTTGGAAGAAAAAGTGAGTGAAATACCCAATTCACTACAGAGATTGTGAAACTAAATAATATCAAATGTTGCATTAGCTAGTGCTCTATACTCAGATTCAGCACTGCTTCGTGCAACCACATCTTACTTTTTAGAACTCTAAACTAGTGAATTCTGTCCTAGAAATAGACAATAGCAACCGGTAGGGCGTCGATCATCCACACTACTAGCCCAATCAGCATCACTAAAACCTTCAAGAGTAGAGGAAGAAGTTTCTGTGAAGGAGAGAGATAACATTCTGGAGCTTTTAAGATATATCAATAAATGTTTGCAATCACTCCAATGGGAAGTAGTTGGAGCCTGGAGAAATTGACTCAACTTGTTCACAACAAAAGCTATATCAGGGCGGGTGAGAGTTAGATATTGAAGAGATCTTACATTACTCCTATAGAGGGTAGGATTATTAAAAAGATCACCTTGAAATTTGGAGCTTGGTTTTTGCTAGCGTGGGTGTGGAGACAGGCTTGCACTCAAGCAGATTAGCTTTCTCAAGGATATCAAGAATATATTAAGATTCATTTAGTAGAAAACCATGAGATTGTTTGGAAACTTCAATACCAAGGAAGAAACTCACCTTACCAAGAATTTTGAGAGCAAATTGATTATGAAGTTGCTGAATTAAGGATGCTACAACAGCTGAGTCATCAACAGTTATGAGAATATCAGCCGATTTATAGAAAAGAGAGAAATCTGAAGCAGAACATTGAAACCCTATAAGTGTAAGAAATATTTTTAATTTGTCATACCAGGCCCTTGGTGCCTGCGTTAAGCCATAGAGAGACTTGAATAATTTGCAGAAATAGTGAGGATGTTGTGTATCTTCAAAACCTTTGGGTTGTACCATATGAATGGATTCTTCTAAATCACCATTAAGGAAGGCATTGTTTACATCTATCTGTTGAATAGTCCAGTGTCTGATAGCTGCAAAAGTGAAGACCAATCTGATGGTGGAGAATTTGACTACAGGACTGAATGTTTCCATGAAATCAATGCTAGCATGTTGCTCAAAACCCCTGGCTACCAATCTAGCTTTAAGTTTATCTAAATAACCATTTGCCTTGGCCTTGACTCTAAAAACCCATTTACAACTGATGAGCTTCTGATTATCAGTAGGTGGAACCAGACACTATGTATTATTATCTTGAAGGGCTTGAAATTCAACAGCCATGACATTGTACCAGTAAGTGTTAGAAAAAACTATCAAGCCATACATATATGGTTTTGATGAGATGTTAAAACATGTCGAACTATTTTCTGAAAAACTGCAGGAGTTCCAAGCTGTGAGTCTAAAGTTGACCAGAAGATAGTTCCTTAAGGATTCAGCTATAGCAAAAGTCAATCAAGTGGAGCGTGGTTAACCCAGCTGAAAGTATGCATTAACCAGTCTAAAATTAACCCAACTGAGGGTTAAAGTACAAAAATCGAATCAACTTCAATCAAACTAATGGCCGAGTCAGCTAAGCCAAAGGAGAAGTTAAACTGATTAAAGAAATCGACAGTAAGTCAGTTGAATTGAAGACTTGAAGCATCTAACTGATGGCCAAAAATAAGATATCATCTGCACTGAAGCCTAGAGACAAACCAACTGCTGATGGCCAAAACTGAAGTCAGTCAACTGAAAGCTCAAGCTCAAAACCAACTGCTAACCAAGTTCAAAATAAGACTAGTTGAACTAACAAACTTTCCAACAATTTGTAATCAGTTGAACTTGCAAATAAGCTCATAATAAGACTAGCTGAATTGACCGATTAGCTAACAGTTGTGATAAGTCAAACTAGCAAAGGAGCTTAGAGGAACAGCTAACTGAGGCAATAGCCAAATTAAACTGCTAGAGCTCAGAACTGATGTTCCAACTAAAGATCGGAACTGACGACTGAAGTTTAGAATAGCCATATTGATGCATAGAACTGTCAATTGGAAAATCCCGCAGTTAATGCTCAACCAAAGATCTCTACATTAATGATCAAAAGAAGATCCTAAAGTAAATGCTCAACAGAGATCAATTGGCTAAGCAACGGGTATCTCTTTCAAATCTTCAACGGATATAACTATCAACTACCATTAATAAATAAGCAGAATTAATGATCAATGGAGTTCAACAATCACAAGATCACTCTTCTATATAAGAAGAGTGGATCTCATTTTCAAAAACTTTCAACTTTCACTTCAACTTTTAACATCGCTTATCTATAGCTTTCACATTATACTCACAACTGATCTTTCTTTCTCTCCCCCCATAGCTCAAGTTTGCAAATTTGATCAAACTGTGAAAGCCTCAACTGAGAAGAAGAGTCAAAAGATCCGAGAATCAGCTAGCTGATTGAAAGTCCAGCAAGAGAAATCTTCTCAGTTCAAGATATTCAACGATCAACTACTCAGCTCAACTCTAAAGAGCACATCAGTTGATACCAGTTTCAAGACTAACCTCTTGAAGATCGAAAGAGATCTAAAACCTTGTAAAGATGGCAATAACACCTACCTCTCCAGCGAGCAGTTAGGGACTGCAAGTGTGAGCTGTTAAAATCAGCTGAGGAGACCGTGGCTCTGCGAGAACTGCCATTTCTGGGACAACACCAGTTGAAAAGGCGATCGTGACTCTGCGAGAGTTGCCGTTTCCAGGTTCAACATGTCTTCACTTTGTAATTGTAATAAAGAAACTTTACCATTTCATAGTGAATTGCCCTTTTCAGTAAGAAAGAGAGGACGTAGAAGTTTCAGCTTTGAACCTCTATAAACTGCTTGTGTGATGTACTTATTGCTTTACTTGCATATCTTTACAACTGAACATAAAATTCACACAAGCTGCACTCTCCAATCAACTGAATTCATACAACTGACAAAGTGCATAGATAAGCTGAATACACAAGTCAAGGGCCCACATCTTATTCCGCATACAAGTTAAAGTTTTTGTAATCAGTTTATTCATCCCCCTTTTAAACTGATATCAACTCACTTGGGACTAATAGTAAGGATCAGTAAGAGCTGTAGCAACCGAAAAAAGGAATAGAGAGAAGAGTAGTAGTGAGAAAAGATTTTAGTTTTCTGATGCCATTTTTAGCTCGAGTGATCATTGGATAAAGATTATTAACAGTAGATAAGACTGGTGAAGAGGCAGGAGGAGAAGAAGATAAAGCAGAAGGAGATAGGGGATTGACAATTCTCTCGTATATTTGTGTCTTTTTTCTCATTCTTTTGTCCTTTATTTTTTATATTTTTGAGTCGGGAAGAGCCAGAATGGGCATAAGGGGAACGGGAGGTAGGAGAATCACTTCTGGAGGGCATTTATATACCAATGATACCCAGATAGGCAACAACTTCTCAGCAGAAAGCTCTCTCTCAAGCCTGGCGGAAATCGCCCACCATTCCAGCAGAAGCTGAAGGAGAAGTTCGTGATCATGCCTACTGTTGGGTTTTTTTCGAATTAAACCACCACAGGATATATTTGGTTGTTCTTTAATCCTAATATCATGTAATCATATTTTTATGCCACACATATGTTTTAATTAACCGAGTTCAATTAAGTATGCAATCCGATTTATCGATTCTACTAAAAGTAGAAACATAGATAATCGAAAACCACTTACAAATGAACATCGGATTGAGGACAAGATTAAAGGTCTAATCTTGTTGTTGAGATGATGATGATCGGTGCCCCCTAGCATAGCAATTCGACTTCTCGATCTTCTGCTGTATTCCTGGACTGTATCTAGATTCAGGGTAGATAGAAATCTACTAGATAATTATGGATGTTGTGGAGATCAAGAGATAACTGAGGGGATGATATTAAGTGTGTTATTTTCGAAACCCACCTCCTTATTTATAGGGAGGTGGCTGAAAATACAGGGTTCCAAACCTACTGGGTTTGGGCCTCAATCTCCTTTTCTATCTCCAGTCCATTAAAGTCATATTGGGCTACAACAGGGATATAGAAAAATATTAAAATGGCCTACTAATTTATTTAATTCCCAATATCCAATAAACTTAGGATATTATTAAATAAATTAAATATTACTTTTATTCCACTAAAGAAGTAATACTGACCTACCAAAACAAACTCGAAACAAACATTAGTGTATAACGATGGCACTAACAATCTCCCCATTTGGCATTTATGAAAGACAATAACTCTTAATCTGCACATCACATGAATAAACTCCACATATCATAAAATATCAAAAATGATATATGCAGATATATGTCCTGTACAGATACTGGAACTCCCCCTGAACGAATGCCGGGAGTTTCTCCACTATATCACAAACATTGTTTTGCAGTCTCAACTGCTTAATTGGTTGATCAAATATTAGGAACACACCAACAAAAATGAATTGGGTAATAAAAACACAACTCCCCCATAATTGTCCAAAACAAACTTAGACAAGTTTGAAAACTTCATAAGCTGCGAACTCGTGGAAGCTTCTCTTCATCTTCATTTTACATCATCTCCTCCATGATCTTCTCCCTCATGCTATCATCACTTCTCCCCCTTAGTGGCTACCATAAAAACCAAAGCTTCAGACAAGAGGCACTTTAGCAGTAATAGCAGCTGGAACAGTCTCTGGCACAGCACCAGAAGGACCTGCAAAATCAAACTCAGCACCAGAAAGACCTGATGTATCTAGCAGAGAGGCAAAACTAAAGGCACAATCCTTTAAGTCCATCATCAATGACTCAAGCTCCTGCTTGTGAGTCCGGGCGGTCCTGATAGTCTTCTCCAGACATTGAACTTCTCATTCCAAGGATTGAATATGTCATTCACAGAATACAGCATTAACAGAGGATCTGGGCGTAGGTCTGGGAAGCACAAATGGTGGCACCTCTTCAGCAGCATTTTGGATCAACAGCAAGGATATCACGAGTATGCTGCGCAGAAAATAGCTTATGGCTGATCACGAGCGAGGGCTTTTCGGGCTCATAGACATCTTCCGAGGTCACAACATCGTGCTGTGAAGATAGAATGCTAAAAATCATCCCCGGGTAACCAATGGGCTGCTAGTTCCTCTTGTACTCAGCATGGGCACATACTTGATCAAAGATCAGCTGAGCAAGGTTGAACGCTACATGTGTTCCAACCTTAAACACCAAGACGCTCAACGCCTTACCAATAGAATAATGATGTCGACTAGGAAGCCAGTTCTTCACTGCAATCTTGTGAAGTATTGAAGACTTCACGCTCAAGTTAGATACCAAAAAGGGCCTTCCTTTTGGCCACACCAAATGACTTCCTTCAGTCAATTCATCTGCCACATCATTTGTGTCTGGGACAGACTCGGGAGCAGTAGAGTACTCTCGGCCCAGATACTCATTAATCACAATAGGATAAATGGAAAACCAATGTCCATGCACATAAACGGAAAAAGCATCTGCAGAATTCACATCAAGGATGGACTTGGACAGATTGGCATAAAATTCATGTACCACAGCCTTTACAAATAAAGACATAGTATAAACAGATTTTTCAAGCTTTAAATCAAACAACAACTCAACTACTTTGGTTCCAGCAATATCAGAGGCAATTAAATGACTTCAAAGATTAATGACCGACCAACCACCAATTTACGAATTTCTTTACGAAAAATGGAAAGGAAAACGCGTAGGTCGAAATCACCTGATTCAGAGTCTGTACTGTTTGACATATCCTCTGGCACATCAATCAATTGAAGCTTGTGCTTCACACCACATAACTTGGAAGACGTCCCTCCTTGTTCCAAAAGAGATGGAATAGATCCAACATCAGGTGAGGAAGGATTTTCCTCAATAGAAACATCTTCCTTCATAACATCAACTTCAATTCTCACTTCTTCAAACTGAGCCAGAGTGGGAACAACAACTTCAGAGGCCTTCGGCGAGGCTTCTCCTAACGGAACTTGGATTGTAACCACCGGAGTATCCATCGAGGCGGTTACGGCAGCGGCAGACACTAGCACAGAAACAGAAGGCAGCGACAGACGCTGGCATATAAATAAAAGTCATTACAATAATTAATGCAGCAAACTCTTCAATTGAAGAGGGATCAAGACAAGTAGCGGTGGCAATCGTTGATTTCAATGATGCAGGCTCCACAAACAGGGATGAAGAAAGAACATTGGAAACCCTAGGTTGAGATGGGGGTTTCAGAACTGTCATAGAAACTGACTCAAACAGAGTCACAGACAACTAAGGAGCATCGCAGGGCACAGATGCAGGGACTTCTGTGAGCACAGACATAACATCACTGCTAGGAATGACGATAGTGGGAGCAGATATGGAGAACACAAGTGATTTTGACATTTCTCCAAGAGCCACACAATTTGAATAAGGAAATAATTAGATTAATTTCCATAATTAGGGATCACTTCCCTTATCAAATCCACTCTATACGTCCTCGGGAAGTGGAAGCGAGTTGGGCATGAAAATCGAGGGCCCACTAGTCATTGCAGTTAAATAGTAACCGTTCGAACAATGCCTGCATTTGTCAAGAACACTTGCAGGCACACAATTAAATAGACCATGAAACACTTGGTCACTTCGTTTTCTCTGTACATACATCACTGACCAAGATTGTACAGAGATACTTCTCGTAAAGGAGAAGTTTAGAGAACACAAAGACCCAAGGAGGATCTAAGTGTTTCAAACCTTTCACTATCAAGCGCCTTAGTAAAAATATCCGCAAGTTGGGAATTTGTTCCAACGTACTCAATGTAGCGACCCAGTTTTCTAATTATATTTAAATTGCTACATTTTTTTTTCTTTCTAAAATTATTTTTTTTTATTCATTTTTTTTATGTGATATTAAATGATTAAGTCTAATAAGCCGCACATAAGTAATTTATAAGCATGAATTCATTTTAGTAAATAGTAATTTTATAGCATGATCATGCATTTAATTTATGTTAATTAAAGTGTCTAATGTGTTACATTTTATTTATTTTGTCCAAAGTTTATTTCTAACCCATTTTAGTTAATTGGAGACCAAGTCATTTCAAGCCCAAATAAATTTTATTTTTAAGTCCAAGTTATCAAGCCCAAATGTTGTGACCCAAATTCAAGAATTTTTCTTTATTCTCTTTCTTCTCCACGAGATTCAGTCAAAGAGTTCATCTCTCTCAAACTCTCTAATATTTATCACATTTTAACCTTATCAATTTGTTGGTGAGGATATCCACGTGATCTTCCTTTTTCCGTTCAAACTCTAGCCCTAACCTCATAATATAAATAGCACTTCCTCTTGTTCATTTCGTCCGCACCCAAAATATATGTAGCTAGCTTAATAGGAGTGTTAAGTTGAGAGCTGTTGTGAGGTATGTTTCGTTCTTCAGTTATGTTTTCCATGCATTACATAGCATTTGCATGATAGTTTGGGTGCATGTGTGAGGGTGAGAGGAGATTGCTGATTGTAGAGCAGTAGCTCTCGGCAACGGTGGTCGCGGCGTGGTTGCGTCGGCACCTGGGGAAGCACGAAAGAGTCCCAATAGCAGCAGTCAATTGTCGTAACGGCAGCAGATGGTGAAATACATATCGTTCCGGTGAAACAGATGGAGCGGAGTGTTGTTTTCTTTCTCTTTTTACTGCTCACGTGAAGAGATGAGACAAGAATGGGTAATGGTTTTGTTTTATACTAATATTTGATTGCAGAACAGCTTCGTAAAGAAGGAATAAGAAGGGAAGATATTCTTTCCTGTTTTGCCGCTTCACGTGAACCGTAGAGAGAGAGAGAGAGAGAGAGAGAGTAAACAGAATGTTGTGTTGCTGCTCCTTTGCGTGAGAGAAGTTTTGAGAGTTGGTTTGGGGGTTTAATTAAATGGAAGTTTGGGCCGAGAGTTTGGGTCCAAAAAGCATGCATTAACTTTTCTTTCTAACTTATTTATTTTTTCCATGATATATGTATATCTATATAATGTCGTGTAGTGCTTAGTAAGTTAAGTATAAAATTTGGCCATGCATTAATTAGTTAAAAATCATGCATTTCTCACGTAAATAATAGTTGACCAAGCATGCATATGTTAACTATAAATCTATGGCTTTATTTTGCTTAATCACTTAGTTAAATAATTAGTTATTGTTTTAGAGCATGCATCATACTTTGAATTCATGCATAGTTTAATTACATCACGTCATGCATTTTATTAATTTACGATCATTAATTTATAGGCAAGGCGCGCAGGACTTAATTGGTTAATATCAAGGTCAAGGTCAAGGTGGGGTTTTATGTTGATTTTGTCCCTATTATCCTTTCTATATATTTTTATTGAATATATGTGATGCGTAGCGGAAAAGATGTGATGATGGTGGTCAAGTGATCAAGCATGATTAAAAATTTAATTTATTTTTGACTTTATTTTATGTAATATATGTCGAGTTATGTTTAGAAACTTCCGCTGTATTTCAAGTAAAATATTTTTTTTAAATGAAAAGCATGGATAACGTGTCTTTTTCTATTAAAAGTGAAATTGGGGCGTTACACTCAATCATAAGCGATCCATCTTCAACCAGTTCATGAATGAAGTGGTGATGAATATCTATATGCTTTGTTCGAGAGTGCTGAACAGAATTCTTTGAAATACTTATGGCGCTCATGTTATCACAGAATATGGTAAGAACAGACTGTGGCACACCATAGTTAAGCAGCATCTACTTCATCCACAAGAGTTGTGTACAACAACTTCCAGCCGCAATATATTCTGCTTCCATTGTAGACAGCGAAATAGAATTCTTTTACTTGCTGAACCAAGAAACCATGTTGTTTCCAAGGAAGAAAAATTCTCCTGAAGTACTCTTCCGATCTTCAGTACAACCAACCCAATCTACATCACAAAACCCCACCAAACTAGGGTTTGTATCATAGGAGAACCATAGTCCTAAGTCAGCAGTACCTTTTATGTACTTGATTATGTTCTTAACAGACTTCAGATGACTTTCTTTAGGATCAAATTAGTACCGAGCGCACACTCCAACACTGTAGCAGATGTCTGGTCTACTAACTGTTAAGTAGAGCAGGCTACCTATCATACTCCGATACAAGGTTTGCTCAATGGATACACCCGCTTCATCCTTTGACATTTTCAAATGTGTTCCCATAGGTGTTCTCTTTGTGCTGCAACTTTCCAAACCAAACTTGCTTATCAAGTTCCTTGCATACTTTGTTTGAGAAACAAAGATCCCATCATCTTTTTGCTTCACTTGAAGCTCCAGAAAGTAGGTTAGTTCTCCTACTAAACTCATTTCAAATTCAGATGTCATGTACTTGACAAATTCATCCACCATTCTGTTTGACACAGATCCAAAGACAATATCATCGACATAGATCTGAAGGATGATCACATCAGATTTTTCTCTCTTAACAAAGAGAGTTCTATCAGCTCCACCACGAATATATCCTTTCTCCAGAAGGAACTTGGTTAGTTATTCATACCAAGCTCGTGGAGCTTGTTTGAGACCGTAAAGTGTCTTTTTCAGTTTGTAAACAAAATCAGGATAATGAGGGTCTTTAAAGCCTTTGGGTTGGCTAACAAACACATCTCCAGATAAGTACCCATTCAAGAAGGTACTTTTCATGTCCATTTGGTACAACTTGAACTTCATCCATGCAGCCATGGCAAGAAGCAATCTAACTGATTCAAGACGAGTAACGGGAGCAAACGTTTCAATGAAATCAATTCTCTCAACTTGGGAGTAACCTTGGGTAACCAATCTTTCCTTGTTCATGGTTATGTTCCCCTCTTCATCGGTCTTATTTTTGAAGATCCACTTTGTGCCTATCACATTGGCATTTTTAGGTCATGGAACAAGATCACACACTTCATTTCTTTCAAATTGCAAGAGTTCTTCTTGCATGGCTTGAATCCACCGATCATCTTTTAAAGCCTCTTTAACATTCGTGGGCTCAACAGTGGATATGTAGCACACATTAGCTATCAGCTCACGATAGTTCTTACGAACTCCTCTTGTTCGGACCTCTTCACTCATTTCACCAATGATGTCCAAAGCAGAATGATTTTTCTGGACTCCTTTGGATGGTTTGTAGACATCCTATTTCTCAGACCTTGCTTCAGTCAGGTCACTGTCTCAAGAACTGTCAGGCACAAATGCAGAAACAGGGATAGTAACATCAAGGTTCTCATCATCAATCTGGGCAACAGGTTCTTCCAAATGATCAACAACTATGTTGATTGATTCCATGACAGTATTGGTCCTTTTGTTGAAGAGACGGTAGGCACGACTATTTTTTGAATATCCAAAAAAAATGCATTCATCTCCTTTGGCATCAAATTTGCCAAGATACTCTCTATCCCTCAACATGTAACAAATACTTCCAAAGATGTGAAAGTATTTTACGTTTGGCTTTTTCCCTTTCCACAGCTCATAGGGAGCCATTCTTGTCTTGGGTCTGAAGTACACGTGATTAATAACATGGTAAGTCGTGTTCACCGCCTCGGCCCAAAGGTTGTCAGGAACAGATTTGGTCTTCATCATAACTCGACTCATTTATTGAAGAGTTCAATTTTTCCTCTCAACAACACCATTTTGTTGAGGTGTTTTCGGTACTGAAAACTCCTGACCAATACCTTTTTCTTCACAGAATAATTTGAAGAAGGAATTTTCAAACTCACGTCCATGGTCACTTCTTATTCTCACCACGTTAGTTCCTTTCTCCACTTCAAGCTTGAGACAAAGTTTTTTGAACGTCTCAAAAGTCTCTATCTTGTCTCTTAGGAACTCAACCCATATGAATCTGGTGTAGTCATCTACACAGATAAAGATAAATTTCTTTCGTCCAATGCTTTCGGTTTGAATAGGCCCCATCAAATCCATATGCAATAGTTCCAAGGCATTTAAAGTGGTGATCTTCTTGACAGCCTTATGAGAGGTATGAATCTGTTTTCCAACTTGGCATGGACCGCACACCTTTCCTCGATCAATATTTAAGCTTGGAACTCCAAGCACAGCTTCAGTCTTTATAAGTCTCTGGAGATTTTGATAACTGATATGCCCAAGCTTTTCATGCCATAGATTTGCTTCACAAAGCTGAGATCTGAAGCAGGTTTCCTTCATGTTGAGAAGATAACAACTATCTCACGATTTGTTCCCATCCATCAAGAGAACACATTCTTTATCCTTGACCAGACACTTATCTCTTGTAAAATGCACAAAGAGACCTTGGTCGCACAACTGACTAATGCTAATTAAATTAGTTTTTAGTCCCTCCATAAGCAGCACATCATCCAAATTGGGCATTTCATGAACATTCAATTGACGACGCCCAAGCACTCTTCCTTTGACACCATCTCCAAAGGTAACAGATTGATAAGAATAATCTTTTTAAATATTGTTCAACATGCTTGCATCTCCAGTCATATGTCGCAAACATCCGCTATCAAAGTACCAACTACTCTTTGCATGAATGTTGAGAGCAGTATAAACCATATAGTTTCTGTAGTTGTTCCTTGATCTATTCCCGTTGTTATTTCTCCTGTGGAGCTTATCAGATTGTGAAAAACCCCTTCTTTTTATCTTTCTGAGGTCATTGATATAGTTTCTGCAATGTGGTCGAATGTGACTAGGTTTCTCACAGTAATGACACACAACACGTATCTTTTGAGGAGACTTCATTTGCTGTTGCTTGTTCTTTGGCTCAGTTCTTGATTCTGGAACTGTTAAATCTTTTGTTCCAGATGTCTATCTTTGACAGAATCTGTCATACATCCGACTTCCATTGAATCCAAGCCCAGTATGATCATGAGGGCTTTTTCCCTTGGAAAGAATTTCATCTAGTTGAGATGATCTAGAGTTAATCATTTTGACAAGCTTCTTTATGTATTGAAGTTCACCTGTCTGAGCATTAGTATTGTTTCTGGACTGCAACAGTTCATTCTGCAACTTGTTGAGGCGAGTAGAGAGATTATCTCTTTCTTTCAAGAGATTGGAATTCTCTTTCATCGGGTCTTCATTGACTTTAACTACCATGATCCAACTGGAATGCAGCTTTTTATATGCCTTTATAGCTGATTCCTCAGTAAATTCTTCATCATCACTGCATTCAGTAATTTTCTCGACCTCATTATTAGGAACAGATGCAGGCACAGATTCTTTGACAGAGTGTGTCATGAAAGCAATATGATTGCTTACACATTCTTCATCACTTCCACTATCATCAGGATCGTTGCTTTCACTTAAGGTATAACAATATTACTTGTTCTTCTTTTTTAGAGTGTTAGCACACTCGGCTTGATAGTGACCATAACCACCATATTCTCTACACTTCACTTCCTTATGTCTGTCTTCATTTGACTCATCATCCTTGGTTCTTTGAGGTTTAGAAAACCTGTTCTTGCCAGCATTATTTTGAGAAGACTTCTCATAGCATTTTGCAAACTTTGAGAAATTCTTTGACAGCATAGCAATTGACTCTGCAAGGTCAGCTTTGTTAGGAACATTGCTAGGAACATCAGTACTGGAACCAGCCTGAAAAGCAATGATTTTCTTCTGCACAGTTTCTTCTTCTGTCAAGCCAATTTCAAAAGTTCGCAGTGACCCCATCAGTTCTTGCAGCTTCATCTTACTCACGTCTTTGGCTTCTTCAATAGCCGTGACTTTGTAGGCAAATCCTTTGGGCAGGGAGCGAAGAACTTTTCAGGTAAGTTTTTCTTCGGAAATGGCATCTCCAAGAGCAAAGCTTTCATTTGCAATATCATAAATTTTAGCATTAAAATCAGCAAGTTTTTCAGCCTCATCCATCCTGAGATTCTCAAATTTGGTGGTGAGTAATTGCATATGTGAGGCACGTACACTGATTGTTCCTTCATAGGTGGTCTGCATTATGTCGCATGCGTCCTTATCTTTATCACAGGTGGAGATAAATTTGAAGACATTCATGTTAACAGCCGATAAGATAGCATTCATGGCTTTAGTATTCAGTCTCATCACTTGGTATTCATCATTGTCCCACTCTTCTTCAGGCTTCATCACAATTTTACCTTTGTTATCTTTCTTTGTGGGAGGCTTCCATCCTTCAGTCACCATCTTCTAGGCACGTTCATCAATTGAACGAATGAACGCAGTCATTCTGGCTTTCTAGTAGGCATAATTATTGCCATCAAAGAGTGGAGGTACGACCGTCGATGCTCCTTCTTTCATCGAGTCCATCTTGGCAAAATAAACACAAAAACATGGATTAAAATCCCAAGATCACACCTGTATAACTGGTGACCTGCTCTGGTGCCAATTAAAAATCTATAATCCGTGTAAAGGTGTTTAAAGTGAACTGCTAACAAGTGTTCTATGATATGTTGGGAACAAACGTAAGAATAGTTAATAAGCAGTAAATTACGCACGAGATTGGTAACCCAGTTCGGTTAATCAACCTACTCTGGGGGGACTTCGTCCAAACTTGAAGATTCGTTTGCTACTCCTTCATGAAGTGTATTGAGGATTTTACACATACAGGACTCCCTCCTTATGTCACATGTTCTTCTTCATGAGCTCCTTCACTAAACGAAAGCTGTGAGATCCCCTCACAATCATGACACTAGACACCCTCTAGCTACCCACGACTTCAACTTACAATCTCTCCTAAGATTGCGTACAATATGGAATAATAAAACCCCTCACGTGTTTCACTCAAAATACTCAAAAGCTAGACTATCACGTTGAATAGTTTAGGGAACAACTTCTAGCTATTACAAGAAATCACAAACCAATGACTCTCAAACACTCAATATAGATAATCAAATATATTGGGGGTGAACCACCGATTGTTGAATGAATCAGTCTTTTTATACTTCACATTTCCTTACTTTGACCTCGATCTTCAATCGCATGTAATATGGTAAGTGAATGGTGGTTTGTGATCTTCCTAAACGTGTGTAGATGCTTTCCTTGAGTAGTAGGGTTATTTTCAGTACGGTATCTATACCACAAGGCAGTCAAATGATCATATCTTGACCTTCCAAACCGGATCGGTGAAGATCTTCATATTATGGAAATTGCCATATATAAACTGTTCCTGGGTATGTCAGGAATATCAGAGCGAATAGTTCTTCAACTGTTCTTCAAAACTTGCACATCGGAACTTTTGTCTTCAGGCACATACCCAAGAACACATTGTCTTCTATATCTCACCAAAACAAACTCGAAACAAATATTAGTGCATAACGATGGCACTAACAACAATTTTAAGGACTGCAGCATCCATTGTGATCAAATGTTTATCAATTAACAAAAACAAATGCTTCAAACATCTACAAAAAATATGCACGTTCCCCAAAATTCAACAGTGGAATAACTCAAAAATCCAATACAAAGCTAAAGCGAATGGAAAAAAAAAAAAGAAAACTCAACACTCTTCAGAAGTAGTACTCCAGAAATAGTGTTTCCACAAACCTTCATGTTTTAGAATGATAAGCCAAAGTCAACATATCTGAGAATTCATAGTGTGATCTATTCTAAAAGAAAAGTGTGACAATATGCAAGACCTAACAACTTAGTAATTTTGAAGATAGATCAAAGAGACCAAATTCATACTCTAATTCTACTTCTCGTGTAAGATATAGTACTAGAACATATCCTAAACAAGACAACACGTATTCTGTGACAACAATGTTTAACCAAAAATCAGCAGATATTCATGAATTGCTTGATTTTTTGCTCATAATCATATTAGAACTTCAAGCACGGACTTGAGAACAAGGAAATAGGGCATCATGGAGTGCAGATTAAAACCCTTTTTATCACTATTTCAATGCAGAAGATAATTCCAGAGAGAAATCTACTCCCCTTTTCCGATTATCATCGGGGAGGCATTATTATCTGGGTTCATTTTAATCAAGCTAATAACAGAAATCGACTCCCCTTTTCTGATAATCATCGGGGTAATCTTAAAAATCTTGATTCAATTTAAGATTAGCAAGCATTCCAAAGCTAGGAGCGACATACCTTGAACACTTACGTCTTTTGTTGTCGTATAAGGGAAATTATTGCAGCATGCTTGAGCCCTGGGAGTTGGCATAAGGCAGGCATAAAGACACCGAAACCGTAGTCTTCTCCGCTGCAGCATTGAACGCCCTATCGCATTTTTTTTCTTTTTTTTTGCGATTTGAGAAAAGGGGGACCTGGTGGTGACGAACGAACAGTCGACGGATGAATTTTTTTCAAGATGAAAGAGAAAGAATAGAGAAGGGGCAGAGAAGATATGGCCATAGCATAGGACCCGTTCTGAATGTTGTCCATGATCTCGAGATCCATGAGCACGGCCTGCAATACATACAACCTAGCTACCTCCATTGACCTTGTTGTGCCAAGCTGTAGATCTGAATCGCCTCCTTAGTAGAGGTCGGTGCCGTCGAATACAAAGAAAAATTGGGGATGTAAGTATATGAGTATAATTAATTTGGGTGGAATGGGAAATGAATTTGAAAATAACAGAGTGAATTGTATTAGAAAGACAATGTGCGGGAGGCCAAAAATTTGAAAAAATTTCCTGTTTAAAAGTTTTGCTGACATAACGTGAAGTTAAAAATTAAGGTTTTCTCATACATCTAAACAAGTTAAAATTAGGGTCTTCAAAAAATCTGAAAATATGTGGATTTGGAAGCTTACATGTCCCTCCAGATTCTGGCGGAGTTGCCGACGTGAAAAAATTCCAGCAAGATCACCGGAATCGAAAAGTATGAAGTCTGCCGATATCCACCGACATTGGATGTGGGGCCCCGGGTCCTGTTGAGGCATTATTCTCAAAAGTTCTCAATAGCGGGATGGATGTATTTCCTGCAAAATACGGTGTACTTTAGAAATTTGACATATTAAAAATTAATGCAAAAAGAATATAAAAAACTGGGACACGTGTCAGCATCCTAACGGGCTCGGGTAATATCCGGAGGGTAGCGTAGAATTTTTCTTGAAGTCATATATGCGTTCGACAATGTTACAAGAAAGGCTCAGTGGATTAACGATGATAGCCATAGAAAATGATCTTTTGGATAAAATAGAATATGAAGATTTGGTTGATGAATTTGTTTCAAAGAGTACTAGAAGAATGTCACTTTTTAGGTAGAAGATTTGTATTGATTTGAGACTGTACTTGGATGTTAACAATATAAATAAAGTTGTTTGAATTTTTTGTTTTCATTTTTATCAAAATATAATTGTAATACACTAATGTGTAGACATTTATAATAACTAAAATTAAAATTTAACATTCTTTCAATACTGGGGGGCAAATTTTAAAATTAGCTCAGGGGCCACCAAAATTTTAAGACCGCCCTAAGAGCAGCACATGGAGGCGTACAATGCCGACCACCTCGACGAGGACGCCGCCAACTGGAATTCATACCAGGAGATCACAGATTTTTAAGGAGATTCCACAAGAGAATAGTAGAAACATGTAGATCGATAGGAAGAAGAAGGCACAAGTTCACTTTTCTCATGAGCCGGAGCAGCAACCGCTGAATTGTGGTCTTGCTCGATCGACGGAGGAGGAGTCGGCGTTGAGGGTTCTTCCGCCATGAAGTGGAATAAATTTGGGGATTTTTTTTTCTCAATTAGGTCGAGTGATATGGTCAAATATAGTCTTAATTTGGGATTTTTTTTCAATTAAGGTTACTAAAAGTCATGTGAGTTTCAAGTGTTAACATTCCGTCAACTGTTAACTAGCCCATCAAAAAACTTGGAACCAAATTTGCATATTATAATCTTTTGGGGTCATTTTGACTTAAAAAAATAAAAAATAAAAAGAATCACAATTGCTTTATTTGGGACCAAAACCAAATGGGGAAATGCTCTGTGAGACCATTTTTACAATTTTCTCCATCTCTATTGGAATAGTTTTCTTATTATACTATATAATTATATTACGTATAAAAAGAATTAGTGCTCTATGAGTTTTAGTGTAACTAAAGTTATATGTTGTAGCTAATTTCATGCATGCATATTAAAATCTTGAGAAACGTTCGTATGAGACGGAATTACGGATGAATGTCCGGAATAGAATTCATATTTTATGATATATTTATAATTTTATTGATATTTAATTATATTTGAATTTAAATTTTGACCCATAAAATGGTCTCAGATGACTACTCACTTATCAACTATTGAAATTCTTAAATCTCAATTAATTTTATTTCATTTTCTCAATTAGATAATATGCATGTTCCAAGACTTATCTAAATAGTTATCAACGTGCAAAGATGAATGGTTTTTAAAAGTGAAAATAGCCGAAAAGTACAAAATTTAAAAAAGGAGCAGAGATAAATTTTTGTATTGTAGTATTTCTCCATCCCAGAAAGTATTTTCAATAATTATTTCAATCTCGATCAAATTATTCAAATTATTTCATATTACAATTATTTTAACTCCCAGTTGAGATAAACCAAAATAGTTCCCTCCTTGTTCTAGGCATGTGCAGCTGTCTGCATTGTAGTACAATATCACTATCATTACAATATAGGAGATTGTAGTCTACACTTTAATTCTACACTAAAAGAGAATATTACAACATTTCATAATGCATCACATAATATTCTCTTTATTCTCATTATAATTATTATTTTATAATTACTAACATATAATAATATATGCAATTTCATTTAATGGATATCTATCAATCTACAATTAAATTCAACATTTCATAATAATTATTGAAATATTTTTTTATGAACAAATATATTCAAATTTATATAAAATAAAAAATATAATTCATTAAAATATTACATAACAAACAAAAAGTTAAATTTTTATTGTTGGCGTAGTTTTTATATAATTTAATTTAGTGTTTTAACATTTGCATTTAATTTAATTTACCATACACAACAAATTTTAATATTAATTTACCACGCAATATTTAAAACACAAAATAAATTACAAAAAATATACACAAAATGAAAATAAAATACAAATAAAAAACAACATAAAAAAAGGAAAAAGTTCGTCGTTGAAGAGAGCTCTCGGCCTCTCCCCCATTTTACCGTTCCATTTGCCGTCTCCGGTGGAGAACCAAATTTACTCCATTTTCATGTACGGAGACGCCTTTAACTTTTACGCCACCCCATCTATGAGAATGAGACTATGACTATGCCTTTTATAAATTTACTGTTAGTGCCATCGTCATGCACTAAGTATTTGTGTTGTTGTATTGGCGAGATATGTTCGACAATGTATGTCTGGGTATGTCCCATGAAGATTTGTTTTCCGCTGTGCAAGAAAAGAAAGAACAGTTAGTGAACTGTTCCAAATTATGTCCCAGACAGAACCAGGGACACTCTATTTATGGCAGTTTCCTTGTTGGAAAGATCTTGCACCGAACAAGTTTGGAAGGTCAAGATTAATTCGTTTTACTGCCTTATGGTGTAGATCCGGTGCAGAATTAACCCCACTACACTTGGAGAGTATCTACACACGTTTGGAAGGCCACAAACCACAATCCACTTACCATGTTGGCGGCGGATGAAGATCGACGCCTATATGAAGACCGAATTGAGGAGCAATCGGTACCACTTATATTTTGTTTAGATTCTAGTGTTAGAATCAGTTTGTGGTCATTTTTGTAACTAGTAGTTGTTCATTAAAACGTTCAACGTGATAGACTAGTTTTGAGTGTTTACGAGTGAAACACATGAGGGGATTTTTATTCCAGTTTTATACGCAATCTCGGGAGAGATTGTAAGTTGAAGTCGTGGGTAGCTAGAGGGAGTCTAGTGTCACGGTTGTGAGGAGATCTTACAACTTTCGGCTAGCGAAAGAGTTCGAGGAGAAGAACGGGCGACATAAGGCGGGAGGCTTGTATGTGTAAGATCCTTAATACACTCTTCGAAGGAGTACCGGTCGAATCTTCAAGTTTGGGAGTAATCCCTCCAGAGTAGGTTGTTTGAACTGAACTGGGCTACCATCTCATGCGTTTTTACTGCTTTATTCTTTTATGTTCTTGCATCTGTCCTACACATATCATAGAACAGTTTTTAAGCAGTCAACTAAAAAACATTTAAGCACGGATTACTGTTTTTCAATTGGCACCAGAGCGGGTTGCCTGTATTCAGGGTTGATCTTGGGGTATTAATCCGTGTTATTGTGTTGTTTTTGCCGAGATGGACTCGATGAAAGAAGGAGCCTTGACGGTGCGACCTCCGCTCCTTGATGGCAATAACTATGCCTATTGAAAAGCTCGTATGACAGCTTTCATTCGCTCAATTGATGAGCGTGCCTGGAAGATGGTGACTGAAGGGTGGAAGCCTCCTATCAAGAAGGATGAGAAAGGCAAAGCGGTACTGAAGCCAGAAGAAGAGTTTGATGATACTAATTATCAGATCATGGGGCTGAATGTTAAAGCCATGAACGCCATTTTCTCTACAGTGGACATGAACGTGTTCAAACTCATCTCCACATGTGACAAGGCAAAGGATGCATGGGATATCCTTCAAACTACTTTTGAAGGAACGGGCAGTGTTCGTGCATCTCGTATGCAGCTCCTCACTACCAGATTTGAAAACCTTCGAATGGATGAAGGTGAAAAGCTTGTTGATTTCAACGCCAAGATTTATGACATAGCTAATGAAAGCTTTGCACTTGGTGATGCCATCTCTAAGGAGAAACTTGTGCGGAAAGTTCTGCGATCTCTTCCCAAGAGATTCACATATAAAGTCACGGCGATAGAAGAGGCCAAGGACGTGAGCAAGATGAAGTTACAGGAGCTGATGGGGTCCATGAGGACTTTTGAAATGGGACTAACAGATGAAGAGACAGTTTAGAAGAAAAGCATAGCTTTTCAAGCCGGCTCCAGTTCTGATGTTCCAAGTAATGTCTCTGACAAAAATGATCTGGCTGAGTCAATTGCCCTTCTGACAAAGAATTTCTCAAAATTTGTCAAACATTATGAGAAGTCTTCACAGAATATTTCTGTCAAGAACAGATTCTCCAAACCTCGGAGATCTAAAGATGAAGATTCCATTGAAGAAAAACAGAAGGAGGTCAAGTGTAGAGAATCTGGGGTTCTTGGGCACTATCAAGCTGAATGTGCTAACACCTTAAAGAAGAAGAATAAATCCTACAATTCCACTCTTAGTGAAAGTGATGATCTAGATGATAGTGGGAGTGATGAAGAATGTGTGAGCAACCATATTGCTTTCATGACACATTCTAACAAAGAACATGTGTCTAATTATGTCTCTGACAGACATAGTGACAATGTTTCGGAATGCAGTGATGATAAAGAATTCACTGAAGAGTCTGCCATAGAAGCTTACAAAAGCTTCATGAAAGCTGGATCATGGTGGTTAAAGTCAATGAAGGGCTGATGAAAGAGAATGGTGATCTCATTAAAGAGAGAGATTGTTTGTCCACGCGCCTCAGTGAATTGCAGAATGATCTTCAACAGTCCAGAAACAATTTTCACTCTCAGAATGGTGAACTGCTTCATCTAAAGAAGCTTGTCAAGATGATGAATTCTGGATCATCTCAGCTCGATGACATCCTTTCTAAAGGAAAAAGTCCGCAAGACCATACAGGTCTTGGATATACTGGTGGGAAGTTTTCTGATCGTTTCTGTCAAGGACAAACATCTGGAAAGCATGATGAATCTGTTCCAGAACCTGAATTTAAACCAGAGATCAAGCAGCCACAGCCTCAAAAGTCACAACCTCGAAAGATTGGAGTTGCCTGCCACTACTGTGAAAAACCTGGTCACATTCGACCATACTGTAGGTACTACATCAATGATCTCAGAAGAATGAGGAGGAAAGGTCGATCTCAGAATGACCTGAATTTTAGAAGACAATCTGTGCGGAACAGATTCTGGAATAATCACATGAACTATGTTGTTCACACTGCCCTCAATATTCATGCAAAAAGCAGCTGGTACTTTGACAACGGATGTTCACGACACATGACTGGAGATGCCAGTATGTTGAAGAATATTCAAAAGGATTGTTCTTATCAATCCATTACTTTTGGAGATGGTGTCAAGGGAAGAGTTCTTGGCCGTGGTCATCTAAATGTTGAAGGGATGCCCAACTTGGAGGATGTTCTGCTTGTTGAAGGACTGAAAGCTAACTTAATTAGCATAAGTCAACTCTACGATCAAGGTCTCTTAGTTTATTTTACTAGAGACAAATGTCTTGTGAAGAACAAAGAATGTGTGTTGCTGATAAATGGAGATAGATCAAGGGACAATTGTTACCTTCTCAACATGAAAGATAATTGCTTCAGAACTCAACTTGATGAAGCAAACATATGGCATGAAAAGTTTGACCATGTGAGTTACAGAAACATGCAACGTCTCATGAAGACAGAAACTGTGAATGGAGTCCCGAAGTTTGATATTGATCGTAGCAAAATCTGTGGACCGTGTCAAGTGGGAAAACAGATTCATACATCACATAAATCTGTGAAGAAGATTACCACCTCAAAAGCTTTGGAGCTTTTGCATATGGATTTGATGGGACCTGTTCAAACTGAAAGTATTGGACGGAAGAAGTTTATTTTTGTGTGTGGATGACTTCACACGATTCACATGGGTGGAGTTCCTTAGAAATAAGGGAGAAACTTTTGAGACGTTCAAAAATATTTGTCTCAAGCTCGAAGTGGAGAAAGCAACAGTTGTGATGAGAATTCGAAGTGATCATGGTCGTGAATTTGAAAATGCTTATTTCAAATATTTTTGTGAAGAAAGAGGTATTGCTCAGGAGTTTTCTGCACCAAAAACGCCTCAACAAAATGGTGTTGTTGAGAGAAAAAATCAGACTCTTCAAGAAATGAGCCAAGTCATGTTGAAGGCAAAATCTGTCCCTGACAATCTATGGGCTGAAGCTGTGAATACAACATGTCATGTTATTAATCAGGTGTATTTCAGACCCAAGACAAGAGTTACTCCCTACGAGCTGTGGAAATGGAAGAAACCAAACTTAAAGTACTTTCACATCTTCGGAAGTACTTGTTATATGTTAAGAGACTGAGAGCAACTTGGCAAGTTTGATGCCAAAGGAGATGAATGCATTTTTCTCAGATATTCGAGAAATAATCGGGCCTATCGGGTGTTCAACGAGAGGACCAAAACGGTGATGGAGTCCATCAATATTGTTGTAGATGATCTGGAAGAACCTGTTGCCCAGATTGATGAGGAGATTGTTGATATCACAACGTCCGTGCCAGCTTCTGTTCCAGACAGTTTGGAACACAATGATCAAGCTGAGTTGAGAAACGAGAACCTGGATAGCCTCAAACCTTCAAAAGGTGTACAGAAGCATCATTCTGCAGCAGACATCATTAGTGATGTGAGTGAAGGAGTTAGAACCAGAGGAGTTCGAAAGAATTATCGTGAGATGATTGCAAATGTCTGCTGTACTTCTACAACTGAGCCCAAGAACATTAAAGAGGCCTTACAAGATGATCGATGGATTCATGCCATGAAAGAAGAGCTTTTGCAGTTTGAAAGAAATGAAGTATGGGATTTGGTTCCATGTCCAAACGGTGTTAATGTGATCGGCAGGAAGTGAATCTTAAAAAATAAAACCGATGAAGAAGGGAATATAACTAGAAATAAGGCAAGACTTGTGGCTCAAGGCTATTCCCAAGTTGAAGATATGGATTTTGATGAGACGTTCGCTCCAGTTACTCGGCTTGAATCTGTTAGGTTGCTCCTTGCCATGGCTGCATGGATAAAGTTTAAATTGTACCAAATGGATGTGAAGAGTGCCTTCTTAAATGGGTACTTATCTAGAGATGTGTTTGTAAGCCAACCCAAAGGCTTTGAAGACCCGTACCATCCTGAGTATGTGTACAAACTAAAGAAGGCCCTCTACGGTCTCAAACAAGCTCCACGAGCTTGGTACGAACGGCTTACCAAATTCCTTCTGGATAAAGGATACGTTCGAGGTGGAGCTGATAGAACTCTCTTCATCAAGAGAGAAAAATCTGACGTGATCATCGTTCATATTTATGTTGATGATATTGTCTTTGGATCTGTCTCGGACAGAATGGTGAAAGACTTCGTGAAGGACATGACTTCCGAATTTGAGATGAGTCTTGTAGGTGAAACTAACCTACTTTCTGGGGCTTCAAGTGAAGCAAAAGGATGATGGAATCTTTGTATCTCAAATGAAATATGCAAAGAACTTAATCAGCAAATTTGGATTGGAAAGTTGCAGCCCGAAAAGAACTCCGATGGGGACATCTTCAAAGATGTCAAAAGATGAAGCTGGTGTTGCCATTGAGCAAACCTTGTACCGGAGTATGATTGGGAGTCTGCTCTACCTTACAGCAAGTAGGCCAGACATATGTTACAGCATGGGAGTTTGTGCTCGCTACCAATCTGAACCCAAAGAAAGTCACTTAAAATCTGTCAAGCACATAATCAAGTACATAAAGGGTATTTCTGAGTTAGGACTTTGGTTTTCCTATGATACGAACCCTAGTTTGGTGGGGTTTTGCGATGCAGATTGGGCAGGATGTACTGAAGATAGGAAGAGTACCTCTGGAGGATGTTTCTTCCTTGGAAATAACATGGTCTCATGGTTCAGCAAGAAACAGAATTCTATCTCGCTTTTTATTACCGAGGCAGAATATATTGCTGCTGGAAGTTGCTGTACTCAACTTTTGTGGATGAAACAAATGCTGCATAGACATTCGTCACCACTTCATCCGAGAGCTTGTTGAAGACGGATCCCTTGTGATCGAATATGTTGGAACAGATGCCCAGCTTGCGGACATCTTTACAAAGGCACTTGATAGCAGAAGGTTTGAAACACTAAGATCCTCTTTGGGTCTTTGTGTTCTCTAAACTTTTCCGTTGTGAGAAGAATCTCTATACAGTCTTGGTCAGTGATGTATGTATAGAGAGTATAAAATGACCATGGTTAATATGGTCTGTAAGTGTTGTGCCAATATCTGTCTCGGACAGTTTTGGCTTTGGAGGAACGGTTACTTTTCAACGGCTAGTAGTGCCTTGATTTTCACACCACGATCGATTCCACTTCTCCACACCAAGCTGCGGGGTGATGTGTGAGGAATAAGTGAGTTAAGGAAATTTCCTTTTAGAATTATCTAATTAAGGTCTTAACATTATTTTTTCAAAAGAGACAGAATCTTTGCAAAATTTCCAAGTCGTTCTCTCTCTCTGGTGTGTGTTTGAATTTTGTTGTTCGAACTTCAATGGCGGACAAAGCTTTTTCTTCTAAGCCCTCTCAAGCGAAGAAATCTAGAATTTCTACAGAAGACTTGCGTCTACAGCTTGCGGAGCTTTCTCAACCAATTATGTTCTCGTCTTCAATTGCCTCCGTCTCTGCTCTTGTGAAGCCATCTGTTGCTTCGTCCGAAGCTCTTGCTTCTGTGCCAACTTCTGTGGCACCTTCTGCTGATTTGCCACCTCGATCTGTGTCTGAGACAGATCTCGATGTTCAACCCTCTCCTAGGGTTTCTGAAGAGCCATCCTCTCCGCCCATGGTGTCTGCGGAAATCTTGGATGCTTCTATTGCGGCTATTTTAGAGAATGTTGGAGGTAATGAAGTCTCCTTGGCTTCTATTAAAGATGATGTTACCACCGCTGCTGTTGGCGAAGAGCTTACCTCAATTGAGGAATTTGCTGCATCTCTTGATGCTGTGAAATTTGTTCAAGCTCCGTTGCTTTCTGCTGCTATCCCTGTGTATAGTGACATGCCCATTGTCACTGTCCAAGTTCCTCTTGGTGAAGTGTCACCTGTTGCTGCTGCTGAGACCCTTGTTCAAGATCAAGGTAAAGATGATATTGATATCTCCTTCCTCGATGAGGATTCTCCTGTTCATAAGGATGATTATGTCCCTCCTCCAAAGGCCACCTTCTCCAAAACTCGCGGGTCCAAGCGCAAGTTGGAATTACGAGATAATCCAGTCACTCATCCGGTGTCTGATGATGAAGATAACACACCCATTGCCAATTTGAAATTCAAAGTGTTGGCCAAGGTTGCTGCGAAGAAGGGTTCTTCTTCAAAAACCCCCCAAATCCAAGAAAGTTGCTGCTAAGAAGGGGTCTTCATCAAAACCCCCCAAATCGGTGAAGCCTTCTAGGAAAAAGGTTGTGCCTAAGAAGCCTGATGTTGTTCCTGCTCGCTGTGTTATACGGAGTGTGTCTGAGCAGATGATGGGGTTGATGTTGGGACGTCGTCGCCCGCTGATGAAGCAAGCTAGAGCACCTTCCCCCTCTGATGAAGAAGCAGAGGATGTCCCTGAGTCTATTCCAGACAGATCAGATTCCGATTCTGAGGACTTTGATTCAAGTAAGTTTATCTCTGCCCTTCACCAAAATCAATTCAAGATTGTTGTTGGTCGCTCGTTGATTTCCGAGCGTTGTTTGGTTAAGTCCGATATAGAGAGAACGGGTGTTGACTCTCTGTTGCATGATCTCCAGTTAGAGAAATCTGCTTATTCTGCTCCTCCTTTTATTGTTGCTATTGTTCATGAATTTTATGCCAACTTGTCCAAGTGCATGCGTGATACTTCCTATGAGCATGCTTTTTCAATTTTTGTGCGGGGTCATTGGATTGATTTTTTCCCTGCTGTGATTAATAAATTTTGGGTCGTGAGAATCTAGTTGATCCTACGCCTGTGTTTGATCTGAATGAGGTTGTATCTGAATTGACTGGAGGAAGTCGGGTAGTTTGGCCCTCGGGGCGTGCATTGTTGGCGTCTGATCTGAGTGTGAAGTACTCGATACTTCACAAGGTTGCTGTTCGAAATTGGCTGCCCAGTACTCATGATTCTACTGTTGGCAAGTCCATGGCTTTGTTGCTGTTTAAAGTGGGCACTCGTAGCGAGTTTAATCTTGGTTTGCTGATCTTTGAGAATGTATTTGCTCATGCTAAATCTGCTCGTGCCCAGCAACCTGTTGGATATCCTGGTCTCATCTTCAGCATCATAATGGCCCAGCATGATGTTGTTTCTGCAAATGATGTGTATGCGCATGTTGCGCAGCCTTTGACAATCAGCCACAAGCTATTCTCGTCCCAGCATGCTCCGGATGTTCCTACCCTCGATGTTGATGAAAGCTCGAGACCTATGCCAATATCTGTCCCAGACAGCTCTGCTGCTTCTTTTGTTGTCACATCTGTTTTCTTTGATATGCATATCAAGTCACTGGAGCGTGAAGTTGTGTTCTTGAGCAAGTCCCTTCGGACTTTCAAAACCAGGAAGCAGGAGTTAGAGGCCTTGCTGATTGATCTCCGAGCCCGAGCCCTTGGCCCTGCATCGCCGCTTGACGTGTCGAGTGCTTCCTCTGTCCCAGCTGTTGATAAGCCGGCTGATGCTGTTGACGATGATGCTGATGATGCTGCTGCCTCCCCGGTGTGAAGTTTGGTGTTTGCCGTTTCTAGCAACAATTAAGGGGGAGAAGAATGTTGGTGCACAAAGGCCACAGTTGGATGAAGGATGATCTGTTGTTGATGCTGCTATGAGCGTGTGCTCATTCTTTTTTAATGTTTGATGATTTCTGAACAAACAATTTCATTGGGGATGTTGTTTACCCCACTTTATTTTTGTTGGTATGTACTATATTTTTTTATCAACTGACAATGCAGTTCTACACTGCGAAACAATGCTCTGATCGTGATGAAGGCACTCCCAGTTCAGATTCAGGGGGAGTGTGCTTGTAACTGTCTCTGATAGTTTTTAAATATATCACTCTTTTTGATATATTGTTGATCTGCGAAGGTTATTCAAGTATTGTACAGATCGTGATGATAATTTCCGACCATAAACGCCAAAGAGGGAGATTGTTAGTGTCATCGTCATGCACTAAGTATTTGTGTTGTTGTATTGGCGAGATATGTTCGACAATGTGTGTCTGGGTATGTCCCATGAAGATTTGTTTTCCGTTGTGCAAGAAAAGAAAGAACAGTTGGTGAACTGTTCCAAATTATGTCCCAGACAGAACCAGGGACACTCTATTTATGGCAGTTTCCTTGTTGGAAAGATCTTGCACCGAACAAGTTTGGAAGGTCAAGATTAATTCGTTTTACTGCCTTGTGGTGTAGATCCGGTGCTGAATTAACCCCACTACACTTGGAGAGTATCTACACACGTTTGGAAGGCCACAAACCACAATCCACTTACCATGTTGGCGGCGGATGAAGATCGACGCCTATATGAAGACTGAATTGAGGAACAATCGGTACCACTTATATTTTGTTTAGATTCTAGTGTTAGAATCAGTTTGTAGTCATTTTTGTAACTAGTAGTTGTTCATTAAAACGTTCAACGTGATAGACTAGTTTTGAGTGTTTAAGAGTGAAACACGTGAGGGGATTTTTATTCCAGTTTTATACGCAATCTCGGGAGAGATTGTAAGTTAAAGTCGTGGGTAGCTAGAGGGAGTCTAGTGTCACGGTTGTGAGAGGATCTTACAACTTTCGGCTAGCGAAAGAGTTCGAGGAGAAGAACGGGCGACATAAGGCGGGAGGCTTGTATGTGTAAGATCCTTAATACACTCTTCGAAGGAGTACCGGTCGAATCTTCAAGTTTGGAAGCAATCCCTCCAGAGTAGGTTGTTTGAACCGAACTGGGTTACCATCTCGTGCGTTTTTACTGCTTTATTCTTTTATGTTCTTGCATCTGTCCCACACATATCACAGAATAGTTTTTAAGCAGTTAACTAAAAAACGTTTAAGCAGGGATTACTGTTTTTCATCTACAATGTACCAAAATTATTATTTGATATTATGATGATTAAGGTATACATGTATTTTCCTAGACTGATGCTAATTAATTACTATCTATACATATATTAAGGCAAAATCGTGGGGGTAAAATTGTCCAAAAAAAAAACCTGTGAAAAGTTCATTTAAAAATTATTTCTGTCGAATAATTGCAGAATATGTGATTTGGTATAGTGGTTAATGGTTGGCTCATGATTTTCATTAGCCTGTGTTCAAAGCTGGTGCCTCTATTATTTCATCCTTTTTTTTTCTTTTTGGATTTTCCTTTTTTTTTGTTCCTTTTTTTTTTGTTTTTCTTTTTTTTTATTATTTTTTTTCAAAAACTATTATTCAACTGATTTTTTTTTGTGGCGTCTCAAATATTTTTAAAAAAATATAATTATTGCAATGATTACAATACGAAAAGTTTATGGAAAATGGTGATAATTTAATTTTTTAAAAATTGTATATATTCTAAAATTTAAGGAAAAGAAAAGAAAGACTAAAATTAGAACTCTACACATTCTCTTCTTAAATAATTTCACTTAGTATTCACCTCCACTAGCAAATATTTAATATGGAAGATTATGAAGAGGTAAAACAAATTGAATAATAATAAAATAAATTTAATTACATTTCCATGAACACGAATTGAATTGTTATTGTTGATATCAAATCTTTGTTGTGTACATATTCTTTAAATTTAAAAAAGAAAGATAAAAATTAGAATTCTACATATTGTCCACTTCAATACTCTTACAATCTTACTCAATATTCCAAATTGATATTTCTAATATGGATTTTCATTTAAATGCTAAAATTTAATTTTCTCTTTGTTTGTTGTAACTACACAAAAATTATCTCTTATCTAATTAATTCATGCATTTGCATATTATTTTATTAATTTTTAAAAATTGAACACAACATATAGAATTCAAAATAATCATAGTGTTACAAATCGAAAAAAAAAAATTATTTGTGCATCGCACAGGAGAAATACTAATTTCCTTTAAAGGTTGCAAAACTAACTTAAAATTTGTGATGAATCCCAATCAAAATAAAAATTTGATTATTATTTCATTAAAATACATCCGATTAAGAGGACTATCTCAGGGGATCCATTCCTTTTCTGGCTCCAATCTCTTCTCTCTCTCTCTCTCTCTCTCTCTCTCAGTTTTTGTCTCGGTGCTGATCTCTGTGAGGTTGGTATTGGCCCAACAACTCCGGCCGCATCCACCTCACCCACTTTTCCCTGGTTTGCATCTCTCTCTCTCTCTCAAAATTCCATGTTTGTCGTGTCTTAGATTTCACTCATGTGGCTCTGGAGCCCCCCAAGATTCGTGCTTTCCATCTATATATTGCATCTCCCCATCACCAACCACTTATTCCATTTTATATGTTGATAAATATTATGAAGCATTAAATACACTAAGGCGAACATCGTCAATTTCCCACCCCACGATTCGAGCAGGCAACTGGCTGCCTATCTTTTGATTTTAATATGGTCCGATTGAAAACTAATTACAACCCTTTCGGTATTTTCTTGTTTTAGTGTTTCCCCCCACTTAATTTAAGTATCTGTATCATTTATGCTGTAATCGTGCTGTGATTGACTTTCTTGCTGTGTGATTTCAAATCTTAGATTGCATTTCTAATATTATAGTGCAAATGAGTGTGAGTTTTTTTTTCGGTTGATCATCAAAGAGAACGAGTAAAGGTGAGATTTTTAGCTTTACCAAATCATTATATGATTCTATGCGGGAGTATTTAATCTTCTTGTAATACAGTATATCACTTTTGGAACTCGAAAACTATTTGTTCTGGTTGTTTTGATGTTGTGCTGATACATAGTTATCTGGTGCTATTTGAGCTCGTCTTGATTATTTGTGCTGCTTTGTATGAATATACTCTTTTTTTTCGGTACTGCATAGGTTCTTAAACATTAGACCAGAAGGTAAAGTTCTCTTGATAAAGCTTGATGAGAAGTGGATTCCAGATTCCTATGTTATAACACAGGCATTGGAAGAAAAGTTCCCTGAACCCTCTCTTGCGACACTGCCTGAGAAAGCTGCAGTGTACGTGCATTATTTACGTTTAAGTAGCTGACTACCCTTGTTATATTCCTTTTTAAAGATAAATGTCTGGTAAAAATAGAGCTGACTGGACTCATGTCCTCATTACTACAGATGCAAAGTTCTTTATAGTTTAGCTGATTCCTGGAACTCTTTAGGGGGGGAAGTTTCAGAGTATCGTTAAAGTTTATCTGACTATTTAAAATTTAATGTAGACATGTTTATTGAACTACTTTAAACTGGAATCTTTTAGGTTATCTTTGGTGCTATTTTACTGGAAATCATGAAGTAGTTTCTCATTGTATACTACTGGTAGTGAATGTAAAATAATGATTTCCCAGAACCGCGCGAGTGGACAATTTGGAGAACTCTTTTGAAGGAAGAAAATCAAAAGTGGAGTGTGGATGTATAGTATATAAATGCAATTCAGTAATCATATTAAAATTATCTGGACAGCCACCAAAGAACCTAAAAGAACAATCAGAACCATATATTCTTTTCTGCTCTCAACTAAGAGAAAAAAAAAAAAACCACCGCACATGAAATACTATTTTGTTGCAATATATTGGGTAGATCTCCTCTCGCTTTTACTCGTGATGAAATTTGTATCTTCAGAAGGAAAGCATGCTGTCTTTGAAATCACCAAGGCATTATTTTATATGTAAGGAAAACCATTGTTTTCTGTGCTTTTGTTACTTATGTCACAAATGAGTAAACAGAACAAAATCAGGGTAGAGCTAAGAGGATACAGGAGCCTGGATGTAACTATTATGCATCATAGTATTTGCAATTCAAATTATTGAAGCATTAACCTATGAGAAGGGCATACACAGACTTGGTCTTTGATGTACATCTTCTTTAAGATACTATTTAAAATGGTTGGGTATATCAGGTTAACTATTCATATTAGATAATTTTGATTGTGTAAATATAGTCTGGTGGCGTAATTAGGCGCATTGTTAGAGTGTTATGATTGGCATGAC
Organism: Perilla frutescens; assembly: GCA_026008535.1. Classification (NCBI taxonomy): domain Eukaryota; kingdom Viridiplantae; phylum Streptophyta; class Magnoliopsida; order Lamiales; family Lamiaceae; genus Perilla; species Perilla frutescens. The sequence continues at coordinate 29,948,817 of BRKX01000014.1, read as the reverse complement.
TAATAATAACTCCACCAAATTATAGGAATTATTGGACTTGTTAATTTGGTAACAGCTAAATAAAATAAAATAAAAACTCAGCCTTTTGACAGAAGGAGGCAGACAAGAGCTTCTGTAGTCTTTGGATTAAACCTGAGCAGATTGCTATATCTAGGGTCTGAGAAGAGATACATGTTTGTTTACTTTATTAATGAATTTTCAGCAAATTATCTAAGAAAACCATCCCACTGATGTTTCCTATATTACTAGGCCCTGAGAATGACACTGATGTATATGTGGAATTCTTGCTTAACATTTCATATTGCTCCTAATTGCATGTGATCAAAGCTATATGCTATTTAATCTATCGTAGCACTTTTTTCCTTTGTTTTCCCGGATCCATATTCTGATTTTATTCATTATTATCTTTTAAAGAACTTTGAGATGGTTTTCTGTTTTGAATGGCATATAGAGTGGAGAAGTGCCGAGTTGTTAGTTATCATTGACAGTTCGGTGTCTAGAGCCTTCATCAGAGTACGGATAGTAATATTGAAATCCTACTGACAGGGAACTTACTTTAAATTTGGTTTGAACACATCACCATATCTTGTGTCATTTCAAATGTAACAGATCATAGATGAAAGACAATCTAATGAAATGTTGATTTCAGTCCCTTGAAGGATTTTCCAGCGCCTAAAGTCCCTAAGTAGGTTAACGGTAGCTTCACTTGATGTACAGATCCGAACAAATTTGATAAAAAGCCATGCTATTTATTTTTGTTACTTAAGAACAAACACTTTTCCTGTAAGTTTTCCACTTGTCAAATGATTGCCACAATTTCCTGTTTGGAAATAGATAAGTATTATTCTTAATATAGATAACTCTCAAGATTATTTTAACCATCTGGATCTGTTTATACTTGCTAAATCTGCTCTCTAAATTTTCATTCCTTGTGCTACAAACTGTGTAGATGGGTGATGTAGCTAAAGATCTAGCTGCTGGGACTGTCGGAGGGGCAGCACAATTGATATGCGGGCACCCCTTTGACACAATTAAGGTCAAGCTCCAAAGTCAACCTGCTCCGCTTCCTGGTCAGCCTCCAAAATTTTCCAGTGCCATAGATGCTGTGAAGCAAACAATAGCTGCAGAAGGTCCAAGGGGCTTGTACAAAGGCATGGGAGCCCCACTTGCCACTGTGGCAGCCTTTAATGCAGTGCTCTTCACTGTTCGTGGCCAAATGGAGGGTTTGTTGAGGTCTTCTCCTGGTACTCCTCTTACTGTGAGCCAGCAGGTTGTTTGCGGGGCTGGAGCAGGGGTCGCTGTGTCCTTTCTAGCTTGCCCCACTGAATTGATCAAGTGCAGGTAGTATTCAACTCCAGTTGTAACTGAACCACAAGATATTATATTTGCATCATGTGTGAGCTCCTTCAAACTGCTTGATCCGGTGGTGTTATAGATGGCATGCTACCTTAGGTGTAGCTAGTATCCACTATCCATATACGACACATTCATCTGCAGATATTCAAACACTCTGGATATTGCAGCTGGTGTATTTTACCTAGTGTAGCATCTGCAATGCCCAACTTGGCTTTATTAGCATTACCTAAACGAAACATGTCAAAAAATGGCACCTCCTATACATATCTTCGTTCCATATACTCATGTTTTCTATAATGGGGCATACATAAGATTGCACTTGCTAATTGCTATATGTTAAAGCACACACCCTTGAGCATCTGAAAACTTCAAAGGCTTTTGTTATTGATGTGCTTTGGATCCATGATGCAGATTACAAGCCCAGAGTGCGCTAGCAACTGCTGGCCCGGATGCTGCTATTGCTGTGAAATATGGCGGACCAATGGATGTGGCAAGACATGTTCTTCACTCAGAAGGAGGTGCGAGAGGTCTGTTCAAGGGGTTATTTCCAACCATGGCGCGTGAAGTTCCTGGAAATGCAGCTATGTTTGGCGTGTATGAAGCGCTGAAGCAGTATCTTGCAGGAGGGAAAGACACTTCCAGTTTGGGAAGAGGCTCACTGATATTAGCCGGAGGGTTAGCCGGAGCGTCGTTCTGGGTTTCTGTTTACCCGACTGATGTTGTCAAGAGTGTTCTCCAAGTGGACGACTACAAGAACCCCAAGTATTCGGGCTCCGTTGATGCATTCAGAAAGATATTGAAGGCAGAAGGAGTTAAGGGCCTGTACAAGGGTTTCGGGCCTGCAATGGCCCGTAGTGTTCCTGCAAATGCTGCATGCTTCTTAGCATATGAAGTTACTAGGTCTAGTTTAGGATGATCATCACTTGAGCTCATTTTCTCTCCCAAATTTTCTTATTAATCAAAATTGTGAAATACTTCAGAATAGAAAACAACTCTCGTCATTTTATCATCATCAAATATTCAATTGGGATTTTCTATTTCGTATTAAGTTTAATTTTATATTTTATTTTTTTTAGTATAATTTTATATTTGTTTGATGTGCTTGGTTGTGCAAGATTTGAAGTAGAATTTGAATCCCAACTTTCTTTAGGTGGACTCGATTGCCATTTATCGTGATGCTTTACACAAATTATTATTATTATTATTATTATTATTACTATTACTACTACTACGACAATTTTGTCCAATCCTTCCGTCGATTTCTATACCTTCTTGCGTGCCCCTACAAAACATTTGCATACCTTAAAAAAGTGAATATACACTGAAAAATGGGAAGGCGGCTGAGTGAATTTCTCACCTATTTATCATCTACGACGTGATATCCGGTTCGTTGGGAATTTCTGCAGATTTCCGGTAATTTTCACCATGACTATCCGCCGCATTGTTGTTGTCTGTTACTTGGTATTTTTAATTTTATGGGGCTAATGTTTGCTTTGAACAATTGGTGAAAGATGGACATTTCGATTTAGTTTCTGAAATATTGTCTACTTCCAAACTACTTTTTATTGTCATTTTGTTTCACAGACGAAGAAACCTGCGATACTGAGTGCAGTAATTGTTTGGTTATTTAGCATTGTGGTTATAGTTACAAATGATAATAAACTAGAGTATCTCACGTGTGATGCAAGTATACCATTTTATATTTTATAGTGTTAAATAAATTTAATATGTATTTGTTTATAAAACATATAGATTATTTTATAATTTAATTTTATGTTGTAATTCAATATGAGAACTATAAAGTGAAAAATAAAAGAAATGAATATAATATAATATATATTGTACGTTATTTAAGAGAGCATTTTTGCTGAGGGAGTCTGGTTTGTAAAGATAATCCAATGAAATTAATGATTAAAATGATTAGAAAAGTACTCTTTTCCAAATATGGTTTTTCTCATTTCAGATTTTTCATATTGATTTTGATGAGATTCGGTCCCTAAAGTTATCATCTTGTGATTTTCAAAATTTTTAGGATTTTATCACTTTTTTTTTTGCTTTATTTATGCAATTCATTAGCGATTAAAAGTCCAACGACCTATACTTGGATCGGGTACAACACGAGTTTATTGAGCAATCATTTATATCAACATCAATGTAGTTTGAACTATATTATTCAATATGATGTCTATAGCGAATATAATTTTAAATTTTGAAACAAAAAAAAAAAATCAGTACTCAAAAGTACACTTACACAATGATTCATAGTGAAGACCAAGTATGTCATCAAATTCTACATCAAATTAAATCCAAGCAACATTTAAGTGATGGGATATTTTGGGTTTTTGGAGACCTCAAGGTGAAGCTGCTATTGTCTGAGATTCTCTCTCTAGGTGTGGCTCATTTTGAGACTAGAAAAAGATTTGTACCATCATTAGTTAAGTTTTAAGTTTTCTTTCACCTTCGTTATGTGATGCACTGATTTAGAGATAGCAAATGCACATCTATTATTAATAGAGTTTACGAGTTTGTCTTAAAAAAAATAAAATTAAATCTAAATCTAATCTATACATATATTAAGGTAAAATCGTGTGACAGACAACGATTCTGGTACTAATCGTTGTTTATCTCACAATTTAACAATTATATTTAAGACAATAGTTTTTTGTACAATATACAACAGTTTTGAGTTAATAGACAACAATATTGAAATTTATTATTGTAATTTTTATTTTATTGTTTTGCTATTTTCACGATAGTTTAGATTACAACCACTACGTTTTAATAAATTTTTGCAATCTTTTTTTTTTTCACTTGAAAATTTGAGATTTGTAACATCTTTTATTTTATGCATAGGTGATGGATTTATAGACATTTGTCACCTAAAAAAAAGTTTTCATTTGTATTGCACTATAATAATAATAATAATAATAATAATAATAATAATAATAATAATAATAATAATAATAATAATAATAATAATAATAATTTGCAAAAATTTATCATTTTTCTATTTCAATTTCATCATTTAAAATAATTAAATAAATATATTTTTTATATCTACCATATACTCAAAGAAATTAAATGTTCTTTAATAGTGGACAATTAAAGATTGTTATAAAATTGTATCGTTTGAAATATTCCAATTCAATCTTTCTAACATGGATTTTCATTTAATTCCTAAAATTTAATTTTCTTTTTGTTTGTTGTAATTATACAAAATTGATCTTCTTATCTAATTAATTAATTCATGTGCATATCATTTTATTAATTCTTAAAAAAAATTACACAACGTACAACATTATAAAATAATCATAATATTACAAATATAAAAAAATAATTATTATTTGTGCATCACATAGGTGTAATACTAGTCTTTATTTAATCCAATATCTAGATCTAAATCTAAAGAGCCGCACCTGCAAACTCAAAACTCAACTGCTCACCTTTTTTCTTCCTTTTTTTTAATTTGTATCCTAAATCTAAATATATATTATAGCATGAAAATATAACATATCAAAAATAAAATAGAAAAAACAAAAATAAAGAGAACTGTCGCCCCTTTTTTTAATTTATAATCATAAATCTAAATATATATTATAATATTAAAAAATAACATCCCGAAATAAAATAGAAAGAAAATATAGAACACAACAATAGCGGCAGAAAGAAATGTAAATAAAAAAACTACAGGACTTTGAAGCCAAGCTAATGGTGAAAATTTATCCAAATCAACATATTCATGAGTCATGACAGTAGGTAATTTATTTATATATTGTTTTGTATTTTATATTAAAGAGAATTTTTTAAATAGCCATTATTACTTAGCAAATAATGTAAATAGCGATTTTTTAAAAAAGTAATGTTTCTAGCCATTATCATAAAAAAGTATTACAATACCCTTAGTTCCATATTTATAATAAGAATTATTATTTATGTATATCTATATATTCATATATCAATACTATTAGGAAAAAGATCTGTTTTTCTCTCTATTCCCTCTGCAAACGCCATTCTCTTGCCTCTCTCATTTTTCAATCTATGTTTTATCAATTGAAATAAAACTATTATTGGTGAAGATCATCAAGCTATGATTTTTGAAGATTATCACGATTCTTCCTCTCTCTAATCCCCGTTTCAGCAATAAATTATTTGTTGCAATATCAAAAATTAGAGATTCTTTGTGAATTTGGGATTTTTTTTGAAGTTTTGTTGACATCGTGTGTGTTGTTTTTTGCAAAAATAAGGTATATGATATTTACGGATTTTTTATAATGAGTGCAAAAAAAAATGTTCTTTGGTGCACGAATCAATTTCTTCCGGTACACGACTATTAGAGTTGATTCGTGCAACAATTTAGTTGTGAACTCTAACAATATCTCATTTTTAATTATTGCACGAGGGCACGAATTAGCAAATTGATGCACTCGTGTATCTACGCATTTTTTAACTAGTGCACGAGTACACGAATAGGCATACTTATGCAGTCGTGTATCAGTTATTTTGGAACTGCCACATTGAACTAATCGTGTACTCATATATTAAATCATTATTGAACTAATGCATGAGAACACGACTTGGACTACTCGTGTCGTTGCACTCATGTATTCATTATGAGGATGAGGTTGTTTGAAATCATCATCCATGATTGTTCAGCGATGAGGGCGTTTAAATCTTGGCAGAGACGACGGTTGAATCTTGTATTAAACCATTATTGAACTAATACACGAGAACACGACTTGGATTACTCGTGTCGTTGCACTCATGTATTTATTATGAGGATGAGGTTGTTTGAAATCATCGTCCATGATTGTTCAGCGATGAGGGCGTTTGAACCTTGGCAGAGATGAGTGACGACGGTTGAATCTTGTAATTTTCATCTCCGGCAACAAAGTGACAAAAGACGGCAACTACATTAACAGAAGACAGCAAAAAAAACCTAGCAGTTGTGACTTCCGAGACTTTGACGTAGAACGGCGGCGAAAGATAGAATTTTCTTTTTGAGGGTGCGAAAGTTAGATTTTAAAATCATCGTCCATAAGTTTTTTTGTTAATATATTAGGGTGTTTTTATTTTAGGAAATAATGCCTGTTAAAAATTATCTATATTATTACTAAGGTATTGATGTATATTCTCATCCTAAAAGGCTAGAAACATTATATTTTAAAAAAAAATGACTATTTACATTATTTACTAAGTAATGATGACTATTTTCTCATATTAACACTTTATATTTTGTATTTGTGAAGGAATGAAATATTAAAACCCTAACTCCCAAATCCCAAATTTGTTCATTTAATTAGTAATTATATATATTGTTTTCTTAGAATCATGAATTGCAACACATGAGTCCGGATATCAGAAAAGAAAACGAAAATTAAAAGAAGAAATAATTGACCAAAAACTAAGTAGGCATGACATAAATAAATACTTTAGTTCTTACAAAAAAGAAAAAAAAAGAGGCTTAATGAGTGCAACCAAAGTTAAAAAATGATAGACTTTATTTTTCATCTCAACTCAGATCACTGAATCATTAGAATCAACCATGATTCCACCAATGTTGCTAGGGCCCAGGTGTTTGCTTATAAAGCTTATTTACTTTCTTTCATCCTTGCCATCCAAAAGAAATTAAAAAGAAGTGAAAAAGTGAAAATAAACTTTGATTTGAATATTTAATCCACAACAATGTCTAAAGTCTTTGTTGCACATAATAGAAATATAGTAAGCTATCCTTGTCATTGTCCTTAATTTGATCCAATTTTGTTTCACTTTTTCCCATTTCTAATTATCTTTCCAACATCTTGTCCATTCTTGACAACTACATCTCCACAATTCTCTATTCCCTTTTCTTTAAAAAAAAACATACAAACAAACTATTTCCTCCTGTTTTTTTAGAGGTCCTGTTCTTTTTATTATTATTGTTTGTTAATTCACAGTTTTTTTTCCCCCAAAAAATCGAGCGTAAGAGCTTCTCCAACAGCATAGCTCACGTCTTGGCAAACGGTAGAATTAAGTGCAAAAATGCTATTTGGCTTCTCCAATAGCATAGCTCACGTCTCTCTAGTCTGGTGAAATGTGAATAGTGTCTCGGTTCATCTCGGCAGCCAATTTTACTTCTTTTTTTTCATTTTCTTTCATTATTAATATGGTATGGCAGATGATTTTTTCTTTTTCTTTTTTTTTCCTTTCTTTCATTATATAATTGTGGTAATATATTTGGTTGATTTTGTATATTTTGTATTAAATTTTTTATTTTATGTTTTAAAAGATAAAATACATAATTAATAAAAATTGAATTATATACATATTTAACAATACAAAACCACAAATATATTATAATAAACGATACAAAACTACAAATATATTATAATAAACAATACAAATACATAATTAATAAAAATACAAACATAATACAATAAGAGTAAAATATTAAAAATACAACATAATATTTTTATCTAATAATCCCTAAACCACTTCCGGATCCAGATCCTGCACCGGGAGTAAGTTGATTGTTTTTACATGAACCTTTTAATTTTTGTAAAATAAAAATAAAATTTAATTATAAATTAATTAAAAATAAAAAATAATGAGTAAGAATATTTATATATATATTATATATATATATATAATCATATTCAATTAAACAATTCGTTAAAAAAATTAATTCAATAATAAAGAGTATAAAAATGGAATATTCCAGTGTAGGGTGAAATGTAGAGTGATGCTGTTGGAGATGAAAATTGAAAATCTGTAACTTTAACTGTAGTGTAGTATAGAATTAAATGTAGTCTGGTGAAAACTGTTGGAGATAGTCTAAATAAGAATAGCATGCAACACAATAAACCATTTTACGACCATTTAAAAATTAAACTTAAACTACATGGCGTCATTTGAGCAAATGAAACATCATTATAGCATGAAAATGATCATATGGCACAAATTGATATTTCAAATTTTTTTTTTTAATGTCACGAACAAAGTGTTTTGATTTCTCGTGTGGTATCTTCACGGAATGTTAACAAAATAGTTAGGGATCGATCTCAAACTATGCTCTAAAAAGTTTGTTAATTGTGTTGTTGGCATTTGTCAAAAAGTTAACTCCAATATATACTCATTGTCATTAATTTGATCTATCAATCAATAATTGAACAAATTGCCGGATCTAATTGATATATTGTAATAATTTCCATGTTGTAACCCATAATCACGAAATGGCATAGAATAAGAACTCTAGGTTGTGATAATAATGACAAATTGTGAATATGCTGATAAATGATAGTATCCTCAATTTTATTTTATTTTTGTCTCCCCCAGTCCACATGCCTCGGGCAGAAATGAAATTAAAGCTAAATTTAGTACGATAGATTATAATTTTATATATATATATATAGACACACACACACATATATATATATTAAATGCATTATAGTTCAAAGAAATTGGGTAATTACATTTTGGGCTCTTTTTTAAAAATAGTCCACTTTTTGAAATTAACAAAAAATAGTAATCACTTTTTCAAAAAAATTGCAAATCTACATTTTATCAAGTTTCTGGCCCAAAAATCATATGTAATTGATTAAATTTTAAGATTTTTACTTCTCCAACAACGTTAAAAAAATCCTAAAATCAAGAAATATTAAAATACAATCAGTTATGTATAATTTTTGGACTGGAAAATTTATCGGTTGAAATTTTCTGTTGTACTTTTTCGTGTTTCACTTTATATTTCACTATCAAATTTATGGTTTAATAATATTTATTATAAAATAAAAATTAATTATAATGTAAATAATCATAGTCAACATTTATCAATAAAAAAAATGAATTAAAAATTGTAAAACATGATTATGAAAAAATCAATCACAATAATGAATTATTAATTGAAAAGTGAAAATCAAATATTAAAAATTAATTATAAACCATAATTAGGTTTGGTGAACCCTAAGAAATAATCATAAAATTAAACTAAATCATAAAAAAATAAAATTGAAGAAAAGAAATACAAGAAAAACTCGTAATTTGAAAGTGCAATACGGAGTGTAATACAGAGAGTGCAATAAGAAATTTCATGTGAAAATTTATCAAATATTAGATTTGCATTTTTTTAAAAAAGACGGTACTATTATGTTAATTTTGAAAAAATGAGTTTTTTCTAGAAAAAAAAATGTCGAAAATGTAGGTATCGAATTGTAATTTGCTCTAGCTCAAAGAAATTTTGAAGATGAAAACATTTTCTTATTAGAAAGTGTCCGAGCAAATGGTAAATCATCTGAGTTTTTTTTATGATTCTAAAACAAGTATTTTATTTTAATTCATTTTATGAGTGTGAAATTAAAAGAAATATACAGGTATTAAGAAAGTTTTATAACCTATTGCACAATTGATATCTTTATAAAAATTAGAGGATTAAATAGAATATTTATCGTGGTACGCTTAGTTATGTTAAAAAAAATTAGTATAAAAAACAATGATGAATCGGAGCGTATTCTGCTGAAATTTCGAACTCCCTCTTTTGTTTTTCTTTTCTTTTTTTTCTTCTTTTTTCCTGGTTTTTTTTTAATGAAAAAAGAGTTAGTAGAGAAGAAAGAAAGCATAATTTAATACTAATTAAAAAGGTGTATTTCGTTATGAGCCAAAACTGTTTACTTTTTTGGTTGGTTTACCAGCCTAGCAACTCATTATGCAGAGATGATGGTGGGCCGATTAATGTTCTACTTTCTACAATAAAATAAGTGCCGCAAGATCAACAAAATCTCGTGCTCAAACTTTATCACCATCACTTCATAATAAAATGTAGAGTGGAATTAGCATAAATTAATAGATTTTGTTTGGTTTATTTCTAGCTCTCTTTAAGAAAATAAACGATCTAGAATTCAATAGAAAAATGGTAATCAATTCTATCAATTTTGCTTGGTTTTACTGTCATCTTAATAGAGTTTATAGAGACTATATCATTGCGATTACATTTTCATCTTTAGAGGCAAATATTGTTAAACCAACACGAGATCCACGTAATAATTCATTATAAATAAGAAAAAAGAGAGGTGGGGAAGAAATCCAATATGTTCAATGAGCTTACAAAGGTGTGGAGGCAAAAGTGAAGTCCCAAATACAAACCTATATGACAACTAAAAAGGGAAAGGAAAACCTAAGACAATGTAAACGGACAATAGTGCCCTTGATAGCAAAACAATATTACATATAACATATATCAAAAGAATACACATGTAAGCAAAATCAAGAGGGTTCAAACTCATATTAATCTAATCTATGTCATCATAGGATTTGGATAATGTATGTGCGCTTGAATTTGTCGAATTGCCAAGTAAATGAAATTATGTAAGCTTTAACTTAAACCAAACACAAATCAAACTTTTCTGAATGAGCTGGACTTCCATGCGGCACTGCCGCAAATAGTGTTATTTCAGACGGCGCGTGGGTCCACGCGCGCCCACGCGCCCGTCTTTTTTTCTTTTTTTTTTCTCTAGCAGTTTTTTTGACTTTTTTTTTCATTTTTTTTTATCCGATTTCACCGAAAAAAACCCTAAAAAACACAAAATAAACCCCTAAAAACACCCCCAAAAAATTCTAAAAAAACAAAATAAACCCCTAAAAACACCCCCAAAAAAACCCTAAAAAACAAAATAAACCCCTAAAAACACCCCCCAAAAATCCTAAAAAACACAAAATAAACCCCTAATAACACCCCAAAAACCCTAAAAAAAAAAACAAACCCCTAAACCCCCCCCCCCCCCAAAACCCTAAAAAATAAAACAAACCCCTAAAAACACCTCCAAAAATCCTAAAAAACACAAAATAAACTCCTAAAAACAGCCTCCAAAAAACTCTAAAAAATACAAAATATACCCTAAAAAAACCCCTAAAAAAAACTAAAAAACCCCCCCTAAAAAATCATGAACCCTAAAAAAAAACCCTAAAAAACATGAACCCTTTAAAAAACCATGAACCCTACAAAAACTCTAAATTACTAAGCTCTAAACATTCATTCGAATGGGAAAAATCACAATTTGAACTACATAAACAAGTATAAAATAACTAGCAGACTCCTTACTTTTTAATGATACAGATGATACTTTTCGAATTTTTGGTGATACTTTTTAGTGAGACGGTTGATACTCATTTAACCGTTTTTTTCTACTTTTTCACCCGCGTTGACCGAATCAAAGCGCGAATTTGACCCGACCCATCTGAAATAGTGTTATTTACATCCATTGCATGGAAGTGCTTGCCTTTCTGAATTAAAAGGAAAAGCACCTTTTCCATTTTTTCAAAAAGGGGGAAGTGGAAGAGCTAGCCCGCTCCAAGAACTTCTATCACATCACAAAATCACTTTTTTCACATGGGGATACCCAGATATTAAAAATCCAAATCAATAATTTGCAACTAAAATTCAATATACTTGCCATATTTCTTGTACAATAAACACCGTTACTAAATTTCATTCACTCAACTTCAAGTCTTCAATTCACATGAACATCTCTCTCTCTCTCTCTCTCTCTCTCTCTCTCTCTCTCTCATTTGTGCGTAATTACTACTTAGTTAGTTCCTCTGTATGTTCATGCTCATAAGCGTGACACAGAGACATCCATGGCTGGCAACAAGTTTGCAAGTATGCTGCAGAAAAACTGCCACAAAATAATTGTGATTCTAGTCTATGCAGCTCTTGAATGGATCCTAATACTCCTCCTTCTCCTCAACTCCTTGTTCTCATATCTGATTGCAAAGTTTGCCAAATTCTTTGGCCTCAAACAATCATGCACGTGGTGTGCAAGACTAGATCACGTTTTCAACTCCAAAAATATGGCAAGAAATCCCCATTTTGATCATGTATGTGAGGCACATGGCACAGAGATAAGCAAGATGAGCTACTGCTCAACTCACAACAAGTTGGCTGAGTCCAAGAATCTGTGCATTCATTGCTCGTCTTCTAGGCCGGCCGACTATGGAAGAACCAACGACGTTTCATCAACGGTTGCTTTCTTTACATGGATGAGTGAGAGTGCTTCAGAAGAAGGTGAAGTGGATCGATGCTCGTGCTGTGATCAAATCTTGAACAGAAAGGTTCATCCTCACTCCCTGATCTTCAAGCCTTCTTGGGATGTTCTTCTTGAATGTTTGCATAAAAATAAGATAGAATTTGAAGAGGATCTAATGAAAAAAATGAGTCAACTTCAAGAGAATGGAAGAGATGATGATCAAAAGGCATCTGAAAAGGATGATGGTGGCAGAAAAAAGACGACAGAAATTGTTGAGGAATCTTTGTGTGATTCTAATCTTGAGGTTCAAGAATGGAGTTCTAGTCAGACAACTGATGATCCCTTCGGGAATCTAGGATGCAACGAAGATCATGATGAATCTGTGTACATAGCAGACATGCTTTTGCAGAATGCAGAATTAATGGATTCTGATAGATTCATATGCATAGAGCTGATTGACACAGATGCTGAGAGAGAAATGCCACTGACAAATAGCTCAGAAGATGTTGATGAAGGGCGAGACGGCGAACAAGGGCTGCTGCCGGTTGAAGAGACCTCAGATGTTGATACTGCTGAGAGGTCTTTGTCTTCGAGACCAACGGAAGAACACGAAAAACGGGGTGAAGACATCCACAATTTGGCAACTCCAAGCAGGGAGATTGCTGGAGTTGAAGAGCCAGAGAAATTTTCAGGTATTTGCAGTTCTGTAAGGTTTATGTACCCAAAATGTGCATTCTAGCTTATATATATATATATATATATATATATATATATAAACATGTACAAAATCTTTGATTTTTGTCATTATTAGTAGAATATCAACAAAAAGATTTCAATAATTGTGTTGAAGCTGTGGGAGGAGCCATTCTGCCTCGTAGCTCAGAAACAGAATCGAGAAATAGAGGTAAGTTATTTCAAAGATTGCTACTTAAAACATTGCATTTGATCAAATCTCATGATCTACAATGTTGAACAGATAATGAAGCAAGAAGTGAGATTGAAGGAGGTGTGGAGTCTCTAAAAACTAGAATTGAAGCACAAGAAAGGGCTCTGAATGCAGTATACGCAGAGCTAGAAGAAGAAAGAAAAGCTGCAGCAGAAGCTGCCAAGGAAACAATGGCTATGATAACCAAGATTCAAGAAGAGAAGGCTGCAATGCAAATGGAAGCGCTACAGTACCAAAGAATGATGGAAGAACAAGCTGAATACGACCAGGAGGCGCTGCAGCTCTTGAACGATCTCATGTTGAAACGCGAGAAGGAGAAGAAACAACTCGAGAAGGAGCTGGAGATATACCGGTGCAAGGCTATGGAAGATGAAGCCAGAAAAAGAAAGGGCGGCAGCAGCAGCAGCAGCCTCAGCCTCATATCATCCAATGCATCTTCAAACAACTCCATTGATCTTCACTGCCAAGACAAATTGGATGATTCTTTGGAAGAAATGGAGGAAACGGGAGTGGAATGCATCACCAACTTCATCAATGTACCTGATATATCTTTAGCAGAATTCGACGAAGAAAGGCTATCCATACTCGAAGAACTTAAGGTTTTGGAAGCCAAACTCTTCACGCTGCATAATATTGATGATGATGATGAGGCAAAGCAGAAACTGCTTCCACTTTTTGATGCAGCAGAGAATGAAGATCATGATAAAGAGGAGATCAGCAATCAATCAGCAGGCATGATAAACAGCAAAATCTTGATCCATGAGGAATTAGGCCATGTTTATGAGAGACTACAAGCTCTTGAAGCAGATAAAGATTTTCTAAACCACTGCATACGTTCCATGATGAAAGGCAATCAGGGCATGCCTCTTCTTCAAGAAATTCTGCAGCATCTTCGCGATTTGAAATCTGTTGAACTCTCTGCTAGAAATCTGGATGATATTCCATTCTCAGATCCATCAATGGCCGAAGAAGATCATCAAGAACAAGATTAATTATTAGTACAGCTGCCGATCTAGGACTTTCTATTTTTTGCTTGAATATGCAGATATCATATGTTAACAACTTAAGCTACATTGTGTTGGTTGAAGATCATGTGATCATGTACATAATTACATGAATGAAGTGATCAAGAATTATGAAGAATCCCTCACAAATTTGTCAACTTTTTAATAAGTTCCATGCATTGATCTATTTTACTATGTGGATTTACTTAAGTTGAACATATTGTGCTCTTGGTATGATACTGTTATATACACGGTGTGAATTGATGGATTATAACATAAAAATTTGAAATATAATATAGAAAAGAAAATCTCGTACTATAGTACGATGCATTGAAAACCCTTAATTTTCACCTTTTGTTTGAACCATCTAGATCAAGAAAGAATATAGTTTATTAGCCTTGATTGAAGTAAACTTGTAACTTTTCTCATTTGGGTAAGTAGTAGTTATATCATATCTATACCTAGCTTTAAATTGACTTTTGAATTTTATGTGATAGATTGTAAGTCCTATATGTGTTTAACTAAAAAACAAAGTTTAAATGTTGCTAAGAGTGCGTTGATTTGTAATTCATGTGCGTTTTTTTTAAAGAAATCTTTGAGTGGGGCTATGCTTCACATTCTCCTAATTTTTAAAGTAGTGTGTGTTTAACTTCAAAAATATATAGCTTTAAACAATTGGAATTGCTTTTAAATTGAAGGATCTGAAAAAAAAATCTGAATCCTGAATAATAAATACTGTGGGTTTAGATCCTTTCCATCAATAAAAATGAATCTCCAAAATTTTTAGACACGAGAATATGAAAGGGAAAATAACTTGATAAATTGAGCTCCACAATAGAAAAAGAGTTTTTTTTTTCCTTCTTAATCAATTTCTAAAGAATAAATAAATAAATAAAGAGAAAAGAAAAGGTCTAAAACCATTCTTTTTGCTCTGAGCTAGAGCATAAGATAAAGCCTTGAATCATGGAATAAATGAATAATACATTGCTCAAAGAATCTTATATTGTAAAAAGACATAAAAAATTGACATTGGAACATTCAAGTGGATGACACATCCTTTTCAAAGAAGGGTAAGATTTGGAATTCAAATTCCATCGTTTCCTCCCTAATATTTTTTTTTTTTTTTAAAAAAAGAAATTTTGTTTTCTTTTATAAAAGTTTTTCAACGTAATTTAAAAAAAAAAAAAACAAAAACTAATTCACAAAAAGGTTGAGAATTTAAAATCATCTCTTGGAGGCTGGGACCCCTAATAATAATTACTGTAGTTTGGTAAATCAAATTAATTTATTTATTTATTTCTCTTAAGTCCGATCCAGCAAAAAAGGGCAGCCCCACTAAACCGGTCCCCGCAGCCACGTCACCGATCCGCAAATGTTACAACTTCACCGTTTACATCCGTTCGATCATGACAAATCTTAGCCGTTGGTTTCATTATTTTTCAAATTTATTCGGACCCTTGTTTCTGTGATTCCATCTAACCCTTCTCTCACCTCTCTCTCTCTCTCTCTCTCTCTCTCTCTAAAATAAAAGCTTATTTTTTAATTCCGATTTTTCCTTTTCACTGCGAAGCTGACCGCCTGACCCGCTGGCTAGTTAGTTCCCTTCTCGTGGGTTTCTCTCTCTATCTTTTTTTGTAGTGTCCTTTTCTTCTCTAGCGTTTCTCTCTCTACACTGTTATCTCACAGCTCAGCTTCAATGGCTACTGAAGAGCTCGGCAAACCTTCCTCACTCCCCCCTTACCCGCAGGTGAAATTTACTCTGCATGTTGTGTTTCAAACCGAGCGCTCACTTTTCTTTTCTTTTTCTCTTTTCTCTTTTTTTTTTGTGGCTTTTTTCTGCTCTTACATGGTTTATTTTTGCTTGATGCTTAGAATTTTATGTTGTGTGTTGGAAAGAAATAACTATTAAGATCTGCGCATTTGTTTAGGGACTCCTTGTTTATATCTCTTTTTGGTGTAAAATAAAGCCCTCGTTTTGGTCGTTGTTTGTAAATTTATGCGGTTAATGTAGATAATTAATTTCTAGGGCTTTATTTGTCTGTATTTTTCATTTACCCTATCTGGCTAATTTTCCCTGAAATCCTCGCTTCATAAATAAGAAAATTATCATTATTATACAGCAAAGATACAATCTTTCCTCATTTTGAAGATTAAGTGTGAATTATTAGTATTTTGAGGAATAATCTGAGGTTCCTCCTCCACCCCCAAATATACATCATGTTTAATTATTGTTTTTTTCCTGGTCAGATGATAATGGAAGCCATAGACGCCCTAAAACAAGCTGAGGGTGCAAGCAAGACCTCAATATCGAAATTCATGGAGTCCAAATATGGAGAAATGGCCGCTGGGCATGCTGATCTGCTGACCGCACACCTGACCGCCATGAAAGACGGTGGTGAGCTTCTCTTCATCAAGAACAATTACCTCAAGCCCAGCTCTGATGCCCCTCCCAAGCGTGGCCGTGGCCGCCCCCCAAAGCCCAAGGACCCTATGCCTGCTGGAGTGGTTCTTGCCCCTCCCCGCCCCCGTGGCCGCCCTAAGAAGGACCCGAACGCGCCACCCGCCCCTAAGAAACCGAAAACCTCTGCTGCTCCTCCTACAATCTCCAAGACGGGGAGACCGAGGGGGAGGCCGAGGAAGGTGCAGCCTCAGCCTTTGCAGAATGGTGTGGAGGCATGAGATGAGATGAGATGAGGTTGTTGTTGTTTCTGTGTTGATTTAGAAGTTAATTATGTGCTTAATTATTAACTGGATGTTTGTATCAAGTGATTGGCCTTGTTTGAGATCTAGTGTTTGTAGTGTATTGGGGTAGCGTTTAGATGTAAATTCGGCAAGTACTTGCTTGATCAATGCTATTTGCTGTTGAACATTTGAGATTTGACTGTTGCATTGCATGCATTTCTTGGCTAGCTTCTACAGTTGATCAGAAATCTTTATCTGCTTCACCTTCCATTTTATCTGCTGTTGTATTGTATGACATCATGATTAATGATGCCGGATTAAAATACATATGAGATAAAATATTACTATTATTACTTATCCTTATCACTGCCTCAGCTGCATTTTTAGTTACCAATTGGACTATTGCATGTTGAACATGTATGGTTCTTGGCAAAACTAACTGTAGTAAACAAAATTTAACAAAGAAGTATAGTGTGTTGTCTGGGAAAATATGTTGATAGTGACTCGGCGAATGGATTCAATCCTTAAAAAATCTCGAGTGGATGTGGATAATGAGTAGATCTAGTTGAGATATTTTATATTTAAAAAAAAAAAAAACAAAGAAAAGAAAACAAAAAATATTTGAAAAGAAAAACAAAGAAAAGAAAACAAAAATGGTGAATGTGCGATCAAAATTTAACGCCACTAATTAAAAAAGTGATTCCAAATATTGTCATTTTAATGTTAAAGATGTAAAATATTCGCTTTTCAAAAGCTGATTTGATTTTTGTGAAAAAAAATAATGTTTTGTGATTTTATAGGCTAAATGTACACTTATGTCATGAACTTTGCCGAAGTTTAAATAATATCAATATATGTCGTGAACTTTAACATTTTTTTTGAAAATGTCATGAACTTTGACCTTTGTCCAAAAATAACCTGAACTTTAAAAAATATAAAAAAAAATGTGATGAACTTTCCATTTTTAAAATGTCATGTGATTCAATTTTGAGCGTCGAATTAATGATGAGGCATACTGAAGTCCAGAATGTCAAAATGATATGGAATTTGCATTTTTTTTAAATAAATAAATAATGACAATATTATTATCCGATTTTATCTCCAAAATCATAACTTCTCATCCCACCAAATCTCTCATTATCAATCCAATTTGAAAGAAAAATTATTACTTTTCATTCTTTTCAGTACCCTCAATCATAATGGAAAAAGAAAAATAAATAATTTCATTCCTCCTGAACAAAACCAACCCGATTTAAAGAAAAGATTATGTGCCCTTCAAATTGAGATTTAAAAAGAAATCCACTTCATTTTGACATGATAGGCTCTTGCATGCCTCGTCATTAATCCGACGTCGGAAATTAAATTCCAGGACATTTAAAAAAAAATAGAAAGATCGGGACATTTTTTTTGTATTGTTTGAAGGTTAAGACATTTTTAAAAAAATGTCAAAGTCCTTGACATATTTTGGTATTATTTGAAGTTCAAGACATTTTTAGGAAAAAAAAACTCAAAGTTAATATTTGGCCGATTTTATATTAAGTAAAGTTGTAAATTCTCTATATTTTTAGATGAACATTTTTATATCTATTAGTTTTCAATATAATAAATAGTTTTAATTAAAAAATCCAATGTATTTTATTTATCCACCCACTTTAAATTTAGGGTGAAATTTTAAAATCGACAAAAGCATATAATGAAATGGAAAAAGTAACAGGATTTAAAATACATGAGTTATTTCGACAATCTGTATTTACTTTTCACAAAATCCATGCAAGGGTCCCACAAAATCAGTTTTTTACTTTAAAAACTGACACACAACTGCCGGAATAAATTCACCAAGTTTGAACCCTCAAATTATCCCACCAACCGTGTCTCTCTCCTCCTCACTGTATTTTCTTCACAAAAACCCTACAAGTTCTCGAATTTTTTAAACAAAAGCCCCTCGATAAATTTTGCCAAAAAAAGCCACCAATATCACCTAATCTTAAAAAAAACGGCCACATCTTCCTCGATTGAACTTGAGTCGGCGATTGAATTTCAAAAAAAAAAAACCTTCTCATCGGGCATTCATCTCCCAGGTTTCTCTCTCTCTCTCTCTGTAACTAACGGACCGATTGCTCATAGTGAATCATCGGCCGACAATGGAGCAACGAAGGGAATCATCGCCGGCGACGTCTTCAGCAGCACATGTA
Source organism: Perilla frutescens (assembly GCA_026008535.1). Lineage (NCBI taxonomy): Eukaryota > Viridiplantae > Streptophyta > Magnoliopsida > Lamiales > Lamiaceae > Perilla > Perilla frutescens. The sequence goes on along the minus strand of BRKX01000014.1, from coordinate 29,929,643 downwards.
TGTCTCCGATTTGTATTTAAAATTTATTTTTAGTTGGTTGATTAATGTTGGATTTTGAAAATAACTGTGGATTTTGAAATAGATTGTGGATTTTGAAAATAATCATGGATTTTGAAACTTAATGGTGGATAATTTAACTTAATGTTTTCTTCGGAATTAGTCGATGTTTATTTTGATATTAATCGTGGCTAGGTAGATTAACTATTGATTGATTATTTGATATTCATTGTGGGTTATTTTTTGTTAATTGTGGATTATTCGTTGTTAATCTTGACTAATCGATGATTATCTAATTAAACTAATCGAGGAGCATAAAATTAATCGAGGAACATAAAAAACTAATTGAGGCCTTCCTCGATTATTTTAATAATAATCGAGGCCTTCCTCGATTAAATTAGAAAAACAAAAACTAATTGAGACCTTTCTCGATTAAATTAAAAAAACAAAAACTAATCGAGGTCTTCCCCGATTAATTTAATACAAATCGAGGCATCAATTAATTTGTAAAAAAAATAATCGAGGCTAGCCTCGATTAATTTAATACTAAATCGAGGCTCTAATCGATTAATATTTTAAAAAAGAACTAATCGATTAATATTTAAAGAAAAACTAATCGATTAGTTTAAAAAAAACCTAATAGCCTAAATAAAACAAATCGACGGCTAGCCTCTATTAATTTAAGACTACTCGATTAATATTTAATGTAAATCGATTAATTCTAAAAAATAATCGATTAGTTCTAAAAAAAAACCTAATAGCCTAAATAAAACTAATCGACGACTTGCCTCTATTAATTTAAAATTAGGGTGTTATATAGGCAATTTGTATTTATTTTTAATTCAACCTATCTCAATGGGCCCACAATATCTGAAAAAGCTTACAACTTCTTCCAAATGTGTACTTATTCCTGACAAGTTGAATTTGGTCATGCAAATGGAATATTTATTATTAGGGTTTGGACTTTAAAACACACAACTACCTCTCTTCTTGAAGATTTAAAAAAAAAAACGTTGGACTCTCTCTCCCTCTCCCAACCACCATTATCACTCTTTCTCTCCCAAGTTGAAAAAAATATCGGTTCAAGATTAGGATTTGGTAAAAAATCTGTCATTATCTCTCTCGCCATCACTCTCTCTCTCTCTCTCTCAACTGATTTTATCTCACTTTTAACTGGAACCCCCAACCCTAAAAAAAAAATCTCTCGGTCGTCCGGCGGACATGGATCGAGGACCCGCAACACAACCAGAGACATCATCTTCTCATCAAGTAGGCTTCCTTTTTTAAAAAAAAAATTGTAAATATCTTCTTCGATTACAAATCGTCGGTTATGTTTGATTTTTTTAATTTGTTGGGCATGATTAATTTAAATTTGTCAATTGTGGCTAGTTAGAGACGTCTTCATCATTTCTGCTTTAAATTTATTTTTGAATCGGTTGATAAATGTTTTTCCCTAAAAATAATCGATGTTTACTTTGTTAATTGTGGTTGATGATGGTATTGTTAAATGTAGATTTATATGGTATTTGTGAATTATTATGCTAACTAAGGACTAAATTATATTAACTTTTGCGTTTGAATTTATTCGAGGAATATATCAAAACAATCGAGGAACTATATTAGACTAATTGATAAATCTTAATTAGTCTAGGTTAATTAATCGAGGACTGAATTATAGTAATTGTTGTGCTTGAATTTAATCGAGGAACATCTCAAAACAATCGAGGAACTATATTAGACTAATCGATAAATCTTAATTAGTCTAGGTTAATTAATCGAGGACTGAATTATAGTAATTGTTGCGCTTGAATTTAATCGAGGAACATCTCAAAACAATCGAGGAACTATATTAGACTAATCGATAAATCTTAATTAGTCTAGGTTAATTAATCGAGGACTGAATTATAGTAATTGTTGCGCTTGAATTTAATCGAGGAACATCTCAAAACAATCGAGGAACTATATTAGACTAATCAATTAATCTTAATTAGTCTAGGTTAATTAATCGAGGACTGAATTATAGTAATTGTTGCGCTTGAATTTAATCGTGGAACATCTCAAAACAATCGAAGAACTATATAAGACTAATCGATTAATTTAAAAAAAAAACTAATCGAGGCCTTCCTCGATTAATTTAAAAAAAATAAAAACTAAACGAGGCCTTCCTCGATTAATTTAATGTAAAAAAAACTAATAGATGAATATTTAAAAAATCGATGAATTTTTAATCTATAAAAAAGAAATCGATTAATTTAAAGAAATCCAATCTATTAATTTAAGACTAATCGATTAATTAAAAAAATATTTAATAGATTAGTACTTTAATTAAAAACAAACTAATCGATTAATAGTTTTTACAAAACTAATCGATTAATAGTTTTTACAAAACTAATCGATTAGTACTTTAATTAAAAACAAACTAATTGATTAATAATTTTTAAAAAAAACTAATCGATTAATAGTTTTAAAAAAAACTAATCGATTAATAGTTTAATTAAAAATAAACTAATCGATTAATAATTTTAGAAAAAACTAATCGATTAGTACTTTAATTAAAAACAAACTAATCGATTAATAATTTTAAACCCTAGAAACCCTAAAACCCTAAAAACCCTAAAACCTAGAAAGCCACGATTCAAACCCTAAAACCCTAAAACCTTTTCTCTAGAAAGCCACCATTTAAACTTTAAAACCCTAAAACATATTAAATCCTTAAAGATGTGACCATTAATACTAACTAAAGCAATTAAGTAAAATTGAACTGGAAAAATGGATAAAATAATAAAGTTCAAATATAAGCGATTAAATTTAAAAAGATTGCACGATTAATAGTTCAAATAGCATCGATTACCTCTATTAATAGCTTAAATTTAAATTTTAAAAAATTCCAATTTATATGAAATATTAAAAGAATTTACTTTAATAGTTTTAATTTTGAAAATGTTGTTAGATTGATTGGGTTAGACTGCCGTTACGGAGTCGGAAGACCTCGGTTGTCGTGTACGCCATCCCAGGTGTTATTGACACGATTAGAGACACACTGCTCGCGATTGGTGGTGACGCCGTCCGACTATTCAGATCGGGCTGTTTCGGATATTTTCTGGACTACAGAGGTGGTGACGTCCAGAAGAGGGTCATACACGCGCTGATGACGTTTGAGGTGCACGCACCGGATCGTGCACGTGTGGGGCGGGAGGCATGGTTTCACATTCATCACTCCCAGCTGCGGTTCGGTCCGAGTGAGTACGCGTTGGTGTCAGGTTTACGATTCGGCAGCTCGACATTCGATCCTCATGGTGATCATATTGTTCCGTCGAGATCTGTGTACCACCGTTTATTCGAAGGAAAGCGTATGACAATCAAACAGATGGAGGACAGGTTCAAAGACCTGGGGATGGCCAGAGACGCTGCGGATTATGTGAAGGTTGCGAACATATTGTTCGTATACCGGATGATTCTGTGCCTAGATCAGTATCAGCAGAAGAACGAAGCCAGCCACTGAATTCTGTCAACAGTGACTCCACCAACCTCGTTCTATCATTCACCTCTTCTTGTTCTTGTTCTTCTTCTTCTTCTCCCTCTTCTTCTCCTTCTGCCTCTTCTTCTCCTTCTCCCTCTTCTTCTGCAGTAGGACCATGCGTCTCTGCATGTGAAAAGTAGGGAACATAGTCGTCCCTCATAGATGGTCCGGCTCCAGAACCGTCCAACTGTCTTGAAATCACGTACACGACCATCTCAGTAGTCTGCTCATGAAGCAAATCGAGCAAATCTCCATCATCTTGCAAAGATGCTCTGATCCGTCTGCCAGTATTGGTGCTGGTGAGGTAAAATAATTCATACTCGATCCTGTTCGGGTCAGTCCGCAACAACTTGTGAACCTCCCTCACCAGTGAGCTAAAACATAGCTTCTCGGATGACATCGTCACGAGTTGCTCGTCCCCATCTACATATTCTGATCTCTCCCATCGTCCACTGTGTCGCACAATAATGCGACGTCTAACCATCTGCAATTTATAAACAATGTTATATGATTAAACCCTAAACTTTATTAAAACCTAAACGCTATAAAACCCTAAAACCCTAAAACCTTTTCTCTAGAAAGCCATGATCAAACCCTAAACCCTAGAAGAAGTCCCCATTTATAAAGGGTGAAATTAGGCACGATTACATTAAACATTAGATACGATTCAAACCCTCAACCCTATTAAACCCTACACTCCAAACCCTATTAAACCCTAAAACCCTAAAACATATTAAATCCTTAAAGAAGTGACCATTAATACTAACTAAAGCAATTAAATAAAATTGAACTGGAAAAATGGATAAAATACCGGACGTTCAAATATAAGCGATTAAATTTAAAAAGAATGCACGATTAATAGTTCAAATAGCATTGATTACCTCTATTAAATAACATCGATTAATTATATTAAGTTCAAGACTCGATTAAGTTATAATAGCCTCTAATATTAACCTCTATATTATTTATAATAGCCTCGGATTAATCGATGAATATTATTAAACCTAATCGATGATTATCAAATTAATCGATGAATATCTAATTGTCTCAATAAATTTAAAAAAAAACCATTAAAGCATCGATTAATTCAAAAAAAAAAATAATCGATTACTTTAATATTAATCGAGGAAAGCATCGATTAATTCAAAAAAAAATAATCGATTACTTTTAAAAAAAATTAATACTATTAATCGAGGTCAATTCATAATTAATCGATGCCAATTCATAATTAATCGAGGCTAGCCTCGATTAACTTTAAATTAACCTCTAATTATTTATAATAGCCTCGAATATATTTAAGTGTTACTCGATTAAGTTAAAAAAAAATTGAAGTGTTCCTCGATTATATTTAAATTTGTCTCTTAATTTAAACTAAGCCTCGATTAATTTAAATTTATCCTCGATTAACTTTAAATTAACACTAACAAATATCCTCGATTAATTATGAAAATTGCCTCGAGTAAATTTGAAATAACCTCGATTAATTCTAAAATAGCCTCGACTAATTCTAATAGCCACGCTTATAATCTACGACATGCAACTCATCAATATATTAAAGATTAAATGGTATGACATGCAAATCTCTATCCGTCGCCTATTTTCAAATTAAATCTAACAACACATGAAGTATATAATCAAAACAATAAATGTTTGCAAAATAAGTTCAAAAATATGGAGAGTGCAAAACGTACCTTTTAAAATTGCTCGTGTACTACTTTTTTCTTTGATTTTCCTTTCACCCCTTGCTGCGAAAAATTTCTTCAACTTTTGCTCTTCTTCGTCGATTTGTATTGTAGTGTGAATAAAAGCTTTGTATTTTAGTGGAGATTTGTATTGTAGTGTGAATAAGTGAGCTCGAATGTAAGTCTATTTATTCAAAAAAATTCACCTACCTCGTTACAAAATATTAAATGTATTAAATTCGGTTCTACCTTCCCTTCTTTTCATTAATTCGTTCCTATCTTCCCCTTCTTTTCATTTAATGAAGCGAGTACCATTCCCTTCTTTTTATTTATTGAAACGAGCACCTACCTTACACAAGAAATAAATGCATTCATTAAAAAGGGAACATTGCCTCGATTCATTTAAACTGAAGGGCTCGATTAAATGATATTAATCGAGGATAGTTAGATATTAAACGTGGCTAGTAATCCAGGCTTTTAAAAAAGATACGAGGCTTTTTAAAAAAAATAATCGATGAAATTAATCGAGGCTTCCTAAAATTAATCGAGATAATTTAAAAAATAATCGAGGCTATTTAATTTAATAATCGAGACTTTTAAAAATAATCGAGACCCTTAAAAAATAATCGAGACAACTTTTACAAAAGAGACAATTTTAAGAAATAATCGAGGCATTTAAAAAAAATCGAGATAATTTTAAAAATAATCAAGGCTATCATAAAAAATAATCGAGGCTACTTTAGAATATAATCGAGGCTCCTTGAAGATAATCGATGCCTCTTGCAAGATAATCGAGGCTCCTTGCATATAATCGATGCCCCTCTTGCAATAGAAGAAATAATAATCGATGCTTTTAAGAAACATCGATTACTTCTACGTTAATTATCAAGGCATGGTTGTATTTGCTTTCTCTCACTCCTCGATCGGTGCATTTTTTTAAAAAATAATCTAGGCTCAACATATATATCAACGGAGGCTTGTCATTTCTATCGAGGTAATTTTTCAAATCTAATCAAGGCTCCAAAATTAATCGAGGCTTCCTAAAATATTATCGAGGAATTCTCAATTAGGGTTTCGGTTTTAGGTTGTATTCTCTGAAAATGATCTGACACAAGCACAGAGCACTAATGATTGACAATGGGGACCAAGAGTATTATAGTACAAATTGTCGATAAAACTACTATGTTTTAAAAGTTGTTGTATTTTCCAAATAACTATTTACTTTTGTCTACTTTTATACATTTTGACTTAAATTTATCTATTTATACTTCTAAATAAAATTATTACTGCAGATAGTACGGACGAAGTTCTTACAGCTGTTGCCTCAGGGGCAGAAGCAAGTAATTCTGTTTCATGGACTCGGTTTAAATTTCTCAAAAGTTATTTTTTTATTATAATAAATACTGATTTATGAACACAACCAACGGCGGCAGGCAACAGCGGAGGCGGCGACGGCAGTCTGGTGGAGAAAGTCTGCAACGGCGCCAAATTCTGCACCATCGTCAATTCTGAAATGCCATTCAAAGCTCTTTTCCCACAGAAACGAATCATTGCCCTCAATCAAATTCTAGAAAAAAGATTCAACTTTTCGTCCGAAGCCAATTCTTCCAACTGGGTTCAACAAAACCAACTGTTTCAAAGGCACCCCAGATTGCAAATCATCCAAGAACAATGCAAGAAAACACTTCATCATCTCAAACAATTCCTTTCTTACGTGTTTGTTTCCGGTCTTCACCGCAACCCATTCATCATGAGCCATGTACTCTATTTGAGCTTGGTTGAATCGGAAGAATGCGACGGAATCGAAAAATCGGAGTTTGGGATCCAGATTTTCAGCACGATTGAGAAACCTAACATTTTTTCTTGGAATACAATGATTAGATTCTTCGCGGGATTCAATCCCATGATCGCCCTACATTATTACACGAAAATGCTGAGAGAGAAAACGCACCCCGACAAATATACATTTCCGTTCTTGCTCCAGGTTGGTGGGCCTAGTTTTGATCCGGGATTCGTGAAGCAAGTTCATTGCCATGCTCTCAAATTCGGCTTTGTTCGTAGCTTGTTCGTGCAGAATTCTGTCCTCAACGCCTATTTAATCCGAGATTCGGCAATGGATGCCCGGAAGATGTTCGACGAAATGTCTGAGAAAGATGTTGTTACATGGACGAGCTTGATATCAGGGCTCGTCGTGCAATCCAATTACGGGGAAGCGCTTCGTGTTTTCAAGAATCTGATGGCCGATGAGTCTCAGCCGCAGCCTAATGTCGTCACTACGATCTCGACAATGTCAGCTTGTGGTGGTCTAGGATCGGTGGAGCTTACTAAATGCATGCACGCGTTGTTAGAGAAGGGCGGGTGGATGGAAGTTGATGTTTCCGTCGTTAATTCTCTGATCGACGCCTACGCAAAATGTGGAGATTTAAGCAACGCCGCCACTGTTTTCGACAGCATTCAAAATGTGAAGAGGGATTTGTATTCTTGGACGGCGATCATCACAGCATACGGTATGCACGGTCGTGGACTGGATGCACTACACATGTTCTCTCAAATGGAGCAAGTTCATCGACTTGAGCCCGATGCTGTAACCTTTGTCGCGATTCTTTCAGCATGCACGCATTCTGGCCTGGTCGAGCAAGGCTCACGCATTTTTGAGTCGATGAGTAGGAGGTACAGGATTGAGCCCGATCTTCGCCACTATGGATGCATTGTTGACCTCATGGGGAGAGCTGGGATGATCGAACGAGCTTATAGTGTCGTTGGGAGTATGCCTAAGGAGCCTAATCTGACTGTGTTGGGATCTCTACTAAGTAGTTGTAGGCTTCACAATGAGTTGGAGATTGGCGAAGCTGTTTTGAGAAAGATCCATCTGTTGAAAGAGAGAGGAGGAGCTCCTGTGCTCATATCTAATATGTACGCGAACAGTAACGAATGGGGTAAAGTAATTAACATAAGGAAAGAGATGAGAGCAAGAATGCAGGGAAAACCTCCTGGTAGAAGCTGGATTCAGATCAAAGGTGCAGTCCATGAGTTTGTAGCTAGAAATGATGTTGATCCACAAGCTATGGAACTGCACATGGTTCTTCAAAGTTTGGAAAAGCTGTCTAGATTTTAGTAAGTTCTTATGCAATGCATCTCAATTTGATTAGAATTTTAAGGTTAAAAGAAAGAACATTAGTTTAGTTGCAGCAGACCATTTAGCAGCAAATTTGTTATTTACCCTTTGTTCAACATTAGTTTAGTTGCAGCATGACTGATAGATAGTTCACAATAATTTACAACTGAACAGCAAAAGGGCCATACATTAATATTGGTAATAGCTTTTTTTACATGAAAGAATTAGAGGGAAAAAACTACAACTAAAAAGATGATACAAATTAGGAGCACTGTATGGAGTCAGAGACGTCTCTTTTCAATAGCATTTTCCCCGATTCATTTTTCTTGAAAAGCTTCTCAACAACATCATCCCAGTTGGTCTTAGCATTTTTACAAGACGGGTTTTCTGTTTTCGAGGAATCTTCTGCATCGTCCTTACAAGTTTCCAAACTTGTGTGCTCTGAAGTTCCCTCTCCGGTGTTTCCAGATGATTCCTCATATGATGTTTCGGCATGAGGTATATTCAAACTCACGGCTCTCTCCAATGCATCCTTGTGCTCTTTTTCTAATGTTAGCTTCCTATTGAGTTTCTGTACTTTTGGCGGAGTCGTTACAGTCTCTGTATTCAGCTCCTTCAAATTCTGCACAGCAATACACCTATGTTATCAACATTTACAAGAGTGTAGAGTCTGTGTTATGTTTGCCTGCTTCTATATTTACACTTATAAAAGTAAGTATTTTAGAACATCTATTTCAGAAAGTAAATACTTACTTCCAATGCCTTTTGTGCCTCTCTTTCTATCCAAACAATAGCATGATCAGATGTAGCATTGCATGATAACACAATATGCTCAAATCTTCCATCCACAGGAATAGCTGTTCTAACCTCCGGAGTAAACCTTCCACATCTACCATGGCAAACAACAGATTCAGTTCCAGAGAAATCATCAAAACTCATACCAAATTGATATGATAGTTTTATGCAGTTTACCGGCAAAACTTCCTTTCCACGATGTGATACATCCGACCTGGGGCATACAGTCTTCTTGGATCTTTGAGCTTTCTGCCTTCAGGTATGAAAGTATCCCTCAGGCACATGAGAAACAATAAGCAGGGCAAACTGTCCAAAGCATTACGGCCTGGTTTATATGACGGTAAAAATTCACTCTTGAAGGCTTCATATGGACACGAGTACTACTAGCCAGTAAAAACTTACCAGAAGACAGATTTGAATATATCTTCTAATGGGGTTGGTGTTCTTGGCAAGAAATCGTCCTGAACAATGTCAAAATAAGAGCATCTCAGTTGAGGACATTCAGCTGTTTTCAACCAAATGTCACATGCCGAATCAGATGGAATAAAAGTGGAAGGTGAGTTATACAAAAATATTCAATTCCTTATCAAAATCTTACACTGCAACTTGATAAATGATAAAGAGGCAAATGATTGATCATTACTAGGATTGCATATTAGGAGATGACTGACCTGCAGCACAACCGAATATATGATATCGGCATACTTAACAGCCAAGTTGAGCGACATACAGCGAGCGGGAGCCACCGCGTAGCAACGGAGCAAGCTCCTGGGAAGGCCACCAAGTTCATTCCCATGGTTGGCGACGATGATGGTGAGCAGAGATGCAACACCTGATCCCAAAGAATGCCCTGCAAAAACCATCTTGTATTCCTTCCCATTCTCCTCCCACAACCTCTTCAGTGTCTCCGACTCCCTTTTCAGCAACCACACCGCCGATTTCAGCAGCCCCTTGTGCACGTATCCGCCGTTAAACTTCTGCATCCCCAGCCGGTTATCCAGCAGCACCTTGTAATCGCTCTCCTTCACCAAGTTCAGGCCGCGGATCGCCAGAACGATCTCGCGGTTGTCGTGGTCCACGAAGATCAAGTAGGGCGGCGCGTGGCCGCCGGTTTGCTCGTAGTTGGCGCGCTTCACCACCCAGTCGGGGTTGAGGCAGTCGCCGCTGGTGGGGGAGTACTTGGGGCACCGGAGGTCCGGTTCGTAGACAGCCAGAATGGCGCGGCAGAGGCGGGGGATGGGCTCGAACTCGTCGACGGTGGCGATGGGCCACGTGGCGCTGTCGTCGGAGCCGATGTAGGTGCAGCGCTTCCACGCCCAGCGCACGCAGCCCAGAACCACCATCCATTCCACGCCGCAGGAAACCGACATTTGGTTGCGTGCAGACAGCGATTACACGGTGTTTTGAATGTGCGGATTCCCAGTTAATTTGTGCTTGCCTTGAGATTCAAGCATGCTGTGTCTTGTGTAAATCTTGAATGAGAGTTGAGACAAAGGCGCGTGAAATATAATTTCAAGAGTTGACTAGCTGGGCTGGCAATGACCAGCTATTACATAGGTTTCGCACAACACAAGATCAACAAGACAAATTATCTTTCATTTTTCCCACAAATTTCTACCCTATAAATAATATATACAAATTATCTTTCATTTTACACTCTAAACTATTAACTTTATGATTTATCTTTTATTACCATTTCCAATTTATGTTTCGTATGTATTCCATCCATACTTCCTCATGTTTGACAGATACATAATACAGTACATTTATACAAAGATGGAATTATATGATAACTTTTTATTGATTAGACTAAAATACCCCTCAAAGGGGAAACTTTTTCAAGAGTTGAGACTTGAGACCATTTTGGTTTGCAAATGAGATAATTTCTGAAAAGTTCAATTTTACCCTACATATTAGAGTAGTACCTGAAGGAAGGTTCTATCCTGGGACTCGACCCATTACGATTCGTCGGTAGATGTGCGCCACGTGGAGAGTATTTTTTCTAACGTTTTGCAGGCGGAAAAACTCGATTCACCTTTTCGAACCCGGTTTGGTGTTAACGGAGTTAACATTATTGTTCCTTCCGTTTGAAGTCGCGTCAAGTGGGACCACCTCATGTCAAACGAGGCGCGGCTCTATGTGCAATTCTCACATCACATTAAATGAAGGAGCATTACCTTGCAGGGAGCTGGTGTAAAAGTTCTCGACGAATAGAGTATCTCATCGATGAGATTTGGGTAGATTTAGGAGATTTGAAAAATTTCTGTAAAAATAATACTTTAGCATAAAAGTGATTTATGTAACTTTTGGGATTTTCGGGAAATTTAATAAGATGTAATTTTGGCCTAAAACTTATTTAGGAATTAATTGTAAAGAACATGTAATTGAAAGAGTTAATTAGTCATAATCTTCTGTATTATATTTTATAGTCTGGATTGTTTCTTAACAACTAATTTTGTAAATTTGTTAATACTTTGAAATTAGTCCAAAGTTTGCGTGCCAACCGCCTAACAACATTATATTATACAATGATAATAATTTATTTGTAAATTATAAATTTATGTAATTATAAGCAAGAATTAATTAATATTTATTGCTTAAAACTGATATTATAAAAATTTCAATACCTAAATCTGAAATAATCAATCTGGAAAAAAAAAATTAGATGAGCAGAAAATTATAAAATAAGTATTAAAAATTAATTAGAAACCCTAATTGGTTGAAAAAATGAAAAATAAACTGGCAAAGTTATAGTAAACCTAACGAAATAAAAGGTGAAGGAAAAAAAAACCGTAATAATTTAGAGGTTTGGTACTAAACACATTGTTTAACGAAAATTAGAGAATAAAAAAATAAGGTAATTCATCGTCGAACAGCTCCTTTGGTCGAGGACGCCTTCTAAAATCAAATTTGTTTTTTCTTCAATTAATGCTGAGCGACGTCTCTGACAGGTGACAGACGCATGCAGAAAGCAAACAGACGGCCGTTTGCAACGTTGTTAACGGCGACCAAAAATACTGTAGCGAACCGGTCTGCAAGGTGGGGACCTCTGACACAGACCCTATTAAAATATTATAAATCACTTTCGAGATGTCGTGAATCCATCGGTGAATCGCAATGGGTCGAGTCCCAGGGTAGAATTTTCCGTGCTTTGAACACATAAAATTAATATAGCAATTATGGCATATGAGTGGTTATTTTTACAAGAATGCTAGCATGATCTCAATTCAGTGAATTCACAATGGTGTTGGGATTATACGCCAATATATAGGATAAAATTTTCCTCTCCATCCCTATGTCGATTTCTATCTCTCAAACCCTTTTCTGTTTTGTAGTTTCTACAAGCCCAACATTTAATGTACATTTTCAGTCTTAATTTAGATTTGAAGGAACTTACATGTGTGAGTATATACTAAGTCCATACTTAACATAATGTATATTCGTTCCATCATGTAATTATAGTCTTTTGATTCATTTTTTGTCCGTCCCAAAATTATAACAATCCATTTTATTTATTAGCTGTGCATTTATTTTTATTTCCTTAATATACGCTTATTTAAATTGCGGTCCTTTAGTTTTTGGGTGTATCAAAATACAAATACTAAAATTGCAAAAATATTATTTTATTGGTGAAAGAGAATCTTAAAAAGTTAGAAACAAAAGTAACGGATGGGAACATAAATAAAGTCTTTTCGTTTTCATTTTCAAATGAAAATTTTCTAGTTTTTACTATTCAAAATACCGTAAATATGTTTGTTTTATTTATTTTCAAATTTAGTTTTTATTTTTTCCAATCCTATATAACCATAGGCTAGTTTCTATATTTATTTAGTCCATTTACTTAATTATACCTCTAATTAATATATTTACATTAAGTATTAATTCATTATCAAACGAAATAAACATGAGCATACTAGAAAATTTACTTGTTTTATTGTCTTTTTCGACATGTTTCTTAATCATAGTATAAAATCTAATCAATCTATATGAATTGGACAAAGGGAATAATTATTTCAACTGAACTTTTTTTTTTAAAGATAAATATTAGATTTGAACTTGATCTTTCAAGTAATTTATAAAAATATCATAGCTTTTAATAAAAAAATAAAAAATAAAAATGATCTAATCTATCAAAATAATCATCAATCTAACCTTGGGAAAAATTCAAATACTTAAAAACTAACATGGCATGCTCAAATTATACTCGTCATCTTTCTAAACATGGGTGGCTTAAAAAACAAATGCAATGTTGGCATTAATTAAATTAATTTTGTATGCTTTCCAATTGCATAGGTTAAAACTTAAAAAGCAAAAGACGTTGCCAACCAACATCTTTTTTCTTTTTGGAGTAGGGGAAAAAAAAAGGCACAAATAAAGTAGTTTATTTCTGCGACGTACGTACTGCATAAATATTCCTTCTATATAAAAGGAGATGCTAAATAACATGACTTACCAAACTTTTCATATCTTTATCTAGAAAATTCCAATATAATTTATTCTTCAACTTCACAGAAATGATATTTGCTTTTCTTTTTTCCTCACTTTGACAAGATTAGGAAAAAGGAAATTCGATATTATTTTTCGACTTCATAGAAATATTCCTTCACTTATTTCTTCATTTCACACGGTTAAGTTGGTATGGATTTTGATGATAGTAATTGTATAAGGATGGCTAAAAATAGAAGGCTGTCAGTTCAATTAACTTAGGTAGAGTACCATATATCTCAAAAATAAATAAAAATGAAAACCAACAACTTATGGTTAAGTATATAAGAAGATTACTAATGATACATCAACACTGTTGAAAGATATGATTTTGTTAATTCACGAATTGAATAGTAATTGTCCAGCTCAACTCCCTCACTCGATTCAATTAAATTAATTCAATTTGATATCGAACGATCATAACTGAGATATTTTTAACAATTTAATCCATCCCATGGTTCGAGATTTAGTGGAACTGGTTTTAAAACAATTAATATTAATTTTAATGTTCAGACAATCAATTCCACGTGTATTTTGTCAAAATGACGTGAGATATTGATTGAACAACAAACTCATCTAGAGTTGTAGCTCTAAAAAATAAGTCGTCGATTATATCATAGCCGAAGCTTTAAACTAAGTCGACTTCAATAAATCTTGCAAATATTTAATTAGCTTGGGACGTGGTTTTAGTAACTTGCAAAGTCTTGGTCCTATGCCTAAATATGTGCAATTATGGGCATCGCTTTAAATGCTGAATTATTAAGGCAACAAGTATACTTAGCCCATCTCCAATAATTTATTTTATTTTACAGTAGTTTAAGCTACAACATAATCTTCATGTCATCTCTAACAGTCTATTTTAAATTATGTACTAAAAATGAATATTTCATAATATTCATTTTTTATGTATTTATTTAATCTTACTTCTGCAAGAAAAAAAAAATATTAAAATTTATAAAACCATAATAATATTGCAAAGAAAAAAACACACATTTTTTATGTTTTTGTAATTTTATTAATGCCATTTTAATTTTTAACATTAAAAAAATATATATGAACCTTCTTATTTGATGCCATTTTAATTTCAACGTCAATTTTGTATCTTAATATTTCAAATAAAATAAATAAATAAATAGTAAAGGGGAAAGAAATATGAAAGAAGAAAAAAAGATGAATTGTGAACCAGTAGAGCTACAGTGTTGCTGGAAAAATGGAGCAGCATTGTAGCAATCCCATTTCCCAGCCATGTTAAGCACCTCTATTGGCGCAATTAAATTACAGTGTTAAATTGTTAATTCATTACGATGAAATACATTATTATAGTAACTAATGTGATATTTATAGTAAGAAATGTGATATTTATAATTACAAAATGGTGATTTTGTTATGTAGAGATCATATTTTAATAAAAATGTAAGTACATTGAATTCATTTGATTTAACTAAAGTACAAAAGCCCAATTCTAAAAATGATAGTAGTGCCTGACCACGCATGCTTTTGCCAATAATTAATTACACCACTAATATGTTAATTTTGAGAGAAAGTTCCATGGCATACATCCTACTGATGGGCCAAGAACTTACATATATTCGTCTAATGGGCTAGACCCATTAGGCAGGCCCAACTCAGACCCAATATTAAAAATAAAGGAAAAGAAAAAGCCGTGTGCACGCACCCGCATGATTTTATATACGATATTGAAAAAAATTGATTTTTTAATTTTTTTTTATTTCAAAAAAATGTATACCTGATGGAGATAAATATATTTATATATTTATTAATATTTTATTGATTTCTATAGATTAATTACGTATTTATATGTTTTAATTACTTTTTATCTAGATTGTTTAATTAAGGTAGGAGTCTTATTTTTATTAGGGTTTTAATAGTATAAATAGGTGATTATGTTTAATATTGTAAGTTGTTGAATTTTGATAAGTTTTGGAGATTACGCCTTTTATTCAATACAAGTTTGAGTTCTTGAATTGTATTTGTGTGTTCTTGTTCAAGTTATAGCTTCCGTCTACATCAGTTAATATCGAAAGTCAGTCTACACTCCGTTCGTTGATCATGATATGGCAATTCATGTGGTTAAAGGTTCCACGGTTGCTAATATCTTCCATGGTTTTTTTTTTTGACAACTTTTCATTTTCAGACGATATTGTCGATGCCGGTTATGATGGTCCACCGATTTTTAATGAAGAGGTGGATATCTTCTCCGGCGAAACTCATCTTTTTGATGATTTAAGGTCTATGGTTGGTGACTATGATGGGCTCCGATCTTTGATGATGAGATGATGATCGTGCCATGTGATGATGTTACGTTGATATGTTATGACTCTAAAAAAGTGTCCCCTACTGTGGTTGCACCAATAATGGATGTGTCACCATCAACACAACTTTCTCTGATGCATGATGATCTTTCGCAGTTGTTCAAGGGTACCATTGTTTCTACTTATTTCATGTTTGTGTTTTCTTCTAACGACAAAAATGTTGATTATTTGATGAGCAATGTATCAATATATCATCTCAATTATGCATGTTCTGAGGATGCTGTTGCAGATCGTTTTCGGCGTGCTCTTCTGACTTCCGATTCGATGGCGAATCATGTCAAACCCCGGGTGAATGATGGAGATATATATCAAGATTAGATCTTGATATAATTATTTATATTATATTTTAGATCTAATTATATTTTATTCTATTTAGATTACGTTATCAATTAGGAAATTTATCTAATTTAGGTCTTATATTTCTTATCTTCCAAGTTTCTCCTATATTATAAATAGATAGGTCTAGATTGTTATTAGGGGAGTTGAAGGTTAATAAAAATTGTGATATTTACGTGCAATTCGGTATTATTGCGAGAATCAACAATATTGTTCTTGTGTTCTTCTGGGTATTCTCAGAATCAACGGATTATACACGCTTCTATATGCATTAGTACCCTAAAATGAAACTATTGATTCCAAAATTGAATCTTCAGTGGTCGTGCATTGCACTCACCTAATTTATTTTTTCCAAATAAATATATATCCTAAAATGAAATTAGTGAACTCTAAAATTAAAATGAATTACTTTAATAAAATGAATTACTTTAATATTTTTTATCCGGGGACTCGCATAGTGCACTCACATGAATAACGCTAATGCGTAGGCTGGTGCACTAAGCTCCATAATTAATTTTTTCAAGGTAAATATAAATTCTAATTGTGATTAATAAACCATAATTGAGAATAATAAACTCTAATTTAGATATATTGAATTTTAATTTAAATGTAATTAACTCATATAAATGAAGTAGCATATGTGATATTTTTTAAATTATAAATGAAAATTTTTAATGTTTCTAGTGATATTTAAGAACAGATCGACCCGCGACCTACGATTACCAATGCATCTGATGGTCAGGTGCCATTAATTTTAGTGTTATCTCACCATATTTAGATTAGATTTTTGGTTGATTTTGATCCAATAACTTTGATGAAAAAATTTATTTTATAAAATATATTAAAAAATGAGTACAGATGGAATCATGCAACAAAAATTAAATTAGTCAGTCACGGAAGGAAAGAAAATTAAAGGATGATGGCTTGCTTAATTAATTTTCAAAAGAGTTTTTGTCTTGGTATATTTGTCTCGAGTTACCTGAGGCCAATTCATTTTTCTCAGGCTTTGGGATGACAATAGCTAGGGCACTACGGTACGTCGGTACCTATTTTCATATTTGTGTTTTAAAAAAATATTTGTATTCATTTCTGTATTTACTGGGTAGCAATTTTTATATCCATCTCCATACTTTTTTGAGTACTTAGCTATCCATAATCATATCCGTTACTTGCACTTTAACTAACTAGTATTTCTATTATGCGATACACAAGAAACATTTATAGTATTTAATAAATTTTAAAATATTTTTATAAGTTCAAATAAAAAAAAATCATAGTTAAATATATATATATATTATGTGTATATTTTAAATATATGAAAAATATATTGAATATGGAATGTAATTTTTATAGATGATAGAGTAAACTATTTATTTTTAAAAAGAGAAAAAAAAAGACTAAATTTAGTTTATAAATTCTCACTTTGTTTTATTATAGACCATTTCTATATAATATATTCGTGCATACATAATAATTAAATATTTTTTAATATACATTTATCGTTATGAATATCTTCTTAAGTATAGTGAGCAAAAAATTAATAATATTTAATTTTTCTGATAAATTTAATGATAATTTTTCTATAATCATTCAAACATACTTATATTTCTATTTTTTATATAATTATATTTTATGTAAGATATAATTTTTACAAGCATTTATTTATCAAGTTTACAATATATATGAGTAAATAACATAAATTACAAATTAATATTTCCTGTAGTCCAAATTTTATTCGTGTTCAATTATCATTTTATTTCTAACAAATGCCATATTTTAAACAAAGATATAAACATACAAATTTCTTTATCACGATCTATTTATTGAATATTTAATTTAGTTATTATTATTTGTAGTGAATAATTCAAAATTATAATTAAATAATTTATAATTTTAAAAATATTGATTAAAACTAAATCATAATTCAATTAACATATAACACCAAGGCCCTTCGTGAAAATATGGCATTACGTAAAAAAAGTACAAACATAACAATGCTATGAAATCTTCAAAAAATAATATCATGTCACAATACAATTCAATACATACAATGTAATAATAATAATAATAATAATAATAATAATAATAATAATAATATTATTATTATTATTATTATTATTATTATTATTATTATTATGGGTACGGAACGGATTGGATACCAAGGTACTCATACCCACACCTGTCTCCATCAAAATTTACGGTATTTACCCGTATCTGTACCGGTATCCATTAAGTAAATAATTACCCTACCTTTCATGGGTAATTTTTACGAGTACCAATAGAATCTGTTACCTATTAACATCCCTATTCAGTGCCTTCTCATGTGGGACGATCTCATCGTCAATTTACTTTTTATTTTTTACTTTTGTTTCCCCCAAAATATATATCCTAAAATAAAACCATTGGTAGCTTATGCACCGCATTCGTAAATTAATTAATTTTTTTTAAAAAATATATATATCCTAAAATGAAACTATTAAACTATAAAATTAAAATAAATTAATTTAATTTTTTATCCGGCATCTAGCGCAATGCACTCGCCATATACAAACGCATGAGCTCGTGAATTGCATTTGTCAATTATTTTTTTGAAACAAATATATACTCTAAAATGGAATTAGTGAACATAAAATTAAAATATAATAATTTATTTTTTTATCTGACAGATCGTGCAACACGCTCGTTAATTAATTTTTTTGAAATAAATATGTATCATAAAATGGAATTAGTGAACCCTAAAAGTAAAGTGAATCAATTTTATTTTATTTTTTCCGACGGCTCGCGTAGTGCATTGTTCCGACGCTAACGTGATAGATCGTGTATTACACTCAATAGTTGTTTTTTGTAAAATTAAATATAAATTCTAATTGGGATTAAAAAACCACTCAGATAGAATAAAAAACATGACAAAAAAATTGAAAAATCGAAAAAAAAAAAAGGTTGGAGCTGGTGCAGGTCTGTAACTTATTGGATGGATTTGACCCATCTTACCTTTTGTAACCCAGTCTCATATAAGTTTTTCTGGACTCATCGTCAATGTATTATGTATCATGGTATGGTAAACATTGAAGGAGCAAAAAATTTTAAAAGTTCAATATCCCAAAAGTATAGTCCAAGCTTACTGGTCGGGGCCATCTTTTTTTACATCCAATCATAGAATAAATCTTCCATAGTTCAGCTGAAATCATGTATTGTACATTTGGTGTAGTATTTTTTTATTGTACACTCAAATTTTTAAATTTTTTTTTCAGTTTTTTTCTTTGATTTCAATTTCTTATGATTTAGTTTTATTTTACACTTATTGTTTAGGATTCATCCTACCCAATTAGAATGCATTATAATTTTTTAGGATTTAATTTTTAATTTTTAATTGATTATTTGAAAAATTAAATATTAAACCCTAATTGGACAAGATGAATCCTCAATAACAAGTATAAAATTAAACAAAAGCAAAATAAATTGAAATTAAAGAAAAATTTTGATTTTTTTATAAAAAATCGAGTGTGTAATAAGCAATGCAACACTAAATGTGCAATAGACGATTTCGCATGTTATATATTGGGCATTAGATTGATAACATTATGAAGTAAATAGGCTACCCAATAACCAATAAATGGCTTAGAAAATTTTCTGTTGATGAAGCAATAGGCTAGCCAAAAAATTTGAATTTTTATTATCTTTAAGGGAGATGGTGCTCTAATACTTCTTTACCTAGTACTATTTTTTTACCTATTGAAGGTGTGTTGTACACTAACATGAAATTGAATCCTAAATAACATCAAGTTGTGTTTTTTTCGCAATTAACATCAAAATCTACTACTTAATTACTCATCAAAAGAATTTCAAACTGGTCAACTTCCAATTTTTTTTTTCTTTTTTCCCCCTCCCATGATCCCCTCATCTACCGGCAAGAATACAACCTTAAGATTGGTTCCCTGTACATGCTACTTCTCCAAAAAATGGTAACCTGATCCTCTAAAAATACATGCCACCGGCGATCAAGAAACCTCCATTGTTTTCTTCGAGGGCGAGAGCGACTTGGCTTAAACCGAGCTACAATAAAACTGCAATCCATAGTGCTCCCATCAGAGTTTTCACCATGGAAAAAGCATTGCTGTATACGAACTTGTCTGAGGCGCCCGAGCTTTTCGAATCCATAGCTGGAATGGTACCATTTAGAAGCGAACCGTTCCTGTCACTGCTGCACCAACACATAACACATTGTCAAGATATTTGCTCAAAAGAGGAGGGAGGGGACTTGTGTCAGATGATCTATCGACGAGTCTTGACTTGTTAGACAGTATATTGCAAAAAATGATATACATACCTTCCAGGGAATATGCATGAACCATGGCCTGTAATAATTTAAAAACAAAGAACACATATTAAATACACGATACTTAAATTGAGATGAATAATTCAATTTGGAAAAAATGTTGCTTACTTGGACTAGTTGTAGTGATAGTTGCTACCCCATTGAAATCACAGCTTCCTGGTGTCTTCCCCATCTGATGGTAGTAAGTGTCGAACGCATATGTTGCATGCGCAGACACCGTATCTGGTTCATAGCATGCTTGCCCCTGCAACAATGGTGCACAGTCCACCTTTCCAGGTCCACATGCCCAGTCCAATGCAGCCTGCAGCATTTTCGCGTCTGCACCTTCTTTTGCAGAACAATAAGTTTGATTTGTGGTATCATTTGTCAATACGGATCCTGAGTCGGTCAACCGCAAAATGTACACTGGCTTTCCTTCTGCATCGAACAAGCCCCAATTCTTCTCCGAAAGGGGTCCCGCTTTCATGTCTTCATTGTAGAGCTCATAAATGTAGGTACTAATAGCCATACCAGGATGTTTAGGTGTTCCTGTTTTCTTCAGCACATGCCTTATTAAATTGCTGTTGTAAGTGTTGGCATTGTCAGTAGTGGCATCTGGCTCATTGGAATCTCCTTTCGATGGCCAACCCGACTCAGTCACCAAAACAGGAACATTAGTGATGTTGAGGTCAGCCATTGCAAAGTATGCAGCATCAATCATTGCATCAAAGACGTTAGTATAGTGGAGGAGTGTGTTTGCATCTACGGCTTCTTTGTTAGCTGGAAGAGGCTTGAAGAGAGCATAATCTAATGGAATGACTCCATTTGACTGCATGTAATCGAAGTAAGGATACACATTGAGCATGAAATATGAGCCTGTAGATTGCAAGAACTTGAGCATAGGGACTAATACTGGATTCCAGGTCCTGTTGAAAAAGGCTTGAGACGGCGGAAAAGAATCAAGGATAAGGGATGAAGCAATAGGTGTTGATACTTTGATTTGCCTGTCAAGATTGGATGCCACAAGTGCCGACTGGATATATTTGAGAGCATTGAGTAAGACAGGTGCCACATTAGGCATGGATGTCAGGACCTCCGATCCAACACAGATTGTTGTGATATTAGTTGCAGGATAATGCGCCACCACATTCTGTGAAACCCAATTAGCAGCAGTCGAATTGGATTGACCGATGCCTAGAAGTTGGTCGTTGGGCACGGTGATAGCAACTCTGATCCCGGTATTGGCAAGTGCAAGAAGCATACCACGGTCTGCATTGTACAGCCTCACATTACGGAGCTGTTGGGCTTTGAGAAGTGAAACCACCTGAGTTGGATGAGGCATATCTGAGAGCTCCGTACCAATGTTCACTCCAATAAACGGTTCTGCAAGGGATAAATCAAAATCCTTCTAGTTATTTTGACACTCCCAATTGAGTAAAAAAAAATAATCACATAGCATTGTTTAGATTAAAATAAAAAGGAATGATATTATATCTCAAGCACGAACAATTCTGAATTTAAAAAGGTATCTACAGCTGAGCTCACCAAACTCTGCAAAGGATTTTTGAAGGGCCTAGCAAGCATTATATAAGTAGCTTACAACATTAGAGCTTACAAAGGCTATGAATAAACCTTTTATTTTTTCTTAGATATTACTTGGATTTTGAACTCATCTGGAATCTTGTAATCTACAAATAAGGCAATTTTGTTAGATCTCCCCACATTTGATTTTGAGACGTCTTTTTTACCTCTAAGCTACCAAGCATTTCGTAGTATTTCTCAAGAAACCTGTAAACTCAGGCTCAGCCACACTTTGATCTCTTGAAACCATCTCTTAACACGGTGTTTGAACATCAATTTAGTCACATTAAGAATTTCAAATTGTAACGGCAATTTCTAGGTGCAAAAATCATGAGATGGCTCTTCGACTTAGGAAAACATGAGGAACAAATATTACATTGGTGGAGTTCACACAAACGACATTTTTGTTACATATATTTGGAGACACCCACCCATGATGCCTCGATGCAATAGGCGTAAATTAGTTAGCTGGAAATCACACATAAATTGTTTGGTTTCTAGATTGTATCCCACAAAATATATAAGTGTCTGTAACAAAATGAATCACTGAAATAAATAGAAGGGCGGAGCAATGATACTGGCTCATGTTGGCATTTATTCATACAACTTGCAGTGCATCCATGTTAGAAGGATACAAACAAAAAAAATGGTCTAAAAGTATGGGAGTGTAGTGTAGGCCCTCTTACAGCCATTGATGCATACTTATTCTTACGACACTACTGCCAACCAACTAAATTGCAACAGACAAAACAAAAAAAGAAAAGAAAAGCAAAGGCAATGTGTTGAGCAACTTTGGTCTTACATTTCATTTATTAAAGGTCTGAACTTGATCATCCCTAAGTAACATGATTTCCTACAGTTCACTTGAATCCTGGGTAACTATGTAAAGACCTACATTTGAAGCGGGAATTCAACAAAATATCAAGAAACTACACAAAATCAAATGAAAAAAATATCCCACTTCAGTCATGTAGTTATTTTAACATCCAGTTCTAGTGTTTAACTGAAGCAGTTGGCAAAAAGAAATCCTTAAATATCATGCAAACAGAAGTATAAACCTCAGACATTGACAACCACAACCCACCAAACTGAAACTTACAAAACCTTAAAAAAGGAAGCAAACAGAAGAACCCATCATTAAAAAATAGTTTCCTAAAGCAAAATAGCTAGCAAGATTGCATTTTTCTTAAATCTTTGTTACCTTCATCAGCAGAAATAGCTGACACGGTCAAAACCAAAAGTAAAAGCACCAATGTCATTATCTCCATCATCTTCTGGGCCAAACTTCAACCAAATGTAAGAAAAAAGCGAGAAAGATTTCTACAGGAGAGTGGTGCTGGAGAGTGTAGAGAGAGAAGCGAATGCAATGAAAAATTCCAGGGACTGGAAGAGTAAAGGCTTTTGTGAGTGAATGGGTATTTATTATGAAGAGGGGAAATAGTTGAGCATCAATCACTAAAAGCTCTTGTCAGATTCATCCGACGGCTATAATATCATCTTCATTATGTCCTGTTCTACGTTTGCCTTTATTGCTGCTCTCTTCTCTCTCTCTCTCTCTCTCTCTCTCTCTTGTTTTTACTGGAGGTGAGCTTTTTACAGTCCCCTAATTTCTGCCTCGAGCTAAGACAATCACTTTGTTGGTAGCCGTTATGGGCTTTTCTGATGTTCGGATTAACGTGCCTGTTTCAATTCTCATTCCACTGTGCTACAATAAGAGTTTTTATAAATTATTAATTTTCAAGATTTTATTAATTAAAATAATATTCATGTAAGGAATAATAGCTTATTTTTTCCACACCAAATCATAATCATTAAAAAATTACATTTTTTTTATTCGTTATAAATTATCAAATGTTACTTTAAAAATGTTATTATTATTTAAGCTTGGAACTTTTTGGGTTTTGGCCCCTAGTACCCTCAGAGTTTGGGGAAATGGAAAATGCCATCACTTATTTTACCATTAAATGTTAACTTTTATTATGGACACCCTCCTAAGTAGACAATTATATTAAATTAAATAATGTTATAAATTAATTATCAATTAAATCAAATGAAATATTGTTATAAACTAAATGAGTTAAATTTGTTGCTGCTAAATAATTGCTAATTTTACATAATAAATTCACCCATTGAATGTATATGTTATTATCAGTTTTCTCCCATCTCATAATAATATATTTGTAGTTGTTCCCACGAAGGTAAAAATGAAAAAAAGAAAAAGTTATACTTAATACTCCCCCCGTCCTGTCCGATAATTATACTTTCTGTTGATTTTCAAATAAATTTTAAAAAATATTTAATCTACTTAAAAAATTAAAATTACATATTTGTTCTACTATACCCCAACTTAATAATTCAAAATAAAACAATTATTAATTTCAAAAAATACCAAATGAGGATATATTAAGGAAGATAAAAAAAATTATGCACATCTAATAAAGAAAAGTGGACTATAATTTTGGAATGAAATGAAAAAGAATAATAGAATTCATTTATAATGAGATATATATATATATATATATATCATATGTATTTTTTTTTTAACTCACACACCCGATCTGTAGTATTGAGGAGATTCGAACACGTGACCTTTGGTCTCCAAACAATCTTACCCACCACTAGGCCATCCCCACCGGGACATTTAAGATTTTTTTATCATATGTAGTTTAATATGGTTAAAACATTTAAGATTTTTTATCTATATTAATATATTTTTGTATATACTGTATTTAATGGTTTATTACATGACTGATGAAAAGGTTTATATAGTAATACCGTACAGAAATGAAAAGTTTAAATATGTAATACCGTACTGATGAAAAGGTTTATATAGTGTAACTGCATTGCACGAACGAAAATATGGATCTATTTTATCATTTCATCGGGGGTGATATATACAAGTATACTCTCCGTAATTTTGAATTATTTCGTAAAACTTCTTGGAACGAATATAATATAATTTATATTGTGTTGAAGGAATATACAATTTATATTGAAAAGGTGAAATAAAAAAAATGAAAGAAGTGGATTGGTGAAAGTGGGAGGTTTGTTTGTTTGGAAGCAAAATGTGCCAACAGGTACAGATGACACGATCTCTGATGTTGTCGGAAAATACAGCTGGTTTCCAACGGTCAAATTAGTTTCTCGCCTTTTCTTTCTTTCTTTTTCTTATTTTTACCAAGGAAAATGGATTCTGTTTTATTTTAAGAATATATTCATTATTCAAGTAATTTTTACTTCTTTTTTTTTTTGAGAAATCAAGCAATATATATACACACAAATATATATATATATATACATTGACACTCAAATCAACTAAAATATGCACGTGCAATCAACTAATTTTTGGCGAGGTATTACTTATTATTGTATTTGAAAACGATATATATATATATATGTATGTATATATAATTCCTCAAACTATGTAATAGATAGGTTTTCTTATTGAAAGATTAACAAAACAAAATATTATTGTCTCGAGACATTTTTTTAGGGTTGAAACTTGAAAGTAAGACTGAATGACTGATTGTAACTAGTTAGTATAAGAGGACGCTGAATTAAAATTTCATAATTTTAATAATGAGTTCGATTGTATGAGCCATAATAATCAAATTGGTTAATGAAAAATAGTTAAAAGTAAATGGAATAGACGTTGAGAAATCTTAATTTCAAGCCTTGCTTATCATAAAGCACTTTCATTAGAAATATAACATTATCATTCTCCCATTTCAATTTATTCCAACGAAGCACCCTTCACAAACAGTGACGCATAATGCGAGAATATTTGGGAGACTCACTACATCATCTATATAAAAAATAAATATTATTCGATGTCGATGAGGGGTTAAAATCAGTCGATGATTAAAAAATATATATAGAAAAAAGGGAAATGAACCAGTTCTTTTCAGGCCTACAAAAAATGACATCCACAAATGTGATTTTATTTTTTTTGAAAATTTTATAGCATTGTTATGTTTGTAACTTTTTTATATAATATTGTATTTTCACAAATGGTCTTTGTATTAAATTTTTATCAAACTATGATTTAGTTTTAATGAACCATTTTTTTAATTTATATATTAATATATTATTTGTGAATTACTACTACGAATAGTGATTACTAAGTTAAATATTAAATAAATAGTTTGTGATAAATAATTTTTTATGTTTATATTTCTTAACGAAAATATCACCCGTGTTACAATCTAAAATATATTTATTTATGAATAAAATTAAATGATAATTGAACACGAATAAAATTTGGAGTACATGAAATATTAAACTGTAACTTATATTATTTATTCCTATAATACAAACTTGATAAATACATACTTATAAAAAATTATATCTTACATAAAATATATACACATATTTTGTTTAAAAGGTATATAAAAATACTAATATAATTATATAAGTATATTTGAATGATTAGAGAAAAATGTTATTACTTTTGTTATAAAAGTTAGATATTGTAGAGGTCAAAAATCTCTACAATTAATCGTTCTTCGAGTTTGGGCTCCGGCGATCTACAAGATAAAGAAAACACGTGAAGCCAAAGGACTGTCGGGGGGTTGACGATCGAACGGACTCCGGCGCTCAAGTCAGAATTTGAATAAATTAAAGAAAAAATGAGTAAATTACGGAATAATAATGTTACTATAATAATCTGAAAGGGGGTCGAGATTTGCTGCTATGGAGCCTTGTGTATAGCCTGTTTTCGATGCTATGTCAAGAGGGTGTATAATCTGACTGGAGTTGTTCCATTTCCCCCTTTCGTATGTGAACATCATATATATATATATATATATATCGGTTAGCAACCTAACTAAATTCCGTTAACTTATGGATCATCTCTTATCCCTTTTAGGGTTTTTGACGGGGTCAAGGCTTATCATCAACGGATACTTTGACCGAGTCTTCACCTTGAGTTTGCTCTCTCGTGGGCTCATGTTTCCAGACCTATGGCCTTTGAGGCTTAATGCTTCGACCTCGAGGCTTGGATCTCGAGGGGTGGATTTCGAGGTATGGGCATCGGGAGGTAAGACGTTGATCTTATTTGGCTCTTTAGACCTTTAAATAGGCGTGGGCCTAATTTCTGGGCCTATGTAGAAATATGACCTCTACAGTTAGCTCCTCATTAGTTAATTCTTGTATTTCAAGAATCGGGTAATGAATTTCAGCGTTACTTCGATTTATCTCGACGCTTCAGATTCCAAATTTCCGTTTGGTTTAAACCCAATACCCGTAGATGAGTTCTTAGAGGGATCCTCAGCTTTAAAACATCCCATTCTATGAGCTCCGGTCCTTTAAAGCAGGTCCGAGGAAGCCCATGAATTTATTAGAGTAGACCTAGTGAAGCTCCAGACCTGAAGGCAGATCCTGGGGGAGTTTAAGAGGTCGTGAGAGATAGCGGACCCCGTGGAGCTCCAGACTTTGGGTATGGACTTTACTTTTCCCATTCTCTAGGTTTACCCTAGCCGTGAGATGAGGACACATGTGTCCACATTAAGTTATCTCTTTTCCGTAATTCAAATATCGAGGATAAATTGTTCCCTCTCTCCTCATTCTTCAGAATTCCAATAGTCCTTCTTCACTCAAACTCCTTTTGCGAGAGAAATCCTCACCGGCGTAAAAAAATCTCTTTAAAATATTTTTCATTCCGCTCTTCCCGCCGCCATCTTCGTTCACACCATTTTTTTAAGGATTCCTGCTACGGTGGTCTTCCGTCTTCGATACCGCACGGTTTCCAGGTTATATTCAACTCTTCTCCCTCTTTTAATGTTACATGCCATGGCTGTGTAGCTGTAGGTTTTAAGGAATTTTCTTGGGAAATTAGTAGCATTCATTGAGGACTTTACATAGCATATCTTTAGTATTTCTTAGGGCTATTTGGTGACTATTTTTAGAATTCTTGGAGGATTTTTGGAGATTTCTAGATTCTTCTAGGGTTTCCAATTCCTGGGAAGTTTCTGGGTGTTTATATCGATTTTATGGGCTTTTGGAGTTTCTGGGTGACGGTTATTTTTAGGGCAAAACATTTGTAGGAGGACATTTAGGCTTTTCTTCAGTCGATTCTTGCTTAGTTTGTTCAAATGTTTTTGAGTCAATAATGAGTGCGAGTGACAACTCGAACGCTGAAGAAACAAGGAGTTATGTGGGAGATGAGGAAGAGACTTCTTCGAGGTCGAGGCGGTCCAGCAATTCTGATTCTTCTGTGATAACTAGGGTTACTAAGAAAGTTAAGGGCAAGAATCCGTTGGCAGTCATCCCCCATTCAGTTGGTCGAGCAGTAATAAGCAAAAGACAAGCCCCGGTGGACATGAGTAGTTTGTCAAAGATTAAGAGAGTTTAAATTCGTGAGGTACAACCTGTAGGTGAAAGGTTTCAGGCAGCGGACATCGCTCCAAAAGTAACTGATGAGATATTGAAAAGGTTAACCTCTCCGCCGATCTCGGGAGCCGGAGTCAAAGTCTATTCTCTCGGACCCCTCGGCAGGGCCCATCAACCTCCTAGTGGGCTCACTACCTTTTATACTCTGGTTACCGAGAAGGGAGTCGGGCTGTCTCTTCACCCTTTCTTTGCTAAGATTGCGGGCTTCTATGGTATTGCCCCTGCCCAGATTACGCCAGTAGGTTGGTTTCATATGCTTGGGATGTATTATCTGTGGTCAAAGCTCGGCTTCCCAGAGCCTACCGTCAGCGAGTGGCATGAGGCGTATAGGCTAATAGCTAATGCTGGACAATCGGGCTACTATTATTTTACCAAGTGGGTAGGGGACCGACCCCCTCTGATATCGACTTTACCATCATCTTCGGGTGAATGGAAGCCCAGATTCATCTTTGTTCCGGTGTAGACTTTTGAAGGAGTGATCTTTCTGCTGAATTTCATGAAGCTCGTGGGTCTTTTGCGCCGAATTCTTTATTTACTTTTTCAGTTGTGAACTTTATAATCTCATTTTTTCTGTGCAAGTTTTCCTCCACGAGACGAGCTTACTGGGGATAAGGCCACCCACATCGCAGAAGCATTCTTTGTATCTTCTAAGCTGCGTGAGTTCGAGACACTTCGAGCAGACCGAACCCTTTATGATATAGGGAAGTTGAAAATTAAGCCATCGGATGCTAAGGCCAAGGCTCTAGTTGCCACCAAGATTGGGGCCTCTTCTTCTTCTAGGTCGAAGAGATCTAGGGACGTAAGTCCTCTTCCTATACCTCCGTCGAAGAAGTTGAAGGATGATACTACAATTCTCGCCCTTACTGCAATGCCTCCTCCTTCGGCGGTGGTTGATCTGGAAGCTCCTCGATCGTCTAAGAAGGCTCTAGCCTCCTCGAGCTCGAAGTCGGTCTCTCTGAAGCCCTTTATTACGGATATCCAGAAGTCTGTTGCTGGCCTCGGTGCCCCTAAGGCGTTTGAAAAAGATATCCTTGAACAGCAGGCTTTCCTCTCTTTCGATTAAATGGCCAAGGTAGCATTTATTCCCTAACACTTTCTTTATATGCTCGTAATTCCAAACTTGAGGTTTCTGATTTTTTTTTGTAGATGCTGTTTAGCCAGTTCTGGCTTCATCAGCGTCTCGTTTACCATGAGAAGGGGCTCCAGGCAAGGGTCTCCAAGCTGGCTGAAGAGCTGGAGAACGTGGCTGAAGAGAGGGGAGCAATAGCTGATAGAGAGTCTGCTATTCTGGTAGAGAGGGATGCGACTAGGGCCGAAGCTGTAGGCGCCAAAGCTCTACTAGACAAGAGCCTCGAGGCTCAAATTAGGACGGAGATAGAGAAGAGCGGGCTTCAGGCCTCGCTAGCCCTTGCGGAGGCCAGGATCAGGGATTTGGAGGCCTCTCTGGACTTGAATGTTATATTGGAATCTGCGGATTTTATTCCATTCAAGGAGGCTTTCTATCAAGAAGGTAGGGCGGCGGCCGTAGAGGCGATCCAGGAGAAGATGCCAGACCTTGATCTGTCTTTCCTCGAAGAAGATGAGGAGGTCGAGGCACACAAGGATGATCGTGCTACCGAGGGCGAGGTCAGAGCCGTTGCCAAGGGCATGAAGGGGATGGAAGCCCGAGTGGAGGGCGTCGAGCCCGTTAGTGATAGTGCTGAGGCCGTGGATGAGGTCTAAATTTGATCTTTTCATCAACAAGCCTTTTATCATGCTTTTCCAAACAAACAACTATATGTAAATATATATTTTTTTTGTTGCCTTTCATGAAGACAGTTAGATAATTTGGCACTTTGCCAATTTTTAACTTTTGATGCACTGATCTTTTTGCTTTTAAATGTTCCCATTTTGCATATTCCGTTCTAACTTATCGTCTCTTGGAGATGATACAAACTGCAAAGGTTAGTATATACATATAGGATAACAAATAGAAAAATAAAAATCAACAAACTCGGGCGCACCTCTTGGAGTCGTAGTTTAGCTTCGAGACTTGATCTTATATTCCAAGTCGCATGTTGGGGCCTTTTCAATTTGACTTCATGAACCAATTTTAACTTCGAGGTCGAGTCGTAGTTTTTCGCGGTTAGGGCCCTATCGAACCCGAGGGGATTGGGACCCTTGTGCTTGGGGTTCTGTTAGTTACTCCGACGCTCAAGTTAGTAAACAAATCTTTAAATAAATAACACGACTTTGAAAAGTGAATAACGAACAAATACATTACTCTTTGTTTGTGAGGCTGACTTTGGGGCCGGAGCCTCTCATTTCCTTGAGGGTCAGGACCCCCTGTACTTGGGGTTCTGTTAGTTACTCCGACGCTCAAGTCAGTAAACAAATCTTAAAAAGAAATAACCAGAAAATGAGAAATGACATTAAGGGTTCTAGAAGTGATACTGTTTTAAATGTAGTGCGTTCCAACTGTTGAATATGGGTTGACCTTCCTTAGTTCGGAGTTTGTAAGCTCCGTTCCCTATGACTTTTTCGATCTGATATGGGCCCTCCCAGTTGGGTGCCAATTTTTCGGGCCCACTTTTCTTTATATTCTGGAACACTTTCCTGAGTACCCAATCTCCGGTTTGAAATGTTCGAAGCCTTATGTTTTTGTCAAAGTGTTGGCTTATCATCTGTTGGTATGCCGCTATTTTCATTGCTGCTCGATCTCAGAGTTCATCAAGAGAGTCGAGATTGGCTTCGAGCTCTTTGTTGTTTGATTGACTGGACCATTCGGTCCGAGCTGTTCCAATCTCTGCTTCTGTTGGTAGCACGGCTTCTGATCCGTATATGAGGGCGAATGGGGTTTCTCCCGTGCTTGTTTTCGAGGTCGTTCTGTAAGACCATAGGACTCCCGGGAGTTGTTGGACCCATTGATTTTCATGCTCGGATAGTCTCTTCTTTAAGATTTTCAGAATTGTCTTGTTCGTGGTCTCTGCTTGACCGTTCGATGCGGGGTATCTTGGAGTGGAGAAGAAAAGCTTGATGTTCCATTCTTCACAAAAGTCTTAGAATTTTAAACTTATAAATTGGGATCCGTTGTCTGTTACGACTTCTCTAGGAACTCCGAACCTGCGTAAAATAAATTTCCATAAAAAAAATTGTACCTCTATATCCTTGATTCGTGCAAAGGCTTCAGCTTCGACCTATTTGGTGAAGTAGTCTGTTAGCACCAAGATGTAGCATTTTTTATTTTCACCTTTGGGTGGTGGTCCTACGATGTCCATTCCCCATTTCATGAATGGACATGGGATGGTTGCTGTGTGTAGGGGTTCTGGAGACATGTGGTTTGTCTGTGCGAACCTTTGACATCGATCACATGTTTTGGCGTAATTTCTTGCATCTGCTCTCATGGTTGGCCAGTAGAATCCAGACGTCAGGGCCCGGTTAGCTAGGCTTCTGTATCCTGAATGATTTCCGTATTGGCCTTCGTGAAGCTCACTTAGGATGTACTTGGCTTGCACGGGGCTGACACATTTCAAATAAGGTCCTGAAAAGGATTTTCTGTAGAGGGATCCGAAGATCATGGCGAATTTCGGGGCTTTGGCCCTGATTCATTTTGCCTCGAGGGGGTCTTCGGGAAGTTCATTCTTGGTTATGTATCTAGTGAGAGGGGTCATCCAGTTCATGCTGTTCTTGATGGGTAAAATTTCCGAGCTCTCCTCTTTCCAAATAGCTGGCCATTTTGCGAATAATACTGGAATGTTTTTTACTTCGGTGGTCTCGATAGCTGATCCCAAATTGGCCAGTGCATCGGCATGTCTGTTGTCTTCTCTCATAATGTGTTGGGCTTCGATCTTTTCAAATTTCGAAGCTGTCTCTTTTGCTGTGGCGAGGTAGGCGATCATTCTAGAATCTTTTGCTTGGAACTCTCCCTCGAATTGATTCACTATTAACTGAGAGTCGCTTTAAATTCGGATGTTTCTGACTCCAAGATCGATAGCCAAGTTTAATCCTGCTATGAGGGCTTTGTATTCGGCTTCGTTGTTGGTTGCTTTGAATCCGCATCGAACAGATCGCTCGGTAGTTTCTCCCGTTAGGCTTGTTAATACCATGCCTAGACCACTCCCATTTGAAGTGCTGGAGCCATCGACTTGAAGGGTCCAGAACTTCGAATTCTCTGTATTCATTAATTCGTTCTTTGTTTCGGTCAGGGCCTCGTAGAAAAAGTCGGCGATGAAGTCTGAAAGTACTTGTGATTTTATCGAGGTATGGGGTACATAGTTTATATCGTACTCCCCGAGTTCGACAGCCCACTTAGAGAGTCTTCCTGCGAGGTCTGGTTTTCTCAACACTGGTTTGAGCGGAAATTCGGTGACCAATTTGATCGAATGGCTTTGGAAATATGGCTTCATTTTTCTTGATGCCATGATTAAGGCCAATGCCATTTTTTCCAATTGTGGATATCTGGTTTCGGCATCTAGTAGGGATCGACTTGCGTAGTAAACTGGATGTTGTCTTCCGTTGTCCTCTCTGACTAGAACTGCACTAACAGAGTTAGTAAAAATAGATAAATATATTAAAAGTACCTCTACGTTTAAGGGTTTTGATAGTAGAGGCAGGCTCGCCAGATATTCTTTCAAATCCTCGAGGGCTTTTGAGCATTCAGCGGTCCATTCGAAGCTTTTGTTTTTGCGTAGCGTCTTAAAAAAGACGTGGCTTTTCTCTGAGTACTTAGAGATAAAGCGGCTAAGGGCCGCGAGTTGTCCGGTGAGCTTCTGTACCTCTTTTATATTTCGAGGTTATTATATGTTTTTGATGGCTCTGATTTGACTGGGATCGACCTCGATGCCTCTTTTCATAATGAGGTAACCAACAAATTTTCCCAAGGTCACCCCAAATGCGCATTTTGCGGGATTCGGTTTCATATTATGTTGGCGAAGGACTTCAAATGTTTGGTGGAGATGGTCGATGTGATCTCGAGCTCTAGGGAACTTTACTAGCATGTCGTCGATATAGACTTCCATAGTATCCCCGATTAACTCTTCGAACATTTGGTTCACTAGCCTTTGGTAGGTTGCACCTGTATTTTTT
The DNA here is from genome assembly GCA_026008535.1 of Perilla frutescens. Classification (NCBI taxonomy): domain Eukaryota; kingdom Viridiplantae; phylum Streptophyta; class Magnoliopsida; order Lamiales; family Lamiaceae; genus Perilla; species Perilla frutescens. The sequence continues at coordinate 29,896,030 of BRKX01000014.1, read as the reverse complement.
AGTCCGAAGGGCATAACTTTATAACAAAACATACCTCGATGGGTGATGAAGACGTTTTTTTAGTCCTCTAGATGCATAAGAATCTGGTTGTATCTTGATAATGCGTCCATGAAACTCATCAGTTCATGTCCAGCCATTGCATCCACTAATGCATCGATGTGAGGTAAGGGGAATGAGTCTTTTGGGCAGGCCTGATTAAGGTCAGTGAAATCTATGCATATCCTATTTTTGCCATTCTTTTTCTTTACTATCACAATGTTAGCTAGCCACTCGAGACATTGTACTTCTCTAATGTGCCCATGCTTGAGTAGCTTATTGACTTTATCCATAATTTTGTTTCGTTCAGCTGTGAACTTTCATCTTTTTTATTTCATCGGGGTCTTGTCTAGATCGACCTGTAATTTATGTGTTATAATCGAAGGATCGGTACCTGTCATGTCTTCGAAAGACCATGCAAAACAGTCATGGTGTTCGATGAGGAATCTTATTAGTTGTTTTCGTATCTCTGCAGTGAGTCTCGATCCGATTTGCACTTTGTGGTCAGGAAAATCGAGATGTATTTGAATTTTATCGAGATCCTCCACCTCAGGTTCTTCGTAGTTGCGATTTTTAGTACTGGTTGAAGATGATCCGGCTTCGATTTGGTTGATCTCCAATGGTCCTTTGTGTTTGAAGGTAGAGACGTAACACTCTCGAGCTGTTATTTATTCACCTCGGATTTCATGAACTCCCCAAGATGTAGGGAATTTCATGAGCTGGTGATAGGTTGATGGTACCGTTCAAAGTTCGTAGATCCAATGTCTCCCCATTATGACATTGTAGGCTGAAGGAGCATCGATTACTTGGAATTTGGTGAAGATGTCCATCCCTTCGGTATAGGTGGGAAGTGTGATTTCACCCATTGTGGCTTTTTGTTCTCCGCTGAATCTGATTAGGGTGGTTGACCTTTTGATGATTTCGGTTTCTTTCACCTGCATGTCTTTTAATGTGCTCAAGAAGATCATGCTAGATGAACTCCCATTATCTACAAGAACACGCTTAATTAAACAATTAGAGACTGATAAGGAAATTACTAGTGCATCATGGTGAGGGTGTGAGAGATCGGAAGCTTCTCTGTTAGTGAAATCGATGGTGACGAGGTCGTCTGGTCTAGTATGTCTGGGGATGTTTCCATTGTACTTTATCAAACGGCAATGTCTTTTCACCAAGGACTGCGAAATTCCGCTCACTTCTGAACCTTCCGTTATACAGTTCAAAGTGCGATCAACCCTTGGGGGCTCTGGCAGTTGCGTTTCCTTTTGACTTTTCCTTCGTGACTAGGTTTCTTTTCCTTTCGGAGTCAGGAGGTCGGTGAGATATCCCCATTTTAGAAGCTCCGAGACTTCGAGCCTCAATGCTATGCATTCGTCTATCTTATGCCCATGATCGTTGTGGAACTCGCAAAATTTACTCCTGTCATGTTCATTGTCTGGGGCTTTCATCTTTGCGGGCCATTTCACATTCTGACCGAGTCCCTTGAGGGCCAAGACTGCTTCAGATGGTGATATGCAGAGGCTATATTCTGGTAGTCTTCTATAGATTTGAGGTTCTTGATCTCGTCTGCTTCTCGGGTCGAATCACGGGTTTCATGGATATGGATCTGCTCTGAATCTATCTATCTTGTTATTTATTTGCTCTTTTCTTGGGTGTTCATTCCTGGTATGAGGTTTGGCTGAGTTCGCTTCATCTTCCTCCCATTTGATTTGATCCCAAGCTGTAGCAAGCACATCTTCCATTGTTTTGCAGGGATATTTGGTTAACTCCTTATAGAGGTTGGAGTCCTTCTTGAGGTCTTTTCTGAAATTTGAGATTGTGGTATCAATATTGTAGTTGGTGATGCGATCCTCGCCAGCAAGACGACGACAATTGCGTTGTTTTCCCAGGAGTATCAAGTTACACGAACAATTGGTGATGAAAATCCAAACTCTAGCCTCACAATGAAATTGAACCACGAATTTGATTGAATCCACAACCCTCGATCAATTGGAAACACGAACTCGGATTGTATGGATGACGCCACAAACGGGGATGTGAATCCGTTTGATAAGTCGTTTGAATCTCACGTTGTGTTGTGAAACTTGGATAATTCTCTCAGAGAGAAAAGTGAAAACTCACGTTTAAATTTAATATTGAAGTTGTCCCAAAATAATGAGAGAACACGGTCTTATATAGTTGGTCCAAAACAAACTAAGCCCTAAAATAGAATTCTACACAATCTAGGAAATAAAACATAATAATCGCGCTATTCCGGACACGCTCCAGATGGGTGCGACACGGGGTCAGTCGCGTTGTAGGTCGCGCCAGTCTCATTCTGTATAGCGTCTGTGGCGCGACCGGCTTCACTTGTGTCTCAGGTCGTGCTGTAGGTCGCACCAGTCTCGTTGCCCATAGCATCAGTGGCGTGACCGGGTTCACTCGCGCGTCCTCCCGCGCTGTAGCTCGTGTCAAACGGCGTGAGTGGGTGCTCGCGTCCTGGCTCGTGCTGTAACTCGTGCCAGTCTGTTCCGCAGCTCGAGATCACTGTCTTCCATTTAGGCTCGGGTTCTTCTCCTTCCACGGGTCGCTTATGCGACTCTTGGTTCCAGACCTCTCGCATGAATCCATTGAGGCTCTCCTTGAACCTCTTAGCTTTTGCCCGCGTTACCGGTCCTTCTGGCACCTTGATTGGATCGGACATCTCCTCAGCTCGAGTCGTATCATCTCTCTCCTCTTGAAAAGGATTTGTCCTCAAATCCAGCTTGTCACCTACATCAAAAGGACTTAAATCAGCAACATTAAATAAAGAACTCACTTTGTACTCACCTGGCAAGTCCAACTTGTATGCATTTTCACTGATGCGCTCCACAACTTGGAATGGTCCATCTCCTCTAGGAAGTAACTTAGAACGCCTTTGAACTGGAAACCGTTCCTTACGCATATGTAGCCAAACCCATTCACCGGGCTCAAACACCACCTTCCGTCGCCCCTTGTTGGCTTTATTGGCACACTGTTCGGTTTGCCTCTTTATGTTTGCTCTAGCCTTCTCATGGATCTGTTTAACAAAATCAGCTCTCTTTTTTCCTTCAAGGTTAGTATGTTCATGAACAAGCAAAGAAATCAAATCCAACGGAGTTAAAGGATTAAATCCATATGCAACTTCAAATGGTGAAAACTGAGATGCAGAATGCACAGACCTATTATATGCAAATTCAACATGTGACAAACATTCTTCCCAAGTTTTGATGTTCTTTTTAATTAGAGCCCTTAACAAAGTGGATAAAATCCTATTTACTACTTCCGTTTGACCATCAGTTTGTGGGTGACAAGTAGTAGAAAACAAAAGTTTAGTTCCTAACTTACACCACAAAGTCTTCCAGAAATAATTCAAGAACTTAGCATCCCTATCAGAAATAATAGTCTTAGGCATACCATGTAGACGTACAATTTCCTTAAAAAATAAATCAACAATGTAGGAAGCATCATTTGTTTTAGAACATGCTATAAAATGTGCCATCTTGGAAAATCTATCTACAACCACAAAAATAGAATCATGACCACGTTTACTCCTAGGCAATCCTAACACAAAATCCATAGATATATCTATCCAAGGTGATGTAGGAATAGGCAAAGGTGTGTATAAACCATGTGGTTGGACTCTAGACTTGGCTTGTCTATATGTAACACACTTAGCACACATACGTTCCACATCACGTTTCATATGAGGCCAGAAGAAATGCTCATTCAAAATAGCTAAAGTCTTAGCTATCCCAAAATGCTCCATTAAACCACCACTATGTGACTCCAACAATAAAAGCTCACGCATGGAACAATTAGGCACACATAACCTATTTTCTCTAAACAAATATCCATCATGCCTATAAAATTTTCCATCTCCAGATTCTTCACATGCAACATATACATCCTTAAAATCATCATCATCATCAATGTACATGTTCTTAATGCACTCAAAACCAAGCAACTTAGCATCTAAAGTGGATAGTAAAGCGTACCTCCTCGATAGTGCGTCAGCTACTGCATTCTCCTTCCCTTGCTTATACTTGATGACGTATGGAAACGTCTCAACAAACTCCATCCAACGGGCATGTCTTTTGTTCAACTTGTGTTGCCCCTTCAAATGCTTCAATGATTCATGGTCGGTGTGGATCACGAACTCTTTGGGCCACAAATAGTGTTGCCACGTTTGCAGCGCCCGCACTAGTGCATACAACTCCTTATCATATGTCGGGTAGTTTGCAGTGGCGCCGCCAAGATTCTCACTGAAGTAGGCAATAGGCCGGATCTCTTGCATCAACACTGCGCCAATTCCAATACCAGAAGCATCACATTCTATCTTAAAAGTTTTAGAAAAGTTTGGAAGAGATAGTACCGGTGGATGTGTCAATTTCTCCTTAAGCGTCTGAAATGCTTTTTCTTGCGCTTCTCCCCACTGGAATTCCACATTCTTCTTGATCACTTCAGTCATGGGTGCTGCAATACTACTGAAATGTAGAACAAAATGCCGATACAAGCTCGCAAGCCCATGAAAACTTCGAACCTCTCCCACACTTGTTGGCGTCGGCCATTCTTGGATGGCACGAACCTTCTCTTCGTCCACCTGTACTCCATCTGCACTAACAACAAAACCAAGAAACACAACCTTATCCGTACAAAAGGTGCATTTCTTTAGGTTAGCATACAATTGTTCTTTCCTCAAAGATTGCAAAACAAATTTCAAATGCTCTATATGGTCCTCTTCATTCTTACTATAAATCAATATGTCATCAAAATAAACCACAACAAATCTACCTATAAAAGCACGCAAAACATGGTTCATAAGATGCATAAATGTACTAGGAGCATTTGTTAAACCAAACGGCATAACTAACCATTCATACAATCCTAATTTTGTAATGAATGTCGTTTTCCACTCATCTCCTTCCTTGATGCGAATTTGATGGTACCCACTTCTTAAGTCTATCTTAGAGAATATGCGTGCACCATGTAATTCGTCTAATATGTCATCTAAACGGGGAATGGGATGTCGATACTTTACCGTAATGTTGTTGACGGCTCGGCAGTCGACACACATCCGTAGGGATGAATCCTTCTTTGGCACGAGCAAAACTGGACTCACACATGGACTCAAACTCTCCCTCACTTGTCCTTTCTCCAACAACTCTTGTATTTGACGTTCTAGCTCTTTTGTCTCCTCAGGGTTGCTCCGATAGGCCGATCGGTTTGGCAATGTGGCGCCAGGCACGAAGTCAATTTGGTGCTCGATCCCTCTAATTGGTGGCAAACCCGGTGGCATCTCTTCGGGAAACACATCCTTGAACTCCTGCAAAAGAGATACAATAGAACTAGGCAGAGATGGGTCAAATTGGTTAGTACTCATTAAGACATCTCTGCGGATCATCAAGTACATTGGCTTCTTATTTTGCACAGCCCATTTGACATCGCTAGATGTGGCAAAGCAGGCGTGTTGGATCACCTCCTTTCCAACGTTGGCCTCCTTTCCTTTCTTCCTCATGGTATCGGCCTCTTCTTGTAGTTTCACTTGGTCCTCATACACTTTGGATGGTGTTAGAAGAGCTAGTGTCACCGTCTTCTTGTTAAGTACGAAAGAGTACTTATTTGTGAAGCCATCATGCTTTACCCTTCTATCGAATTGCCATGGACGTCCTAGCAAAATGTGTCCCTCTTACATAGGCACAACGTCGCACAACACTTCATCCTCATACTTGCCAATCCGAAATGGCACTTGAACTTGCTTGTTCATCTTGGTTTCTCCACTGTCATTCAACCATTGCAGCTTGTATGGCTTAGGGTGCTTGAGAACCGGCAATCCTAATTTTGTCACCATCACAACACTTGCAACATTAGTACAACTACCACCATCAATAATCATACTACATACCTTATCCTTGATGTGATATCGGGTATGGAATATGTTTTCCCTTTGTTCATCGTCGACGCTCTTGGTGTGCAAGCTTAGAGACTTGTGTGCAACCAAAATGAGGGCATTAGGTGCTGCGTACTCCTCATCCTCACTTGACTCGGACAATCCTGGCATCTCCGGATCAACTTCTTCTTCATCCAGCCCAATCTCACCAGTGTCCTTCAAAATCATCACACGCCGGTTTGGGCATTGGTTGGCTATGTGACCCCTACCTTGACATTTAAAACACTTAATGTCTCGATTTCGGTTACCCGACGAGTCTTGATTACTCGATCCCGTCACTGTAGGCGCCTCAGTCTTCGGCTTGGTGAACGGTTGCTTCTCATCCTTCTTGCCATGATTTGAAGCCTTCCATGAGGTTGCATTGGAATTGAAGTTCGACTTCCATGTAGAAGAACTCGCTCGATTGTTGTTACCCCTCCTCTTGATTTAGTTCTCTACCTTTATAGCCATTTGCACCATGTCTTCCATCTCCACATAGTACTGCAACTCTACTACTTCTCGGATCTCTCTATGTAGACCAACTAGAAATCGAGCCATTGTTGCATCCCTATCTTCCTCCACATTTGCTCGGATCATTGAAACCTCCATCTCCTTGAAGTATTCATCTACACTATTCGTACCTTGTCTCAAGTTTTGTAACTTGTTGTATAGCTTCCGGTAGTAATAGCTTGGCACGAATCTCTTCCTTATCACCGCCTTCATCTGTCCTCATGTCTCTATTGGTTGTTCCAGATTACGCCGTCTGTTGGATATCAACTGATCCCACCATACTATGGCATAGTCTGAGAACTCTACAGCTGCCAACTTCACCTTCTTGAGCTCAGAATAGTTGTGACAGTCGAACATCATCTTTATCTTGCGCTCCCATTCAAGGTACAAAGCTGGATCATTTTTACCTTGGAACGAAGGCACATTCATTTTGATGTTGCCGCGGTCGTCATCTTCTCGATTCTTTACTTTTCCATGTTTTCTTCCTCCAGCAGTTGAGTATCTATCCTCCTCCTCTGAATCTCCCACTTCAGTGTCGTAGTAATCCGCTATTTGTCTCTCCACGTGGGGGTAGCGTCGAGCCTCTATTCGGGTTTCTCGTCCGCCTCTTCCTCCTTTACCACCACGGTTCTCTTGTGGAGCTTGTTGGAATTGCTCCTGTAATGAATTCTCCACTTTGTTGAGTCTCTCATTCAACGTTGCCATCTCAGTTTTGAACAACTTCGTTAGATATTGTTGAATGGCCTCCACTGTATTCTTTGGATCAAATGTAGTGGGTGTCTCATCACTCGTTCATGCTGCTTTATCTTTGGTACCTGCACCTTTGTTAGACATGTCGACTTTTTTTTTGAACGATTTTTTTTTCGTCCCTTTTTGTTTTTTTTACTCAATGAACAAAACAAGAAATAAAATTAAACAATGAAGCGGATTAAAATAAAATGAGCAACAAAAAATAAGAATCCCTATAAAGTCTAGCTCTCAACTCACGTGTTTACTCTCGTGTATCACACAATCGGCTCTTTTCACTTTAATAATCTCACACACTCTTGCCTTTTACCACTCGTTTTCCTCTCCAAAGAAAATTAAACTAGGACACAAACACAACAATGAAACCTCAAAAGACCAATCACAATTCACTAAAATATGTGCCGGAAAATTTTCAGAAATTTGAAAATTTTCGACTCCTCCCCAGGCAATATATGCGTATCCAACAACCCAAATATCACAATCAAATGTAACGAAAATACCAAAAAATTTCCCACCTTTTTACTTTTTTTTTTTTAATTTTTCAGCGTCTTTTTTTGCTGAAATCGACTTTTTTTATAACAATAGGCGAGAACTTAAAATATAAAAATTAAAGGGATAAATTGGAACCTGATACAAAGCCGAAGCTTTGATACCACTTGATGCGATCCTCGCCGGCAAGACGACGACGATTGCGTTATTTTTCCAGGAGTATCAGGTTACACGAACAATTGGTGATGAAAATCCAAACCCTAGCCTCACAATGAAATTGAACCACGAATTTGGTTGAATCCGTGACCCTCGATCAATTGGAAACACGAACTCGGATTGTATGGATGACGCCACAAATGGGGATGTGAATCCGTTTGATAAGTCGTTTGAATCTCACGTTGTGTTGTGAAACTTGGATAATTCTCTCAGAGAGAAAAGTGAAAACTCACGTTTAAATTTAATATCGAAGTTGTCCCAAAATAATGAGAGAACAGGGTCTTATATAGTTGGTCCAAAACAAACTAAGCCCTAAAATAAAATCCTACGCAATCTAGGAAATAAAACATAATAATCGCGCTATTTCGGACACGCTCCAGATGGGCGCGACACGGGGTCAGTCGCGCTCCAGATCGCGCTGTAAGTTGCGCCAGTCTCATTCTGTATAGCGTCTGTGGCGCGACCGGCTTCACTCGCGCCTCAGGTCGTGCTGTAGGTCGCGCCAGTCTCGTTGCCCGTAGCATCAGTGGCGCGGCTGGGTTCACTCGCGCATCCTCCCGCGCTGTAGCTTGCGTCAAACAGCGCGAGCGGATGCTCACATCCTAGCTCATGCTGTAGCTCGTACCAGTCTGTTCCGCAGCTCGAGATCACTGTCTTCCACTTGGGCTCGGGTTCTTCTCCTTCCACGGGTCGCTTATGCGACTCTTTGTTCCAGACCTCTCGCATGAATCCATTGAGGCTTTCCTTAAACCTCTTAGCTCTTGCCCGCGTTACCGGTCCTTTTGGTACCTTGATTGGATCGGACATCTCCTCAGCTTGGGTCGTATCAGTTGGGGATTGATACATTTTCTCTATTAAATCTTCCGACGAAACTTCATAGGGGCTCTTCCATCTTTTACACGATTGTATAGAGGTCGTCAGTGCTTTTTTCAATCTTACGGCTACTGAAGAACTGTTCAACGAAGAGGTCGTTAAGCTGGACGAATGATGAGATCATCCCATTGGGTAGGTTGATGAACCATTGGAGTGCTGGGCCGACGAGGCTTGATCCAAAGCCTTCACACATGCTGGCTTCTCGATCATGATGGAGTATCGTGGTGGTGAACATTCTTTGTTTATATTGGGCAACATGGTCGTCGGGGTCGGATGCGCCATCAAACAACTTTATACTTGGAAACGTGAATTTTGGGGGCATCTCTACGAGGCTGATCTCGTCGGTGAAGGGAGAATCTGTAAAGCTTGTTGGTGCAGACTTCCTAATGGGAGCAGAAACTCCTGGGATTCGGGTTAAGATATCTTTCAATCGCTGGATCTTCTTCTCGACCTCAGATTCCGATCATGGTTTATAATCTTTGAATCTAGGAGGGGATCCTAGGGAGGAGTTTTCTTTTTCCTTACCCTTAATCACAGGTTCCTTGCTTGTGCCTGCATTGAAATGGTTCGTTAATTTATACGTTGAGTTTATAAGTACTTGTTCTTAGAGTTTATTTGACGTGTGAGTTCGTGAGAGCGGGGACAATTGAGTTCATGAAGATTCGTTCGGAAAAAAGTTTGGTTGCGAAATGGCTTCGACTCCAGCCTTTAAGGCTAAGTTCTCGGTTCGGATTGCTACAAGTTCGACCGTGGTGGTATCTAATTGACGCTGGATCGAACGCATAAGCTGTGAGACATCGCCATCGCCTTTAGGTGAATAGGTTGTTGTTGTTCCGTCTTTTCGGGCTTTTTGAGAAACGATCGTTGCATCTTTTCGGTTGTTGTTTGTCATCTTGAAGTGATCGATTGGAGCCCCACGGTGGGCGCCAAATTGTAGAGGTCAAAAATCTCTACAATTAATCGTTCTTCGAGTTCGGGCTCCGGCAATCTACAAGACAAAGAAAATACGTGAAGCCGAAGGACCATCGGGGGGTCGACGATCGAACGGACTCCGACGCTCAAGTTAGAATTTGAATAAATTAAAGAAAAAATGAGTAAATTACGGAATAATAATGTTACTATAATAATCTGAAAGGGGCTCGAGATTTGCTGCTATGGAGCCTTGTGTATAGCCTGCTTTCGATGCTATGTCAAGAGGGTGTATAATCTGACTGGAGTTGTTCTATATCCTCTTTTCGTATATGAATAGCATATATATATTGGTTAGCTACCTAACTAAATTCCGTTAACTTAGGGATCCTCTCTTATCCCTTTCAGGGTTTTTGACAGGGTTAAGGCTTATCATCAACGGATACTTTGACCTAGTCTTCACCTTGAGTTTGCTCTCTCGTGGGCTCTTGTTTCCAGACCTATGGTCTTCGAGGCTTAATGCTTTGACCTCGAGGCTTGGATCTCGAGGGGTGGATTTCGAGGTATGGGCCTCAGGAGGTAAAACGTTGATCTTATTTGGCTCTTTAGACCTTTAAATAGGCGTGGGCCTAATTTTTGGGCCTATGCAAAAATATGACCTCTAAAGATATTACTATTTTTTATTTACTATGCTTAAGAATATATTTATAATTAATATATGTACATTAACAATATTTATTATTATGTATGCACGTATATATTACATAGAAATGATCAATAAAAACGCGAACATGTTATAAATTGAATTTTTTTTATCTTTTTAGAAAAATAAACAGTTATATTACTTAATCATCTATATAAATTACATTTTCGTATTCAATATATTTTTCATATATTTAAAATATACGTATAAAATATATATTTAAATGTGGATTTTTTTGAACTTATAAATATATTTTAAAATTAATTAAATTTTAGGGTTAATTGCAAATTAAATCATAACCTTTCATCCTCTTTGCAAATTTAACATCACTTTTAAAATGTTGCAATAGTATCACCATTCTTTGATTTGTAGCAATTTAAACATGATCCAAGTTTTCCGGCCACCGAAAATATGATGTGGACTTTTTTTTTCCACATGTATATATCATTTAAATTATTTCCACATGGATTTTACTAAAAAAAAATCTTCTTATTTTCATTTAAGAAAACCCAGACACTATTAGAATCTCCCCACCCGCATTCCCCTAAAATACTTATCTAATTTTTATTCTATTCACCAAAACCCTAGCTAGAACACAAGCTCTGCCCGACAAGAATGGTGGTCCTAAGATTAAAAAATAGCTCATGGCCACATGAAGGAGAAAGTAGTCACACAAACATAGTTGTAGTTGGGCAACCTTCGACTTGGAAGTTTATCTGTCAAACATGTAAGTTCCATTTTCTTTATTTTTCCTCAGAGTGAATATGTGTTGTACATAAAGTTATTTTGGGTTTTAGAACTAGAAATATTTATAAGCAATTTTCAAGTATTTATTTTCAGCCATTAAAATATGAAGTAAAATTTTACTCCATTGATTTTCCAAGGATTTATTTTCTGTATACTTTCATCATGGTGGTGCATTTGTTCTTTTGGGAGATGACTATGTATACCATGGTGGTCAAATAACAAGTCGCCGTGATTTAGATATTGATAGGTTTGGCTATTTTGATTTGAAAGAAGAGGTGGAGAAACTGGGGTACATTTCTTATTATAGTTTATGGTTCAAAGAGCATAATACCAACACCTACAAGGTTATAAATGATGATAGAGGTGTTGTTGAATGTCTTTATGAAGTGTTAAAGGGGTCTACCCAAAGGTTCAGGCCGGATTATAGGAAGTGATTGATACGTTTTTGTATTTCTATGAGAAGCTCTACGGCACCCACAAGCATGTAAGTGTGTATGTGGATAGTGGGAATGAGATGGCGGACATATATAGGTCCAATAAAGAGAAGTTGGCTGACAGTAGCGGAGATGAGAGTTATGGTGACATCGAAGATGAGGGTGCGAATGTAGATGAATTGGGCTTAAATTTTGAAGAAGATATTGATTACGTTCCAGATTCTACAAGCGACGCTGATGATGGATTAAGCGATGCTGAGTTGGCCTCAAATGACGAAAAATATATTGAATCTAGAATTGGCAATAATATGTGTAAGATGAATGAAAACAAATATCAATATGCCCTCATTATGGGAGAATAGACTTTGTATCAGATTATGAAGACTCAAATGGGGAGATAGATTCTGACTCTAGTGAAAAAATTATGGACGAAGTTAATGGAAAAAGAAAAAAGATAGTGAGTGTGGCTTATGATCCAAAATGTGATCATAAGGAACTGAAATTAAAGATTGGTATGAGATTTGATAATGCATATCAGTGCAAACATGTTATTCAAACTATCTCACTAGAGCATGACTATCCAATCCATTTCACAAGATCCAATAAAAATCAATGCGAAGCTAAGTGCATTCCACAATGTGGATGGAGATGTTATGAAAGTTTAGTCAAAAGAGATCGCTCATTTATAATTAAGGGGGTCTCCCTAGAATATACTTGCCCGAGAGAGATTTACAATAGATAAGTAACAACTGAATGGATAGCAAATGAATACTTGGAGACATTTAGAGAAAGACCTAACACCACGATCAAGGAGTTAGAAATTGACATGATGAAATGATTTTCTTGTCAAGTATCGAGGTGGAGGCTATATAGAGGTAGATGGAAAGCTCTAAATAAATTATGAGGATCACTTACAGACCATTACCAAAGGTGAGAAATTATGTTGATGAATTGATCAGAGTGGATCCGGAAAGCAGGTTGGAACTAGAGTTGGATAATGGAGTATTTAAATCATTTTATGTGGGCTTGAGTGCACTTAAGAAAGGGTTCTTAGGTGGGTGTAGGTCAGTGATAGGGCTTGATGGATGCTTTTTAAAGACGGTCTTGGGCGGTATGCTCTTGTCAGCGATTGGAAAAGATAGGAACAACCATATGTATCCAATTGCTTGGGCAGTAATAGAAATTGAGAATCAGAGTTGCTGGAGTTGGTTTTTGAAAATATTATTTGAAGAGCTAGTCATTGGAGATGGTTTGGGATTTACAATCATTAGTGACCAACAGAAGGTTCATTTTATAAATAAATAAATGGTTTTCAATTTACACATAATGTTTAACAAATAATTTTTTTTGTAGGGACTGATAAATGTTGTTGTTGATTTAGCTCCATATGCGGAGCATAGAAATTATGCAAGACATGTCTACTGTAACTGAAAAAAGAATTTTAAAGGTCCAATATTGAAGAACATTTTCTGAAAAACATCTAGGAGTACATATCTTGAAAGATATAAGTCGGCACTGGAAGATTTGAAGGCTGAAGATGAGGCTGCATACTTGGATTTTCTGAATAAAGAGCCTCAAAGGTTTTGTAAAGCATACATCTCAACTTTCCCCTTATGTGATATGATTGATAATAATGTGTTAGAAACTTTCAATGGGTTTATATTACAAGCACATGGAAAGCCTCTAATTGAAATGCTAGAGGAGATTAGAAAACAACTGATGTTAAGACAATACACTAAGTTGACATCAATAGGTAGTGTAACTGATAGATTGTGTCCAAAAATTCAAGAAAAGCTTGAGAATCTAAAGTTTGAGAGCAGACATTGCACGTGTACACCAACTTTGCAAGGGAAGTTCGAGGTAACTCACCGTCAAGGTTAATTTGTAGTTAATATACCAGCTAAGAAATGCTCATGTAGGGGTTGGGATCTCACTGGAATCCCATGCATTCATGCCATATCTGCGATTAGATTCCTAAAGGTAGATCCATCAGACTTTATTTCCGAGTGTTATACGATGATGAAGTACATTGAGGCATACAAATATGGAATAGAACCAACTAATGGTCCAAGTATGTGGCCTCTTGTGGATGGTTATCTTGTTTTACCGCCTCTAGTGCGACAGATGTCTGGGCGATCAAAGAAAAGAAGAATAAGAGGTGTTGAGGAAAAGAAATGCTTGGGTCGAACCAAATATCATCGATTTGGAATACAGATGACATGCAGATGTTGTTTGCAAGTTGGGCATAACAAGCGAACTTGTAAAAATGAAGCAGTTAACATACCACCGAATACAAGAGTAATCTCTAATTTTGTAGTATTGTTTTAATTATCACACAGCTTCTTCAAATGTATTGCTACAAGTAAGAAGAGGAAGGCCACGAAAAGATGCAGCAGCAAATGAACATGTGCAGAAACTAAACCTGAGAAAAAGAGCATCACAACCCTCCAATCCAAAACAACAACCACATCGAAATACACAAACTTTAAGAGAGAAGTGACTGGTGATATAACTTGAAAAAATATAACTTTTAGTTCTTATTTTTTGTGTTCAATTCAGATGAATTTTACTTGTGTATTTGATTTGGTGATGTAGGTAAAATCAGGCTTTGGTGTTATGGGATTTGAGGGAACTGGAAACATTTACGCAAGGGTATAAAAGTCCTATTCTACTCAATTCTTGTTCAGGCATATTTTTGTATGGTGTTTAATTGGTTACTTTTATTTTTATTTGTAGATGCCTGATGATAAAAGAGTTCGACACCTGAACTATGTATTTGAACCAGGTTTCAGTTCAAGAGGTCGATGAGGGAGTAGAGGTCGAGGTGCTGGATCAACTTTAGGCCATGTAGGAGGTGCTTTTCAAGCATAAGAAAGTGGCGTCTAGATAGCTCAAGACTTCCAAGTTTTTGTCAAAATATTTTTGTCTAGAAAGTGACGGAGCTGTAAATTTGTTTTGAACTAATTTATGGATTGGTGAAGTGTTTTTTTTTTTTCGAACCTGTGGATTGATGAAGGTGCAGCAAGAATTAATGATGCCTTTCTATTGGGCTTAGTCTAAGACATTCTTCATAGGTCGGTGCAGAAGCCTCTGCTAGCTATTGTGTAAAGAGTAGGTCGGTGTTGTGTGGTACTGTGGCATTTTCTTTTTAAATTTCAAGAAAAAGTTCTTGTAGGAATTGAAGTTACTCACTAACATCACCGTGGCCTGGATGATGTCTTTTGCATTGCACCTTTGCATTCTTTATTGAGATGCTGGATCTTGTTAATTCTGTCTTGGGCTCTTTCACACACTTCTAGCTTATGATTATGAGAGATTTGTTGTTTATCATGAAGATACTAACGTTTTGGCACACCAGTGTTGTGCATGTAGTTTGTTGATGAGTTTATTTTCTTTGTTATCAGATTAATCGACTACTTTTGGAAGATGATGCTATATCTAACCATTCAAGTTCAGAATATCAGTCAATTATCATTGGACGAGGCTACTACCATGAAACTTTTAGAAAGGTTCTTTCCTCAAGTGTTACTTTTTCTTTTTCTTTTTCTTTTTAGTCTGTCTCTATTGAATCTTGGAAACAAAAAGAAAAAGATGTTTCAGTTTCTTATATGATGGAATTTGTTATAACATCTAAAATACCCAATGTAATGCATATATAATAATATTAAATCTTTGGAATAGTCTAGTGTTGGTTCATTTTGATTGGTTTCAGTTTAAATTATGAGTTTTAAATGTTTTGGAGGTAATTTTTATTTTTTGTAAAATCCATGTGGAAAAAAAATCAATAATATATACACGTGGAAAAAAATATATTAATAAAATGTACACGTGGAAAAAAAATCCACATCATATTTCCGGTGGCCGGAAAATTTGGATCATGTTTAAATTGCTACAAATCGAAAGGTGGTGTTATTATTGCAACATTTTAAAGTAGTGTTAAATTTGCAAAGAGGATGAAATGTTGTGATTTAATTTGCAATTAACCCTAAATTTTATAAAAACATTTCCCATGCATCACATATATGAGAAATACTGTTTAGTTAAAATACGAGTAATGCGTATGGGTATGAGTAATTAAGCACCTAGAGAGTATGCTGACGAGCATAAGAGTTGCTACCTATGCAAATATGGGGATGAGTACAAATATTTTCTTAAAACACGGATATGAGGAAGGGTACTGTGATATCCTATCCATATCATACACATTGTCATCCTTAGTCTAGTCTTTTACACACATACACGAGCGCGTGCTAATATGGTTGTGACTTGGGTCTCTTAAAGGTAATCTAGTGATGGAGTAGACAATTTTATGATTAAAAAGTCATTAATTTAAATTATATCAACTTTTTCAATGTAATTATTTAGAGCGTACTATAAAAAGTATGCAACTTCATCTTATTGAAATTCCTCGAGAATGCTCTCTTGCATGTGCCGCGAGGGTTTGGTTTGATTTGGTTTGGTTTGAGTAGAAGGAGGCTAAAAAGTCCTCATATGCTTCTTAAGTTCTTCTTGTGGACGCTTTTCTAAGGTTTGGATCTACTACTAACTTGTCCATTGAATATAAAAGACCAACCATTGTGATTTAAAACAAAACAAAACCATGACATGAGGAATTTTATTCAATTGGCATTCACTATGCTATTGGACATATAGTACATTTGTCAAATTTTTCATTATTGGCTCAATTTTTCGTACTAGTAAGATAATAATGATTTTATGAGACGATAATTGAAATCTCTGTTGCATATGTGTTTTTTTTTCGAGAATAATAAAAATGAACTCGAAACATCTCCATTTCATACAGAGAAGTCCACCATTTGAATGTCCGGTTAAGACGATACATCACATATTTTTTAAGTGCATAGCAAAATTAACTTCCTGAAATTGTGCTCTTTTTATAAGTGAAAATGGGAACATCTGTTACAATCCCTATTGCATTTCTTATTCCAATTCTTTATTTTTTATAAAATTTTTTAATTCATTTTAATTTAAAATTTATAACTAGGATATATTAAAAAAAATTTAATTTTTTTTTTCAAAAAGACTTAATTATAAAACACGAAATGTAATATGGATGAAAATATGCGATCTTATCCGCTATAAGAGATCCAGAGTGCGAAGCCTAGCAGTTTCCTAGATCCCATTAAATATGTAAAGTGGGTCTCATTTTATAAATAAACTTGAGGCCCAAGAGCAATTAGAAGCCCACTTTTTTTTTTTTTTTCGTGCATATCGGTCTCTCCCTCTCTCTCGTGGGATTTTGAGATCACGCTGCAAGCATTTCGGATTTCGGAATTTCTGTAGTCTCAAACTGCCCGCCAACTGATTGTACTCCACTACTCTCTCCCTCTCTCTCTCTCTCTCTCTCTCTCTCCCCACGCACAACCGCGCGGTTGTACCAAAAACCCTAGGTTGCTGCTCATTACTTTTTAAAAACAGTTTTATAGCACTATTGCAATGGCTTTTGGAGAAACATTGTAGCTCTTAGTCCTGCAGGCAAATTTTTACGATTATGGCTCAGTCGGAAATCCATTCGAAAAATGGCTCTGAAAAGACGGTGTGGTCGGAGGAGTTCGAGCGCGTACCCCTCAAACAGCGGCTCAAGTTGCTATTGGCGAGTAATCGTATCTCCGGCGATTCGGATGTCAAATCTGGGAAAATCCACAACAGCTGTGAGGCTCTATTCCTTTCAATTTGTAAAGCATGGATTTTTGTAATTATTTTTGCCGCCCAAAAATTGGAATTTCGCCGTATTTCTTTACATTTTGTTGTTTTCGTAATCTAAAAATTTGCAGGCGATTTGGGAGAATCTAACCATGAAAAGAACTCAGGAAACAAGTGCCTGAACTCAAGTCATATTACTGCTACTGCAGTCATTGAGAAAGCTGGTTCACTGAGTAGTTCTCTTCAAGGATCGTTGGTTGTCGAAAATCCAGTCAAAGTGAAGATTGAGTGCGTTGAATTCAATGTTGAGAGTCGTTTGGAGGACTGTATAAATATTTCTAAAGCGAAATCTGAAGCTGAGATGAGTGTTGGATTTCTGGATGAACTGGATCATGTGGTGTTAAAAGAACGGTTACGGAGGCTGTTAAAAAGGTTTCGTTTTTTTCTCTATAATGCTGCTATACGATTTTTATCCGGAAATGCCTTTTCAAGTGCTCAATTCGATTCGAGTTGTAGGTTGGCCCATGATACAATTTCCTGTTGTTTGAATGTAGAACTTAATGGATAATTGAGAAAAGTAGAGTAAGAACATCATATCTGAATTTATCACATTACTCTTCTGAGGGTATTAAAAGGCGTTGTTATGATAATCTATGATTATGGATCAAGTCTGAATCAGTTCTGCAAATTTCACATGCTTTTGTCTTCACTAGAACCCAAGTGTATGTAGAGATTTATAAACACTCTTAATGTCGCAGTTGGATATTATTATTGAATATTTCTTTTTTCTGCCTTCCGTTCTTTCGCAGTGAAAGCATGGGATTGTCATCATCAGTGCTGGAGGTGGGCTTCTCTTTTTAGATAATTTGAAGTGGACCTTAACTAGTTTGTACCTTATTTGTTCAATATTTCACATGCTTGATTAACTTCTGTGGTATGTTTTATTTTGATTATCTGACTGGGATTATGACTGCATCATTTAGATTTTAATACATGAATTTCATATTTG
The DNA here is from genome assembly GCA_026008535.1 of Perilla frutescens. Taxonomy (NCBI): domain Eukaryota; kingdom Viridiplantae; phylum Streptophyta; class Magnoliopsida; order Lamiales; family Lamiaceae; genus Perilla; species Perilla frutescens. The sequence goes on along the minus strand of BRKX01000014.1, from coordinate 29,877,770 downwards.
AGCTTTGTTTTAACTTTTGGTTTCACATAATCTATATACAGGCATCTCATAATCTATCTGCTGATGGTAGTATTGTGCAAACTCCAAACATACCAAGTTTAGCTAATGTTAAAGTTGAACCTCCAAATCTTGACGAATTTTGTAGTTCCAATGTAACTACTGTGGGTCAAATGCCATCTGGGAACTTTGTCCTAGTGAAAACTGAAGTTCAAACTGCTGGTGATGCACATGAAGATGATTTGGATCATATGTTGCTCAGAGAACGAATGAAACTGCTGTCATCGAGAGATGGTGCTAGTTTGAACACTGGTCAAAGTTCTAAACCTATGAGCAAAATGGTTGATTCTGCCTCAGGTTGTAGGCCAGTTCGATCAAAACCTGCCCAGTCACTGAAAATCAACCACCCAAGGAAAAGGCGAAAAACTGCTACGTATGTTCTTTACTGTTTTAGATTGAATATAAAATCCTTATTCATAAATGGCGCCCCATATTTCCTTTGTTTCTTTTGGTGCTAATGGCAGGGATTCAGTTGAAACTGCAATGGAAGAAGATGCCCCTGGACTCTTGCAGGTAGTGTAGGCAGCTATTTGTTTGTTTGTTCTCTTGCTTAAACTGGGATTAAGGCTGATATGTTTATCATGGGCAGGTATTGATTGAGAAAGGTGTTTCAGTTAATGAAATTAGGCTTTATGGTGGACCAGAAAGCAATGATGCTTTGGATGATTCATCCATGGATGACAGCTTTGGAGAACTCGGAGAAGTTTTAACGAAGGTTGGTACAAATTATTTGTGAACTTTTCTTTCTTGTGATATTTGTTATGTGTATATTATGTAATAGTCGCAGACAACTACTGAATATTTAACAATTGTATCTAATCTTCATCAAGCACTGTCAAGATATTGGTAATTATGTTTACAAGTTCCATGAAAAACTATTCCATCATTATTTGTTGAATATCCATTCATGTCTTCATGATATTTCCTTTATTTTGTCTTCCAGTTGCATGTACAGCACTGATGGCATCTTAGCTCATGCAAGATATGACTTCATTTTAAGGCGGTCTGTCAAATATTGAAAAGGCTACCTTGTTGTGTATGATAAAATCTGAGCTAATGGCTTTACAGTTTTCATTTTGGAATAGTTTCAAACTCAAACAGTTGTACTTGTCAATGAGGTTAAAGGAAACAACTGATATAATGACCATGGTATTTCTGAATGGTTGGAGGGGATGTAAGGTGTTGTTAGAGGACAGTCTGAACCTAGGTTTATTGGGATAGGTTTGCAGAAAACTATAAGATTCCCAAGTTATATGAGGGCTAAAGTGCAACATAATTCTTTTGTTTAATAGTTGTCAAAGGAATACCTTATGTATTTATAGATTCACATGCTTGCTCAACATTTTGTGAAAAATAGGCACAATTGTAATTTTCCACTATTTTTGGCAATTATCAGTTTATGGCAATTTTCTAACTGAGTTACTGTCGTGGTAAATTCGTAACATGAATTGGTTGTGATTTCCAATTTAGAAGCAGGAAACATAAATCTTATAAATTCTATTAGAATAAGTGGTTGGCATTTTCATTAAATTATTCATCTTTGTCTTACTGTAATGGATAGGGGTGTGCAACACACTCTTTTAAACTATGCTTTATAGTTACTAGCACCATTATCCAGCTGTCGGAATTAAATTAAACATTTAGTAGATTTGATAAATATTAGTATGCTTTTTGCCCCCCGAATAGTTGGCGGAATGCTTGTTTTTGATTTAAATAATTCGAAAATGATAAATGTCATGCTTGTTTATCTTGATTCTGTAGTTCTGTGTCCCTGCCCGTCATTGTATGGGATATTGCTTTTTGACAAAACCAAATCTTTACTCTTTGTCAGTCCCTATGGAATTACATATTTTTTCTTCTAGCCTCCTGGTATTGTTGCTAAGATCTTCATTCATTATCTATGGTGCTCATTTATTTCCAGTTCTTGCCCATTGATTCATCTGTTCATATATCTCTAGCAGCGCAGTTGATATAGATGCAAATTGACCATTAATAACACACACAAAAGTTGGATTACATTTTGAGGTATCTTGATGAAGGTCTGATTTGTTTCTATATGGACAGCTTTTCTCTCAGCGGGAACCTTTATTGAAGTTTGGTCCATTGCGATGCTCTAGGGGGGAGAAGGCTAGTTACTGTTTAGAATGTTTGTTCTCACTTGTGGAGCAGGTATTTCTAGCACATTAATTTGGGTGCTGTAGTCTGATCATCATCTTTACAATGATCTGACCACTAGCAACCAACCATTTTCTTTTATGATTCTTATGACGAGTTGATTGACTCCTTTGTCTCGCAGGCTCGTTATTTACAGTTTCGACATTGGCCGGCTGAATGGGGATGGTGCCGTGACCTCCAATCATTTATCTTTGTTTTTGAAAGGCATAACAGGTGACATTTGTGCAATTATCATGGAGAGCTCAAAAGTCTAAAAAGTATCTTGAACAAGATAAGGACCGTTCTTATGTTTTCATGTCTACAGGATAGTGCTTGAGCGGCCTGAGTATGGTTATGCGACCTATTTCTTTGAGTTGGTAGATTCCTTGCCTATAGGTTGGCAAGTCAAACGACTAGTTACTGCCATGAAGCTTACCAGCTGTAGTAGGGTGACATTAATTGAGAACAAAGCACTGATGGTGATAACTTTAGAGCATATCTTTTATCTAATTATACATGCTTGAATTAGTTCTCTTTTGCACAGTATTCTTGCTGTTCTGCATTTAGCTTTCTGTTATGCAAGAAATAATGCGAATGAGATCATAACTAAGTTACGAACTGGATTTATATTTCTATTTTTGCTTTTAGTTTGTCACTTAGGTAAATGCGGTGATTAATTCTTAGCTACCAATAACTTGCAGGTTGGTGATGATTTAAGCGAGGGAGAAGCTAGGGTGTTGATGGAATATGGTTGGATACTGAATACTGGTCTTGCTACAATGCTCAACTACTATGATCGGGTTGTTCATGACAGGAGGAATGAGAAAGACGGCTCTGAGTGGAGATCGAAGATTGGGAAGATGCTTATGGAAGGCTACAACGGCGGTACCATAATCTCTGATGCTATCCCAGCAAAGGTTATGGAATACAATGCTGCAAATGCCGTGCAAATTAAGCTAGAACTTAGTTGAGGAGGTTAGTTTTAACTGTAAATTTTTTGTCAAGTGTACAAAGCAGCATGTAGATGGTGGCCCAGCTTTAAAATAGGTTTGAAACAGTTGCACAAACCTGTTCAAACCAATTAATTGGATAAATTCGTAATTTAAAAAATGTCTAGTGTTTATGTCTATTCTCCAGAATGAAATTATGAAAACTTGTGCATTTTTGTGCACCTTCTAGATTACGGGAAATTCTATCCTAAATGTTTTTTAAATCCACTAGGGTAGAATTTCCCCCAGATTACATTGTGTAACTATTTATTTCAGGAATCTAATTTGGTCTGCTAAATGATAGCTTTGACTCCTGCTTAAAGTTAGTTGTTTTGATATCGGCTTTCTCTGTGTGTGTGTGTGTGAGATTGCACGTCTCGTGTATTATGATAATAGGTGACTTGATTTCTACATCAATTCCAGTTCTTTTCTACCTTCGTTCATCACAATTGAAACATTTTTTTTGTTTTGTTTGTTTTTTTTTTTTTTGAGAGCACACAATAGATTTCAATTAGGGATAATGGAGCCTTAAGTTTCATTTCGAATTTTTGGGTTAGTTGGTACGCTTCTCAGGCAAATACCGGCAATTTTTTTAATAAAAATTACAAATTCTTACTGGGTGTTATTACTATTAAATAATAATAATAATAATAGTAATAATAATAATAATAATAATAATAATAATAATAATAATAAAAAGGTTAAAAAGTCATTTTAAAAATGATCTGTGCTAGTTGTGTTAAATTTTTTATTTATTGTGGGTTGGGCCACAACTGGAGCCCTGGAGTCTCTGGTCGAGCCGGGCTTGTTTAACAATTCATGGGCCTTAATTTGGTTTGGAGATCGACATGTAGCCCATTCAAAATAACATTTTAGATATAGGAAATTTTAAATACAGTTTCCATTTTTCTCTTTATATCTCCCATTATTTTATAAAATATAAATATTAATAAGAAAATACTTTTTACCCGTAAGTTTCATTACTTAAAACCTAACTAAAATCATAGCCCCCATCCCCACCCATGTTTCATAACTAAAACGAAAGAAAAATCAATTTCATAGAAGGAACATGAGCAATATAATCAACAAATACAATATTTTAGCTTTATTATGTAGGACAAGGTTTTCAATTTCGTCACCAGGGCTATTTATTAGATCTGTATTAATCAAATTAGGTTGGTTCTTCTTCTGCCATTCAATTTTTTAAGAACACTTAATAGATAGTTGAAGAACAAATATGTAGATTCGAAAATCGGCAATTAATCGTATCAGTCCGGAGCAGCGGTCAATCTGTGAAATAAAATCAGAAAAAATGTAAGAGCCAAAGACCGTAAGGGGGGTGACGATTGTTGGGCCTCCGACACTCAAGTCAGGAAAAGAAGAAGAGTGGAAATAGATAAGATATGAAATAATTGAATAATTAAAAGGAGAATAATGTAATCTCTAGCCAGAATGTGGTTAGAAATCGAGGGAACGTCGTTCAATCCTGGAAAAATGTAGGGAAAAAGTTCGGATGCTGAATCGCTTGAGTGAAATTAATTCAGAAAACTATGAACTCAGTGCTCTTAGGGTATGATGTGAAGCTTGTGGGTATTTCAGCATAGTTGTCAAATGAGGAGGGGGCCTCCTTTTAAAGGTAGAGATAGCAGCTAGGGTTTGCCTGGATCGCGGAAGCAGTTGAAGGACGTGGCGACTCTTCTGAACCCGTCAACCTTTCTGGATAAGGCAGAACTGCATCGTTAATTCAAATTCAAAATTGAACTGTTATCTCTTGGAATATCGATTAAACGATGTCGTTCAACCTTTTTGGCCTAGCGTATCAGATTGACGAAAAATGACCACTACATAATATACAAAATATCATAGAATTTTATAACATCATGCACAATATATACTTGGCTGAACTGATTCTGAAAATAATAGCCCCTGCAAACTTCCGAACTAGTGAAAAAAATCATTATTTTTTTCCTAGCCCCATTTCCTATATTTAGGAAATTCAAAATTAAAACACAAACGTGATTGTGTGTTGCTAATCCTATATTGCTACCGTCTTAGATTTTATCGCCAATTTGTTGCTACTCATGCAAATTGATTTTTTTTTCTTCAACCTTTTAAATCAATTCTTCTTTTTGTTTAATTTCTGGTTATGAAACATGGTGGATTTTTTAGGTTTTATGAGTGATGGTTAGAGGACAAAAAAGTGTTTGTTTATTAATATATATTTATAAAATAATTGGGACTGTAAAGAAAAAAACGGAGGCTGTATTTATATTTTTTTATAAAATATAACTGTCTAATGGATAACAAATTGTTAAATGGGCCACACTCGTCCATTTAAGCTGGTACCTATGCGCGCATACGCCAATTTTTTTTCTTCTTCTGATTTTTAATTTTTTTCTAAAAATCTTTATTTAATTTCAGTTATATTTCTTAATTCTAATTAGGAATTATTTTTAATTTGAAAAAATTGTTAGCAATCGAATAAAAAATTAATTCACTTTAATTTTATGATTCACTAATTCCATTTTAGAGTATATATTTATTTTGAAAAGAATTAATTACGAGCATGGTGCACAAGCCCGTGTGAAATGCCAACGATTCAATTTTAAAGTGTAATAATTACATTTTAGGGTTTATATTTAAAAAAAGGAAAAAAGAAAAAATAAAATGGCGGAACGGTCGCACACCAGTCAGCACAGAAGAGTTGTTTAACATTTTAACAGTTTAATTTGCCCACAAATATGGTGCAATTAATTGTCGAGCTCATGTTTCTACTTATTCAACTCTAGCAGCTAATATTTCAAAGGTTAATAATGTTTAAAGTCCAAATTCTGCTCATCATTACAAAAAAAAGCACACAAAACCGGCTATTGTACCTTTTATGTTGCATTCTCTATTGTATATTCGATTTTTTAGTTATTTTTCATTTTTTCCTTTGATTTTTTAATTTCTTGTACTTTAGTTTAATTTTACAGTTATTATTTAGGATTTATTATAATTTTTTAGTATTTAATTATTTCAAATAATCAATTAATAATTAAAAAATATAAATTAAATAATAAAAAAATATAATACGTCTTAATTGGATATGATGAATATTAAATAACAAGTGTGAAATTAAACTAAAGCACAAAAAATTAAAATTGAAAAAAAATAAAAAAATCAAATGTATAATATAGAATGCAACGCTAAATGATTAATAGTCATAGATAATTTTATCCCTCTCAAAAAGGGTTGTGAATGTGATTAACGTATTTATTATCTTACACACCTCTGCACGAATTGGACACGTGTCTATGTAGTCTGCATGCGCTTATAAACATAAAAAAAAGAGACAAAAACTATTTTAGTCACTTGAACTTTAAAACATACTTATTTTAGTCAGTAACTTTAAAACATACTTATTTTAGCTACTTTGGACGAAAATGCCCCTGTGCGCGCTGGCATTGCGCGCAACACGCAGGGGCAAAATTGTTATTCTGGCTAAAATAAATATATTTAAAAGTTAGTGACTAAATTAATTTTTTTTTAAAGTTTGACTGCCTAGTTTTATATATTTTCACAAAAAAATAATGCATACAAAAGTACGTGATAAAATAAAAGAGTGAATAATGCGTCAAATTGACGTACTTGGGTGCGTGATATGTTTAACGAATTCCAAAAACAGTAGCAATTAAAAGTGACCTAAAATTTCGAAAAAACACTCTAATGATATAAGTGAGTTGAGAGTCTTATCTCCTTTTCATTTTTTTATTTTTTGTTTTCTTTCGACAAGCAATGGACCTAACCAACGTGGCATAATTTCCCGACGCATGATTAAATATTCTCAACATATCGACCAATAGAAATTTGAGATTTAAGCGGATGTAATAAAGAACATTTCCTTTTTGCAGCTTAAAAGTAGTAATGCCAAATATTATACACCAAACTCTTTCAAAGAGATTGCAATAAAAAGTAGCCAATCCTAACAAACTTCAAACAAATTGATGCAAAAAAAAGAGATGGAGATGTGTTAGAAAATGGTTGAAACAAGTAAGCCCATGAGTGCAAAGTGCCCCCAAAACAAAATGTCTCAACCCCACCACCACCACCACCACCACCAATTTGCTACACCTTGGCATAAGAATTAGAACAATGTAGAAACTTGAAGTGAGATGGCAAAAGATAAGATTATATATAAAAATTTGAGGGACAATGAAAATGTAATAAATATGTTTTTTAGTCCATTACCATTATTTATCATCATTGTAAATATATATACTAATGATTAATAATGAAAGTGATGACACATAACATTAATGTATGAAATGGAGAAGATGCTAGCAATGAATAATGTTGGGATTCTCTCCCTTTGGTGGGGGGCTTTTTTGTCATTTTCTTGGTGTGTTGGCATTGCGATTGACTTACATATGGACTCAACTTTGGATAAACATCTAGTTTGTTTAATTATTTGTGATTTTTTTTGGCACTATATCCAAGTCAAAAAGAGGCATAAACCGCGTACTCTTGTAGGGACAACTATTTGAGGGACAATAGGAAAAAGCAAGAACAATGATATAAAAATTGTATGGAGAAACAATTAATTTAGATAAAAAAAATAATTGTGTGATTTATTAAATAAACACATTCGATATAAAAGTGGATAAAAAAGAATTGACTTGCATAATGTAAAAAGAATATAAACTTGACTTGTTCAAATATGTGTATGTAAGCATTACGTCACGCGTTTATTTGCTCAAGTCATGGATTGAAATGACGACCTATATAAGTTACAAATTTTGTCTTTGAAAAAATAAGACAGGGGAGAAGTAATATTTTTTTTATTCTTTTTTTGAGTTGGGAACGATCCGTAGGTTTCGAGTTCTGTATTCGATAAAAAAAATTTTACACATAATTAATCTTCATCGCTTAGGTGTTTTCGAAGGGACATAATAGATAAATAATTAACACAACCGTACACGTTGTAAAAAGCAGAATTCTTGACTTTAGATTACACGAATTGAATCAGTTAATTCTTAACTGTAAATTCATCAATATGAGAGCTAAATCCATAGTCCTTCACGCTAAAACTATTAATTTACGAATTGACATTATAAATAAATATTCCAAATTTGATCTGATCATATACACAAACTCATTTTCTTGTTATTGTAAGGGAAAAAAAAAATATATACTACATAAACAACGAATTTTTATAAAAACTCTTGACATTCTAAAAAAGCATAACTGTTTTATGCTAAACTAAATAAACTTAAGTTCTTGGCGTTTACAAAAAAAAAATTAAAAAAAAAAGTCCAATTACTGAACCACTATTTTTGTAGTAAAAAAGTTCAAATTCCACAAGTATTTCATTGGTCAAATTTGTTAAACAAAATTTCTTATATCATTTCTCCTATATTATTTACAAATTACACAAAAATAAATTAAATTTATAAAAATATGCATTCTGGAATAGCATGCACCTATCACGTAATCCCCAAATACTGATTTAAGTAACGATGATTGATAGGGAAAATTGAGTAAATCATCAATTATATTCAAAACTATTTTCATTTTCTCAAATATATCATAAACTAGCAATTTTATCAATTGAATGTCAAGGTATTAGAAATTAATCAAATTTATCATTTTTGGACAAAAAATTACCTCATGTTTCGACTAAATACTTAGGTTTTTTTCTTGTGTTGTAGCCATATCGATCATATTTATCATATAATATTTTTATTCTAATTTTTCAACAACTTTTTAGACTTGATTTTGACTGAAAAATTCCTTCGAGGTTAGATTTCAGTATTTTTTAATAGTTTAGATATTTAATGGATAAAAGTATCAATATATGATACAGAGATGGTCTTATATGTACTAGATGCACATCAGACGGTCAATGTGTGTTGACCCGGTCAACCGGAAAAAAAAGGTCAAAATCAGTATTAAACGTAGGCATGTAACACTAAAAAGTATCACTAAAAAAAATCACCTGTATCCTTTAAATATATCTGTAAAAAAAATGTTAAATCAGTATCAACAATAATACTAAAAAATATCAATTGTATCCTTTATTTTAATTTTTCAACACCTTTTTAAACTTGATTTTGATTGAAAAATTCCTTCGAGGTTAGATTTCAGTAGTTTTTTAATAGTTTAGATATTTAATGGATAAAAGTATCAATTTATGATATAGGAATGGTCTTATGTGTACTAGATGCACATCAGACGGTCAATGTGCATTGACCCAGTCAACCCCAAAAAAAGAGTCAAAATTAGTATTAAACGTAGGCCTGTAACACTAAAGAGTATCATTAAAAAAAATTACCTGAAAAAAGTCAAAATCAGTATCAACGATAATACTAAAAAGTATCGCTCAAAATTCAAAAAGTATCACATCTATCCTTAGGAAGTATTACTTGTGTCATTTTTTTTTTATGAGATTACCGTCTGATATGAACTCAATGAGAGTGAGAAAATTAGAGTGTGTATGATATATTTAAGAAAATTAAAATAGTTTGAGGTGTAAACGGTGGTTCGGCCGAAAAATTGGTATGCAGAGAGTTGGAAGTAACTAAGTAAGAGGGGCCCATAATCTAGTTGAAGAAACCAAGTAGACATTAGCGGCCCCTTTGATTCCGCCACCGCCCCATTTCTCAAGCATGCTCATCGCCACCATCCTATCAAAAGGGAACATATGTGGTTCAAATATAGCACCTTTCCAATTATTAAATGCTTTTTTTGTTTTTTTAATTCGCACATAAATACATTCTATAAATAAAAGCAATATAAAGTAATAAGGTAATAAAACCTAAAACTTATAAAAAAAATGGAAGATTTTATATAACAAATCTTGCTTTTATTTCAATATTTTTTTCAAACTAGTACTACACATTATATGTACGGATATTCTTAATACAGTACAAACTTATAATATGACGAAGAAACAAAGAACATGCCTAAAGGGCTAAAAATACTCCCAAACTTCTTTATTTAAATTAGAGAAGCGGCGGTGATCTGAGATCTTATGACTTATATAAAAGGGAAATATTTTGAATTCGAGACCCACGTTCCTCGAAAAAAGTAAACATCATTATTCATTTATTAATATTTTGAAAAGACTGGTACCACAAAATGCAAGAACGAAAATTAATAAGCAAAATTGCGACTTTACATTTTCCTATTTTTTCTTTTTAGGTGTATGGGTATAGCATATGTGTGTTGATATAGTATATTTGCCAACCCTAACTATGTGCCTCTCTGTATTAATTAATTATAATTAAAATTTCAAAGACAATCATTATAAAATATTGGAAATACATTTTCCTTAATATCCATCTCATCGTTCCACTACACTTCTGCCTTTCCATTTATGTGTTACTTCTTTTTTCAGGGCTACAATCTTATGGGATACTCTACTTTTTTCATGTAATGATTTGTCACTGCCTTTTTATCCTAAAAAATTGATACTTATTCATCATTAATTAGTTTTCCTATTCTTTAGTAGCTCGGGTCCTTGTACGTTTGTAAATAATGTCATTATCATATATATTTTAATAAATTAAAATGTAGAATTGAAAGTTGAAACAAGTCTGACACAAGAATTAACCGATATGATATCCTTGAATTGTATATTGGAACACAAAAAAAGTTTATACTAGCATTAATTTCTCAGGCTAACACCATACCAGATTCTCTATTTTATTTTATGTTTTGTTATATTGATACATCTCATATTTATAAAATCATGATAATAATATTCTTTTAACAGGTCTAGAATGCCAAATGCTATCTCAATTGGTTTTTTCTTTTCTTTTTCTTGTTCTTAAATTTTTGTATTGTTTAATATACTTCTACTTTTTCATGATGATACAATGAGGTCATTATGAAGGTTCCCAATTATATTGATGAGATAAACATCTTATCCAACTTGATTTTACGCCATGAAATGAATTTCACAATCATATTGTTATGTAACAGTTACGTTTACAAGCTAGCTAATTAACCGATTGATGGTGAAATTCATTCAATCTCAACATTTTAATTTATTCATTATGATTTAATTGTTTTTTTCCCTTGATGGTTCTGATCAGAAATATTTTCCCGATATAAAAACATTAAGTAAAATAATTTTTGGAAGTATCCTTATAGTCCTCTTAATTTTGTATGAGAAAATTATTAAAAAAGGAAAAATGACAATTTCCGTACTTTATGTTTGACCTTTTATCGCTTTTGGTACTCTATGTATTGCATTTGTCAAAATAATATTGTAACACAAATTTTTGTTTAATTTGGTAAAACATAAAACGTGTACAAATAAAATGATTTTCGCATCAAAATATATTTATATGGATCCAATCTCTATTTTTTCTCTGATTCTTTTCTTCAAATTTTGATCTTCAAACGGTTTTTGATGCTTTCAGGGAAGATTTGTATCCTCGATCTTCTTTGACTTGATATTTGGATTTGGTCTTCGAAGTTTTCAGGAAAAAATTGTATCCTTGATCTTCTTTGACTTGATATTTGGACTTGATAACGTTAATTTGGAGGGCTGTTGCCCTGTTTCCGGATAAAACACTGACTTTGGGATGAATTTGACTTGGTATTTGGACTTGATAGCATTAATTCGGAGGGCTGTTGCCTTGTTTCCGAATAAAACGCTGACTTTGGGATGAATTTGGTAAAAAATGCATTTGACTGCCTTGCTTATAGATCAAATGTCGTCTTCGATTTGAATTTAGTGAAGAACGCCTTTAAATGCCGCAAGAACGAACGCCTTTGACTGTTTGAGAGAATTTCGCTTATGGAATTTCTTCTCAAATTCTTGAACTCTTCAAATGATTTACGGTATGAATTTTTCATTCTCCATAAGGAGAGAAAAAATTGGAGAATTAGAATTGAGGTGGCACGATCTCATTGGCTATTGAAAATTGATATCTTTTAAAAGATATTTACCTGTTGCCATAGAAACTTGATATTTAGCATATAATAATATCTTTATTATTTAAATATTTTATCTGATTTTGAATTTCATATGAATCCAAAACTAAATAAATATATAATAATCAATAAAAATATTATAAATAATATTAGAATTTTCGCTACCTAGAGATATCCTAGGGACTCGTTCGCTAGACAATATGATATATAGCCTATATAAGGTTGGATATGTTTAACTGTGATGTCTTTTACTATATAAAATAACAATATTATATTTATTTTGGTGTACTAACATATATGTATTAATAATATATTGTTTAGTTAGATGTATTAAAATTTTCTATACAATTTCAATTCCTAAAATATACTTTAATTAGTTACCATATACTGTATGAATATTCTATACTAAGATTTTAATTGATATATGTAAAGTTATTTTAATCTGAATTTTTTAATAATTATATATGATATTACATATCACACCTCCAGGGTATGATATGTAAATGTGAAAATCCTAATCTCAAGTTCTCAACTCTACGCTAATTGATCTATATTCCTTTATTTGATCAATCAAAACCAACAACACCAACAATTCAATAAATAATTGATAAAAAAAATTAAATAAATTTTTCAAAATTTCGGCAGCACCATGTGAAATTATAGTCTCAAGTTATCGAATCTACGCTAATTGATCTATGTTTCTCTAGTTAATCAATCAAAACCAACAACACCAACAATTCAATCAACAATTGATAAAAAAATTAAATAATTTTTTTGAAATTTCGACAGATGTGAAATCTCAGTCTCAAGTTCTCGACTCTACGCTAAGTGATTTATGTTCCTCTAGTTAATCAATCAAAACCAACAACACCGATAATTCTCAGTAATTTATAAAAAAAAGTAAATGAATTTTTCAAAATTTCAGCAGTACCTATATGAAAATCCTAATCCCAAGTTCTCGACTATACACTAATTGATCTTTGTTCCTCTAGTTAATCAATCAACACCAACAACACCAACAATTCAATCAATAATTGATAAAAAAAATTAAATAACTTTTTCAAAATTTCTGCAGCACCTATGTGAAAATCCTAGTTCCAAGTTCTCGACTCTACGCTAATTGATCTATGTTCCTCTAGTTAACTAATCAAAACCAACAAAATCAATAATGCCAACAACACCAATAATTAACAATTATAAAGATGGATCAATGGCCCCTCATCTCATTCAAATTAAACAAGCAACAAAACTAACAATGCCAACAACACCAATAATTAATAATTATAAAGAGGGATCCAGGTGCTCTCATCCCAATTACAAAATCATTAATTTTAAGTTCCAGGCTACACATTCTTCCTAACTAGAATTCATCAACATATAAATTCAATTTCCTAACTACAAAAAAATAAATAAATTAAAGTGCCATGCTACTCATTTTTCCTAATTAAAATTCATCAACATATAAATTCAATTTCCTAACTACAAAAAACAAATTAAGTTCCTTGCTACTCATTTTTCCTAATTAGAATTCATCAACATATATATAAATTCAATTACATGAGAACAAAATCTACAACATCATATAGTAATTTTTAAATTAATTCACATTTACTTCTCTGATGTGTAAATTAATTTTTCATTGCAGTACATTGTCGTCAAACCTTGGTAAAGTAACCAAGGTTTGGCAAAAAATTGTGGTAAACTTAACCACGGTTTGATTACAATCGTGGTAAAATTACAACGGTTTGGAGAAAACTGATGAGGCCATCCATAGCAACGAGGATCTAAACCTAGAGCTGCAATTCAAAGGCCCCGTCACTCGACTAAGAGCTAAGAAGTTGCAAGAGTATTTGCAAGCCACAATCCGCAAGAAGCTCGAAGAAGATGATGGCGTGCTCGAGAGTTCCAAGTTGGTGACCTTGTTAATATTGGAAGATGAAGATGACATGGAGTGCATTGCATGAAGATGAAGACGTGTACGTGTGCATGTGTTATCCACGCCAAGATGAAGCATGCGTGCATGTGAGTGAAATATTCGGCCCTTAATGATTTAATTAAGGGGATTAATTTATTAGACTATAGTATTTATTTTATTTAATTTAGACTATAGTAGATCAGATTTTATTATTTAAAATAATGTAATTTTCATCCCTTTAGAGTCATAGTTTGACTAGGATTTATTTAAGGTAAAATCCTACCTTGAATAGAATTCTAGTTTAGGAAGTTTCCTAGTCTAATTCTAATTGTTTTTGGAGTCCTAATTTTCAGCCATTAGCCTTAGGATTTTCATCCACCTCTATTATAAATAGAGGTTCATTGTGACATTGATACTTTAGACCATATTTGAATTATTAAGCTTTTACCTTCAATATTGTCTCAATCCTTTATAACTCTTGTGAGTTTTATTTCGAAAATTCATACTCTTAGAATTAACATCCCTAAGTTTTATTTCAAGGGAACTCCGTAATTCACATTGAGGGATTATTGGGAACTCGCTACTTGAAGAACAACTTAAAGAATTTGGCCTTGTGTACGTTCGAGATTCAAGGCAACTTTCGGGTTGTAATTCGCATCTATCAAACATCATCCGTACCCATCTTCGACGTCAACCATCCAGCCACCTTCGTACGTATCAACAATACTCCCCAAGTCCACCGTTCGAGTATCAAATCCGTTCGAAGCCATCCGGATCAGATTTGTCTATACGTGCTGTTCTCGACAAGTTGAGCACATATAACATAAGTTTGTCCGAACTCTATCATATCCTATCTACCTCAGCCATCCTTCACCATATATCATATACAAATATCCCCATCAACTACCCTAGCCAATTCGAACCTTAAAACAGCCCTTTTGGTTTGGTTTTGTGTTTTAATTCGTGTGTCATAGTCTAGGTATTTTACTTAGTTCTAATCATCTAAATCGAGTCTTTTCATTCCTTTATTTTTGATAAGTTCAATTCCGCCTATTCTTATTGAGTTTCGAGTCTTTAGAGTCTTTAGAACCCTTACGTGTTGACGTGCGTTCGATCCTATTATCGGGTCACATAAAAAACCGTCATAAATTAACCATGATTTGCTTAAAACCATGGTAAAATTACAACGGCTTGGAGAAAACCGTCGTAAAATTAACCACAGTTTGCTTAAATCGTGGTAAAATTACTGCGATTTGGATAAAATCGTGGTAAATTAACTACGGTTCTATATTAAAATCGAGGTTAAATTTACTACGTTTTTTCAAAAATTGTGGTGGTATATTTTTTTTCATCCCGTATAAATGTATTATTTATTTTGTATAATCCCTAACTAAAAAATAATATAATTGATAATCATCCAAAAATACAAAACATCATTCAAAATGCAAAATATCATTCAAAATGCACTATGTTGTCCAAAATATAATATTCAATGTGACAAAACTCCTGATTAGTTGTTAAAAACTACTACATGAATTCAAAATTCTATTACAATAGATCTTACTAAGTCATTAGCAAGCACCGATGAAAAGACAAGTAACTATAAAATTGAAAACGTTGCATAACAAGGAGACCCCTTGTTATAATTGTGTGTGTGTGTGTGTGTGTATTACGTAGATCAACAATAAAATGGCCAATTACTTAGTTCTCAACATTCCCTAATTTGGTTATTATAAGCAAACAAAAGTACTTCAATCCCAAGCATATAAGAAAATAAAAATAAGCATTATAGTAGATGTTATTTACCTCTATAAACAAGTGATCTAGAACTTTGAGGTAGCTCCTCTACTTAGTAGTTGTGTTGATGACATATTGAAGTCCTAGCAACTCTAAGAAAGCTACTGTTTGAGGGTTTCAACATGTACTGCAATGAAAATAAAATGCAATCATTAGAAGATAAATAAGTGGAAAATCAATAAGAAGACATCAATTTAGCCATTAAATCTGCAGCAGCTCGACTTCCCAATGTTTCTTCCAGAATTTGGATAACAACCTTTAGATTTCATAAGAGAAAAATAAGGGACTTAAAAAAAAAAACTAAATCTCATCTTTCAAAATACAAATAAATTAAATTTGAAACAAACTTGATACAAATTAAATTCAAATTACTTGATATTTGAAACAAACTTGATATAAATAAATTAAATTTGAAACTAGCTTAATACAAATTAAATCTCATCTTTCGAAATACAAACAAATTAAATTCAAATTACTTGATATCTGAATTTGATTGAGCTACACCATTAATGTTGGTCAAATATATAGTCTTACAAAGTAAAGTTGCGGCTTAATTTAGTAGTCATGTGTATGACAACCCAAGAAATCTAGAACAAGGATAATTAAATACAACTGTACTAGACATGGAATTCTACTCATCCCAGGTGTTGTTGGAATGATCATCCATTAAACAAGTTAGTTGGGTTATCAAGGCTAAAAAATTATAAAATCAGTATGAAGACACCATATCCTTTGTCACGGTGCATGAGAATAGATGAGGGTAACTCTCGGCTTCTCTAGTAAGTTTTTGGCTTGTGTAATCTCAACAAGATTCCTATCAACTGGATGCCCCTGAACTGACAATCATTTCGCCTTGCCAAACAGAAAATAGACACGCAACTAACAATAGTTCAGAAGAAATTGTCCTCAAGATAGCCTATCCCATTTGATATGCAAAATCTTCACATTGATTCTTAATGGAAAAATGGAACTTGACTAAATATAGCAAAATATCAGAATAATTAATGTTCGCAACTTTTTATATATAAGCCTTCAACACTAACCTTCACAGGAATGATAGCTTCACAAAGAATTAAAGCATTTCTAGTAGCATAGTAGAATTCCAACCATACTTTTGGAGTTAATAAAAACACATCATGCAATAACCAGTCCAATCAGAAGGAAATTCTACAAATGTATGTGGGCACAATTATACCAAGATCCTGAATTTGTAGAAACTTCAGTCTACTGAAATGAAAAACAAAAACCTCAGCAGAAAGCACATACCGGGATTGTACCCAAACTAACCATTAGGGTTTCATGAACCAGCTCCATTATCACATTTTTTTGAGATGAAATTAAAACATCAAAATACTATTAGAGTTAGCAAGCTCTTTCTTATTTACACCAAATGTTCTCGTAATATAGTCCTGCAAGCAAATACATCAACTAAATCAAACAGACAAGACATGAAATTGATAAAGATTTCAAATATGTACTCACTTGAGGAAGGCTAAAATTATATTGCAGAAGCATATTTTTGGCCTTAGCGAAAATTTAAACTTTCTTTCTTGCTGCAAAGTGCACTTCAACATTGTTAACCGAATTACTCAGCTTATGATCCTTATTGTTTAATGGAGATATGAACTTAAGTTCCTTCAAAGCAGTCTCAAAATCAATTATAAGTTTCCTGATCTACTGAAACTCAACCAGAAGAATTTATAAACTCTGTCCCATTATCTGATCTGAAGACTTTCACTTTTGAGTGAAATTGAGTAGCTACCATGGCAAAGAAACTTCAAAGGATTGAATATACCCGACTTTTAGATTTCAATAGATAGGTCTGTTAGTGCCATCTGTACTAAGGTGTTCGGGATTGTCATTATCTGTTTAGATATTATGGCAATTTCAAAAGAACACAAAAGGTTTTGGTTATTCATGTTCGAATAACATGTTCTGGACATTCTGTGAATATTCCGATGCCAATCTGATTGAAGATCAAAATATGTACTTCATCATGTTCCGAGACATGATCATGTACATGGTTGTCCAGAAAGATTACAAGAGACGTGCCATACTAGATTCAAGGAGTTGAAGCTGCAGATTCAAGATGGACGTTTCAGAATAGAAGCTGCCTTATTCGTGATGATGATCAAGAAGGAAGAAGGAGTTCTATTCAAGGAAGACATCTAAATTAGGAAAGTCTGATTTAATTAAAAAAATTATTTCCTTGTTGAATCCTAGTCAAAATAGGACTTCTGATTACCTTGTTAAGGCTATAGCTGTTGTTTATAAATAGCCTGAGAATCAGACTAGATTAGATAACACGAGTTTTTATGAATACACTAAAGGGCTGAGAGTTAAAAGACTTCACATTCGAAGCATATAGTATTCGGGTAGACTAGGTTTGATCGGTTAGATCATTGTGTTTCTAGTCTGTATTTGAAACTCACTTTTATTCATACTTAGAGGAGTCTCGGGATAGATTTCCTATGGGAACTAGAGGGATTCTAGGTTGTGAGGGGAGCTCACAATTCAGTTTAGTGAAAGAGGTTGAATTTGGTAGGAAAGGGATCGAGTGACGGGAGTCTTTGTGTAATAACCTTTGTAACCATTCAATGGAGTAGTAAACTGTTTCTCACAAACTTGATAAGTCTCCCTGACGTAGATCTGTTGATCGAACAGGATTACGAACCTCGTGTTTATTATTTGCTTAAGTTTTTATATTCTGACCATACATGTTCACAATAATATTCAAGTACATGATGATGAACACGACCGTCCAGTTTATGTAACTTCAATTGGTACCAGAGCGGGTTGCCTTTGGTGTTAGTACAAAAAGAGTCCTTAAAGCTGCATATCTGCGTGAAGGTTTTGGTTGCAGTTCAGCCATAAATACAATCAAAGAAAGAGGATCTACGGTCAGACCACCATTGCTAGAAGGCAACAACTATCCCTACTCTAAAGCAAGGATGAGGGCGTTCCTAAGATCGATCGATGAACTCTCATGGAAGAGTGTCACTGAAGGATGGAAAAAGCCAACTGTTGCCAAAGAATGAAAGCATGTGGAGATTGAAGAAGGAGAGTGGACTGTACCGCAGATGTATTGGTACAATGTCAACTCCAAAACTCTCAATCCAATATTCTCTATAGTGGATCTTTAGACATTCAGTCTAATTTCAACCTGTGAGACTACAAAAGCTACATGGGATATTCTGGAGACTACCTTTGTAGAGACAAGTTCTGTGAGGCTGTCAAAACTTCAAAATCTGACTTCAAAATTTGAAAGTCTCAGAATGGAAGAATCTGAATCCATTGGAGAGTTTAATGCCAGACTGAGAAGCACATCAAATGAGAGTTTTACCCTTGGAGAGCCTATCAACAATGAGAAGCTTGTAAGGAAGGTTCTCAGATCTCTTCCAAGAAAGTTTGCCTACAAAGTTGCTGCTATTGAAGAAGCCAAGGACATCAAGAGTATGAGGCTTGATGAACTGATGGGGTCATTGAGGACGTTCGAGATGAATCTGGAGGATGAAGACAGTAGCTCAAGAAAGAGAGGTATTGCTCTTAAAACTGAAGTCTTTGAAGATGTATCTGAACATGTACAGAAACAAAAGCCTATACGTGATTCAGATACAATGAACAATATGGCCCTTATCACCAAGAACTTTAGTCGAATGCTTAAAAGAGTAAACAAGCAGTCTTCTAGGAGGTCTAACAACAGAAGACAATCTTCTAGTAATCCCCAGCAAGATAGAAACTCTAACAGTGAACAGAAAGAGTTTCAACCTTCAAATACAAAGAGAGGAATTTAGTGCAGAGAGTGTGATGGTTTTGGACACATTCAAGCTGAATGTGCCAACACTCTGAAGAAGAATAAAAAGAACTAAAATGCCTCTCTTAGTGATAATGATTCTGAAGAAAATAGTAGTGAATCAGAAGAAGAGATCTATGCTTTTACAGCAAAAGTCTCTGAGTTCCAGGATCCTTTCAAACTTGCAGAAGATGAAGACTCAGATAATGAAGATTTCAGCCATGAGGAGTTTGTTCAGACCTACAATGAGATGTATGCTAAATGGCTTGAAGTAGCTGAGATCAACAAGACTCTGCAATCTCACAACAAAGATCTGCTCAAAGAAAAAGAAGAATTAATCAGATCTGATTCAGAACAGAAGGTCATTATTCAACAACAAAAGAAGGAGATTGAAGAGCTGTCTGCAGAACTGAAGTCCATCAAAAGGAATGTCAACATGCTGAACAATGGATCTGAGAATCTTGATAAGATTCTTACTACCCCAGGACATTCTGGGAAAAGTCATCCAGGTCTTAGATACAATGGTGGACAATCCAAGACAGTGTTTGTCAAAGTAAGTACAAGCCAGCCAATGCATGTATAAAATAATGTTCAGAATATCTCGAAGAACATTATCAAGAAGATGACTGCAAATAATGGCAACAGAAAAGGAATCATTTGCCATTATTATGAAAAAAAGGCCACATTCGTCCTCATTGTGAAAAATATCTCTTTGATCTGAGGAGAATGAGAAGAAGATTTGTGGCTCATCATTCCAGCAACCCCCAGAAGAAATCAGCTACTGAGAAAAGGAAGAAGCCTGTACAGAAGAAGTAATGGGTTGTCAAGTAGACCAGTCTAATTGCCCATACTTCACTACGAGTTGAAGACAAAAGCAGCTGGTACTTTGACAATGGCTGTTCAAGACACATGATAGGAGACTACTCTGTTATGCGGAATCTGAAAGCTTGCTTGTCAGATTTTGTTACCTTTAGAGATGGAAATAGATGTAAAGTTATGGGAAAAAGGAGAACTGACTGTTGCAGGAATGCCCAAACTCAAGAAAGCTATGCTAGTTGATGGACTCAAAGCTAATCTGATAAGTATCAATCAACTATGTGATGATGACATGACTGTAGTCTTCACTAAGGAAAGCTGCAAAGTTATGAATAAGAACAATGACTTTATTCATGGAAGGTAAGAGATCAGCTGACAACTGTTACCAGCTACATATTCCTGCACAATGTTCTTTAACATGTCAAAGAACATCTATTGAAGAGTCAGAGATCTGGCATCAGAAACTTGGACACATCAACTTCAGAAATCTTCAGAAGATCATCAGCAAGGAGATTGTCAGAGGGCTACCTCAGATCAGAATTGACAGAGACAAAGTCTGTGGTCCATGCTAGATTGGGAAATAGTCCAGATTTCAACATAAAGAAGTGCAAGACAGAACTTCCAAGAGAATTCTAGATCTCATTCATATGGATCTAATGGGGCCTATGGCTGTGGAAAGCTATAGAGGAAAGAAGTATGTCCTTGTCTGCATTTATGACTACTCAAGGTTTACTTGGGTTGACTTTCTCAGAGACAAGAGTGAAGCTTTCACAACATTCAAGAGATTAGTCTGCAAGATCACAGTTGAGAAGGATGATCAGATTATCAGAATCAGAAGTGATCATGGCAAGGAATTTGAGAACCGGTACTTTGATACATTCTGCAGTGAGAATGGTATCAGTCATGAGTACTCAGCCCCAAAAACTCCTCAACAGAATGGAGTTGTGGAAAGGAAGAACAGAACTCTTCAGGAGATGGCAAGAACCATGATTGCTGCTAAAGGAGTTGCTGCTATGTTCTGGGCTGAAGCCATCAATACTGCATGCCACATCAGCAACAGAGTTCATCTCAGACCAGGTACTCTCACTACTCCGTATGAGATTTAGAATGAAAAGAAGCCAACAGTGAAGTACTTTCATGTGTTTGGAACCACATGCTATATTTTCAATGATAGAGAGTATCTCAGTAAGATGAATAGAAGAGGAGTTGAAAGGATGTTTGTTGGATATTCCAGGAATAGTAAATCATTCAGGATTTACAACAAAGAGACAAAGGCTGTGATTGAGACAGTCAATGCTAGATTTGATGATCAGGACAATATTGTCAATACCTCTGAAGATGATGTTCACATAGATGTCTTTGAACATTCTAAAGTTCATAATGATACAGACAAAGAAACTGAAGAACAGACAGTAAGGCACAGAAAGCCTTCAAAGCAGATCATCAAGAATCATCCTACTTCAGAAGTACTAGGAGATATTCATGAAAGAAGGATGACCAGAAACAGACTAAGAAAGATGATGCATGATGAGATATCCTATGTCTATTTCACTTCCAAGATTAAACTAAAGAACATCCAATAAGCTCTTAAAGATGACTACTGGATAGAAGCCATGCAGGAAGAACTTCTTCACTTAAAAAAGAATGATGACTAGGATCTTGTGCAGAAACCTGAAGGAGTCAACATTGTTGGAACTAAGTTGATTTTCAAGAACAAGACTGATGAAGCTGGAAACATTACAAGAAACAAAGCTAGACTGGTTGCTCAAGGTTATTCTCAGATAGAAGACATTGACTTTGATGAAACCTTTGCACCAGTCACAAGGATTGAATCAGTCAGACTTCTTCTAGCCATGGCATGCATCATGAAGTTCAAACTATATCAGATGGATGCCAAGAGTGTGTTTCTGAATGGATTTTTGAAGAAGGATGTGTTTGTTGCACAGCCTAAAGGATTTGAAGATCCACATCATCCTGAGTTTGTGTTTAAACTAAAGAAGACATTATATGTCTTAAAGCAAGCTCCTCGAGCATGGTATAAAACACTGACTACATATCTAGTAAGCAAGGGATACAACATAGGAGGAGAAGACAGAACACTGTTCATCAGGAAGGAAAAATAACAAGTAATTATGGTTCAAGTATATGTGGATGATATAGTGTTTGGATCAGTGTCTGATAAGATGGTCAAGGACTTCATCAGAGACATGTGTTTAGTGTTTATTTGTGATGTTTTATTATAGGAATTTTATATCTTTAGTAAGTTATGTTTAGTATTTTTAGTGTGTTTTGTGGTAATTTTGTGCGTCTAACCTTCACTTGTTGCTCTTTTGGTAGAATATGCCAAGTTATGAAAAACTTGAGCTTTTGTTTGTAAAAACACGACTTTTAGGCATTAAGGTGGCAAGGATGAGACAAGCCCTTTACGGAAGAGAAGAACCGGAAGAACGAGCCATGGAACCACGTGGCCGCGCAAGCCGCACGACCGCACAACACCAGACCCCACGACCGTACGGAGGTACTCTCGGTGAAGGTACACCCGCGAGCGCACAACCTTCCATGGGCACGCACTCACTCGAGTCCCGCGAGCGCGCCACATCCTGCCAGCGCAGGGGGTGCCCTGTTCGCCCTCTCCCGATCAGTTTCTCATCTCCCATTTTGTGCAATCTCACTCCTCTTTTTCTTCCTCATTCCACAACTGGATTTATTTAATTTTTAAAGAAGACTTATTGGCCATCTAAGTTATAGGGAAATAGGGATTAATTTCCCCTAAGTTTGCTTTTGGATTTTTAGTCCCAAAAACCCCAATAAAATCTCCCAAAAATCCCCCTCATTAAATGCTCCTTTACCATCACCCTCACATCACCTTTTTTCTTACGTTACCTCCCATACCTCTCACCACTACTCTTGATTCTCTCTCTCTCTCTCTCTCTCTCTCACATATCCCCCATTTGATTTGGTGAGATTGGGGATATCATCCACCACTCTCATTTTTTACACAATTCTCTCACCTACTTCATCTTCTCCATACATCATCTTCTTCATTCTTCATCTCTCTCTATTTTTCTCTCTACACACCACCACCACCTTCACAACTTTCTACACCATTTTTACTATCACCACCACCATTCAAGAGAAGAGGAGAATGGAAAGACAAGAGACAAGCAAGCTAGGGTTGAAGAAGAAGAGACAAGAAGAAGTCCCGACTCTAAGCCATCCGAGAAAGCTACGCTCGTTATGAGGCTTTTCTTTTGGTATTTTCTTTCTTTAACTTAGATGATTTGTGGGGGTTTGTCCCAAACTCTTGAAGAATATTGAATATTGTAGAAGTGTATGTTATTTTCATTTGATTATGAGATGATGAACTCCTATGATATTTGTGTTGTTTTGAGCATGGCTATGTGCTAATATCTCCATTAGGGGGTGGGAGATCGATTTGGTTTTGATCTATGCTTGTGATGGTTGGTTGTTTGTTGTTGGAATTGTGATTATTATGTTGAGTATTTGATCACTACTTAGCATTGCTAGGTTTTAGATGAGACCGAGAGGAGATTCTAAATCCCGACCTAGGTTCCTTCAATGTTAGGTGGATTGGGTTCATAAGCCTAAATATTGATCTTGTTTGCATGAATAGCCGATAGGGGTTTAAT
This sequence comes from Perilla frutescens, assembly GCA_026008535.1. Taxonomy (NCBI): domain Eukaryota; kingdom Viridiplantae; phylum Streptophyta; class Magnoliopsida; order Lamiales; family Lamiaceae; genus Perilla; species Perilla frutescens. The sequence goes on along the minus strand of BRKX01000014.1, from coordinate 29,853,674 downwards.
GGATAGACGGTGACAATAATTGAAGTTAAACCACTTGAGGGGTCTATTGTGTGTTTGAGATTAATATAACCAACTTGAAACAAGCTAAGTGATAAGCCAATGAGAGAATCTACACCCTAATGCTCATATCATAATCTTTTTCTCGATCTTGATCTCGTTGTTATTTGCATTTCATTAGTTAAATTGCTTGTTTAATTTTCTTAGTTTAAATCAACTTTCAAATCCATGATTAGAATGTTTAGGTTTCATGTTAAGTGTTTAAACATGTTGCATGCATAGCTTAAAGATAATTGCCCACACTAAGTCTTCCTTGAGAGATTGACTCGGGTTAGCTCGTCACGTCTACAATTGACCCCGTCCAATTGCGGGTTTGGTTAGAGGTAGTTTTGCGTGTCGAGTCTAGACCGGAAAATACAATTTATGAAACAAAAGTGAAACAACATGGAAATTGAATTTGAGATGAGCCTTGTTGGAGATCTAAAATATTTCCTAGGACTACAGATAAAACAAACAGAGGAAGGAATATTCATCTCTCAATCCAAGTATGCCAGAAACTTGATGAAGAAGTTCGAGCTTGAAAATTCTAAGCACAAACGAACTCCTATCATCACTACAGTCAAGATTGGAAAAGATGATGCAGAAACTGAAGTTGATCAAACTCTCTACAGAAGCATGATTGTTAGTCTTCTATACCTCACTGTAAGCAGACTAGATATAGCATACAGTGTGGGAGTATGTGCCAGATATCAGTCCTGTCCCAAGGAGAGTCACATGAAGGCTGTTAAGAACATCATCAAGTACATCAATGGAACTGCCGATTATGGTTTGTGGTATACTTCAGATACAAATGCAAGTATAACTACATACTGTGATGCTGATTGGGCTAGATCTCCAGATAATAGAAAAAACACTTCAGGTGCTTATTTCTTTTTAGGAAACAATGTTGTTTCTTGGTTCAATAAGAAGCAGAACTGCATATCTCTATCTACAACAGAAGCAGAATACATTGCAGCAGGGAGCAGCTCTACTCAGATCATCTGGATGATGCAGATGATGAAAGACTATGAAGTTAGTCATGATACTCCTATTCTATACTGTGATAATATAAGTGTTATCAACATCTCAAAGAATCCAGTGCAGCATTCGAGGACCAAACATATAGACATCAGACATCACTTCATCAGAGAGCTGGTTGAAGAAGAAATGTTAAAGATTGAACACATGAAGACAAAATATCAACTAGCTAATTTGTTCACCAAGGGATTGGATGCAACTCGATTTGAGAAACTTAGAGCATCCCTTGGGGTGTGCTTGGTTCAGTAAAACTAAAAAAGGGGGTATGAGTGTGTGTATTTCACACTCAGCAGGAAAGAATCATTCCTGCACAAAGGGTCTGAACATTCCCATAAAATATTCTCCAGTGTACATCTTTGTCAACGACTAGTTCTGACGTGCTATCGTCATCTCTGATTTTCCGAGATTTTCCTCCGGTTTCTTAGTCTAACGGAAACCTGAGTCTATTCTATGAACGGAATACTCTCTTATAAATATGTTTAGCCGTTTAGAGAGAACGTTCACTTTTCAAATTTCTGAAATAAAAAATCCTTCTCTCTCAATAAATCCTCTAAGTTTTCTGAGTTTTCTCTATTGTTTGCCATTATTTTTCTTGTTGATCATTCCCATCAATCACCCACATATTATCAATGGATCCAAAATGAAAACTTGTTCGTCCAAAGAAAGTCGTGAAATCCAGAATGAGATTTGGAAATGTTACATATTCCAAACCTCAAGATCAGTTCTATAAGGAGGATGAGTTTGACAGGCAGGTTCGAGGTGAATCATCATACAAGAAGCCTGTTTAGAGGGCACTTCGCGATGAGTCTTCAAGAAAAGATACAAAAGAATTGATTGAAACATTCCATGAAGACGAAGAGAAAGAAGATATGGAGACAGAAGAGCAAGAAATTACTTCTTCTGCAAAGAAAACAAAGACCCAAAGTCTTTCAATCTAAGATCTTTTGAAGGAAGCCGTGAAATCATACGATGTCAACAGAAAGAAGGCAAGAACAAAGGGAACTGTAGTCAAGAAAACCAAGAAGACTACAGCTCCTACATCAAAGAAGATCGTCACAACACCTGCCGCCCAAGACCTTTAGAAAGAGAAGAGATCTGATGTTGATAATCAAGTTAAGCCTTTAGATGTACCTGAACATGTTGAGAAATATGTTACAGAGAAGAACACGACAGAAACATCTACTCCATCAAGTGTTGTGCTGAAGTCACCTATTCAACCTTCTACTGCAGAAGGTGATGATGAAGACAGAGAAGATGATATTCTATTAAGCCTGAAGATGAAAGCCATAGCTGCTGCTCTTGCGAAAGGAAAGAAAAAGGTCATTCACAGACCTTTAGTTGCTGATCCAACTGAGAAAGAAGCTGTTCAGAGTTCATCTTCTGAATCTGCTGAGAAGACTCCTGTTCCACAATAGGAGAAGTTGCTTGCATCTACTCAATATGATCCATTTGTCAGATCACCTGTCAAGAAGAAAACCCCTAGAAAGAAGACCTCTACTGCTATGGTGCAATTAGTGCCCTGAACTCCTGTGACTCGAAGCCGAGCTTCTATCACTCCACCATCCACTGCTGTGTCTATAAAGAAAGGGAAAACTGCTGAAATGACTGGTCCTTCTAAGAAAGCCAAGAAAGCTATCCGGCCGGAAGATGTACCTGAAGATGTTCACTCACAGTCAAGTGAACATGAGTCTGAAGCTCACAAAAAAATTGTTCGTATTCCAGGTACCTCAAGACAAACTATCTTTCGTTTGTCAAAGCATGCTGAATTGTGGGAGAGTGTGAAGTAGAGGTCAATGATCTCTGAGAAGAAGGTTGACAAGGATACACTGTTAGCAACTGGTGTGTATACCTTATTGGAGGAAGCTGGTCTTTTAGGAACCGTGCAGAAGGTACAAGAGTTTGTGCCTAAGGTTGTGTCTGAGTTCTACTATAATTTAACTAAAGAGATTGATGATGCGGAGTTTGAAGATTTTCAGAAAGTGTTTGTTAGAGGAGAGATGCTGCAGTTTTCTCCAAATCTCATTAATGATTTTCTGGGATGTGTATCTGAGGGAGAGTACAAGGAGATCAATGACTGGGGGATGGTTGCTGAGGAACTGACCCAGGGCATCTACAACAAATGGCCATCGCATCCATAGACTATTCCAACTTCCAAGATGACTCACAAGTATGGTGCTCTGTTCATGATTCTGATCCACAATTGGCTACCCACAAAGCATAGAGCAGCTGCGACTTAAGCTCAAGGGAAGTTTTTATATCACCTCGGAACTGAAAAGAAGTTCAATTTTGGTGAGTTTGTGTTTGGCAAGATCATCAGCAGTGCTGAATCTACAGTGGTCAAGGGACCTTTGTGCTATCCTTCGCTAATCTACAGCCTAATCAAGCAACAAAAGAAGAATGTCTCTTCAAAGAAAGATAAAGTTGTTCTACTCAACAAGCCTCTTGTGATCAAGGTTGCTCCTGAGATAGGAGATCCTCACATTCACCTCCAGTTCAAGCAGTACCTGTCATCCAAGAAAGGAATGGATGATCCTATTGAAGAATCCTCTCCAAAGGGTACTGTGCTGAAGTTTCTAGAGAGAAGCTTGGAGTTTCATGCTCGTCTGATTTCTGAGCATACTTCTGAGAAGATGAAGATTCAAGCAATGATTGCTGATCTTTCATCAAGTGAAGATTTTACCTCCCCAGCAGCAAATGTTCCTGAGAATGTACATAACTTGCACAAACTTGCAAGTACTGCCGAAGCTGCTGCTCAGAAGAAGTCTACTCCAGCATCAAAGAAAGGGAAATCACAAACTGCAACACAAGAGAAGGAAGCTAAAGCTATTCAAGAAGAGACTGCAGAAGAGGTTCATGAAGAAGAGCAGGAAGCTGCTGAAGAAGAAGTTGATGAGGGAGAGAAAGCTGAGACAGAAAAAGAGGCTGATGAAGAGACATAGGCTGAAGATGAAGAAAAAGGTTCTGATGCAGAAGGAGGATCTGAACAAGATGATGTTGATCAAGACCCTGACAAATCCGAGTAGTTGCTGGTTATTACTCCTTTGCCTTTCTTGGTGGTAAATAGGAGGAGTAATGCAATATAAGTTTTTGTTATGTTTGTTTTCTGTTCTACTTATCTTGCATCATATTTTGCAAGGTATTTTGTTTTAATAGCTTGTAATAGCTATTTTGTTATGGAACAGATTTTTTTTCCCTATATGATTCATATCTGCTAAAAAATTAAAGCTGCTATCAAAAGATAAAAATATAAAAGAAAAAAAATCAATATAGCAGAGCAGATATAAGCTGATACAAAAGTGAAAAACAGCTGAATCATATGATGTTCTTCACAACATCCAAGTATGTTTTTAAGTACATGATCCTACAGTTCAAGGGTTGTGTTCTTTTAAAACATGGAGCTGATTTAGAACCAGATAAAGATAAAGAGGGAGATTGTTAGTGCCATCTGCACTAAGGTGTTCGGGATTGTCATTATCTGTTTAGATATTATGGTAATTTCAAAAGAACACAAAAGGTTTTGGTTATTCATGTTCGAATAACATATTCTGGACATTCTGTGAACATTCCACTGCTAATCTGATTGAAGATCAAAACATGTACTTCATCATGTTCCGAGACATGATCATGTACATGGTTGTCCAGAAAGATTACATGAGACGTGCCATGCTAGATTCAAGGAGTTGAAGCTACAGATTCAAGATGGACATTTCAGAATAGAAGCTGCCTTGTTCGTGATGATGATTAAGAAGGAAAGAAGGAGTTCTATTCAAGGAAGACATCTAAACTAGGAAAGTCCGATTTAATTAAGGAAATTATTTCTTTATTGAATCCTAGTCAAAGTAGGACTTTTGATTATCTTGTTAAGGCTATAGCTGTTGTTTATAAATAGCCTGGGAATCAGACTAGATTAGATGACATGAGTTTTTATGAATACACTAAAGGGCTGAGAGTTAAAAGACTTTACATTTGAAGCATATAGTATTCGGGTAGACTAGATTTGATCGGTTAGATCATTGTGTTTCTAGTATGTGTTTGAAACTCACTTTCATTCACACTTAGAGGAGTCTCGGGAGAGATTTCCTGTGGGAACTAGAGGGATTCTAGGTTGTGAGGGGAGCTCACAATTCAGTTTAGTGAAAGAGATTGAATCGAGTAGGAAAGGGGTCGAGTGATGAGAGTCTTCCTGTAATAACCTTTGTAACCATTCAACGGAGTAGTAAACTATTTCTCATGGACTTGATAAGTCCCTCTGACGCAGATCTGTTGATCGAACAGGGTTACCAACCTCGTGTTCATTATTTGCTTAAGTTTTTATATTCTGACCATACATGTTCATAATAATGTTCAAGTACATGATGATGAACATGACCGCCCAGTTTATGTAACTTCAAGGTCCAAGTTGACCTAGAATGATCCTCAACTAAAGTAAGGATATAAGGTGTTTCAGTAAGACTCTCCTCTCTGTATAGACCCCAAACATCTGTATGGAGAATATCAAACAAACACTCACTTCTTCTATGCAACAAAGGAAATTGATGTATTTGTTGTTTATGACAGATTTCACAATCCTTGATTTCATCAAATTCCACATCTGAAAATGTTCTCTTGATAGGAAGCACATGCTTCATGGCTCTAGTTGAAGGATGGCCCAAGAGTTCATGCCACTGTTGTAAAGATAAACTTCCATTAGATTGAATAGAGCAAGTTAGTTCAGGTGACAAATGTCTGAACACACAGTCTGCATTTGAGCTTTCTAATTCCTAGAACATGTTCATTGGTCTGGTTTTGTATTAGACAGTGAGAAGGTAAGAATAGGACCTTTCCCAATAAATCTTTTGTCATTTTTCCCACAGAAATCAAATTATGTATGAAGGAGGGTGCAAACAACACATTCTTTAATAATATATCATCATTGGGCTGTACATCACCAGTGTAGTGAGCAAAAATGCTGGATCTGTTAGGCAAGAATTTCTTTTGTGGCTCTGTAAGCTTTCTCATAGTATGCATTAATGAAGGATTGCAACACATATGTATGCTAGCACCCGAGTCCACGTTTTATTCATTATGTTGAACACTCTGCATTGAGCCAAAAGCATAATGTCCCATGAACTCAGTATGATCGTCATCTATCCCAACAACACCTTCCACCATGTTAGCTGCATTGGGAGAACCATCCCCCTATTCCCGATTTCTTGAAATAATCCCCTAGACACTTTGTGATCTCCTCTTGTATAACTCTATTCATATCAACCCTTGGATCACCTATCTGACTATGAACATTATCTTTTATACTGATTGCATCCCCATGATCAACATAATAAGCCATATTCTTTCCTTTATCATTCTCAAACCTTTTATACTCGTCTGGTAATCCTACCGAATCAAAACAATCACTATTCTCATGTCCATTGCCCCCGCAATGACTACACTTCAATTTTTGTTTCTTCTCTTTACTAAGCCTTCTCTTATATCCATCATACTTCCCATCAGTGTTTCTTTGGCTGGAATAAAGAGCATCTTGCTTGTTCAAATTAGTATAGCAAGAAGAGACCTTCTTTTGATCCTCTAGTTGTAACACCATGTCATATGCATTGCGGACCGAAGGAAATGTGTTTAGAATCAAAATATGATACCTTATGGCCTCAAACGAATCATTTAAACCCTTAAGAAATTGCATTAATCATTCACCTTCCTCATTGTGCTTGTTTAGTTCAGAGGCTCCACAAGTACATACATGGCAGGGTACCAACAAATGTCTTTCATCCTATAGGCTTTGTAAATTGTGATAAATGATAATACATTAGAACATTTGATTCCTCTGTGCATAGGTAGCCAATTCTCTAGGCAATTTGTATATCTTAGGACCATTAGGCCTTCCAAAGCATCTACTGAGTTCATCCTAGGGATCTTTCGAGTTATCAATGTGTTAGAATCCTTTTCCTAATTCCTTCGAACTATAATTCACTATCTACGAAAAAACTAAATAATCAATGCGCAACTATTGTTTATAATCCACCGAATTCTCAATTCCAAGTTTTTTCTTTTAAACATGGTCTTCATATAAATTGAACTCTCGTTAATTCTTTCACATTAGAAAAAGAAGAATATTTATGTACGATTATTTATAAAAATTGAAGTAATGACTAATTTGAACTAAAAATTGCGTCCTTCTAATTAGTTCTGCTCACGATCAATGTCATCTAATGGAAGAACAAAAAATTGATGCGTATAAAAACATAGTAGATAGAAACTAAGAGAAATGAAAAGAACAAATTAAAATTAGATTCTACAAATAAAAATGCCGCACAAATCCAATTTGTTTTAAAAAAAAATGACGTGTCGGTGTGTGTGTATGCAAAATTTAAAAACATTACAAAATTTAATAATATAATAGTGGAATGCTAGTGTTATATTAAGTTATTAATTACTACGCTTTACGAATAAATATATTAACTTGATATTCACATATTTTCCACATTTTATTTATAATTATATTATAAAGAAATATTTTCTAATACTCCATGCATCACACAATACTGAGCTAGTACAATTGTACAAAGACAAAAACTTGTATGAGACGGTCTCATAAATGAGACGGATCAATACATGTGAGTTAATGATACTTTACCCATAAATAATGATACTTCACCCATAAATAATGATACATGTAAGTTAATGATACTTCACCCATAAATAATGATACTCACATGCGGGTATAAATAATGATACTCACATGTGAGTTAATGATACTTCACCCATAAATAATGATCCCCGCATGTGAGTATTGACCCGTCTCATGTATGAGACGGTCTCACCTAAGTCTGCCCCTTGTACAAAATACACGGAGAAAGATAAATAGACACAGGTCAACTTCAAACTCACAAATTAATTGGTAGGACGTAAAGTATAAACTAAAACTTACGTTAATTCTTGAACGATAACTGATGATTGTGATATTACAAAATTTAGGGAAATCATTTTGAATTTAAGATTATACCCGAATGTTCAAATCAATGAATCGGCAGCCTAAGTGACTAACCCATTAATTAATTGTTAAATCATTCTGACGAATGATTTTTTATATTTGATGAGGGAAAATACGCGTTTTTTTTTTTTTTTGTAAATCATATATTATAATTAAATATTCATAAAATAATTGAATTTGGAAATTTGCCCATGACGCGCGGCAGGTGATAATGTGATATTTAATAAAAGTAGAATATATAACGTTACAATGATATTTAATCAAAATCATTAAAAAGACGATAACATTATAGTAAGATATAGTAAGATTATTTTGCAAAATGCAATGTTAACATACAATATTATACAGTCCCAGTGAGGATGACCTAGGAGTGGAGTGAGGTTGTTTGGAGACCAAATGTCACGGGTTCGAATCTCCAAAATACCACAGGTCAGGTGTGAGTAAAAAAAAATACAATATTATACACAGTTGCTAAAATACAACATATTTTTCATGATTTAGTGGGTTGAAATTTCATGTTACACTTTTTCGTGTTTCACTCCGTATTTCATTATTAAATTTATGATTTTAATAATATTTATTATAAAATAAAATTTAATTATAACATAAATAATCATAGTCAACATTTATCAATAAAAGAAATATAAATAAAAAAATTATTAAAACATAATAATGTCTATTGTATCAATTTTAGGCCTTGGAGGTAAATCCGTAGCACGGGGAGTGAGTAAATCCGTCACAGAATTCTGCATATAACCCATCTTGGCCTAAACAAGAGAAGACTATCGAGTCCCTTTGGAGATGGCCTAGTGGTGAAGTGGTATTTTTTAAGGTCAAATGTCTCAAGTTCGACCTACCACTAACACCACTAAGTGTGAGTCTGTCACACCTGGCTTGCCAAGTGTGGTTTACCTCCTTTATGTAGGTTTGCAGGCTATTATACAGAGGCAGAGTTTACTCAGTGCGCACCACGATAGCGGCTGCGAGTTACCCTCGACATCCAAAAAAAATAATATTAGTGAATATATATATATATATATATATATATATATATAAACAATGCGCTGTATTTTAATATATCAGAGTACACACATATATACATATATAATTATTAATTTTTACCAGATTTAACATTATATATATATATATATATGTGTGTGTGTGTGTGTCTATTAAAATATCCACTTAAAAAGTTACAAACCTACCAAAGTAAACCCTACAGTTGAATCGCTGGCGGCTTGCACGGTGTCTTCGCTTGGTGGTAACACGTGAGCTTGTGCACAATGCTTATAATTAGTTTTTTTAAAATAAATATATACCATGTGAATCTTAAAATTAGAGTTAATTAATTTAATTTTTTTGATCCAATGACTCACGCAATGCGGTCGCCCTACGCGAACACGTGAGATCTAACACTGTGTTCGAAAGTTATTTTCTTACAATTAATATAAACCCTAATTGTGATTAATAAACTCTAATTTGGACAAATCAACCTTTATTTAGATGAAATAAAACTCATATATATAAGTCAAGTAATGGACTGATACTTTTCAGGCTATGAATGAGTGTTAATTTTTAATATTATGAGCTATTTTTTTTGGGTGAATTTTTTTTCTTCATTGCGGCCCATGCCGGTTTAGGCCGTTTTACAAAAATGCTTTGATACACTTAAGTGTTCCGAAGTTGTTTTGCCCATAAATTAAGATTCTCGATCATAATTTTAAGAAGGGTAAACCATCATTTATATCTCAATTTTTTTTTTCATTTTTTAAATTTATCTCAAATTAACACTTTTGTCTGTAAAATACCTAAATTATTTGAAAACTAATCGAATCTCTATCACTGGATACATTTTACGGCCTAAACTTACTTTATGCTTTTGCTAAGTATTTGGGTATTTATGCTGATTAAATCATTACCACTTTCTTAGACTTGATTTTAGCTGAAAAAGAATCATCCGAGCTTAGATTTTGATTAGTTTTTAAATAATTTAAGTATTTAATTGATGAAAATATTAGTTTAGAATATATTTGAAAAAATGGAAATAATTTAAGATATATAAACGATAGTTTATCATTCTTAAAAGAATGATTGTATGAACATTTTAGATTGATAGTGCGATCAAAAAAAGAGTGTGAACGGAATAACCCCCCTCCAAAATTAAGTCTCTGGGTTTCACATATTCACACATGAAGATATTAATTTGGGTTGAAGTTAGTTGGTTGATACTTGATAGTGATGAATATTTCTTGAAACGCGTTTTGATTAGATTTTGAACAAATTTTAAGTATTTGTCTGTACAGGGTATAACAATTCAGTTATGAGACATCATAAGTTTGGTGATACTCCAAAATTGACGTGGTAAGAATACAAGTTGATTAATGCTCAATTTCGGAGTAGATTTTTCAACTTTTAAGTTTGTCACTTATTTGAGTCTTCAATTCTAAAATAATATTATATATCTCGTGTTTTATTTAGGGTATAATTGAACCGAATAGATCAAATTGAATGTTGTCATATTTAAACTTGACTCATTTATTATTGAGTGAACTTCGAACTTTATTTATTGAATACTTTGAGCTCACAAATTTAGTTCGACCTAAATAAACTTTCTAAATTTAGATTTAAATTCAAATACTCATTATTTTATTCACAAATAATGCTATATTTATTATAATTGATTATTTTCTTATAATAAATAAAGTTAATTAGACCTTAATATACTTATCAATAATTAAAACGTAGGAATATAAGTTGTATCAAGTTGATAATTTTATATTTTCAAGTTAATTTACTTAATGAGCTTGCTCATGAGCTAACAAGCTGAGTAGTACACAAGGATGAAAATATCGCTATCGCAACATATATCGCAACTTCAATTTTACGGATATATCGACGGATATATCGATATCGCATATCGATATCGCAGAAAATTAAAAAAAATGACGAAAATCATATTAAAATCTTGGAAATTTAGCATGAAATTTTAGGAACTATTATGACATATTATTATGCACATATTCCACTAATTTTTTTGATAGAATTGTATTTTGAAAGCAAATATATGAATAATACATTATATAAATACCGTCTGAGACAATACATTTGACAAAATAATACATAATACAACATAAAATGACTAAATAAACATTATAAAGTACAATTAATACCAAAATGAGGATCTATGAGGTTCAAATATAGTAGATGGAATGCCATCTTGTTCTAAACAATATTGGTACCAACTTATCACGTTCGAGTAATTATTGATATAATTATGCACATGCGCTTGATATGTTTCTTGATTTCTTCCAACAGCTTCACCATGAATTGGATAATGTCCACTAATCCAATTATTTTGTTGATACACATTTTGAGTAGTCCAATCAATTTGTGAACTCCCATATGTGTAAGAAGCATATGAATCTTGTGACATATCACTATGATCAGTGCCACCCATATTCATAGAATCAAGATTTGACAAATAATTTATATTCAATCTTAGATTTCAATTTCGTGTGATTTATGGGGAGAAAAATTTTAGTGATTTGTCCATCATGTTCTCTAACTGAAAAAATGAAAAAATAAAGTCAGTGCATGTGCATCTCACTTTTCTTCCTAAGACATCCGTTGATTTTCCGATCTTCTTTCTCTTATATTTTTTTGCAAAGTGAATGTCTTTATAAAGCAAATAATATTGTAACTCAAATAATTACATTGAAGACCTAAAAAAGATCACAAAAATATATAGTATTAAATAAAAATCAAAATATATTATAGAAATATTAAAAAAATCGTGATATATTGCGATTTTTCGTCGATACTCGGGAAAAAAGATATTCCCTCCAATATCCGTATCGCAATGTCAATATTTGCGATATATCCGCGATATTTCACGATATTTTCATCCTTGGTAGTACGTGCTAGGCTTAAGCTTGATTCGTTTAGTTAACGAACTTTACTAAACGAGTTCGAATGAGCTTTTATCGAATCGAGATTTGAGTAGCTCACGAGTAACTTGGTTCCTTTACAACCTTAGTTTTACTGTATCAATTTATTAATTATATCCAAATTAGGTTTTATGATGGGCTATGTGAGCTAGTGAGCTTATAATTATTTTATACTAGATATATAATTCAAGTAGGTAGTGGTGAATTCCGCGTATTCAACCTTTTTAATTTTTTTTAAAAAAAATAAAAATAAAAATAACTATTGTATAGATGATGTCAGATTTAGTTTTATCACAACCTATGCACTGCGATAATATATTGAAACATATTTAATATTGTGAATATTTTTATAAGGAAATCCCACTAGTTCAACCCTATTTTTTAATCTTCGAATTTTTTTTTTCCAAAGATTGTCTAATTTGAGAAATTCTTACCTACATGTTGGGGTAGTCCAATATGTAATACACTATTTAAAAATTATTAACATTAAAGTGTATTACATGTTGGGGTTGGGGTACCCCAATATGTAGGTAAGAATTTCCCGTCTATTTTAGTTTTGTCCAGACAGAATGCAGAATGTGTTGTAAATAAATAAATAAATAAATAAGAGAAGCACTTATGTGCACCACCCCATATATCAGACTATATCCGACAGGTGCGTGGCAGCCACGCGCGCGTGTGGCCCACGCGCCTGTCAGGTTTTTTTTTGGGTGATTTTTAATTTTTTTTAATTTTCTTTGTTTTTTTTTCCAAACAAAATTTATACCATAAAATAAAATTAGTGAATCCTAAAATTAAATCGAATTGATATAATTTGTTTGAAATAAATATAAATTTATACCCTAAAATGAAATTAATAAATCCTAAAAAAATATAAAATAAAACCCTAAAAACACCCCCAAAAAACCTAAAAAACACAAAATAAAACCCTTAAAAAAACCCCCAAAAACCCTAAAAACACAATAAAAAACCCTAAAAACACCCCCCCCCAAAAAAAAAAAAACATAAAATAAACCCCTGAAAGCACCCCTAAAAAACCCTAAAACACACAAAATAAACCCCTAAAAACTCCGAAAATAAGTGGCAGACCCCTTACTATTTAATGATATATGTGATACTTTTCGAATTTTGAGTGATACTTTTTAATATTACTGTTGATACTGATTTGATCGGATTTTTTTTTGCGGGTTAACCCGCGATTTTGACCCGCCCGTCTGAAATAAGCCTTATATGCACCTTGTGCAGGCAAGTATTTGCCAATAAATAATCCTTATTCATTTATGAATCACCTTCCTTTTGGGATCTGCATGTAGATCAAACCTCAAATTAATAATGTTTTTTTCTTTCTTTAATTTCTTTCTTTTTGGATGGAGTTCACGAATATAATTATAAATATATGATAATGAATCAAGTAGCTAGATTGTTACATGCATTATATGGTGGATTGATGTGATGAATAAGCAGACATTTAAATTGAGTTAGGGTAGGGGGTGGCAACAGCTGTGAATTGACAAGGTCTAAATATTCAGACGCAAGACTGAATTATCCGCAGACTAAATCTTAATTTTGACACACTTTTATAGAATTCATTTATAATATAACTATCTCGACTTCCCAAATATGTAATCAATCGTGCATGTCTGAATTTGCTTTACTTGACGAATTAACCATTAATTTAATAAATGGAAATTGTTTCAACTCAACTAACAATGTTTTAAAACTAAAAACAAAAACTCACAATGCATTAGATGTTGTATATATATGGATACTAATTAGTTACCAGTGTTGATTTTGTTGTTCCATCTCAACAATAATTATAAGATGCAACAAAAATTTATTATACTAGTAAGCTCTGGGATTAAATTCCCTCACAATTTCCAACAACTAGTATATGATGCAATCCATTGTAATTGTTTCATCAAATTAATGCACATCTAACGGAGTAATATATACTACACAAATATGATATGCAATTGTAAAACTCCATTAAACCAAGAAATAAAAAATGTTGTGATCTAATTGAAGGTGTTGAATATATATATATATATATCATTAATATTGTAGGAAAAATATCTAAACAAGGTTTTCAACTATAGCATGATCCTATTGCTCCCAAAAAAAAAAAAAAAACCAACTATAGCATGATCCTAGTTAGTTTAACGTTTTATTTCGTCCGTTGTCTAACCCTTATCTATGTTAATTGGTCTAAATTTTTGGTCTGCATATTTCACATTCAATCGGCTAACTTTGACTAATATTAATAGGCTAATAATATCCACAAATTATGGATCGAGCCTCAATTTCAAATTGCAATAAATGAATGCCAAGTTTATTTTTGGCCAAATATTTTGATTTTGTGTTGAAGTACCTATATACAGTCAAAGATAAAACTGGATTAGGAATTGGAGTAATTAACGAGCATTAGCGTTTGGTTGTGAGAACTAGGCGCTCATGTTTATTTATTACCCCCTTCCATTCTGAATAAGTGTCATTTTAGCATTTAAATTTTGTTTAAAAAATTATCAATTTAAAAATTTAAGATAGAAAATTCACATTTTATCAAATTTATCCTCATTTAATGTATTCATACATCTATATTTAACTCATTTAATGTATTCACACAAAGGTGTATTAGGTAACTCAATTAATTTATTAATCTGTGTGCATTCATCCAAAATAACACTTAATTGATAATGGAGGGAGTATAATTTTATTATTTATTTTATTATATTTTAATATTATATATATATATATATATTGAGTTGGCGATGGGGGAACGACGGATCAAATCCCCAATCTCTCATATTTTTGCTATTATTTTTATTATTTTCGTATGTTATATATGCTGCTTAATTTATTTTACTTTGGTGTTAATATTTAGTGTTTAATCCTCATATGGATAGTAGTGCTCATTATAACCAATTTCTATAACATAGTATATAAAAAAGGTGATTGAATCCAGATTCTAGATATGATAGCGATAAATATAATTTTTTTTATTAATATTTTATTGATTTTTTAGGTTACATATTTATTAATTAGTTTTAATTATTTTTTATCTAGATTGTTTAATTAAGATAGTAGTCCTTATTTTTATTAGGGTTTTAATAGCATAAATAGGTGATTATGTTTAATATTTCAGGTGGTTGAATATTGATGAAGTTTTGGAGAACTACTTTATTCAATGCAATTATGTTCTTGAGAGTCCGTATAATTGTGTTTGTGTGTTCTTGTTCGAGTTATAGTTTCCGTTTACATTAGTTGATATTCAGTGACCAGACTACGCTCCTTGAATCATGCTGTCCAAACGGGATCCACGAGCTCTGAACGACAACACTCAGATCCGCCAACAGATCGATTTATTGGCTAAAAAATTAACTCACCTGCAGGTTAAACTCAACGCCGTTGCAGATCAGATTTTTCATTGTTAATGATGATGTTTGCTTTGACAATGACGCCATCGCCGATTAGATTTTTGTTGTCTATGATGATGTCTGCTTTGATGACAATGTGTATGATGAAGATCCATATGATCTTCATGCTGAGGTTGGGGGGTGTCTGCATCAGTTGGTATGAGAGTCACTCTATGCTCTGTTCGTTGATCCTGACGTATTGATTCATGTAGTTGAAGGTTCCATGTATGTCAATATCTTTCATGGTTTGTTTGCTGACAACTTTTCATTTTCAGTCGATGATGATTATGATGGTCCACCAATTTTTGATGAAGAGGTAGTATCTTCTCTGGTAAAACTTATATTCTTGATGTTTTGATGTCCATTAGTGATAATTATGATTACCCTCCAATTTTTGGCAAAGAGAAGATGCATTCCTGTGAGGAAATCATTCTATTAGGTTATGTACTCATACCAACACCGCCTATTATTAATTTACAAAGAATTTATGTTCCATCATCTATGCAGTCTTCTTGAATACACATCCATTTTTCGCCAAAGGGGAATTATCTTCACTACTCATTCATCTTAGTACATACTACAAAATTTTCTACTTTGGCTTCTGAATTGAAGAAGGATACAATTGTTCATCTTTTTCTTTATGTTTGTTCTGAGGATGTTGTCGTAGATCATTTTCGGCGTGCTCTTTTGAACTTTCATTTTAGGGTGAATCATGTCAAATCCTAGGCGAATAATGAAGATATTAAGATTATATCTTGATATATTATTTATATTATATTTTATTATCTATTTAGATTATATTATCAATTAGAAATTTTATCTAAGTTAGGTTTTATATTTCTTGCCACCCGAGTTTCTTGCATATTATAAATAGATAGATCTTGATTGTTATTAGGCTAGTTAAATTTGATATAAAATTGTGATATTTATATGCAATTCGAAATTCTTGCAAGAATCAACGATATTGTGCTTCTGTTCTTTCGCATATTCTCAGATCAATGGATTATACACGCTTCTATCTACATGAAAATACCAACCCTAGCCTTCCCCCACACATTTTAATTCTCTCATCCATACTAAAACACAGTACCATTGACAGGGCGCGCTATTCTCCGATCAACGCGGAACAATTATTTATGTATATTTGTCTCGCAAAATTCTTAAGTATGTATGTGTATGTGTGTGTAAACACATTACACACATCTATACAAGTATAGACATGCATGTAGAATCAAGAGTCCAAAACTCACTCTATTTCTCTTTCTATTCCTTGAACAATTGAGCCCTTGTTCCACATGTCCATACTTGTATATGGATGTGCGTGGATAGATATGGAATTGAAAAACAACCACAACAATAATTTGGCCAATACATGCAACGTGGTTAATTCTTAACTAATTCCAATTACCTAATCTATAATTATATATATAATTAATTAATTATCGGCAGTCAAATCATTAAAATATGTACTAGTGGTAAAAATGAGCACCAACTATATATAGATTTGTGGAATCTTAATTATGTTAGAACACAAAATTAATATTGTCTGGGTAGGTTCTGTTTTATTATTCAAAATATGGAGTGTTGGCAGCTTGCTCTTCTCTAGCTATGATTTGAGGAATCTTACATGCTAGAATCTTTAAGAATCCTTAAACGAACCAAACATGGGTTTTTTTTTTTTTTTTTGTGGGAAGTGAAAATTAAAATGACTTAATATTATAATCTTATTCCCAGTGTCAGCCGATCATATTCTCTTAATGTCGACGAATTACCATAAAGTCGTCTTTCTTCTTGGATTAGTTAATTGTATTCATGGGTGTTGATGAAGCATATTAATTTAACTGTATATATAATATTTTTGTCAAATCAGATATAGTAGTTGGTGGTATAGTTAACTATTATATTGCAGTTCGTCGATTCATTTTAAATAAATAAAAATCACATCTATAAAAATTTAATTAATATTCAGATATAAGTCATATACTACATTTAATTGATGAATGGAATATAAATTAATCATACAATAAATTTAATTTACCCAAATAAATGGAGCTCTGATTATGTGCGTCGAATTTCACATGAGATCATGGCCTCTAGTTCAAAATTGTGTGTCAACCTTGTACTAAATATTAAAATTATTTATTTTTCTTCTATTTTTCTTCAATTTTAATTTATTTTGATTTAGTGTAATTTACATTATTATGTAAGGTTTATTCCACCCAATTAGAGTTTATAATTATTTTTTAGTATTTAATTTTTATTTTTTAGTTAATATAATTGATATTTACGATTGATTGTTCAAAATATAGGGTATATAATTTTTAAAATTTTAATTTTTAGCAGTAAATATTAATTAGGATTAGTTATAATATATGTTAGTGTCATTTAGTAGCACTAAGTTTGTTCTGGCGATTTATGTTCGACGAAGTGTTCGAGGATATGTTCCTGAAGTAATATGTTGATTCCGCTGTGCAAAGTAAATAATAGTTGATAAACTGTCCCCTCTGATGTTCCAGGAGCGTCCCGACAATTTAATTATGGCAGTTACCTTGCGGAAGAAGATCCGATTTGGATTGGTTTGGGAAACAAGGAGCGATTGTTTTAGCTGCCTTGTGGAGTAGATGCAGAGCTTATTTAGACCCTCAACAACATGGAAGGCATCTACACCAACATGGAAAGAATTAGAAACCCTAATTCACCTACGTAGTTGATGAAGATTAGAGATCAAGTCAACAAGAAGAGTGAAAGTATAAGAAGATCGATTCCATTAAAGATCGGTGGTTCGCCTCCATTATTTGATTCTCTAAAGTGAATGTTTGAGAGTCATTGGATTGCGATTATTATAATAGCTAGAAGTTATTTCTTAAACTGTTCAACGTGGTAGTCTAGCATTGAGTGGTTTTTAGTGAAACACGTGAGGGATTTTTTTATCCATTTTATATGTAATCTCGGGAGAGATTATAAGTTGAAGTCGTGGGTAGCTAGAAGAAGTCTAGTGTCACGGATGTGAGGGGATCTCATAGCTTTCATTCATCAAAGAGTTCGTGTTGTAAGAAAGGGCGGCATAAGGAGGGAGTCATATATGTGTAAGATCCTGAATAGTCTTCACGAAGGTGTAGTGGATGAATCTTCAAGTTTGGGCGAAGTTCCCCCATAGTAGGTTGGTTAACCGAACTGAGTTATCAATCTCATGTGTACTTTTACTGCTTTTATTTACTTGTTCTTGATTCTGTTCATATCACTCTCAAGAACACTTGCATGCAGTAACGTTAAACACATTATATCACGGATTATTGTTTTACAATTAGCACCAGAGCAGTTACACAGGTGTGATCTTAGGTTTATTAATCTCTGCCCAAGATATTCACCTATAAAGTTACGGCTATTGAAGAAGCCAAGGATGTGAGAAAAATGAAGCTGCAAGAATTGATGGGGTCCTTGCGAACATTTGAAATAGGCCTAACAGAAGAAAAAACTACGCAAAAGAAAAACATTGCCTTTTAGGTTGGTTCCGGTACTAAAGCTCCCATCGATGTTCCTGACAAAGACAATCTAGCAGAGTCTATTGCCCTGCTATCAAAAAACTTTAACAGGTTGGCTAAACATTTTGAAAAGTCTCCTCAAAATAATTCCGGCAAAAACCGTTTCTCTAACTCTCGAATGACCAAGAATGAAGATGCCAATAAAGAAAAGCATAGAGAAGTCAAGTGTAGAGAATGCGGAGTGATGCACTATTTATTATGCACAAATCTGCAACTAACACAGGTCAGACAATATAGTAGTGAATCGAGTATCGTATCCATAGGGACTGAAAATATTGATCAACATTGAGTACTAAGCTAACAATTTTCTATTATCCAGGCTACCAATTTATGGGTTTATTAAAACTATGCATGAATTTAAATTAAATAAGAGAAAATAAACAAACTTCAAAAGACACAAATAAATCAATTAAACAAATAATCAAACTCAATCAATTAATGAAATATTAATCCTAGTGAATGTAATACACATGTATTGTCTATGTTCTAATTCAATCATAATCTTTTCCAATTTTAATCCGATTAAAAGTGAGGAATCAGAAATATATCTACCTATCTCCGCCAGGTCTCAAGGTAGAAGCAGATTAATAAATAACCTATCACTTTCATCTCTGGGTTAATTTACTAACTCCCGATTGATCAATAGATTAAATCCCCTAGAGATTTCATGGAACCTGTATCAAAGTGTTCAATTAATCCCACTAATTAATTATCTCCGCCAGGACTCAAATTAACTAGCTAGCATGCATCAATTATGATCAGTAATCAAGCATGAAATCAAAAGCACTTGAACATTTGAACACAATAATCGGAAGGGAAAAATAACAGGATTAAATTAAACTCATAGATTCAACATGTTTTGCAAACCCTATAATTAATAAAAGGACTACTCACTCATAATTAAAACCATGGAAATAACGAAAATAAGAATAATCATAAACATAATATAAATGTGCGTTAGATTAGAAAAACCGGAATGACGATTCGTTGATTAAAACTTGAATTCTTCAATGTTGAATATTGCAGGCGAACCTCGAATGTAAAATAAAAAGAGAACTCTAAAATAATGAGAAAAAGTCCCAAAAATTCGTCCAAAACAATCCTATATATACTAGGTATTGAAAATCCGGCCCAAAAGATGAGTTCGTGGGCCGAAAACGTGTCTGAGCGCCAAAAAATGACACGCCCGCCGATCCACAAGTCAAGACCGGCCGACCGGCGGCCAAGACCCGCAGATCGGCGGATTTCTCTACCGGAATCCGCCGGTCGGCGGGTTGGTCGGCAGCTCCGCGCGCCTCCACCGTTTCGCTCCGTTCTCCCTCGTTTCTCATCCGATTGACCCGATTCAAGTTGTGTTACGACCCTCTCTTGATCCTATATCTTTAAAGCAACTTTCATCCTTGAATTGGATCTTGGATAAATCTCAAATTCAGCTCAAACTTGCACAAGAAACACCAAAACATCAAATAGCACACGGAAACTCGAAACTAGTATAAAAACTCAACAAACGCATGCATTAATCTTCGAATATGAACCATACAACTCCTCAAATACATGTAAAAGTCATGTTTATCAATCCTCCAAACTTGAACCATTGTTCGTCCTTGAACAATGAGAAGAACATTAAGAAAATATAAACATGGAGGAGAACAAGTAAACTCGATCATAAATGCTTCACGAACATGCTCAAAATAATTTTAATTGCATAAATTTAACATCCATCAACTCATGCAAATCTCAGCACAATTAATATCCATAAACAAAGTATGAACCTCACCGATATGTGTATCGCTCATCTCACAAGTGTATCAAATAACGCTCATCGAATCAAATGCAATACAAAACTGTTACCCATAGGCTTGCCAATCGTCTAAAGCACTCATGCTCAATCATAGAAGAATAAAGATCAATGAGGTCTTTAATTTAGGATGTAATGTCGGGACATTGGTTAAGGTTAGAAAATTTGGCTAAGTGACTCGAAAATTCAACACACTCACAACTTTTTTCAACTCCAACCAAAAGTATGGATCCAAAATCCATCTTCCTACTCTTTCCAACTCCCTTACACTTCAAAACATTATTCTCTTATGCTCATTTCAACAACAAAAATACAAACAAGCCAACAAATAGCAAACATTCTCAATTGCTACCTTTCAATATTTGGCTTTTCTTTTTTTGTTTCTCTTCCACACAATTTTGTCTTTTTTCTCTTTTTTTTTTATTTTTTTCTTTTTTCTTTCTTCTTTTTCTTTCACGAGCCTATGAGAATATTTTCTACCCCAATTTCAACATCTCCATTCTTTCCCCATAAAAAACATTATTTTCCACAATAAGGTACCCTTATTCACCTTCCGAACCCCCTATCATCCAAGTTCATGAACAAAAGGCAATTATGGCTCAAAATTGGCTAGCAATGATCAATTTTTCCGGTTAGTGTTTAGGATTTAATGTGGCTATGAAAAGATGGCCTCAAATCACTTCTAAATTCTTCACATAATCGAGGTATTCTAATAGAAACCACGGCAAGTTCTAGACACACCAAAGCATACATGACAAACACTCATGAAAGAAATCAAAATGTGCATTGATATACAGTTAAAGCTCAAAAAGCTCACAGGACTATTCATGCTTCATTTACTTCAATTCCGAGTATATTAGAGGATAAAATGCCCATAAAAACACGAAATAAATGGACTTATCAAAGGTTTTTAGATTTCAGAAATTTGAAAAGTGATCATTATTTTTAAACGGCTAAACATATATATAAGAGAGTATTCTTTTCATAGAATAGACTCAGGTTTCCGTTAGACTAAGAAATGTGAGGAAAATCCCAGAAAAACAGAGATGACGATAGCACGTCAGAACTAGCCGTTGATAAAGATGTACACTGGATTTTGAATATTGATCATGTACATCCTGAAGAACATTTTATGGAAATGTTCAGTCCCTTTGTGCAGGAATGGTTCTTTCCTGCTGAGTGTGAAATAGACACACTCATACACCTCTTCTTGGTTTTACTGAACCAGGCACACCCTAAGGGATGCTCTGAGTTTCTCAAATCAAGCTGCATCCAATCCCTTGGTGAACAAATCTGCTAGTTGATCTTCTGTCTTCATGTGTTCAATCCTTAGCACTTCTTCTTCAACCAGCTCTCTGATGAAGTGATGTCTGATGTCTATATGTTTGGTCTTTAAATGCTGCACTGGATTCTTTGAGATGTTGATAGCACTTATATTATCATAGTACAGAATATGAGTATTATAACTAACTTCATAATCCTTCATCATCTGTATCATCCAGATGATCTGAGTAGAGTTGCTCCCTGCTGCAATGTATTCAGCTTCTACTGTAGATAGAGATATGCAGTTCTACTTCTTACTGAACCAGGAAAAAACATTGTTTCCTAAAAAGAAACAAGCACCTGAAGTGCTTTTTCTATCATCTGAGGATCCAACCCAATCAGCATCACAGTACGTAGTAATACTTGCATTTGTATCAGAAGTATACCATAATCCATAGTCAGTTATTCCATTGATGTACTTGATGATGTTCTTAACAGCCTTCATGTGACTCTCCTTGGGACAGGACTGATACCTGGCACACACTCCCACACTGTATGCTATATCTGGTCTGCTTGCAGTGAGGTAAAGAAAACTTCTAATCATGCTTCTGTATAGAGTTTGATCCACTTCAGCTCCTGCATCATCTTTACCAATCTTGACTGTGGTGTTGATAGGAGTTCGTTTGTGCTTAGAATTTTCAAGCTCGAACTTCTTCACTAAGTTTCTAGCATACTTGGATTGAGAGATAAATATCCCTTCTTCTGACTGTTTTATCTGAAGCCCTAGGAAGTATTTCAGATCTCCAACTAGACTCATCTCAAATTCAGTTTCCATGTCTCTAATGAAGTCCTTGACCATCTTATCAGACACTGATCCAAACACTATATCATCCACATATACTTGAACCACAATTACTTGTGATTTTTTTCTTTCTGATAAATAGTGTTCTATCTTCTCCTCCTCTGTTAATCCTTTGCTTGCTAGGTATGTAGCCAATCTTTCATACCATGCCCGAGGAGCTTGTTTCAAGCTATATAATACCTTCTTTAGTTTGAACACAAACTCTGGATGATGTGGATCTTCAAATCCTTTAGGCTGTGCAACAAACACATCCTTCTTCATGAACTCATTCAGAAAAGTACTATTGACATCCATCTGGTACAGTTTGAACTTCATGATGCATGCCATGGCTAGAAGAAGTCTGACTGATTCAATCCTTGTAACTAGAGCAAAGGTTTCATCAAAATCAATGCCTCCAATCTGTGAATAACCTTGAGCAACTAGTTTGGCCTTATTTCTTGTAATGTTTCCAGCTTCATTAGTCTTGTTTTTGAACATCTACTTGGTTTCAACAATGTTAACTCCTTCAAGTTTCTGAACCAAATCCCAAACATCATTCTTCTTGAACTGTAGAAGTTCTTCCTGCATGGCCTCAATCCAGTAATCATCTTTGAGAGCTTCTTGGGTGTTTTTAGGTTCAATTTTGGAGGTGAAACAGACATAGGATATCTCATCATGCATCCTCTTTCTTAGTCTGCTTCTGGCCATCCTTCCTTCATGAATATCTCCAAGTACTTCTGAAGTAGGATGATTCTTAATGATCTGCTTCGAAGGCTTTCTGTGCCTTACTGTTTGTTCTTCAGCTTCTTTATTTGTATCATCATGAACTTTAGGATGTTCAAAGACATTTGTGTGAACATCATCTTCAGAGGTATTGATATTATTGTCCTGATCATCAAATCTAACATTAACTGTCTCAATCACAGCCTTTGTCTCTTTGTTATAAATCCTGTATGATTTACTATTCCTGGAGTATCCAACAAACATCCCTTCTGCACCTCTATTGTTCATCTTACTGAGACACTCTCTGTCATTTAGTATATAACATATGGTCCCAAACACATGAAAGTACTTCACTGTTGGTTTCTTCTCATTTCAAATCTCATATGAAGTAGTGAAGTACCTGGTCTGAGATGAATTCTATTGCTAATGTGATATGCCGTGTTGATGGCTTCTGCCCAGAACATAGCAACAACTCCTTTATCAGCAATCACAGGTCTGGCCATCTCCTGCGGAGTTATGTTCTTCTTTTCAACAACTCCATTCTATTGAGGTGTTTTGGGGGCTGAGTACTCATGACAAATACCATTCTCACTATAGAATGTATCAAAGTACTGGTTCTCAAATTCCTTTCCATGATCACTTCTGATTCTGATAATCTGATCATCCTTCTCAACTGTGATCTTGCAGGCTAATTTCTTGAATGCTGTGAAAGCTTCACTCTTGTCTCTGAGAAAGTCAACCCAAGTAAACCTTGAGTAATCATCACTGCACACAAGGACATACTTCTTCCCTCCATAGCTTTCCACAGCCATAGGCCCCATTAGATCCATATGAATGAGATCTAGAATTCTCTTGGAAGTTCTGTCTTGCACTTCTTTGTGCTGAGATCTGGACTGTTTTCCAATCTGACATGGACCACAAACTTTGTCTCTGTCAATTCTGATCTGAGGTAGCCCTCTGACAATCACTTTGCTGATGATCTTCTGGAGATTTCTGAAGTTGATGTGTCCAAGTTTTTGATGTCAGATCTCTGACTCTTCTATAGATGTTCTTTGACATGTTAAAGAACATCGTGTAGGAACATGTAGCTAATAACAGTTGTCAGCTGATCTCTTCCGTTCCATGAATAAGTCATTGTTCTCATTCATAACTCTGCAGCTCTCCTTGGTGAAGACAACAGTCATGTCATCATCACATAGTTGACTGATGCTTATCAGATTAGCTTTGAGTCCATCAACTAGCATAGCCCTTTTTAGCTTGGACATTCCTTCAACAATCAACTCTCCTTTTCCCATTACTTTGCCCCTTTTTCCATCTCCAAAGGTGACAAAATCTGATGAGCAAGCTTTCAGATTCTGCACTACTGAGCAATCTCCAGTCATGTGTCTTGAGCAGCCACTGTCAAAGTACCAGCTGCTTTTGTCTTCAACTCTTAGTGAAGTATAGGCAATCAGATTGGTCTGCTTGATAACCTATTGCTTCTTCTGTGCAGGCTTCTTCCTTTTCTGAGTAGCAGATTTCTTCTAGGGTTGCTGGAATCCTGAGCCAAAAATATTCTTCTCATTCTCCTCAGATCAAAGAGATATTTTTCACAATGAGGATGAATGTGGCCTTTTTCTTCACAATAATGGCAGATGATTCCTTTTCTATTGTCATTATTTGCAGTAATCTTCTTGATAATGTTCTTCAGGATGTTCTGAACATTATTTTGTACATGCACTGGCTGACTTGTACTTACTTTGACAAACACTGTCTTGGATTGTCCACCATTATATCCAAGACCTGGATGACTTTTCCCAGAATGTCCTAGGGTAGTAAGAATCTTATCAAGATTCTCAGATCCATTGTTCAGCATGTTGACATTCCTTTTGATGGACTTCAGTTCTGCAGACAGCTCTTCAATCTCCTTCTTTTGCTATTGAATACTGACCTTCTATTCTGAATCATATCTGATTAATTCCCCCTTTTCTTTGAGAAGATCTTTGTTGTGAGATTGCAGAGTCTTGTTGATCTCAGCTACTTCAAGCCATTTTTCATACATTTCTTTGTAGGTCTGAACAAACTCCTCATGGTTGAAATCTTCATTGTCTGAGTCTTCATCTTCTGCAAGTTTGAAAGGATCCTGGAACTCTGAGACTTTTGCTGTAAAAGCATAGGTCTCTTCTTCTAATTCACTGCTACTTTCTGCATAATCATTATCACTAAGAGAGGCATTGTAGTTCTTTTTATTCTTCTTCAGAGTGTTGGCACATTCGGCTTAAATGTGTCCAAAACCATCACACTCTCTGCACTGAATTCCTCTCTTTATATTTGAAGATTGAAACTTTTTCTGCTCACTGTTAGAGTTTCTATCTTGCTGGGGATTACTAGAAGATTGTCTTCTGTTGTTGGACCTCGTGGAAGACTGCTTGTTTACTCTTTTAAGCATTCGACTGAAGTGCTTGGTGATAAGGACCATATTGTTCATTATATCTGAATCAAGTACAAGTTTTCATTTCTGTACATGTTCAGGTACATCTTCATAGACTTCAGTTTTAAGAGCAATACCTCTCTTTCTTGAGCTACTGTCTTCATCATCCAGATTCATCTCGAACGTCCTTAACGACCCGATTAGTTCATCAAGCCTCATACTCTTGATGCCATTGGCTTCTTCAATAGCAACAACTTTGTAGGCAAACTTGCTTAGAAGAGATCTGAAAACCTTCCTTACAAGCTTCTCATTGCTGATAGGCTCTCAAAGGGCAAAACTCTCATTTGATATGCTTCTAAGTCTGGCATTAAACTCTCTAATGGATTCAGAGTCATCCGTTCTAAGGCTTTCAAATTTTGAAGTCAGATTTTGTAGTCTTGACAGCCTCACAGAACTAGTCTCCTCAAAGGTAGTTTCCAAAATATCCCATGCAGCTTTTGCAGTCTCACATGTTGAGATTAGACTGAATGTCTCAAGATCTACTGCAGAGAATATTGCATTGAGAGTTTTGGAGTTGACATTGTACCAGTTCTTCTGCGTTACAGTCCACTCTCCTTCTTCAATCTCCACATGATTTCCTTCTTTGGCAACAGTTGGCTTTTCCCATCCTTCAGTGACACTCTTCCATGCGAGTTCATCAATAAATCTCAGGAATGCCCTCATCCTTGCTTTCCAGTTGAGATAGTTGTTACCTTCTAGCAGTGGTGGTCTGTCTGTAGATCCTCCTTCTTTGATTGCACTCATGGCTAGGCTGCAACCAAAACCTTCACACAGATATATAGCTTTCAGGACTCTTTTCGCCCTAAAAACCAAAGGCGACCCGCTCTGGTACCAATTGAAGTTACATAAACTATTTGATCATGTTCATCATCATGTACTTGAACATTGTTGTGAACATATAAGGTTAGAATATAAAAACTTTAAGCAAATAAAGAACACGAGATTGGTAACCCTGTTCGATCAACTGACCTACGTCATGGGGACTTCACAAGTCTGTGAGAAATAGTTTACTACTCCGTTGAATAGTTACAAAGGCTATTACATGAAGACTCCCGTCACTCAACCCCTTTCCTACTCGATTCAACCTCTTTCACTAAACTAAATTGTTAGCTCCCCTCACAACCTAGAATCCCTCTAGTTCCCACAGAAAATCTCTCCCGAGACTCCTCTAAGTGTGTATGAAAGTGAGTTTCAAACACAGACTAGAAACACAATGATCTAACTGATCAAACCTAGTCTACTCGAATACTATATGCTTCGAATATGAAGTCTTTTAACTCTCAGACCTTTTGTGTATTCGTAAAAAATCGTGTCTCCTAAACTAGTCTGAATCCCAGGCTATTTATAAAAAATAGTTTATAGCCTAAACAAGGTATTCAGAAGTCCTACTTTGACTGGGATTTAACAATGAAACAATTTCCTTATTTAAATCGGATTTTCCTAGTTTAGATGTCTTCCTTGAATAGAACTCCTTCTTTTCTTCTTGATCTTCATCACGAACAATGCAACTTCTATTCTGAAACGTCCATCTTGAATCTGCAACTTCAACTCCTTGAATCTGGCATGACATGTTTCTTGTAAACTCTCTGGACAACCATGTACATGATCATGTCTTTGAACATGATTAAGTACATGTCTTGATCTTTAATCAGATTGGCAGTGGAATGTTCATAGTAATGTCCAGAACATGTTATTTGAACATGAATAACCAAAATCTTTTGTGTTCTTTTGAAATTGCTATAATATCTAAACAGATAATGACAATCCCAAACACTTTAGTACAGATGGCATTAACAGAGTTGATGCACTCAAATTCTGTGGATGAAGCAAATGTTGCTTGATTATGGTGTTCCACAGACTGTTCTTACCATCTTCTGTGACAACATGAGTGCCATTAATATCTCGAAGAATCCAGTACAATACTCTAGGACAATACATTGATATTCATCATCACTTTATTCGAGAACTGGTTGAAGATGGATCACTTGTCATTAAGTATGTTGGAATAGAAGCTCAGCTCGCAGATATCTTCACCAAAGCACTTGAAAGTGGAAGGTTTGAGATACTTTGATCCTCATTAGGTCTTTGTGTTCTCTAAACTTCCCATTTGAGAGAAGTATATCTGTACAGTCTTGGTCAGTGATGTATGTACAGAGAAAAAGAATGACCAAGTGTTTCATGGTCGACAGTTGTGTGTACCTTCATATGTGCTTCACAAATGCAAGAACAGTATGAGTAGTTATCTTTTAACTATAATGGCTAGTGGGTCCTTGTTTCTCAAGCCCAACTCATTTCCACTTCCCGAGGACATGCAGAATGGAGTTGATAAGAGAAGTGATCACTAATTTTGGAAAAATAATTTATCTTTCCTTGTTTAATATTTTTGGGTGATATTTTAATAACGGGAATTGTTCATCCCCATCTTATTTCCTCTCTTGACTCTTTCAAGATTCTGCTCCAAGAATTTGTTTCCAAGAAAATTGTGAGCAATGGCAGATAACTCCCAATCCTCCACCAAGCCATCGCTATTCAAGAAGTCGCAGATTGATACAACTGTGTTGTGGAAAGCTCTTGGAGAACTATCAAAGCCCCATATGTTCTCTCAATCTGTGTATGCTACCAAGAAACCCAGCAGCGAAGGTGTGTCTGTTCCTGCAGGCGTCTCTGCATCTGTACCTTACAACACTATTATGCCGATCGTGACTCTCCCAGAGTCAACAGTTGTTGTTGTTGTTCCTAAAATCCATTCTCCTCTTAGGGTTTTGTTGAAATCTTTTTCTCCTCTGATGTTGGAGCTGGCATCCCTTAAGACTGCAATTGCTGCCACTACAGCCCTCAACTCTACTTTAATTTCAGAGTTTGCCACCTCAATTGATGCGATGAAGAAAGTCACTGTGCCAGCATCTCTCGCTGCTGCAGTAACCACCCCTCTTGATGTTCCGGTGGTTACCATTCAGGTTCTTTTTGGTAAAGCCTCTCCTACAGTTGTTGATCATGTTGCCCCTGTTCTCAATTAGTCAGAAGATGAGGGAATTGATGAAGATTTTGTTGTAGATGAATCTATTTCCTCACCTGATGCTATAACTGTTTCGCCTCCATTGGAACAAGAAGATGTTATTGCTAAGTCACGTGGTGTGACTTAGTAAACCAAGAGCAATTTGCTATTCAAAAGCATAATTCTGATGATGATGCTTAGATGCCAATCTCAAAGTTGCGGTCCCATGCCAAGACAAGTTCTGCCAAATGGAAGTCTAAGGTGAAGAAGCCCTCTGCTGCCTCTATTGCTGGTCGTGTTACTACTAGTAGTGTCTTTGAATGGCTCCTTAGTTTAGCATCCACCTCTCGAAGGCCCTGCATGAAGAATGCTAGAGCTCCAACTCCTTCATCTGATGATGCTGAAGATGTGCCAGAGGATGTCTCAGACAATGCTGAATTTGATTCAGGTACTTTTGATCCTCGAATTTTTTGCTCTATTTTTTATAAGCAAATTTATAAATTGGTGGTTGGTCGTTCTCTAATTCCTGAGCAAAGTTTAAATCCGTCTGATATGGCTGGGACTGGTGTTGTTGAGTTGTTGCATGATTTGTGCTTGGATAAGTCTGTCTATGATATGTATGTGTATGTTAAGGCAATTGTGCATGAATTTTATACTAATCTGTCTAAGACTATCCGTCATGTGAACCATAAGCGTGCCTTTTCTTGTTATGTGCATGGTAATTGGTTCAATTTTTCACCTGCTGTGATCAATGAGTATCTAGGAAGAGAGCATTTTACTGCTCCTAAGTATGTGCCAAACATGGATGATGTTGCTGATGAGTTGACTGGAGGTAGTCGGCTAGTTTAGCCTAACGGAAGGTCCCTTTTGGCATTTGATTTGAGCTTGAAGTATTCCATACTTTACAAAATTGCTGTGAAAAACTGGATTCCTAACAAGCATCGTTCCATGGTGGAGAAGGCTTTGGAAATCTTGTTGTACAAGGTTGGAACAAAGGTGGCGTTCAATATTGGTCAGATGATCTTTGATCAAGTGTGTGCTCATGCCGAGTCTCAGTGAAGCCAGCAGCCTCTCGGCTTCCTGGGAATGATTTTCAACATTCTCCTCTCCTAGCATGATGTAGTCTCTTCAGATGATGTCTATGAACCTGAAGAACCGTCTTTTGTGATCAGCCACAAATTGTTTTCTGCGCAGCACATAAGAGATATTTTTACTGCTGATCCTCAAGACAGTGATGCTGAAGCTGTTCTATCTTCTGCGCCACCCAGATCTTCTGTCAGACCATTTGTGAATGTTGTGTTCTTTGAACGGCACATTCTCTCACTGGAACGTAAGGTTCTGTTTCTGGAGAAGACCATCCACAGTGCTCGTTCACGCAAGTAGGAGCTTGAGTCATTTTTTCTGGATCTCAAGGCCCGAGCCTTTAGTTTTGCTCCACCAGATGATATACTAGGCTCTTCTGGTTCTCGACCTGCTGAGGTCACCTCTGCTAATCCTGGCTCTTCGGCCAGACATGCTTTTGTTGCAGGTGAAAGTTCTGCTGCAACTTTGAAGACTGGTGTTGCTTCTCAACTGTCTTCAGCTGCTGTGCCTGAGACTGTTCCTGTGGTGAATACTGTTTCTCAGCCGATTCCAACTACTCCTGACGTTGATGCTGTGTTCCAGCCTGCTCCTATAGCTGAAGATACTGGTGTGCTTCCTGAAGCACCTCCCGCCTGAGCTTTGTCAGTTATGGCAGCTACTAAGGGGGAGAAGAAGTGCAAGTGAAGGGGAGAAGACATGAAGGGAGTGTGAAGGAGAAGAAGAAGACTGGGAAGACAGGGGGAGTGATCGCAGCTTGTGAAGTTTATGAACTTTTTTAAAGTTTATTTTTTGGATAATTTGTAATGGGGGATTTATGTTTTGTTACCGCATTTATTTGATGGTCTGTAATCTATTTTTAGTCAACTAACTAAGCAGTCGAGACTGCAAGATAATGTCCGAGATTTGGTAAAACTCACATCGTCGTTCCAGGGGCAGTTTCAGTAACTGTGCCAGACAGTTACATTTATATATCTTCTTTTGATATATATATTTGATTTGCGAGTTTATTCATGAGTTGTGTAGATTTTGATTATTGTCTATCATAAACGCCAACGGGGAGATTGTTGGTGCCATTTAGTAGCACTAAGTTTGTTCTGGCAATTTATGTTCGATGAAGTATTCGAGGATATGTTCCTGAAGTAATGTGTTGATTCTGCTGTGCAAAGTAAAGAACAATTGATGAATTGTTCCCTCTTATGTTCCAGGAGCATCCCCGACAGTTTAATTATAGCAGTTACCTTGCAGAAGAAGATCCGATTTGGACTGGTTTGGGAAGCAAGGAGCGATTATTTTAGATGCCTTATGGAGTAGATGCAGAGCTAATTTAAACCCTCAACAACATGGAAGGAATCTACACCAACATGAAAAGAATCACAAACCCTAATTCACCTTTCTAGTTAATGAAGATTGGAGATCAAGTCAACAAGAAGAGTGAAAGTATAAGAAAACCGATTTCATTGAAGATCAGTGGTTCGCCCCCATTATTTGATTCTCTAAAGTTAGTGTTTGAGAGTTGTTGATTTGTGATTATTGTAATAGTTAGAAGTTGTTCCTTAAACTGTTCAACATGGTAGTCTAGCATTGAGTGTTTTTTTAGTGAAACACGTGATGATTTTTTTATCCATTTTATACGTAATCTTGGGAAAGATTATAAGTTGAAGTCATGGGTAGCTAGAGGGAGTCTAGTGTCACTGTTGTGAGGGGATCTCACAGCTTTGGTTTATCAAAGAGTTCATGTTGTAAGAAAGGGTGGTATAAGGAGGGAGTCTTGTATGTGTAAGATCCTGAATAGTCTTCATGAAGGAGTAGTGGACAAATCTTCAAGTTTGGGTGAAGTCCTCCCAGAGTTGGTTGGTTAACCGAACTGGGTTATCAATCTTGTGCGTACTTTTACTGCTTTTATTTACTTGTTCTTGATTCTGTTCCTGTCACTCCCAAGAACACTTGCATGCAGTAACGGTAAATACATTATATCACGGATTATAGTTTTACAATATAATAAATTTTATTTTTATGAAAAATATTATTAAAACTACACAATTTTGATATTGACACACAAAATTTCGGACTAGAGAATTTCATCCGATTGAGTTTAAATCAACGCAAAATTTCAATCGACACACTTGAAAATTAAAAGACAAGAAAAAGAAGAAGAAGAAAATCAAATCAATGATCAACCACATGAGACTTTATTTTATGTTTAACTAGTATGACATCCCGTGCGATGGACGGCGAGAGATTTATAAATAATTTATAATAAATAGTTTGTACAAATAAAATAATTAAATTACAATTAAATAATTAATAGAAACAACTATAACATGTATAAATAATATAATATTAAATTAGAGTTTATTCACTATTTTATTGACAGACAATCCATATCCATAAATAAACTTACACTTCTCATCCATTGTTTCTAATTAAAAATAATAATATAATCGTCTTGCCTACAATCCATTAGAAACATAATTGAAACAATTTATAATTTTAGGTACAATGAGAAAAATTAAGAAAAAAATATACACCATCATAAATACATTTAAAAAAATTATTATGCATGCATCATCGTCCTCCCTCCATACTGTGTGAAGTGGATATATAAGATATCATCGAAGGACAATTGTCACAGTGCTTCCACAATTTGATTAATGCTTCATCGTCATCTCTTTTATTGTAGAGAACATTTCAAATTCCATCTTAGGCATCATATCATTTTATATCTCCTTACACATGAATATGAATGTATTAAATTATATTATTGTAAAAATATTGGTCTATATATATGTAGTGTGAAATTCAATATCGGCCACTTTTATGTATGATATGTAAAATATACGGATAATATCTAACCATTAAAGAAGAATATTAAAGAATTTGAAATGTGTAGTATAAATAATTTTTTGGATTGAATAAGGTAGAAGAGAAATTTTCAAACACGTGTCTCACGTATTTGAAGCTCATTATAATATAATTTTTCTAACTAAAAAAATTATTCATTTTCAACATAATTTAGCATAATTTGACTACCCAACAATGAAAATTCTAAAAATAGGTCAGGAGTCTCATTTATAAATGAAATTAAATTAGGATTTGAGAGTCATAAACCACTTCAGGAAATAATATCAATAAGACAAATTATTTGTCTAAAATGAATCATTATTATATGATACTATAAAAATAATAAAAAACACAAATAATAAATTAAAAGACAAGAAAAAAAAGAAGAAAAAAAAAATCAAATCAATGATCAACCACATGAGACTTTATATTATGTTCAATTTTATTTTATTTTTAAAAAAATTGAGCCTGGGGAAGAAACTCAAGGCGTATTCCTTTAACACAAGGGTTTTTTGTTGGTCCCAAAAATATTATATCAGCTAGTGATTCACATTTCGCAGCTAGGGTATAGGGGTTTAAATCTACTAAGGATTGTGCAAACTTTTCTTTTTCAGTTGAAAACTCTTCACTAAGTAGGAAGAACGAAGGCTTCGTCTCAGAAGATTTATGGGGTGCAAGAACATTTTGAAGGTTTAAAGGCTTTGAATTTGCTTAAGTTCGTACAACTTGCTCTTTTTCGTAAATGCTCTCTGAATGAAGGGCGTTCTCCTTTTACAGTGATCATTTATGAAAGAGCAGAACATTTAACATTCTTACATGCTGATCAACATGGCTTTGTCTTCAGTTTAATTTCCATCACTTGGCCGCACTGGCGGATCTAGGTGGTATCAAGGAGGTACAGTTGGGTCCCTTGGGGATGATCTAGTAACGAAGTGGTATTATCTTAAGGTCAAAGGTTTCAAGTTCAAATCTCACCACTAACATCACTAGGTGTGAGTCTGTCACACATGGTCTGCCAAATGTGGTTTACCTCCCCTGTGTAGTTTGCAGACTATTACATAGGAGCGAGATTTACTCAGTGCGCATCTCGATAGTGGCTGCATGTTACTGTTAATATAAAAAAAGGAGGTACATTTGGGGGGGGTGGGGTGGGGTGGGGTGGGGCGGGGCGGGGAGGGGGAATTTTTATATATGGTTACTATAAGTAAGATTAAGAGTAGTCATACTTAAAGTAAATTAATCCAAAGAGATTATCTTAAAGAAATATTTAAATAACTTGGAATTATATTTCATACTTTAAAATGAAAATGCACTGCAAAATTAACAAACAATCTAAATTGACGTGTTAATTACTTTAGATTAGATTATCTCCATTTGTTATTTATCTTGGCAGAACTTTATTCTATAATTAAACATGCCAAATTCTAATAAATTAATAGATTGAAAAAAAAATCAAGATTAATTAGTGTTAGAATTAATATAAGACATAATTGAAAGAGAAGTTTGGGAGAATCTCTAGATGAATGAGTATTGAATCTCAATGGTATTGAATTGCTTGATACCAATTGTAGTTACAAGGGAAGTATATAAAGAAAACTAAATTCATAATTAAGGAAACAAATCCTATACAAGGTACTAATCATTTTAATTGATTTTGCAGGATTTATGGATATCTATCTTGGGATCGAGATTGTTGACACTTCCCCTCAAGTTGAGTATTGGGATCTCTAATACTCAACTTGTCGAGAACTCTTGTAAAGATTCTTGAATTCACAGCCTTGGTCAGGATATTTGCAAGTTGATCCTCAGATCTGATAAATGGAAGATCACCAGCCTCCAATTTTTCTTTGATGAATTGTCGGTCTACCTCCACATGTCTTGTTCGGTCATGTTGAACTGGATTTTCGGAGATACTAATTGCTGCTTTGTTGTCACAGTGAAGTTGACACTTCTGATTCGGACCAAACCCCATCTCTGTTAACAATTTCCACAACCATAGCAGTTCAGTTATTCCACTCTTAACACCTATGAACTCGGCCTCGGCACTAGACAGGGCCACCACCTTCTGCTTCTTACTTCACCATGTGACAAGATTACCTCCAACGAAGGTGAAATATCCAGCAGTGGATCTTCTGTCTATTGGATTTCCAGCCCAATCTGCATCCGTGTACCCATATATCTTCGAGTGTCCATGCTTTCCAAAGAACAGTCCATATCCATACGTACCCTTAAGGTATCGTATAATTCTCATAGCAGCTTCCATATGATCCATCTGAGGTTTGTGCATGAATTGACTGACCACCCCAACTGCATAGGCGATATCAGGTCTAGTGTGGGAAAGATAGATAAGCTTCCCAACCAGCCGTTGATACTATTCTCGATCTGCAGTTTCAGCCCCCTCAACAATCTGTAAATGATGATTCACTAGGATAGGAGTATCAGCAGGTTTGCAATCAAGCATTCCAACTTCCGTAAGGAGGTCAAGAGTATACTTCTTCTGGCAAATGAAGATCCATTTAGCCGATCTAAGAACTTCAATGCCAAGGAAGTACTTGAGAGCTCCCAAATCCTTCATCTCGAATTCCAAGAACATATTCTTCTTAAGTTTGTCAATCTCCTCCATGTCACTGTCTGTGATGATCATATCATCCACATAAATGATTAGACAGGTGAGGAGACTTTCTTATTTCTTCAAGAATAGAGTACGGTCGGAGTTACTCTGATGAAACCCATAGCTCTTCATGGCCCCGGTAAATCTTCCAAACCAGGCCCTTGGAGATTGTTTAAGTCCATAGAGTGTTTTTCTCAGTCGACATACTTCCTTCTCTCCAAACTCAGACTCGAAACCCGGTGGCACTTCCATATACACTTCTTTGGTCAATTCTCCATGTAAAAAGGCATTGATGACATCAAACTGATGAAGTGCCCAATCTCTGTTTGCTGCTAGGGAGAGTAACAGTCTCACGGTATTCATCTTAGCCACTAGAGAGAATGTTTCTGAGTAGTCCACTCCATAAGTCTGTGTGTACCCTTTTGCAACCAATCGTGCTTTGTATCATTCAACTGATCTGTCAGGTTTCCGTTTGATGGTAAAGACCCACCTGCAACCAACTGGTCTCTTCTCTTGCGGTAATGTGCATGTTTCCTATATGTTATTTTGGGCAAGAGCATCCATCTCTTTTTTCATTGCATCGATCCATTATTTTGACCGGAAAGCTTCTTTGACTGTTCTTGGTAGACTCTCTTCTTCATACAGTGCGGTTTGAAACGCTGCTGCTAAAATTGTGAGATTTCCCTTTGTAACATCCCCAACCGGATATCAGGATTTCCTGGTAATTCTTTCTGGAGAATATCTCTTGGGAGGCACACCCCTATTGCTTCGTGGAGGCAGAACATATTGTCATGTATCATATATCATGGTTTCTGGAGCTGCATGATGAGGTAATTCAGGACTATCTGAAACTGAGTAATCAGTACATAACACAGAACTGGATTCGATATTAGGATCAGAACTGGATAAATTAGTGTCAACTGTAGGATGAGCATCATCGGAAGAATCGTTTACCTCGGATATCAAGTCTGAAAGAAAAGCACTGGACGGTTCACCTTGCTCAGAGGTCTGTACCGACGTTTCAGGAATTGGCTCAGCGGCACGGTTAACCGTCTCTGTTGGAATTACTTCTGGGGGGCTACTTGGGCTGAGTAACCAACTTAGTGGGTCAATCTTATGACTCTCCCCCTGACCACTAAGGTGGGTAAGATAAAAAAAATTCAGTTTCAAGGAAGTCACAGTTCATAGTAGTGAACATGCGATTGGTTTTCGGGTCATAGCACCTATAACCTTTCTGATGGATACCATAACCAATAAAGACACACTTCACAACATAGGGATCAAGTTTAGAGCGTGTGGGTTTGTATAAATGATAAAAAACAGAGCAACCAAATATCCGTGGTTTGAGAGTGAGGGGAACATGAATATGGGTGAGATTGGAAAGATACTGAAGAGAGGTCTGAAGATCTAAGCTTTTGGTGGGTAACCAGTTTAGAAGATAGACGGCAGTAGCCACAGCTTCAGGCCAAAAATGGGAAGAGACCCGAGCCTCGATAAGTAAGGCCCGAGTAATTTCAAGGATCATTCGATTTTTTCACTTGGCTACGCCATTTTGTTCGGGAGTATAAGGACAAGTAGTTTGGTGAATCAAGCCCTGGTTCTGAATTATTGTATAAAAAAGAGAAAATTTGGAAAAAACTTCGAATTTGTGACGTAAAAAATAAACCCAGGTCATACGTGTGTGATCATCAATGAATAATAAAAAATACTTAAATCCTTGACCATCTATCACAGTTGCAGGACCCCAAACATCAGAGTGCACAAGAGAAAACATAGAAGACACACGGGTATTACTCGGTTTAAAAGTCTGTATGTGGCTCTTTGCCAAAACACATGTCTCACAATACAAATTGGAAGAAGAAAAAAATTTAGGAAATAAAAGGCGAAGATAACCCGCAGAAGGATGCCCAAGACGCCGGTGCCAAAGCCAAGCAGCCTGAGAAGCAGTTCCAGTAGCCAGTATCACGGTGCCTTTTTGAGTAATTTCATCAACGTAGTACAGACCACGTCGCTCAGTGCCACGTCCAATGATCGCCCCCGTCCTGATATCCTGTAATAAACAAAATGTAGGATGTATTAGCACAGTACAGTTTAACTCCTTCGTAACATGACTGATAGACAGTAACTTGTGAGACAGTGCAGGAACATATAAGCAATTGGAAATGCTGAGAGTAGGGGAAATAGCCACAGTTCCGGCTCCAGTGACCGGTGTAATTTCACCACTCGCAGTTTGAACATGGGTTTTACGAGGCTTAGATGGTACACAGATATCTGAGGCGTCATAGGTCATCGTGTCAGTAGCACTACAATCAAATATCCAAGATGACTTTTTGTATGACTCCCGGAGTTGACTGCTAGTAACATGGGCACGAGCAAGTACTGTATTAAATAAATGAGGGGGAGTAGGAAAATGGGAGGGGTCGGTCAATAGTTGACCCGACCCGGTACCTTCATAATTAAAGGCAGAAGATGTCTTTTCTTCTTCACTTCGATCGCCCCCCTCTGTGCCAGAAACCCTAGCTGCCATTCACATTCCTCCATTTCTATCACCGCCGCACTGCCGCTCTCCTTCATAGTTTCCGATCGCGGTGCCGGCGGCCTCTGAGTTGCCAACCACGACAGAGACTTTACCGCGGTTATCTTTGGGTGGGTTGTGGTTGTCTTCCCACCACTCTGGATAACCCACCAATCGGAAGCACGTTTCCTTTGTATGCTTGTTCATTCCACAGTGAGTACATTTGAGTTTTGATTTATCTACCTTATCCCGGGATGAAGATCCATCACCGCCAGTCTTGGGTTGGCCTGACCGGGGCAGTCGGACCCCCCTCGCTGCTATGCCACTAGCCTCACTGTCGGAGTGGGCTACTAATCCACTGCCTATACCTTGCTCCGTCACGCTGTCGGGTTCCGGTCCCCATAGCCCTCGCCGAGCGGCTCCTCACCGGAGGATGACGTATGTTGCCTTTGCGGTTGGTAAGGGATCGGTTTTGAGTATATCCCTCCTCTTAGGTTCGTACTTCTCGCTTATTCCAGCCAAAAGTTGAAATAATCATGTCTCCGATTGTAGTTGCCAGTAAACCCCTATATTTGTCTCGCACTTCATCGGATTAGGCTGACTCTCATCAATTTTAGCACAAATCCGTTGTAGTGTACTGTAAAAACTTTCAATTGTGCCTTGCCCTTGTTTGATGCTATTGGCTTGAATGGTTAAGTCGAATATTTGAGCGGAATCCCGTTTGACATTGTATGTGATTGCCAATCCTTTCCATAAACTCTCTGCTGATTTGTATTGGACATAGTTGCTTGCTAGGGTTGGCTCCATGTTCTGAATTATCCATGATATCACTGTGAGATATTTTTGGTACCATTTGTGGTATGCTTGATCTGTGGGTTCGGGGGGGAGATGGATGGCCCGTGATGTGGTTGACGCACCATCTTCCTCCGATGGCTAAGTGTATCATTTTTTACCACAACGGGTAGTTGAATTTGTTCAGTTTAATGCTAACTGTTACTCCTTGGTTCTGGTTGGTTTCTGGGTTTCTTGGTTCTGCGGTTGGTTGGCTAAACTATCGGAGAAGGCTAGCCAATTGTTGTGCCAGCAACTCTGTGTAACACCCCAAATTTTGATTAAGGTTTAGAGGATTCTTAATGATAATTAAGAAGTAAGGAAGAAATTTAATTAAGGTTAATTAAGGTCAGATGTCAGTCACGACTTTAAGGGTCAGTTTTCGTGGAAATCGTCTTTTCGAAAAAGTTGATCTTAATTCTTTTATGGCCATTCGTGGTCTCGTTAGAAAGGTTTTAACTCAAGGAGTATGCCGGTGTTTTCGGATTGTAATTCTGAAGTCATTTGAGTTCCCGGTGATGAAAAACGTATTTAAAGGATAAATGAATAGTAACTTTTGCTTGCGTTCGTGTTTTGAGAAATTTACGAAATCCTCCTCATTGATCTGAGTCTAGTTCTGTTAGGCACCTCTAATGGGAAATGACCCAAGGATTCCGTTGGTATTCACGGATTACCATTCTGAGGTCAATCGAACGCTCGGGAGTAAAATCTGTCAGTCTGAGTGAATAGTAAAAAGTAATTTCAAAGAGGGAATCTTTGCTCATCTTTCTTCTGACGACCCCGTCTTTTTCACCAATCAAGTTGGTTCACTAGTATTCGGGCCAACGAGTCTCCCTGTATTTTTAGATTTCATGTCTGAAGTCATTTGGACCTCGACATCGAATAAAGCAGCTTTTAACCGAACCCAGGGTAACTTTTGCAGTATTCTTGCATTGAAGTGGCTTCCCTTGGAAGCCAAAGCTTTTTCTATAAATACAAGGCCACCCCTTTGCATTCATTTGCTCATTTTCCATCCATTTCACTTCATAGAGAGTGGGAAAGCTCGTGAGAGCCGAGAAAATTCTGTCAAAGTAAAAAGCGTTCTTCGTGAGTGTTCTGCAAGACGACGAGCGGAGTGGCGTGGAAGGGATGTGGTGAGGGAAAGTGCTAGGGGCGCCGTTGGGTTGTAGCGGGCGGCTTTGCCACCGTTGCAACTCGACGAGACGCCGAGCTAGCCACCTTCCTTCGACGCACCTAACCCCGTCCATTCTTGTTCGTCGGTTTCGATCTCCATTTCTTTTTCCGTCTTTAAATTCCGCATTTACTTTCCGCTCTTTAGGTTCTTCGCGTTCTTCATTATTGCTCGTTTACCTTCCATCTAAGTTGTATTTAAATTTTTATTGAAGTTCCAAGTTAATAACGTTTACGTTATATTTCTCGCTTTATTCCTGTTGTTATTATTCTTGAGATTAGCCTCGTTTATTCCGTTTAAATTCCGTTCAAGCTATATTTAAAGATTTCATCGTTATTCTAAATATTTAAAGAGGGTTATCGTGTTTATGTCGTTATAATGCCAAAATTCTTTTTAAGTTAAAGCATGTTGTTGCATGTTAATTTCAAGTACGTTGTTTTAAAGAAATTTCGGGTTAAATGTTCTTCGTGTTCTTCGTGTTCGTCGAAAGAATCAACGAACACGAAGACCCCAGTTCAAGATCGCCCAGAACTGGGCTAGAGAGAGATGAAGGAGAGCCCCGCGGGGGGGGGGAGTGCACCGCCGCGCCACGCCCCCCTCGGCCGCCCCGAGCCCGCCGGGGCAAGGGCTGCCTGCCGGCGCACCCTGTCCCGCGGCGGGGGGGAGCCCGCCGGCGCCCATGTGCGCCGCGGCGGCCCCCCGTTTCCCGTGTTCTTTCACGCTGATTCTTTTTCCGGCTATATTTGTACCCTCTTTTTGAGCCTTTCGAGTTGTGTTTTTCCAATCTAATCCCGAGTTATCCCAATTTTAATTTAAGAAGATTTTCAAGCTAATTCTGAGTTATTTCAAATAAACTTTTCAAGTTAGATCCGTCTAAATTCAAGTATCGAAAAATAAATTCTCCAAGTAAATTCTTCTCGAATTTTATGAAGTCATTAAGTCGTGCAATCTGTATTTAAGTCTTAGATTTTAGTCTTCGTGTTAGATGTCGTTATATCTCAGTTTAGATAGTTGATTTCTTCAAAAGAGGTCGCTAAGTCGATGATTCAACTTTTGTAGGAGGAAGTGAGCCTCGTAGAAAATCGGAGAAGGATCTTCAGCTTGTTGCTTCATCTTCTGTCCAGTAATCGAGGTGGGTAAATCTATACTCATCTAAAGTTTGAACTAGTAAGCTCTAGAAGCATATAGGGCAAATGAAATATCCAATAAAGCATTTTTGCTATACTTGATCGATCTCTGTACAAGGAAGGAAGGAAAGAAAGATATTATGTTCTAATTAAGCTCTTGAGCATGTTTAGAAATGATAGAAATATTAAAGTAATGTTTATGCTTAGCATGTGATGTTTAGAATAGTCTTTAGTTGAAATTCGTAATCATTTACGTTCATCTCCTTGTATTGAATGTTTATGCTGTGTTAAGGCTCGAAAGTTAAGAATTAAGGATTGCCTTGTTAGGGTAGCGTTAAATCCCCTATAGGCCAAGATTATGCTTCATTAAAGGACTAGCCCCTAGACGTTGGTCTAAGATTGGTTTTGCTAGCGAGATTAAGGAAGAAAGGAACTTAGCATTTCGCGTAAATAGGAATTGAGCTCACAACTTTTAGATGGAGTCACCGCTGGGTTAATTCCCTCGCAAACTCGTTTGGATATTTGAGGTAACCCCTCTTCTGTCCTATGGCATGCCTAAGGGTACAGTTGACATCAGGTTTGAGCCAAGGTTGGACCCAAAAGTAAAGAAAAGGTTTTGCGGATATGGAGATGGCTTTTGCGTTTTGCTCTCCATATACCGCCAGTTCATTGTTGGATATTTCATAAGTTATTAAACAAGCTTTCATTAAAACCCACTGAGTACATTAGTGATCATGCCCTATTTTTCAAATGTTTTCAGCTTGAGATGCCGAGAATGATGGTGACTGTGGAAGTGGGTTGGTTGCCAAGATTGTTTTGTTATTATATAAGTTTCTTTGAAATCCCATTATGTGTTCTGTTATTCTGATTAACTCTTTCTAAATTCCGTTCAAAGTTCTATCATGATTATTCGAGACTCTAAGAATATTTCCGGACATGATTACATATATATAAGACGCATATTAAGTTTATTTCTGCTTTCCGAGTATGTTTTCCTTTCGCCTATAAAAGGGCCTATGCTTGTATGTATCTGATTAATTAGTCATTTTATTCCACTAAAGCATGTTTCCTTCTTAATCAAGTAAACCTGAGAATCATTATCTATCTTCAAAGCGTACCTTTATTCTTAAACTTCTTCGTTAATCTTCTGACTTTACCCGTTAAATCTCTTAATAACACCCCGTCCCCATTCGTTAATCCCTATCTCGGGACCGGGCTGTTACAGATGGTATCAGAGCATGCTTGCAACTCTGCAGACCTATCTCTTTGTTTAAGTTAAGCTAAGTGTTTATGTGCATATGAATTGCTTGTGATAAGTTAAAGCAGCAACCCATAGCTCGCCATCACCCTTGTATCTTCAACAAAAATCGAGGTATGATAGTTTAGAGATTTTAGATTTTGAATTCATAATTTTTGACTATCGGAAACGAAGAGATTTGAGCAAGCATGCCTCTTTTATGGATAAGGGAAAAACCTTGAGAATGAAATTCCAAGTAAAAAGTATTCGGGTAAAATGATTTCCTGAGGAAAAAAAAAAGTTTGTGAAAGAAGTTCTTGATCACAAAGAAAAGTGTTTAAAAATTTATTTTTAAACCTATGTCTTAACAAAAGATAAAAGTTTCGAAGAAGAGTTCTAAATTTAAAAGAAAAGGGTTGATTCATTCTCGCATTTTTGTTTTAAAAGAAATGGTAAAGTTTATGATCAAAGACTTGGGCACCAAAATTTTTGTAAAAATCAACTGCTAAAAGGATCTATACATGCAAGATAAGTAATCTGAATCTAAATGATAGCATGATCTCAGGAGAACCATAGGTCTCCCTTTTATAATCTAGACTGATTAAGCTTCATATTTCTAGATGGTTAAGTGTCGTTCGACTGCTAGGAATAATGTGCCTCTTTCCCGCCCTGTTCAAGAAATGAACGACTTTGGAGGAACGCCAGGAAAGGTATCCGACTTGGAAACATGCATCCGCATGTGTGAGCAAGCACCGCCCGCTGAGAGGCCAGCAATGTACCGCATTCTGCAAAGCACCAACACCCGTGATCCCGAGACGTATGCTGTAATCGAGAACCTGACAGAATTCTCCTCAGCCTTGATGGCTCTTTGGGAGTTAAAAAATGGCCACGTGAATGCTCTAGCCGAGCAAAATCCCTCCTCCGTGATGGAACCAGAACTCCTAAGGGCGACTCTGAATGGTCCCCCTGAATTTCAAGCACCGTGCCCTCGTGCTAAAGGAACCTTAGAAGCAAGACCCTTGATCGTCCAGAACACCGAGTCTTTGACCTCCAGAATGCACCAGTAGGCCTCTGCCTATCAACCAGTTGCCCCTCAGAGTCTGGGACAGTGAATGCTCCATCAGTTCCCTAAAGGAAGCTTAAGGAAATTCAAGTTCGAGGTACCAGAGACAGATGAAGATAAGGAAGAAGGGGACCCAACATATAGTTAAGCTTTAGAAGTAAGCAAAGGAGGTGTTGTTGTTAGAACACCTTGCTGACCTGTTGTCCGTTTATCCACTTTAATCCAGATCTTATTCTGAAAATGCATTAACCAACCATTTAGATTTTTGATAGCAGCAGTAATTCTCCAAAAGGTAGCCCTATTTTCGGATGTAAGCAAGAACCTCTTTCTTATTTATGCCAAAAGTCCTCTTATGAGGTAATTTTCCCGCTTTGCTTGATCTATCCTGCGTAATCTAAAGACCTTATCTAAAGGTATTTCATTTTGCTTCGTGCAAATTCGAGCGAGCACTCTAATATGTAGGATTCTTTAGAATGTCGTTGAGAAGACATCAAGTAGAGAG
Source organism: Perilla frutescens (assembly GCA_026008535.1). Classification (NCBI taxonomy): domain Eukaryota; kingdom Viridiplantae; phylum Streptophyta; class Magnoliopsida; order Lamiales; family Lamiaceae; genus Perilla; species Perilla frutescens. The sequence continues at coordinate 29,809,642 of BRKX01000014.1, read as the reverse complement.
AACGAGGCCGCAAGCAAGCAAGTCCTGAACCGCGACTTAGGAGCCAAGAATGTGTTTCTCAAACATAACCTTTCCGTTCTAATAGTCTAGGAGACCCGATGGGAGTCGAGAAATGGGTTATTCCTTAGAAGTGAATTTTTGATTTTATAGTCTGATCGGAAGATGAGGAATTAGGTTGTGCTCTTTTATGAATACGAACTTCGGGTAGGAGTCCGTTTGAAGGATGATAAATTTGAGGCAGTTAGCGTAGTATGATTAGGAAGGTTTCAAGTACGAGTTATATCAGAAGTATATTCTGAACTGTTCATAAGGGAAAGGAGGTAGAGATCTGGAGCTAAAAGTAAGGAAAGAGGACGTTGTCAACGTACGATCAAGAGTTTGACTAATTATCAAGACATACCTCGTATTTGTGGTTTCAGACGAGAAGAAAACGCGTATAGATCAGGTCGCCTTGTTGTATCCCTTGTAATAAGTGAAAGTGATTCCCGTATGTCATATTTTCCAGCCAAGTGTAGCTAATTGAAGGCCAACCGACTCATGCTAATTCATAGCAACCTAGTAAAGAAAAAGATGCGTGAAGATCAAGGAAAGAAAGAGAAAGAACCTGAAGAAGATCGTTAAGCAGATAGACCTAGAAGTGGTAGATTAAAAGTTTTAGTAAGATAAGAAGTTTTGACAAGTCTATTCATTTATTCTCGTATCAATTAAAACAATCACCTTTCAACAGCTTCATATTAATTGAAATTCTTCATTTATATCATTTGAATTTCTTCAATATTATATCCTTTGGACAAATTATAATCTTTTGATGATACTTTTTTAATCATCCAGAATCAGTGATAGCATTCCCTTGTTAAAGTTATACTGACACCTTTGCAAACATTCAGTACGTTCTCAGTTGTTAATCATCAATCGTCTCCCATACGTTTGCTACACGCAAAAACCCCTTTTGAGTTTATAAGTCCTCTGAAAAGGCAATGTTTTTAGTATAAATAACCCAGTGTTATATCTCTTCCAGCTTTTGGAACTTATTAAAGAATTATTGATCAAGATAAAGTCCTCACTCAGAGGCAATCATTTTGTTTTGATCCCACTCCTAGAGCTCGAGTGTGGATCCTTGATTAGAGTAGAGAGTATAAAGCAATATTCCTTTGGAAGAATAAGATGGAGTAGTCCCAATAGGAAGAAGAATCCAAGTATGATAGTTAGTGCCCTTCTAGTAGGACGCGAATCTCTAAAAGTGATTTTTCAGCTCGTCCAGTATTAAGAGGCAATCTAAGGAATGACGTCAGATAAGTTCTGAGTTTACGTTCAAGGTCCAGTTATGCGATCTTTACGATTGCAAGTGATGGTGATCCCCATTAGAGGCTATAAAGTTAGAATACCGTCGAAAAGCGGTTGCGATGAAGAAAGATGAAGGAGAGTTTGTAATAGAAGGCGTTTCATGCACAAGAAAATTTTGAAGACGTATTTCCAAAAGGAGCTATCAGAACTACCACCATATAGGCGAGTGGAATCCACTATCGGTTTAGAACCAGGAGCTGCACCAGTCGAAAGCCCCTTACAGAATGGCATCTAAGGAGTCACAAGAACTCAAGGTTCAACTGCAAGAGTTATTAGACCTAGGTTTTATCCAACCTAGTGTGTCGCCTTGGAAAGTTCCAATCTTGTTCGTGAAGAAGAAGGATGGCACATTGAAAATGTGCATCGACTATAGAAGGCTTAATAAGCTGACCATCAAGAATCGATACCCTCACCCAAGAATAGATGATCTCTTTGATCAAGCTTAAGGGAGCAAGTGTCTTCTCAAAGATAGACTTAAGATCTGGGTATCATCAACTAAAGATCTGAAAGGAGGATATTCCTAATACTGCTTTTAGGAATCGCTTTGGGCATTACGAGTTTGTGGTAATGCCATTCGGATTGACCAACGGTCCAACAGTGTTCATGGATTTAATGAACCGGGTTTTTACCCGTATCTAGATTAGTTTGGCTTAAAGAAGTTATGTTTCTAGGTCATACAGTTTCAGTAGAAGGAATCAAGGTAGATCCAGCTAAGATTGAAGCTGCAAGCAACTCAAAGTCTCCAAGGAACGTGAATGAGATAGGAAGTTTTCTAGGACTCGCGGGATTCTATCGTAGATTCATCGAAGGATTCTCGTCAATAGCTAAGGCTATGACGCGAGTGTTGAGGAAGGACTTCAAGTTTAGGTGGACGCCTGAGTGCAAGGAAAGTTTCCAGAAAGAAGATGTTAACCACAAGCCTAATGATTGGCCATTTCGGAAGAAAATAAAGATTTCGTGGTTTATGCTTATGCGTCGAGAAAAGGATCAGGGTGCGTACTAAAGAAGAGAGGAAAGGTGATTGCTTATGCTTCAATGCAGCTTAAGAATCACGAGTAGAACTACCTCACGCATAATTTAGAGCTAGCAGCGGTTGTTTTTACGCTAAAGATCTGGAGGCACTATCTCTACGGAGCCAAGTGTAAGACTCTTCTCAAGATCACAAGGGCCTAAAGTATTTCTTCAAGCAAAAGGATCCTAGTATAAGGCAGAGAAGATGGCTAAGAACTTGTAAAGGATTACAACTGCATGACTCACTACCACCCAGAAAGGAGAATGTGGTAGCAGATGCGGGATGCCCTAAGTAGAAAAGAGAAGGAAGAGTTAGGATTCGTTTTAGTTCAAAAGCGGCTTCGATAAGGAATTCAAGAAGTTAAGGATCGAGGTGCTAACACCACCTGCAATCAATTAAGCACAAATCGCCACGATAGTCGCTCATCCCGACCCGAGACAAAGGATAGTTAAGGTTTGGAAATGAAATGAGTTTCTCGAGAGGAAAAGCCTAGAAGCACGATTAGATAGCACACAAGACTTCGTAGAAGCTGCCAATAAAGCGCTCTTATTCAAAGGAAAGCTTTGTGTGCCAAGCAAGAAAGAACTAAAGGAGGAAATCATGTGCAAGACACATGACACGCCACATACAGCACATCCCGGAAATACCAAGATGTATCAAGACCTCAAAAAGAACTTCTAGCAGAATCATGAAGAGAAAAGTAGCCGCCTTCGTAGAAAGGTGTTGATTTGTCAACAAGTGGAGCCTTGCATCAAAAACCTTCTGGTTGCTCCAACCCATAGAAATTCCTGAATGGAAGTAGGATCATAGTAGTATAGGCTTTGTGGTAGGATTACCAAAGTCTAAGTGGTGGAATACCGCTATTTGGATAATCGTGAATCGATTATCGAAATCAGCACCTCTCATTGTTGTTATTATGACAGATGGGCTAGATCAATTAGCCCAGATGTATGATAAGAAATTTGTGCATATTACACGACATGCCGGTCTCGATTATATCAGATCGTGATACGAGATTTACGTCAAGATTTTAGAGGAGTCTACAAGAGGCAATAAGATCAAAGCTCAATTTCAGCACGATATTTCATCCTCAGATAAATGGCCAGTCCAAAAGGACTATCCATATTCTAGAAGACATGCCTAGAGGAGTAGTAATCGATCAAAGAAGCAGCTGGGAGGAGCTACTGCAATTAGTAAAGGTTGCGTACAACAACAGCTACCAGTCATCGTCGACATGGCCCTTACGAAGCCCGGATCGGAAGAAAGTGTAGATCGCCCTTGTATTGGGACAAAGTTAGAGAGAGAAGGATACTTGGACCTGAAATGATCCCGGAAGCGGTCCAGAAGATCGAGCTTGTTCATCAGCAAATCAAGGAGATTCAAGATAGACAGAAGGCTTACGCAGACGAAGGAGAAATGAAACTAAGATTCGACATTGAAGATAGTATTCTTGTAAATGTCTCCGTCAAGGAGTGGTTAGTTTGGGCAAACGAAGCAGGCTAAGGCCATGATTTATTGGACCTTTCGAAATTCTAGAGAAGGTGAATGAAGTAGCCTACAGGGTGGCCTTACCACCCAACCTGAGTGACGTCCATGACATCTTTCATGTCTCAATGTTGAGAAAGTACGTGTTTGATCCAAAGCACGTGATTTACAAGGAAGAGATAATCTTGAATAAGGACTTAGCCTATGAAGAGAAGCCCTAGGCTTTTGTGGGTCAAAAGATCCAGAGGTTAAGGAACAATGAGATCAATCTTGTAAAAATGATCTGGAACCTTCATGGTTCAGATGGAGTAACATGGAAGCTCAAATCCGAGCTACAAAAAAAAAAGTACCCTGATATCGTCTATCATGGTTAGTAAATTTCGGGATGAAATTTCTTTAAGGGGGGTAGGATGTAACACCCCAAATTTTGATTAAGGTTTAGAGGATTCTTAATGATAATTAAGAAGTTAAGGAAGAAATTTAATTAAGGTTAATTAAGGTCAGATGTCAGTCACAACTTTAAGGGTCAGTTTTCGTGGAAATCGTCTTTTCGAAAAAGTTGATCTTAATTCTTTTATGGACATTCGTGGTCTCGTTAGAAAGGTTTTAACTCAAGGAGTATGCCGGTGTTTTCGGATTGTAATTCTGAAGTCATTTGAGTTCCCGGTGATAAAAACGTATTTAAAGGATAAATGAATAGTAACTTTTGCTTGCGTTCGTGTTTTGAGAAATTTACGAAATCCTCTTCATTGATCTGAGTCTAGTTCTGTCAAGCCCCTCTGATAGGAAATGACCCAAGGATTCCGTTGGCATTCACAGATTACCATTCTGAGGTCAATCGAACGCTCGGGAGTAAAATCTGTCAGTCTGAGTGAATAGTAAAAAGTAATTTCAAAGAGGGAATCTTTGCTCGTCTTTCTTCTGACGACCCTGTCTTTTTCACGAATCAAGTTGGTTCACTAGTATTCGAGCCAACGAGTCTCCCTGTATTTTTAGATTTCATGTCTGAAGTCATTTGGACCTCGACATCGAATAAAGCAGCTTTTAACCGAACCCGGGGTAACTTTTGCAGTATTTTTACATTGAAGTGGCTTCCCTTGGAAGCCAAAGCTTTTTCTATAAATACAAGGCCACTCCTTTGCATTCATTTGCTCATTTTCCCTCCATTTCACTTCATAGAGAGTGGGAAAGCTCGTGAGAGCCGAGAAAGTTCTGTCAAAGTAAAAAGCGTTCTTCGTGAGTGTTCTGCAAGACGACGAGCGGAGTGGTGTGAAAGGGATGCGGTGAGGGAAGGTGCTAGGGGCGCCGTTGAATTGTAGCGGGCGGCTCTGCCACCGTTGCAACTCGACGAGACGCCGAGCTAGCCACCTCCCTTCGACGCACCTAACCCCGTCCATTCTTGTTCGTCGGTCTCGATCTCCATTTCTTTTTCCGTCTTTAAATTCCGCATTTACTTTCCGCTCTTTAGGTTCTTTGCGTTCTTCATTATTGCTCGTTTACCTTCCGTCTAAGTTGTATTTCAATTTTTATTGAAGTTTCAAATTAATAACGTTTACGTTATATTTCTCGCTTTATTCCTGTTGTTATTATTCTTGAGATTAGCCTCGTTTATTCCGTTTAAATTCCATTCAAGCTATATTTAAAGATTTCGTCGTTATTCTAAATATTTAAAGAGGGTTATCGTGTTTATGTCGTTATAATGCCAAAATTCTTTTTAAGTTAAAGCATGTTGTTGCATGTTAATTTCAAGTACGTTGTTTTAAAGAAATTTCGGGTTAAATGTTCTTCGTGTTCTTCGTGTTCGTCGAAAGAATCAACGAACATGAAGAACCCAGTTGAAGATCTCCCAGAACTGGGCTAGAGAGAGAGGAAGGAGAGCCCCGCGGGGGGGGGGGGAGTGCGCCGCCGCGCCACGCCCCCCTCGGCCGCCCCGAGCCCGCCGGGGCAAGGGCTGCCCGCCGGCGCACCCTGCCCCGCGGCGGGGGGAGCCCGCCGGCGCCCATGTGCGCCGCGGCGGCCCCCCTTCCCCGTGTTGTTTCACGCTGATTCTTTTTCCGGCTATATTTGTACCCTCTTTTCGAGTCTTTCGAGTTGTGTTTTTCCAATCTAATCCCGAGTTATCTCAAGTTTAATTTAAGAAGATTTTCAAGCTAATTCCGAGTTATTTCAAATAAACTTTTCAAGTTAGATCCGTCTAAATTCAAGTATCGAAAAATAAATTCTCCAAGTAAATTCTTCTCGAATTTTATGAAGTCATTAAGTCGTGCAATCTGTATTTAAGTCTTAGATTTTAGTCTTCGTGTTAGATGTCATTATTTCTCACTTTAGATAGTCGATTTCTTCAAAAGAGGTCGCTAAGTCGATGATTCAACTTTTGTAGGAGGAAGTGAGCCTCGTAGAAAATCGGAGAAGGATCTTCAGCTTGTTGCTTCATCTTCTGTCCAGTAATCGAGGTGGGTAAATCTATACTCATCTAAAGTTTGAACTAGTAAGCTCTAGAAGCATATAGGGCAAATGAAATATCCAATAAAGCATTTTTGCTATGCTTGATCGATCTTTGTACAAGGAAGAAAGGAAAGAAAGATATTATGTTCTAATTAAGCTCTTGAGCATGCTTAGAAATGATAGAAATATTAAAGTAATGTTTATGCTTAGCATGTGATGTTTAGAATAGTCTTTAGTTGAAATTCGTAATCATTTACCTTCATCTCCTTGTATTGAATGTTTATGCTGTGTTAAGGCTCGTAAGTTAAGAATTAAGGATTGCCTTGTTAGGGTAGCGTTAAATCCCATATAGGCCAAGATTATGCTTCATTAAAGGACTAGCCCCTAGACGTTGCTCTAAGATTGGTTTTGCTAGCGAGATTAAGGAAGAAAGGAACTTAGCATTTCGCGTAAACAGGAATTGAGCTCACAACTTTTAGATGGAGTCACCGCTGGATTAATTCCCTCGCAAACTCATTTGGATATTTGAGGTAACCCCTCTTCTGTCCTATGGCATGCCTAAGGGTACAGTTGACATCAGGTTTGAGCCAAGGTTGGACCCAAAAGTAAAGAAAAGGTTTTGCGGATATGGAGATGGCTTTTGCGTTTTGCTCTCCATATACTGCCAGTTCATTGTTGGATATTTCATAAGTTATTAAAGAAGCTTTCATTAAAACACACTGAGTACATTAGTGATCATGCCCTATTTTTCAAATGTTTTCAGGTTGAGATGCCAAGGATGATGGTGACTGTGGATGTGGGTTGGCTGCCAAGATTGTTTTGTTATTATATAAGTTTCTTTGAAATCCCATTATGTGTTCTGCTACTCTGATTAACTCTTTCTAAATTCCGTTCAAAGTTCTATTATGATTATTCGAGACTCTAAGAATATTTCCGGACATGATTACATATATATAAGACGCATATTAAGTTTATTTCCGCTTTCCGAGTATGTTTTCCTTTCGCCTATAAAAGGGCTTATGCTTGTTGGTATCTGATTAATTAGTCGTTTTATTCCACTAAAGCATGTTTCCTTCTTAATCAAGTAAACCTGAGAATCATCATCTATCTTCAAAGCGTACCTTTATTCTTAAACTTCTTCGTTAATCTTCTGACTTTACCCGTTAAATCCCTTAATAACACCCCGTCCCCATTCGTTAATCCCTATCTCGGGACTGGGCTGTTACACTCTGCCCCAGGCAGAGATGGTTGGGCGCTCGGTTGGTTGTCTTCGTCCCCTGCCATCGTTTGGTATATGATGAAGCAGAACAATGATGATCCTCTAGGATCTCCACTGCTCTGATACCATGTTAGAATTAATATAAGACATAATTGAAAGAGAAGTTTGGGAGAATCTCTAGATGAACGAGTATTGAATCTCAATTGTATTGAATTGCTTGATACCAATTGTAGTTACAAGGGAAGTACATAAAGAAAACTAAATCCATAATTAAGGAAACAAATCCTATACAAGGTGCTAATCATTTTAATTGATTTTGCAGGATTTACGAATATCTATTTTGGGATCGAGATTGTTGACAATTAGAACTTATTTTTGAAAAGATTAATACGTTGAGTATGAGATATTTAAATATTATTGCTTGAAATTAAAGGAAGGGAATTGTATGTTGAGGTGGACCTTTCGGGAGGTTGACATGAACACGGATGGGGTTGGCCTATTTGTCTGACTTAATTTCACCCTCGAATTTTCAACATCTCTAATTATTTTTTTAACCATTAAAAATATAAAACCGTGTGTCATTTGTAGATTGAGGTGTTGAAAATTCTTTCTTTTTCAATTTAAAAAATTGAGGCAAAAATTACTCATTTTAAAAATTTCTTTTTAGGGGGTCATGGGGTTGGGGTGGGGTGGACCTTAGCTGTCTGAAGTTTGTATTATATATAAGTAGGTAGTGTGGTGGTGATCAATTAGTTTGCAGTCTTGTTCAATATTATTATTTTCTTGCAGCTGCTAGCTAGCATTGTTAATTATTTTGTAGTTGTGCCTGAAAATATAATCAAGGGCTAGCTTTTGAATTTTGATATAGATAGATATATATATAGTGATCAGGAAACTACAATGGGAAGACAACCATGTTGTGACAAAGTTGGTCTGAAGAAAGGGCCATGGACTGCTGAGGAAGACAGGAAACTCATCAACTTCATTCTTACCAATGGCCAATGTTGCTGGAGAGCTGTCCCTAAACTTGCAGGTTCCTACCTACGTACATATATGTGTATATATATTTTTCTCTCATCATATATATATATATATATATATATATATTCCTATATAATCTGAGAGAGAGAGAGAGAGACAGAGATGAAATTATTTAGTTAGAATATATATATTAAGGAATTAATATTGAGTTGATGACATTAAATAATTAATTGATTAATTATTAATGGTGCAGGGCTGCTGAGATGTGGGAAGAGTTGCAGATTAAGATGGACAAACTATCTGAGGCCAGATGTGAAGAGAGGCCTTCTTTCTGAATCTGAAGAGAAGATGGTTATTGATCTTCATGCCCAGCTTGGAAACAGGTCTCTTTACATTTTTTTTCTCTCACTTCAATTTATCAGAAAAAAACACATCGAATTCTTTTATTCAAAACTTTCTCAACTTCTGCTAAAAAAAAAAAAATCATTAGCAAATTAAAGTGTGTGGCAGACATTTGATGAGTACATATATACAGTATATATCCCACCAGCATTTCATTTTGCTACTTGAGTGGATTTCTTGCATTCACAATATGGCACCCACATGCGGCCGCCGACAAATATCTTTCCTTTCTAAATTTTGATTTTTACGTAGATATAAACTAAAGCATAACTCAAAAACAAAAATAATAAACATAATTAGAGTATTGTTTAGTTTAATTGTTTATTTTTTGAAATGTTTTTGCAGATGGTCCAAGATTGCTTCTCATCTCCCTGGAAGAACAGACAACGAGATCAAGAATCACTGGAACACCCACATTAAGAAAAAGTTAAAGAAAATGGGAATCGACCCCCTCACACACAAGCCTCTGCCGCCACCACCACCCGCCACCGCACCACCGCCGCATGAGGAAGAAGCTAACGAAGTAGTAGTAGAACAAGAAGAAGAAGAAGAAGAAGAAGAAGAAATGATCAAACATTTGGAGTTGAACATTTCCGATTCAGCAGATAAAAACGACGGTAACGAAATCGTCGACGGTTGCAAATTTGGCCCCATGGATTTAGTCAACAACGATTTCTGCATAGATGAAATTCCGGTGATCGAGCCCCACGAAATCCTGCTTTCTTGCGACGAGCTAACACCTTCTTCTTCTTCCTCCTCTTCTTCGTCTACGTCCACATACTCGCCGAAAAAAATGCTCGAAGAGCTGCATTTCTCGCCGAGTTTCGATGATTATTTCAGTGAGATCATGACCAACAGCATCTGGTCCGATGATTTGAGCGGTTTTGATTGGGCCATGAACGATGATCAGAGAGATGATAATTCAACAAGCGTTGAAGCTTCTTTGCTACAGTACCCAGTAATGGTGATAGATGAAGACTACTCATGGAATTTTTGAGCTGCCTCTTTATATATATCCTCTGTAAATTTGCTCACTTCAATTAATTTTCTGTAAACTTTTTATTAATAAAATGGTAAAAAGCTCCATTTAATTATTAACTCTTTTTCCCCTTTCTTTTCTGAGTTAATGAGATGATTAATTCAACACGTAAATTCATTTTTAAAAAGGTAAATAGATATCTTCGAGCCGGTAGATTGGTGGTCTGTAAATTTAAATTCTTAGTTGTAATTATTAAGTAATTTTTTATTTCATAATATATTTTATTTCTACATTTATAGTCTACATGCGAATTCAATAAAGTATGGGAAATTCCGGGTCAGATCTCCTGTCCAATCGTGTTACATTTCGTGTGCTATAACTAGTTTTGATTTTGAATTTTTTTTAACGGTAAAGCTTTATGTCCAGAATCTGGACATCCAAAACTTGGTTTTTTTGTAATATTGAATAAAGTACTTTAAGTAAATGTCTAAAATGTCTATCACCCTAAAAATTAGAAGATACACTTTAAATTCAAATTTAAATTTAATTCTCTCTCTTCACATTATTATTTAAATAAATATTAAAACTTTCACACAATCACTTTTATGCACCAAATATTATAAAGTTTGTAACTATAGTATAAATTAAATTTGCAAATATATTATGAATTAGATAATATAAAGTTCATAACTACATTATAAATTGAACATTATAAAGTTTGTAAATATATTATAAATTAAATATTATAAATTTAACTTTATGATTTCATATTTTAGGAAAAAATGCAAACCTATTTTAGTGACTAAATTCATCAATTCGAAAGTTGGAGATATTCTCCTGATTTTTTTTATTTTTTTTATTTTTGCAAAAAATAGTGCGGCCCAGACATAAAAATTAAATTTGGTCTCTCAACTATTGGTTCAACTTAATTTACAATATTTATAGATCATTTCTCCAAAAAAAAAAAGAAAAATTAATAATCAAAATTATAGATCATTTCCTCGAAAAACAATATTTATAGACCATTAATTCTGTTAATATAAGAGCATAATATTCAAATATTTATTTTGATTTGTATATTTATACTACGGCGCCTGCATTGACCAAATAAAAGCTTCGAGAAATGCATATAATTGGGAAAGTTTGGCACCATTTAAGGATGGTTAATTAGTGGTGAACTTAGTGATCAGTTTATAATCAAGTGTCACAAATTCTAATATTATAAATGAAATAGTATAAGTTCGTAAATATAATACTAATTAAACAGTGTAAAGTTCATATTACTATTAAAAATGAAATAATATGATATTTGTAACTATATTATAAATTAAACAGTATAAAGTTCGTAACTATATTACAAAATAAATTGTATAAAGTTTGTAAATGTAGTATAAATTAAATATTAAAAAGTTTGTAAATACTATATTGTAAATTAAATATTATAAAGTTTGTAACTATATTATAAATTTAAATAGTATAAAGTTTATATCTATGGTATAAATTTATTATACCACATATATTATACATGTTCGATTTGTGAATTTTAATTTAAGAATTAATTTCATGTTATCTCATATTGTATATGTCAAATTGAGAAACTATAAATTTCATCATGATTAATTTCACTATACTATATTATATATGTTCAATTTGTTAAATTTGTGAATTATAATTTGAAAATTAATTTCAATTAATTTGTGAATTAATTATAACTTGAGAATCAATTTCATATTATACAATATTATATAGCTCTAATTATTAGAAATTACATTATATGAGTTATATAATCACATTATATGTTTCAATTTTGCATTTCGATTTGTATGTTATTCAAAATTACATTATACATGTTCATTTGATTTGAAATTATAAGAAAATAGACAATGTATGTTAATTTGAAATTATAAGAAGTCACATTATATAAGTTCATTTGATTTAAAATTCCTATAAATTAATTATTTATGTTCATTTCATTTCAAATAAAAAAAATGCATTATATAAGTTTATTTGATTTGAAATTATAAGAAATGACATTGTACTAGTTCATTTCATTTCAAATGACAATAAATTAGATTATAGAATTTCCTTTTCATTTCTAATCACAATAAATGACATTATACATGTTCATTTAATTTAAAATGCAAAAAAAAAAAAATACAATGTAATTTATTGATATTTGGATTGAAATGAATTAATACAATGTGATTCTTATAATTTGATATGAAATGAACTTATATAATGTGATAAATTTAATTTTAAATGACATGAACATATAAAATTTAATTTCTTGTAATTTGAAATGAAGTAAACTAATATAATGTAATTTCTTATTTCAAATCAAGTAATCTAATATAGGATTTGGTTCAAATGAGAATAGTGCTTCATGTAGGAACGTGAGAACATTGCAATTGTCTACGATAATTTTATTGTTTTTCTTACTGTTTTTTTTATGCTATTTTTTAATTTTTATTTTTAATGTTTTTCTTATTGTATTTTAGTGCTAAATGTTTTAGCACCAAAATAAAAATAAGAAAAATACTAAAATTACACTAAACAAGCTCGTTCTCACGTTCTTACACCAAACTTAGTTCCTATTATAACCAACCACATTTAATATATATGTATATATATATAGGTGTTGGTTATAATAAAAACTTATCTTGGTGTGAAAACATGCGGACTGTGCTTGTTTAGTGTACTTTTAGTGCTTTTCTTACTGTATTTTGACACTAAAAACATCTAGCACCAAAACACAATAAGAAAAATATTTAAAAAATTAGCATCAAAATACATAAAGAAAAGCATTAAAAATACACTAAAGAAGCACAGTCCGCAGTTTTCACACAAAGATAAGTTTTTATTTGAACCAACTCCTAGATATATATATATATATATATATATATATATATATATATATATATATCAAAATAAGAAAGAAGAATATAATACTTATACAATTAGGAATTAATAAAAAAACTATTTATTAAAATTGTGCCTTTTTTTTGTAAAGTACGTTATTATTTTTATTATTATATTAAATATACATATTGTAAATGACTAACTATATGTTCATTTGAATAGATAGACATTTATTTTATTAGTTATATCTAGCATTTAAAAATAAAATATTAATGTAATTATACATCTAATATATAATACACACAAAGAGATATTTAAATACACGCACACAACCCTAAAATTAAAACAGATCCACCACTCCCAATCCCTCATTCCTACCCCCTTATTCTCTGTGCCTTCTTCTATAGTAGGCATTGCAGCAATCCTCCTCATCCCTAGTCTACAACCACCGCTGCTTCATTTCTTGCTGCTTGCCTCGTTTTATATCAGATGTGTAGAAACGAAGGAGGGTACACATCATAGATAATTTTCAACACATTTTGTTCTTATTTTGTCGTGTTTTTTTTTTTTTAAATTATATAATTTGGAGCTCGAGTACGGGATTAATCGATTTTCTCATGAGTCGAGCTTGAGCTTCACTATTCTTCAATGAGCTTGAGTCTAGAAGCTCGAGCCGGGATTGAGGCTTAGAAAATTCTAACGAGCCAAGCTCGTTCAATGAATATAACCTGTAGATTAAAATTTAAATTTAGACTAATATATTATTTATAAATTTTTATTATATTTTCATAAAAAACGTAGTAAAATATTTCAATCAGACTCAAAAAATATTCAACTCCAAAGTAAGTCAATATTTTAAAATACAATGATTACAATATAACTTTCATATATGAATATTTAAAATCTCAATTTATAATAAATATTTGATTTTACTATGTTTTATTACTCTTAAAAAAATAAAATCATATAAAAATATATATATTATAATTTAGATAATATATTTTTAAAGGAGTTGATATGTACTAGTATTAAATTTTGCACATATTAACCGTGCATCATATTACCTGCACATTATTAATTAAAAAAAAACCTCGCTTAATTTATTATTTTTTAAATTATAAATTTATAATTGGAGATCTTGGAAGGAAAATTTTCTAAATTAATTTCAGATTTTTCAAATTTATAAATTTCTAATTGGAGATCTTGGAGGGAGACAGGGAGGGAATGTCAAAAATAGAAAATGTTGGAGCCAAAATGAACAAAGGATAACACAGTAATTACATGTTATTAATTTTCTTTAAACTTTAATTAAATTAATTCTGGACATCCAGAATCTGGACATCAAGCACTACCCTTTTTCTAATATATCCTATTTGGGGAATATAATTAAGGATGAATTCTATATAATAAATTTAAATTAAATTAAATCATAAAAAATAAAAAATAAAAAAATTAAACAAAAAATGAAGGTTTAACAGTGTAGATGCCATATAAAATATCTCAGGGGATCTAGCGTGGAGAAATTCTATATTGGGTGTACATACACCGTCCATATTCATTAATTATGTGATATGTAGAAGTTGGACCCATCAATTTTTAATTCAACTGCAACATATTTATTTTCCTTTCTCTGCTTTGATTTTACAGAAGTTTGGATGTCCCTCATCTTCTCCATCTTCTTACACAACTTTCAATTTTACAGACTTGGCAACCCTCTATGTTTAGGCCAAATATATATTGACTTTGCAAACTATGAATTTTGTTATGTAAAAATATGTCTCCGATCTAACGAGACAAATAGACCGCGGTGACTTGGAATTAAATGCAGCGATTGAATCAAAATTAGTTAGCATTATAATAAAAAACGGCACCATTTCATTTTCATTAAAATTTGAAAAATATCGTTCGTATATATTTTGACGGAAAAATGTTCCGGGGACATTTTTACATAACAAATTCATAGTTCACGCATAATTTATAGATTATTATCAATCGTATGAGACATTTATTAAATAAAGTCAATTTTTTTGGATATTTTGATATATTTGGCCCTCTATTTACTTCTTTTTCTGCTTCGATTTTATAGAACTCATTTTCTAGAGTTGCTCAAATTTTTATAGAACAAAGCTTTTTTTATTGTTTAATTAAAAAATGATTGAATGTCACATAATTAGTGTAATGGGTAGGGTGTATTCCCGAGTTAGAATTTACGGATTGGGAATTGCAAATCCTCACAAATATTACATGCTTTTTATTTTGTGTACTCAAAAGTAATGTCATTTTTCTTACTAGTATTAAAAGTCATGCTCCTAAATTAAAAGTATAAAAAAGCATGTGATGTCCCCTTGGGGATGGCCTAGTGGTGGAGTGGTGATATCTTGAGGCCAAAGGTCTCAAGTTCGAATCCCACCAACACCATTAGGTGCTCACACTTGGCTTGTTAAGTGTGGTTTACCTCCCCTGTATGGTTTGCAGGACCTCCCCTTTGTGGTTTGCAGGCTATTACACAGGGAACAAAAAAAGCATGTGATGGATTACTTTGTGGTTATTGAGTCACTAGCTAGTTTGATCAAAATTTTCGTCATTGTTTTTCCTATTTCTCCACATTTTTTATCTTTCTAATTTTATTTTATCTATCTTCCATCAATATCTCTCATTTTCTTATCATCTCAGAAAATTTACATCACTTTTTATGTCTCGCTTTGTGTTCCCACTATCAAATATGATTTATTAATTTTTCTTTCATTTCTTCTTCAATTTAATTTCTTGTGTTTCAGTTTAACATTGCGTACAATTGTTAATTAGCTAGGGTTGATTCTATTCAATTGGCGTTTATAATTGTTCTTTAGTATTAATTTTAGTTTTTCGATATTAATTGATTAATAATTTTCATTTGTCCGAGATTTCAAATTTCTTCAGTATTAACAAACTCAGTTAGGATTGTGAGTTGTCTAACATCAAGTAGGTTGCATCATGCATGCCATGAACTATATTAGCCATTTTGGTTAACAAAGTGTTTTTTTTAATATATACTAATAAAATTCAAAAATACAATTTGTTTAGCGAAATTGACGAAAAAAACTGCACTAAATACTAGCCTAACTCAACGTGTTCTTTCCCCCGCAGGAAAAAACTACAAATATCTCATTTTGGGCAAAAAACGCCAAGATATGTTAAAAACATATTTTGACCTTTGTATTTGGGTGATTCTAAATACATTACTCATTTTATTTTCTAAAGTCCCCAAAATTAAATAAATTAAAAATATATTACAAATATTCTTTTTTACCCTCATAACTCCTATTTATTTTCAACTTTAGACCTTCTTTCTTAAAAAACCAATAAAATACATCACCAACATCTTATTTTTTCTGGGTAAGTCATGTAACGTGATGGATCAAATAGAAGTTAAGGACGATGAAATTATAAATTTCATAAGAGAATAAATCTATGCATGCCTAAAACTACGATGTTTTTCTTGGTTGGCCCAAGGCTTGGACTGTCCAATTAACATTTCTTGTTATTTTGATATTTTTTTATATCCTAAGAATTCAAAATGTTGTAGTTTTCCAATCACACATCAACAATTGAGGCGAAAGCATAACTCATACTCAAATTGTAATCTTTTAAAATCTCATATTTAAACTAAAATTAAAAGGACGTATTGAAATTACAAACAGTAAAAAAAGTATTTGTTTAAAAACAACAACTTAATCAAAACGCAAAACTTAAATACATATTAAGAGATAACCAATTCATTTTCAAATATAATTGGGGAATGGGTTTAATTTTTTGAAAGATCGATCAGGTCATGTTCTGAACCATATTACGAACACAAAAATATAAATAAGATGTTGGGGGGATATATATTATGTTAGCGCTTTGAGGGGGTAATTTATTTAAAGTTACAAATAAATGGAGACTACGAGGGTAAAAAGGAATGTTCACATGATGTTTTTAATTTATTCAATTTTGAAGCTATAAAAAATAAAATGGGAGGTGTATTTAGAATTACTCTTTGAATTTTTTATTGCAGCCTTCAGCCCATTGACCCACAATTCTATAATGTTGATTAAATAATAAAAATAATAATAATAATAATAATAATAATAATAATAATAATAATAATAATAATAATAATAATAATAATAATAATAATAATAAATGTTGATTGAATATTTTTGATTGGAGATATTTTTCGTGGGTCATTTAAGACCTGTATAGTTATGTTAGTTCTTTTTTTTTTTTTGCAAATTTTTTGGGGGTAAAAACGAAAAATTTCCGTGGTAACAAGAACACGCGTATGATTAACCCCACAATTAAAAATACATATTTCGTTCGAAGTTGTGAAGCACACAATTAATAATATCAAAGATATGAAATCATTACCTTAATTCGTTCGAAGTTGTGAATTCGAGTAAACCCATAAATTGAAATTATTTTCTGCTGCTCGACAATCTCTTGTCTGGTTTAGGATGGAAAATGAAATAACAAAAAATTACATTTTTGTCCCTTGATCAATAAAATGAAAGAATATATATATATATATTAGGGAAAAAGAATCTATATTTTTAAGTTTTAAGTTTGTGGTTAAAATTTGTATTTATTAAATGAAAGTGATTGTAGTTTTTCTTAAGTGAAAGATATTGTTCAACTAGTATATTTTAATTTGTTTGAAATTTGTTTTATACGATTTGCTTCATACACATGTTAATATATTGAGAAGCACTTGGGGTGGTCTCCTTTGTACCAACCCCCCCCCCCCGAACTGTCGCACCTCAGACGGGCGCGCGGCCCACGCGTTGGCGTGTGTGCGCCACGCGCCCGCCTGTTTTTTTTTTTTTTTTTCCTTTTTCTGTTTTGATTTTTCCTGTTTACATTTTTTGTTTTTTTTTTCTTTTTTCTGTTTTTCTTTCCGTTTTTTCTTAAAAAAAACACAAATAAATCCTTAAAAATCCCCCCAAAAAAATCATAAAACACAAAATAAACCCCTAAAAACACACCCCAAAAAACCATAAAAAAACACAAAACAAAACCATAAAAAACACAAAACAAACCCCTAAAAACACCCCCCAAAAAATCCTAAAAAAAACAAAATAAACCCCTAAAAACACCCCCCAAAAAACCCTAAAAAAAACAAAATAAACCCCTAAAAATAACCCAAAAACATAAAATAAACCCCTAAAAACACCCCCAAAAAACACAAAAAAAAAACAAAAAATAAACCCCTAAAAACACCCCCCAAAAAACCCTAAAAAAACAAAATAAACCCCTAAAAACACCCCCCCAAAAAACCCTAAGAAATACAAAATAAACCCCTAAAAACACCCCCAAAAATATAAAATAAACCCCTAAAAACACCCCCAAAAAACACAAAAAAAAAAACAAAAAAAATCCTAAAAAACAAAAAGAAACAGGAATTGGCACTATTTAGTGTTGGAATTGGTACTATGGGTGGCAATTTTTATTTTTTTTTTCGCGGGTCAGATGCGGGTCGGCCTGGGTCGGAGCGGGTCCGTCTGATGGGCCGACCCATGCACCTTATGCACAGGAGTTTTTGCTGTGTGTATTAGGTGTACCATCAAGTGCATTGACTGTATCAATATATTGACCGGTCAACGCCGGAAAACGCGCGTTGACCCAGTCAATTCTAAAAAATAAATCCTTTAAAATTAGTATCAATCGTAACACTCAAAAGTCCAAAAATATCACTTGTATCCTTAAAAAGTATTGACCAAAATAAATAAATAAATAAATAAAAACCGTCAAAATCAGTACCAACTGTAACAATAAAAAATATCACTCAAAATTCAAACAACAATCTCATTCTTAAAATTGGGGTTTGAAATTGGGTTCGAACAACAATCTCATTCTTAAAATAACTTGTCATTTGTTTTTTTCCTGTCTGTTATGCATTATAGCGTCATATCTTTGTTATCCCCAATAAAATAAAATAATATCGAGTAATATATATTTTCCTGTCTTTTGTGCATTATAATATGTCATATCTTTGGTATCCCCCACCCCGAATAAAATAAAATAAAACATTACCGAGTAATATATATTTTAACTACTTTCAAATAAATGAATAATAAATTTAGCAGTTTCAAATTTACAATTATTTTGAATTGTTTCTGCAGATATTTCTTTATTTCTTTCTTTCGTTTTCTTTTAACTTTCCCGTTTTTTCTAATTAAAGTAGTGTTTTAACCAATATAAGAAATTAAATAAGATTGTTTCTAAATACGCCATCATTTTTATTTTATACACCATTTTTACTTTGTATGTACACTACAAATTGTTTTTTATTTTATTTTTTTTTTCAATTTTTCTTTACAAACCACAATAAATATCACTTTTGCCCCCCTATTTTAAAAATTTGGTTTCTATTATTAGAAGGGTTTTAATTATTAAAAATATAAATATAACAATAAAAAAATGGAAAACATTTTTGCCTCTCCCCTCCAGATCTCACAGGCCATCTTCCTAGCAAGAATTCTCCATTTCTGCAACTCATCGACAAATCAAGAACATGCGAGTTGACGTTAATCTATCTCTTTCTTTCTCTTCAATTTTTCACTCTCAAATCCCCCAACATTCCTTCTTCACCTTTACGATTTTTACTTTTTGTTCTGTTCAATTTCTGACAATGTGCTGTAAATTCGAACAATATGAATTAAATTTTCGACAACTCTTAATATGGTTCAAAAATTAATTTTTTATTGGTGTTTAGGAGTTTGGATTTCGAATATGGTTAAAGGGGTTCAAAAATCAATTTTTGAACGCGCTTTAGAGTGTTCGAAAATGAATTTTCGATCTCTGCTAGGGGATTGTGAAAAATTGAGTTACCGAACGGAACTGCAACAGTTCAGGCGACTTCGGTTTGGAAACATGACCAGAATTCTTATTTTATTTTTTGGGTAAAAGTGAAATTGATTGGTAAAGAGAAAGTGAAAATGAGAAAACTTGCTGGTGAAGAACAAAATAACACATGGAATAATCTACGGTGAGAATTCTTGTTGGGAGACGATGAAGATGGCCAACCCTCCGATAATTTACAGAAGAGAACAATGGCAGGATAATTCTTATAGTGAACAACTACGGCGGGTGGGGTGGGGAAGAAAGGGATTTTTCCCTTGTTTTATTTTTTTCTAAATCTTTTTTTAATTGATTTTTAAATAATTTTTAATTAAAAATAACATTTATGTAAATTAATAACTATTTATTTTTAATTAAATTTAATAGTAGTGTGTAAAAAAATATAGTAGTGTATTTAGAAACGCCCATTAATTAATATATAGTAAAAAAGGATAAAAAATTTGGTTTGATCCTAGCTAGCTAGTCGGTTAGTCCGAATAACTCTTGGTCGAATGATACATTATTTTTTATCGAGACCAACTACGTTGGAGAATGATGAACTCTTAATTAAATTAAATCATATTAAATTATAAATTAAAAATAAAAAGTTTGAAGATGTCATATAGAATGGCACAGGGATCTGATATGCAATTAAATGGGGCCAATTTCAAATATTTTGTTTAGGATAGTGTTACATTTTTTCTTGAAATTTTGAAAATTATTCTACGAAGACGAGCAGTTGATTTAATGGTTTAATTTAAACAGGGAAAATTATTTTTAATTAATATCACGTGTATAAAAATTTGAAATATCCATGATATCTCATATCGAATGTTTAAATAGAGACAAGTACTAGTGCATGTTTCATTTGAAAATTATACATTTTTAAGTTTAAAGCTTAAGGATAGTAAATATGTTTTCAATAATAATAATAATAATAATAATAATAATAATAATAATAATAATAATAATAATAATAATAAAGAATGGTTTTAATGTGATCAAATGATACTTTATATACACAACATTATATTTGTAATTTTTTAAACTATATTTATAACTTTAACATAATTTTTATTTTTGTGTTTTCAGAAGACATTTTTGTTAATGAAGAGTTATAAAATGAGCTAAAATAACATATGAATATTTAGTTGAGAAATAAAATAATATATTTGTAAATAGTTAAGATAATATAATGATGTACTAATAAAAATTGGAAATAAATTACAATACATGTATATATATGTGTGTGTGTGTGTGTGTCTGTGAGGTTTAACTATCTAAAATTGACTTTACCTATTTTTATAAAAAAAAAAAAAAATCTAACTTTGCATTTTAATAAACCAAAAAGTGGACCGTGTTTTTTTTTTTTCTTAAAAAGCTCTACATATAATTAAAACATTAAAAAATTATTATTTAATAAACTAATGTGGGACTCGGACTCTCCGTTCTACTAAAAATATTTCTTAATAATTTTAATGATCAAATATATTAAAAATTTAAATAGAGCTTAAAAAATAGATTTATTTTGCATATAGAAACAATAATTATCATAAATTACAATATAAATTATTTCGCAATGTATATATCTATATATATATATATATAAGTAAGTAAGTAAGGTGTGTAATTTCTTAATTAATAGACCGCAAATTAAATTAATTTTTTTGGAATTAAAATTTAAAACTAATAACATTGTTTAAACAAATTAACAACTTAATAACATTTTTGAGTGAACAATTATTCAACAAACATTATGAAATAAAAAAGAGGAAGAAAAAAATAAATGCGGAACTAAGCCTAATACAAATAGATATATAGTCAAAATTAATTTTATTGTATTTGGATCAACACTAAAAATGCATTCACCAATTAGTTGCAAATAGTTCGTGCGCACTTCTTCGGTTCTTCCACAACTCTTCTCTTTTCAATTAATAGCTATATCATCGACGAGAAATTCTTCACAAAAAATCTTATTTCTTCAAAAATTTTCATGGATCTGTTTATCATTTACAAATCCAAAATGATGTCATTGTCCGCTGCACCATAATATTGTGCAAACTGGCCTGTAATTTGAAGACTAGCTAATTATGGATATCAATTTATACCCAATCAATAACAATGAAAAACCAACAATTTTTATTAGTGATATAAATTAAGCAAATGAAATTAAAAAAGCATTGCACTTAAATTTTTTAAATCAATACAATGAAAAATGCAATAAAAAAGATGTAATAAATAATTAAATCATTAAGTAGAATGATTGAGAAAAGTTATTTATTTTGCAGGAACATTTAAGGAAAATCTTAAATTTAGAATGAAAAAATTAAAAAATAAATTAAACAAATGAAACTAAATAGACATTGCATTTATATTTTTTCAATCAATACAATAAAAAATGAAAATATAATTAAATCATTAAATAGAATAATTAAAAAAGAAATGAATGTTGGAAAGTCCTAATCTTAAATTGAAGAAAAAAATTGTGGAAGCAATAGTCATATATATACCACCAAGAGGCAAAATAAATTTTAATTCCAAAAATATAAGAAAATAATAAAACGGAAAATGAATTTAAGTTTTAACCAAAAACCAAAAAAGCAAAAAGAAAAACGAAAAAAAATAAAAACCGAGAGTCAAAATGAATTTTTGCTTCAAAAAAGGAAACAAACGAAAAAGCAAAAAAATTAATAAAATGAAAATGAATTTTAGTTTCAAAAAAGAAAATCCCAAAAAGCAAAAAAAACGAAAAAAACAAAAACGAAAATGAAAAGCAAAAAAAAAAAGGGGGTAGAAACATAGGCAGTAAAGTTCGATCCAGTTGATCAGACTTTTGGGCGCATAGTGCAACCACCACACACAGTAGACCATGATTTATAACACTTTCGACAGAAATAAGTTTTAAATCAAGTTTTTACTGACTTTTTTTTATGACAATTTTACATCTGCAATTTTATTTTTATACATGTATACATAGAATATATTTTTGTTTTAGCGTCGTTCAATTTCTTATTATTATTTGAAATGACTTAATTGTAAGTTCTAGATTTTCTAAGATCCACCAGTTTGTAGTTTTTTATTTTAATTCTAAAAAACTCATTATTTCAGACAGCCGAAATCTATGAATATGATCGATAAATTTATGAGTTTTGTTTGGTCAAATAAATTACAATGATTAATTTTCCCTCTCGATATTGTCAGTCAATGGGTTCATGATCATTGAATTGGCTAAACACTTAATTTGCTCCCACTAGATAAAGAGACGGATGGGATTCGCTATTTTCATTCATATTTCACTTGGTGTTTCATAATTAGATTTTATTTTTATTTTTTAAAAAAAATATACTTTAAATGGGGATGGATGAATTCTAAATAAAAATAAAATAAAATTATAATAAATAAAAAAATAAAAAAAATAAATTCTTTAAAAAAAAGAAAAACAAGTGCTCGGAACAGAAAATGCAATAGACGATATAAATATATCTATATTAATTAATCAAATATGGCATTATTATGGAATCTGTCCAAATCCTATTTAATTAAGTCCATTATTGATAAACGTTTTTAATTTGAGAAGCACTTATGTGCACTAGGTGCACCATCAGACATATTGACTGGATCAACGCGTTGACCGGTCAACGCCGAAAAACTTGCGTTGATCCGGTCAACTCTAAAAAAAATGAAATGCTTCAAAATCAGTATCAACTGTATGCTTCACTCAGAAGCCCAAAAGTATTACATGTATTTTTAAAAGGTATCGACCAAAATAAATAAATAAATAAAACCCTCAAAATCAGTATTAACAGTAATACTAAAAAGTATCACTCAAAATTCAAAAAGTATTATTCGTATCTTAAAAAGTATCACCTATTTTATCATTTTTCTTTTTTGCAGGTTGACCGAGTCAACGCATGTTGACTCACGTTTGACCCAGTCAAACACGTTGACCGTCTGATATAAGCTTATATACATCTAGTGCATTCAAGTTCTTGCCTTTTAATTTTTTATCTTATGCATAATATATTTCTTCTAACTTAGTTCTGGTTGGAGTCAAGTTTCAAATTATATCGAATTAAAAATAATATTCCTGTGAGAAAAAAAATGTTTCCATTTCTTATTTTTACTATCCTAATTTGTAATAAGGCTCAATCATAATAACATATTATCTGGATTTTTATATGTGTCTTGACCTAACTTGGATGCTATAAAAAATACTTAACAATAATTAATTGATCTGTAATTTGACTAAGGTCGAAACAACTGTTATTTTACAGATGAAATTCTCTGTTACATTTTGTGCAATACTTGATGCTACATAATTAAATTTAATAATTTTTTTTATTCAATTTTAATTTATTGTGCTTTAGTTCAATTTTATATTTAGGGTTCATCCTACCCAATTAGAATATATAATTATTTTTCAATATTTAATTTCATTTTCTAATTAATAATTGATTATTTCATAAAAAAATAATTATATACACTAAGGCTCGTTTAGTTTGGTTGATGAGAAAAAATAAGATGGATTGATAGTGTAGAATTGTATTGTTGGGATAAAAATAATAATGTGTTTGGATTATTGGATTGCGATTTTAATGATTTTAGATAGATTGCCAATATTACTTTTGGATTGAATTATTAAGATTAAAATGAAGCAATGTACCTAAATTGCCCTCCACATTTTTTAAATATACTTTTAACAATTTTAATGAAATTGTAATTATTTTAATAAGAACAATTACGAAACCAATTCATAATAAAATTTTCCCTAATAACAATATTTTTATTAAAATATTATTTTTAATATTAATGAAGTTTTAATTATATTATTAAAAAATAATTGGACAATCATTTCTTAATATATAAAATTGCACGACGAGAATCTATCCAATTTTATGGAGATACGCCGGTCGCCGTCCTTGCTTTCGCTTGCTGTTTGCCTTCAACCCACATATTGAATCAAATCAATTTAAAAATCTTTTTTGTGGGTAATCTTTCTCGGATTTCAATTTTAAGTTTTACGAAAGTTTAGTTGTCGATTTTGCAAAATAAATATTGAGAATTCTAGTTTTGAAAATGGACCGCCGCCGCTGTCGTGGTTTGTTTTTCGTCGCCATTTTTATATATATTCATGATTGAGGCAATGAGTAAGCATATGCGAAAATTATGAATTCTAAAAACTTGAGATTTCTCAAGTGGTAGATTGTGAAAATTTCTTACAAATAGATTGTGGGTGTGCCATTTGTGTGTTAGCACAAGTTGGGTGGTGTGTCCGGGGTGACAGAGGGCTGTGGATGGTGGCGGCATGAGGGCAGCCATAGTTGGTAGTGACTAGTGTCTAGTGCAATGAGTGCAAGGTGAAGCGGGAGGGAGTTGCGGTTTAAAGGACAATTTTGTATTTTTACTCTTTAGACTCGTTGGAGGATTAATAATTAGGTCACCTTTGGACTGATTATTTATCAACCATTTCCTTGATTAAAGTACGGACTCTTATCAATCTCGGGCTTGGATCCATCAAATCAAATGTTGAATTATTTAGTCTATCATTGCTAATCCTACAAACCAAACGACCCCTAATGGATATGACGAATTCTAATTAATAAGTATAAAATTAAATTAAAATACAATAAACTGAAATTGAATAAAAAAATTAATAGATTTAATTGTGTAGCATCAAATGTTGTACAACGTATAGGAGGGGACTTCATGCAATTATTCTATAGACTTATCTTCATAATTAATTTAACACATGATTTTGAAAACTCAAACTAACTTAATATTGAAGTATTACAACCAAAAAAGGACACTATATATTTGCACATTATATTGATAAATTCGACAATAACTTGTAAATCTTTAATATGTGACGTGGGAGACCTAATACACGGACACCCTCTATATATATGTAACAATTTGGTCGAATCATATTCAAAAAATAGTTTTTTATACAATAAGAGCGCTTTTTAAACTATAGGAAAGTTATAATAGAAACTATATTGTTTATTTTTATATCTATGTTTTTCTCAACCACCGCAAACGTTACATTCAAAAACAAAAGAAATTAACATATTTCTTCTTAAAGACTCATAACTTATTTGAGTTTGCAGTCATTTTCGAACTAGACTTGAAGAGGTATATTTTCAAAGTCTTGTGAAACTAGCTTGTCCATTTTCAATTGACTGTTGATGAAAACCGACAATTAATTAATGTTTTTACTTGCGTATTATGTCAAACATAACTGACTTTCTTTCTTCCTCTTAAGAAAATCATAATTAGACCAAATATAAAATTCCATTTTCTTTATTAAGAATTTTCCTGATGAGATCATTGTGCGATGTGCATGATGTCATAAAACATATATATATATATATATATATATATATTATATGCTCATTATCTAACATATGATTGCATACATGGAGTGTACGTGCTCGTGTAAATTTGATAGGACATATTAGCTTATACTATGAAAAAATATATTTTAATGACGGAATTAGCGACGGTCTATAATCCGTGTCTAAATTGCCGATATATTAACGATATATTTAGTTCGAAACTTTTAACGACAGTATTTTTCCGTCGTTAATTTTAGAGACGGAAAATTCAATTTCTATATGTCTAATTTTAATTTTAAAAAAATTACGTTAGCGAAACATAAATTTTATTTTAGTTTTCTATAGTTTTTTAATTTTCTTTGTCATCCATCTCTGTCTAATTTTAATTTTTTTAATGTATAAGTATATATATGTATATAATAAGAATATAATTCTACATTGGAGACTGAATTTTCCATCTCTAAATGTCATATCCAAATTTTAATTTTCTATCCCTAAAATATAAAAAAATTAAAGTTAGATATTTAGAGATGGAAAATTCCGCCCATGATGGAGATTTATGATATTGTTTGAATAAATATCTAAATTTTTTAATTTTCCATCCCTAAAGTAAAAAATAAAATAAAATAAAAAATATATATTTAGAGATAAATTTTTCGTCTCTAATGTAGATTGATGATATTATTTGTATATTATATGTATATTTAGAGACGGAATAAATATTGAGTTTTTTTTAATGAAATATACCTAAAGTGCAAAAAATTACAGATTTTTTTTAAATAAACTCCCCTAGAGGTGGAGCATTCGGCATCATGCCCAACCTGTCAATAGATGAAATACTTCATACGATGTTTTGAGCAGGATATGTCCCAATGTAAACATATCCCAAAACAAACACTATAACCTGTATCAAAAAACCCACCAAAAAATGAGAATGTAGCCACAAACTAACTGCAAGTTTCAATTTAACTATAACGAAATCTGAAGTTGAGATAACCTAACTGATCCATCCGAACCAAATAGAGCAGGTATCAGAGAGCTGTAGTAGTATCAAAGAATGTGAGCATAGTAGACTGTGCTCATCTACCAGCTAAGAAATCATCCGCACAGTTTCCCTCACGATGAAGGTGAGTGAACCGAATGAGCTTATCTCGACAAAAGAGACTGTTAGGCTTAAGAACACATGTAATTCCTGAACCGGCCCGCAATAGGACGGGGTCGTGTAAGGCGGTGAGCCAACTTGAGTCGTACTCTCAAGGAAAGTTTAACAAGGCGAATATCCTTTTCGTGTTACACACATGAATTTAAATACAATCCTAAACATTCTAAACCAAAAGTTGAAGAGTTGAATTAAGATCTACTTAATGAAATCGAGACAAAATTAAGCATGCAAAGAAAGGTAAATAAGGTGATAATAAAATGGAGATTAGGGTATAGATTCTCTCCTCGGTTTCTTTCCAAACTCAATTCAAGTTGATTTCATTAACTTAGTCATACAATCAACTCCACCAAAAAGGATAACTTCAATAACTTTCATTTCAATCGATTAAACCTTTAAAGCTAAATTGTACAATTAAGATTAATAATTAGACATGTGTTTCCGGTCAATCTAATGTTGATAGAACCCTAGTTGAGTAGTAGAATCTTCTATCGATCTCATCTACTACCTAGCAATATCAAAAATTGGCCAAATACTCAATATAATGGAGTTCAATTCAATTAACTAGAAATCAACCATCACAAGTAAGGATCGAAACCAATTCGATTATCTATAACCCTAATATGGGGGAATTAGCCCATCATCATGCAAATCATCCAACAAGAATTATATATAATCATCTCAAATATCAAAGATAAATAGAGTTCAAAGCGTACACAAGTTCTTGATGTTTGTCTTGATGATGTTGTGAGGAGATTACCTAAAAATAGAAAATGAAATGAGAGAGTGGTTTTTTTACATATGAAAACTGAAGTGAAAAATCGAGAAAATCCGCGTAAGTATGTTCTTCTTTGAATAGATCCCCAAATTTCCTTTTATAGTTTGCTAAAATCGGAACATAGTGAACTCTGCCCAGGGTCGTTAGAGGGCAGCGTAGGCTGGATATGTGAGACACACGGAAGGTCAGCGCTGGTTGGCCTGCTTAACAATTGGGGACCCAACACCCCCTGGGCTCTTCTTGCCGAGGGGAGTGTCCAACGGCGGTTGGCCTCAGTTAAGGAACCCAGTGCCGTTTAGGTATTTCAGTTCGACTGGATGATTCAGCTTGGGGGTTCAGTTTGAGGATCCAGATTAGATGATTTAATTTGGGAATTCATTTTAAGGACTTAATTTGAAGATTCTGTTCAGAGAGTTCAGTTTGAGGACGAGCGCGGGAACTGAAACTGACTCTGACTTGGAGTCCAACACCCGTCGGGCGCCCAGCGAAGACGGCGCGGTTCTTCCACATTTTCTACTCTTTAACATCGTTTTTTAAGCAAAAGCTTGGGATCTTACACATATTTTCATGCCATACCGAGAGAGCAATTGCGAAGATAATTATGACAAAATAACACGAAATGAAGGGAACACACACACTAAAATAAAGCAATTCCTATGAGAAAATAACACACAAAATCACTAAACAGAGACGAATCGCCTTGATAGTATGGTGAACACGCGCAGAACCATGACTACCTGTAGAAAGAGCAGTAACAACTATGATAACATCCAATTCAATCCAGACGAGATCTGAGAACTGAAGTGCAAGTCTGAGGCCGTGAAGAAGCATCTGAAACTCCGCATCATAACTAGAAGTAGCTGTGAGAAATATAGCAAAGGCTGCAAGGAACGAACCAGTAAAATCACGAACTAAACCACCACCTCCAGCTACCATATGTAAATCATGAGCAAATGAGCCATCCATGTTAAGCTTTACCTAGGGCGCCTCTGGCGGCCGCCATGACACCATTTTTGATCGGAGAAATTTAGTAACTAGCATGAACGGTATCTAGGGAAAGCAACCAGAGGTCACCAAAAGACATAAATGATAAGAGACCTACCAAATAACACGAGAAACACGAAAAAAAAGGGTGTCTCTATGCTTGTTGTTGTTCCACTCCATCCATAAAAACCAAAGGATCAAACAAGGAATGAGAAAATTGATATGATTGGGCAAAGCCCGTGTGTGCAAGTGCCTCCAAAAACTGAAGTTGTGTGTAATGTCCATGGTGTGTGGAACATCAATGTGAAACCAGTGTGTAAAGTGCGTCCACACATATCTCGCAGACTAACTCCATAAAAAAAATGCTCACCAGACTCAATATTTGCAGAAGCACAATAAAGACACCTAGAAGTAAGAGAAATGTGTCTAGCCTGTAATTTGACATTGACAAGAAGACGATTAAACAACAGACACCATAAGAAAACAGACATATTCAGGATCAGACGGTCATGCCAAAAGTCTCCAAAGAGGGGCCATTTAGACAGCCGTTGTCTAACACTT
Organism: Perilla frutescens; assembly: GCA_026008535.1. Taxonomy (NCBI): domain Eukaryota; kingdom Viridiplantae; phylum Streptophyta; class Magnoliopsida; order Lamiales; family Lamiaceae; genus Perilla; species Perilla frutescens. The sequence continues at coordinate 29,780,241 of BRKX01000014.1, read as the reverse complement.
TCCTAAGCAGAGGTCAAAGAAAACTCACCAGAGGAAGTCAAAGACCATCGCATGCTATTCCTCTCTCCCCATAACACCAGCGTCTAAATTAAATTCTTAATCAAACCATTAGGTAAAACATAATAAGAATGTAAAGAATGAAGATAAACAGTATTCCAAGCATTATCATGTAAATACCGAGCAACATCAGAATGCTCAAAACGAGTAATAGGACAAAAAGCAAAAAGATGAGCATCACCAAACAACATACCATCCCAAAAACAAACCTGACTAGAACCCAAGACCCATGGAATGTGTTGTTGCATCTTAGACCCCACCTTAACCAACCTTTTCCATATCCGACTAAATGGGAAGAACTCGATCTGAAAAATGGCCACCACCATACTTAGCCCACATATAATTAGCTAAAAGAGACTCACGACCTCTGAACCTCCACCACAACTTCTGACTGAAACCTAGAAGAAGAACAAAGAATTGTCTAATGCCCAGACCACCCTCATCAAATGACAAACAAATCTGAGCCTAATTAATCCAATGCATCTTCCTTTTTTCTCCCACGGAGCCCTAAAAAAATCGAGCCATGAGCTGCTCCAAATGATCTAAAAAGCATTGGGGTGGCTCTATGACCTGCAGAATATGAAGATGAATGGTAACTAGTGTGCTCTTGATGAGAGCAAGACTACCACCAAAGGAAAGATATTTGTGAGACCAATTGTGAATGTAGTCACCCATTTTCTGTCGCAGAGGAAGGAAAAGAGTAGTCTTACAAGCACTCCTGTAAATCGGTATACCCAAGTAAGTGAATGACAAGTGACCTCACTGAAAGCCACAGTCATCGTGAATTTTCTACTGCCATTACGCAATAAAAAAGGCCAAATATAAAAATTACTCTTTGCTCGGTTAATAAGTTTACCGGACACCTCTGAGTAATGCTCAAAACACTGCACAAGCCATTGTAAGGAGGTTCTCTTAGCTTGAGTAAAAATGATAATATCATCCGCATAAGAGAGGTGAGAGATAGGAAAAACTCCTTTAGCAGAATGGTATATCATATCAAGCGTTGAACAAATCAACTTGTTAAGAGTTCGAGATAAGTGATCAGCAACCAAAATAAAGAGGAATGGTGATAGAGGATCACTCTGATGCAGACCACGAGAAGATGGGAAGAATCCTGTAAAAGTACCATTAATCATAACCGAGAACCAATAATTTCTAATGCAGCGGCTAATAAGATCCAGCCACTGCTCACAAAATTTCATCTTCCAAAGAACACTCAACAAAAAAGGCCACCGAACACGATCAAAAGCCTTAGCCATATCAAGCTTCAAGGACACATTCAGGATTTTCCGGCTCACATGCAAATCTTGAATCATCTCTTGAGCTAACAAGACATTATCACTCAACAATCTTCCTCGAACGAAACCACTTTGATTCGGAACCAACACAAGAGGTAGAATCAGCGCCAATCTAGTAGTCAAGATCTTGGAGATTATTTTATTCATCACATTACACAAGCTGATAGGCCTAAACTCCGTCCACGTCTGAAGATTGCTTTTTTAGGGAGCAAAATAATAGTAGTAGCAGTAAAACTCCTCGGCATATTAGCAGCTGTAAAGAAATCAACCACAATAATCTCCATATCATGTTTAATAATATCCCAACAGTGCTGAAAAAATAAAGAAGTAAAACCATAAGGATCCGACACACTATCCCCACTGATGTCGAAAATCGCCTCTCAAATCTCCTCAAATGAAGGAGGGGAGCAAAGGCCAACATTATCCACAGTCACAAAAATAGGTTGTATGCAATCAAAATTCGGGACGCCCAGCTGACAAATATCAGAAGAAAGAAGATTTTGGAAAAAATTCATAACCGAATTCTAAATATCCTTTTCTTGAGTAAAAGTTTGACTCGAATCCTCAATCAAATGAATTCGAGATTTGCAACTTTTTTTCTTTACCCAACCTTGAAAGAATTTTGTATTCCGTTTCCCCTCAGAGACCCATCTAACTGTCGCATTCTATCTCCAGAAATCCTTCCCCTTCTTGGAGCAAATGACATATTCAGCCACACATCTATTCAAATGTGTCAATAATAAAGGTGAAAGGTCTGAATCATAAGCTAATTGAGTAGGAGTGATTGCCTTATCTGTTCTTTTAACTTTTCCAAACACATCTCCAAACACTTCTCAAGTCCACACTCTCAGCTTCTTTTTAACTCGCTATAGCTTGAACTGAAGGTTAATCATCCCACCGAAGCCTCTAGGATACACCCACTCACTAGCCACTATCTCTAAAAAGGAATGATGTCGAACCATATGTTCTGAAAAAGAAAGGATGACTTCGGAACCTGAGTAAGAAACTGAAATCGAACAAGAAGAGGTGTGTGATTAGAAAGAACTTTATTCGGGTAAAAAACACGAGTGATCGCAAAACCTGAAGTCCAAAATTCCCTGATCAAAACTCTATCCAGCCATTCCCTTAATCTCTGAGATAGCACTTCCCATGTGAACATAGGTCTGTTAAAGCCCGGATCAATTAACTGACAATCTGAAATAGCATCAACAAAATCAACCATCGTTGGTCCATGATCAGTGGTGTTAGGGAAAACTCAAGCCCTACATATACAGTTTTGATGAGATGTCAAAACATGTCGAATTGTTTTCTGAAAAACTGCAGGAGTTCCAAGCTGTGAGCTTAAAAGTTGACCAGAAGACAGCTCCTTAAGGATTCAGCTGTAGCAAAAAGTCAATCAAGTGGAGCTTAGTTAACCTAGCTGAAAGGATGCATTCATCAGTTCCAAAATTAACCCAACTGAGGGTTAAAACATAAAAATCGAGATAGCTTCAAATCAAACTGACAGCCGAGTCAGCTGAGCCAAATGAGAAGCTAAATTGATTGAAGAAACTGACAGCAAGTCAGTTGAACTGAAAACTGGAAGCATCCAACTGATGGCCAAAAATAAGATATCAGCCGAACTGAAGCTTAGAGAAAAACCAATTGCTGATGGCCAGAACTGAAGCCAGTCAACTGAAAGCTCAAGCTAAAAACTGGATACTGACCAAGTTCAAAATAAGACCAGTCAAACTGACAAACTCTCCACCAGTTTGTTATTAGTTAAACTGGTAAACAAGCTCAGAACAAGACCAGCTGAACTGACTAACTGACTAACAGTTGTGATCAGTCAAACTGGCAGAAGATCTTAGAGGAACAACCAACTGAAGTAATAGCCGAACTGAACTTTCAACTGGAGCTCAAAGTTGATGCACCAACTGAAGACCGGAACTGACGACTGAAGTTCAGTACAACCACTTTGAAGCATAGAACTGTCAGCTGGAGAATCCCACAGTTAATGCTCAACCTAAAGATCTCGACATTAATGATCAAAAGAAGATCCTGAAGTAAATGCTCAACATAAATCAATTGGCTTAGCAATGGCTATCTCTTTCAAAGCCTCAACGGTTATAACTATCAACTACCATTGATGAACCAACAGAATCAATGATCAATGGATTTCAACGGTCACAAGATCACTTCTCTATACAAGAAGAGTGAATCTCACTTTCAAATAACTTTCGCCGATCAAACTTTCTCCTATCTAATCTTTGCTATATTGCAACTGAGTTTTTCTCTCTCCCTCCCACAGCTCAAAGTTCAAGCATTGTCAAAAGCTGCGAAATTTCACAACCTGAGAAGAAGATTCTAAAAACTCATCAAATCAGCTAGCTGCAGAAAGTCTAGCTTGAGCCATCTTCTCAAGTTCAAGATATTCAACGATCAACTACTCAGCTCAACTCTAAGGAGCACATCAGTTGATACCAGTTTCAAGACTGAATTCTTGAAGATCGAAAGAGATCTAAAATCTTATAAAGACAGGCAATAGCACCTAACTTCCCAATGAGCAGTTAGGGATTGTAAGTATGAGCTGTCAAAACTGGCTGAGGAGACCGTAGCTTTGCGAGAACTGCCGTTTCCGGGACAGCACCAGTTAAAAAGGTGACTGTGACTCTGCGAAAGTTGCCGTTTCCAGGTTCAACCTGTCTTCACTTTATAATTGTAATAAAGAAACTTTACCATTGTATAGTAAACTATCATTTTCAGTATGGAAGAGAGGACATAGAAGTTTCAGCTTCGAACCTCTATAAACTGCTTGCGTGCTGTACTTATTGCTTTACTCACCTACATCTCCAACTGCACACAAAGTTCACACAAGTTGGACTCTCTAGTCAACTGAATTCTTACAACTGACTAAGTGCATAGATAAGTGTTATATGCGAGTTAAGGGCCCTGATCTAATTCCGCATTCAACTTTAAAAGTTTTTTATAATCAGTTTATTCACCCCCTTCTAAACTGATATCGACTCGCCCGGGACCAACAAGTAGAGCTGCCAACTCTCTCATCATTGGATAAAAAAAATATTGAAATTACCTCCAACAAGCCATGGTTATCTCTCCAATAAAATAGATTGCTCTCTAAGAGCATCCGAAAGCTGACTGTGCAGTTCTCTCGTGTGTCTGACATAGATAATGGATATGAATAAAGGCCTCAGAAGAAGAGCAGATTCCAAACGAATCAACAAAACCTGCTCTAGGTCCTCCTCAACATAAATCTTGAAATCAGAAGAGTAAACAATCCAAATATGATTAGTTTGATTTTTAGCCACAAGTTGTAACCCAAAACGCCGACCAAAAAAATCAACATCAAACCCAATTTTCGGTTCCAAAATGGTAACAAAAGTAGCAGAATGCACATGAATTAAATGATGCAGCTATCTCTTCTTACAAAGCATGCCAAGACCCCTAGCATTCCAAATCAAAAGTTGTACAGACATGGGAAATAGAGTCAAGAAGAGCCATTAAGCTTTAAAGCCTCATGCAATTGACTTTCCAAAGAAGAGCCTTGAAAAGAAGCATCTTCCCCCACACTATTCTAGAAGGGAATATCATAAGCAAAGGTAGAAACTCCAGAAACCATTGGTTTATTAGCTTCTATATGACAATTTACAGACTGTCTGGCACACTGATCCAAAGTTTCATCATGTTCTCGAATACCATCTAGAGCGTGCTTAAGGTTATTCTCATCGAAAGTACAATTTTTCATTTTATCTTAGAGGGCAGTTCACTTTTCAAGGTTAACTGGACTTGTAGGTCGCTTAACGACAACCGACAACCGAAGAAGGTGATCGACCTCATCATTAGTGATGACGAGATCTGAATATCTCTCTATGTGTTTGCAATGGGCCTTTCTCTTGTTCACGGGGACACTCTTTACGAGATTGAGCCTCTGCATCAAGTTTATCTGCCCAAAATGTTCTCTGTGCCTCATCAAAATCACGCGATACCATCAGCTGACTACAAAGTAAATCTCTCTGCTCAATTGGCAAGTTGTCATTCCCCTCAAGGATAGAAAACCAACTCCTAGACCGAGTTCGTCCAGTAGTAGCAGTCATCTCTTTAGTATTGGTGTTGAATTTTTTATTTTTGCTCACAGTTTGCCATTTGCCCTGAGCATGCTTTGAGGAGAAGCCCGTAGTAGTTGTAGAAAGTGGTAATTTTCTCCCCTGATCATGCTCAGTATCTTTTTACCTTTATCCAGTTCTCTGTTAACATGCTATCCCTTGAGGTTCCTGGTACGCTATAGATTAGGTGTGGGATGAGTTCTTGGTTCTGGCCAAAAGCATAACAGTTTTCTTTTGCATGACCTATATGCTTGCATTCAGAACAATATGCAAGTAATTTATCATAAATAACACGTTGATGCACAACAGAATCACCAAAGAATATATCAATTTCCTTCGGAGCAGATTTCATTAAATCAATTTCAACACATATTTTAGCAAAAGATACTCTCTCCTCTACTGCAGTAGCGTGCTCCATTTGAATAAGTTTACCCTTCAGAGAACCAATACAAAATAAAGCACTTTGGTCAAATAAATGCACAAGCAAACCAGGTAGAGTGATCCACATTGCAAAGATCGATGTTTCAAAAGCCGAATTAAAGTCGGTGGTCCACTTAAACATACACATAGGACAGCCAGACACAAACCAAACAGGCATCTCAATAGAACCTTGTAACAATTTAGAGTAGTCACAATCATGCGTCAATCTAATAAGAATATGTCTAGCATTTAAGAATTTCCAAGAAAGAGAGCCCTGCAATTGCATGCTATTCAAAGCCTTATCAATATTTGCAGGAGAGGGAATGGCTTGTAAGAATTTGCCAACCAATGCGAGTCCCATTTGACCTACAAGAAAATTAGTATCAGAACATGAGAAAGAAATCACCGGTTTACTGTCACGCTGCTCCACAGAGCCCATTGGCTTGTTCTTTGAATGATCAAAAGGGACCGGACCACGAACGAAGGGAGGAGCTTTGAACAGTTCCAAGAAACTGGATGGCTGCTGCACATGATTAGCAGGGGAACTGGCATTCAATTTGGAAGAAGGAGCAACATTCTCATCACCCGACACTGTGCTGTGAGATAGGACAACTTTAGGCAAATTAACAACTAAAGTTGACTTGTGCATCTCCTCATCGCTATCATAAATAAACCCAGCAACAAGCACTTTCTCGGATCAGGCTTCATTCTTCAAGGATGAATGTATAGTCGAAGGGGATGGAACATGTACGAGTATGACTGCTAATTTATTAATTGGGCTAAGAGGAGGGGGGAATCAGACTTGTTTAAATAAGGAGAAAAAAGAGGGTTTGTCTGATTTGAGAGGGTAGAATTCAAATTTGTCGCAAGATTAAAAGAAAGCTTGGGCAAACAGGTCGAGAATGAGGGGAATTGAAGACTTGGGCTTCAATTTAAAGACCAATTTTTTGGTCATTAAACTCTAATATTTTTATATTTTAGTTATTACTTAATGACAAATTTGAATTCAATTATTTCATCTCTAAATTTGAGAAATATTTTTTCCATCTCCTTAATTTTATTTTTTTAAATATTATTAATTATAAATATATAATATTTAAGAAAATTATACTTACACCATTAAAATTTGTAATTGATACTTAAAATATCAATATTATATATATTTATATACTTATATATTCAATTATTCATTGGTAATGTATAAATAATATATAATACGTAAAAAGGGATAAATAAAATGAATACAAATTGTGAATCTTTAAAAATTTAATTAAATTAAAAAAATATAATTTAAAATTAACATTTAAAATATATTAAATATATAAAGTAAATATCATATTAACCTTTTAATACAACATAGAAAATAATAATTAAAAAATATACTTATATTTAAAAAAAAATTCTACATTATAATTTTAAAACATATTTATAAACATTATTAATCTAATTATTTAATTTAGAAATATTCGTGTGTGCATGTGTGCATATATATTCTATTTAAATATTAACATAAACATATAATAGCACACTTATTTTAGATCATAATATATAGTTATGCATTCCTAGGAGGTCGCAGGTTCGATTCTCATAAACAACAAATGTTGGATTAAAGTGTGGGATATGGGCACCCAAGTCCACCTCTATTTTTTATTTTTTTTTAGTGACGAATTTTTCTTTTTTCTCATAATTTTCTAGCGACTGAACTAAAGGCAAATTTTAGCAATGAAAATTTTATTTTTCTTTTTTCTCTTAATTTTCTAGCGACTGAATTAAAGGAAAATTTTAGCAATGAAAAATTTCATCGCTAAGTCCATTGTTAATTCTATCGTTATAATGACGAATATTGTTAATTAATCGGAAAAAAATGAGTGTATTCTAATTGCAAAAATTATTAAAGATATTTTATTTGCAACAATTAAAAAGTCATATGCTAATAGCAAAATGGTCTAAATGTTATGATTTTTAATGCAGACAACCATTTAAAATAACTCAATTTTAAGAAACATATGAGACAAAAATTTTATTTAGATTTATTACCCCCAGTAAATACCAATATAATAATAGTACACTTTATTTTTCCCTTTCCCTTTTTTTTGTTCTTAATTTGAAATGGGAAGGGGTGGTATTCGAGATAGTACAATATATCTCCAATTAGCTAGATTCTTAAAATTTTCACACAATTTTTAATTATTTTATTTTAAATTTTCACACAATATATGTCACTTTTCAGAAAATAAATGGGCTAAACTGGAATGGGTCGGATGCATAATAAGCATGTGTGCTATTTTTAATTGGTCTAATCTATGTGTATGATGGGCTTAAATGCAGCCGGGGTGGAAAATAAGATGTTGCCTGGGGCCCACCCGAGTTTCACATTTTATTTTAAATATTTTTGTAAAAAATATTGGGGAGACATATCTTACTCCTTAAGTAGATATTAATTATATTCAACCTGAATTTTTCATCTCCTACATGTAAATGATAATATTGTGATTTTTTTTTTCACACGATATCATTAAAAATACACACCTACGTCGTTTACATATGAGGAGTTTTGAAAAAATCACGATGAAAATAATTAACATCTACTAATGTTGTAATTTATGTGTTCGGTATTTATTTTTACCTAAACGGCAAGTGTACATTGAGGCTTCTAGTATAGCAGTGAACAAGGTCGTATCCATAGAGATTTAATAATTAATCTGCTAGTTATCTAATTTAATCCCTCGCAGTTATTTAGACTATAAAACATGGTTGAATTTAACTAAATAAAAACTGACAATAATAAATAAACTAAATTACCACAGAAGAAATCAACACGGAAAATCAAACACTGAAGAAAAGACGCATTCTAGGATTGGATACTCATTATTTAATTCATTCTCTTAAACAATCACTCATGTATTCTAAACCTTCTCTTGAAGCGCCTAAATTGTAGATCACACAACAAATATTAACGTGTCCGTTTAATACCTATTGTGCAACTCCTAATGGTTCCAAAGATTTATTGTTCTCTAAATTAATTGCAACTCTCTCGAGTGATATTGACTAACTAGTTAATTATTCTAGATCTTGTGTTAAAACTCATCTCTCGAATTATGGATTAACACATCAAATTGCATCATTTAGTGATTAGGTAAATAATACAGAGAAAAGCAGGAATAATCAAAACATAATCAAATCATAGACACCAAATAAAATGAATTAAAAGAACTTCATAAATAACTCATAATCCAACCCTAGAATACTAGGGTTTTAGCTATCCATGTCAAAATAAATAACTAAAACAATCCACAAAGTAAATATTGAAATTCTAAGAATAAAGTAAATAAAACCCGGAAGGTTTAATTTGTCTCTAATCTTGAAAGCTCTTGAATTCTTTGGTCTTGTTCTTCGTGTCTTCTCTTCTCTGCAGCAAACCTCTGGTGGCAACTTTTAGGTAGGTGGAATTATGTGGAATTTTCGTGCATCAAACCCTTAAATAATAAGTAAAGAAAATCCCAAAAATAGGTCAAAAATCGGACAGGCCCGCTCGACTCGTGACCTCATCGCCCACGACTAGGGTCGCGAATCCACGTGGCAATACGTAGCATGACGTGGCGCTGACGTGGCAGAAAATTCACGACCAACCTCAAAATTCGCGACCAGGTCGCGAATAAAATAAAGGAGAACCCCCTCTCTATCGCGACCATGCAGAAAAAGTGGAAAAAGGTGATTCGCGACCATGATTCGCGCCCCCCTTGGTCGCGAGTCCAGTCGCGGATAATTTTCAGCTCCGGCAGCCTCTCACTGTTTTGCTTCGTTCTTACTCGTTTCTCATCCGATTGACCCGATTCTTTTTGCAACACGTTCATAACTTGATTTCTTATCTTTCTAGGGTCTTTCCAAGCTCATATGAAGTCCACACAAAAAATGGTATTAATTCCCTTCACAATGAACAAACACGTGACATTGCGCAAAACATAGAAAACTATGCAAAACTTATTACTTCATGCATGCAATGCCAATTAAATACTACTCAAATGTACCTCAAAACATATGTAAAATATGATGTTATCATTATGTCCGCCCAAATATTTTTCGTGTGGTAATGTAAAGTAATCTTTTCTTGTGGTTGCATTCAAAGCTATACAGTTGATACAAGCCATCTATCATGTGACAACTCATGTTGCAATAAGCTCTTCACTTTCATCTTTGACAATAGTGATGCCTCCTTTCTTTGACACCACCGTGTCGGGCTCACCCATTCACTATTAGAGATAGCAAATATGATTCTGGTATCCAGTAACTTTATCACTTCTTTCTTGACTATTTCTTACATTACTGGATTTAATCTTGTTGGTGGTTGCACCTTTAGCTTGTAATCTTCTTCTATCAAAACGCGGTGCATGCAAATTGAAGGGTTGGTTCGTTTGATATCTGCAATTGTCCATCGTATTGCAGTCTTGTATATTCTCAAGACCTTAAATAGTTTTTCTTCTTACTATGTATCCAAATAAGATGACACTATCACAGGATAAGTTCAATTATCTCCTAAAAAAGCATATTTAAGATGTTCGGGTAATGGTTTGAGCTCTATTTTTTGTGGATCCAGAGTTAGGGTTGACTGAATCTGGTCAGGTGATTCCAGTCAACCCAGAAAGCCATTTTTTGTTAGGGTCAACCCAAGTGAAAGTGGGTCGATTGGTCGGTCCACCTGCTTCTTAACAAATTGCTCTTAGATGGGTTGACCAAGGCTCAACTCGTCCATTTTCGAATTTTTTTCTCCCAATTCGCTCGTTCGCCCATTATATTCATCTTTTATGTCTATAACCTGTTTGGTTTCAATCAAGGAAATATTTTCTAATGATTCATCATGACCATAAAGTAAATCATGATACGAATAAATAGAGTTTTGGATACAATGCTCCAATGAATCTCCTTTACTCGGCATTTGAGTTGATATAGAGAACACACCCTCAAAAATAGTGTATTCTTCTTCTTTTTCCTCATGATGAGACATTGCATTCACCATAGACAATGTAATTTCTTCATTATCAATCTTCAATGTTAGCTTCCCATTTTTTATATCTATCATTGCTCCTGAGTTGCTAAAAAAATCCTTCAAGAATCAACGACCCATGGATATCTTTCGATACATCGAGAACTACAAAATCTATAAGAAAAATAAAATCGTTAACTTGCATGACCACATCTTCAATAATTCATGTAGAATGAGTAATAGAGCGATCTACCATCTGAATAACTATGGAAGTTGGCTTAAGATGACCAATTTCTAGTTTCCTAAAAATATGCAATAACATTAGATTGATATTAGCTCTAGAATCACATAGAGCTTTATCAATTGTCATGTTTCCAACTATGCATGTGATTGTGAAGCTCGCAGGGTCCTTCATCTTTTCTGGTAGCCTTCTTATATTCTTGACTCTCACAATCTCTGATAAGTGAACAGTTTCAAGTCCCCCATCCTTTCTTCTTTGAGACACCAAATTCCTTCAAAAGTTTTGCATATCCCGGCATCTGCTACAAGGCTTCAATAAGTGGGATGTTAATCTTTATTTTCTTGAAAATTTCCAGAAAATTAGAATGTCTCTCATCCACCTTTTTCTTAGCTAATCTTTGTAGAAATGGGACCTCATCAAGGTTTTGTTGAGTTCGCTTGGGTTTTGGTCTTCTGCCATCTTCATCTTGTGGGTTGTCATTTTTATTCTGTGCTATCAATTATTATTCTTTCTCCTTGTTTTGAATAGTTAACATGTCATCACCAGTTAACATTTGTGGTCCAAGATATGAATTTCCACTCCTGAGATTTATTTGCATATCAATCTCCTAGTGGGATCATCACTCTCTTGTGTCTACTCACATCTACTTCCAACTGAACTAGTTGTTAACTTGACATTTTGATTTGACTGTTAAAAACTTTTTTAAGTTGTCCTATCTCTGCTTCTACTTTCTCAAGATGTGCAGCGGTTCTTGTGGTGAACTTCTTAAAGCATTTAGAAAGTCTTTGTTTCGCTTGTATTCCATATGAATATGAAGTTTCAGGATGAGCATTAGCATAATTATTCATCCTCAGTTGGGTTGTGAATAACCTTGAGCATTATTCAAGTAGTCAACCTCTTCCAAGCAACTCATTTCTTCTTATATCTTGATAAATGAACATATCTATTCTCGTAGTACTACATTAGTGGATTGTAGCTCTTGCAGATATATTTCTTCTACTACTACAACTTTCCGACTGACCATTTTCTCTGAAGGCCACTGATAGCTGTTTGAGGCTACCTCTTCCAAAATCCTCAAAGCATCAGCTGAAGTTCTTGCTAATAGGGACCTTCCAACAGATGCATCGATCAAAGTCCGGACAGGTATAGTGAACCTTCTGTAGAGATGACAAACTTGTTGAGCCTGAGTGAATCCATGCTGAGGACACCTCCTGAGCATGTTTCTGTATTTTTCCCAGGCTTTATGTAATGGTTCATCCACTGCTTGAATGAATTAGGTAATCTCTACTTACATCTGAATGGTCTTTCCCGAGGGAAAGACTTGAAAAGAAATTTTTTATAAAGATCTTCCCAGCTTGTTATTCTTGCTTGATTAATGGTTAAGCACCATCTTTTGGTCTGATCTCTTAAGTAAAAAGAGAACAGACGTAGTTTAATTGCATCCTGGGGAACTCCTGTGACTTAATAGTATCATAGAGTTTTGAGAATTGGAGTAGATGATCATATGGATATTCTGTGTGCTTTCCTCCAAAATGATTTTGCTGAACCACGTGAATTAAACTAGCTTTAAGCTCAAATTGCGTAGTAGCAACTTCAGGACTTGCCAACAGTGCATTGTTCCTCAGTAGCTTAGAACATGTCTCGCACATTCTTCTGTGGGTTTTGATTCAATCTTTCTTCACGTTGATGCATCATCAAATGCATCTAAGCTACTTGTTTATGGAGTGCCTCCAACGCGGCATTCCCTGTTATTCCTTGGTTCTCCATAGGTTGATGTTTTCTCTACCAAAAATAGCACAAATTTAAATTAAAAAATAAATAAAATAAATTGTCTGGCCTTCTAACTTAATACTAGAATTATTAAAGAAATTTAATCTTTCAGTTCCCGGTAGTGGTGCCAAAAACTTGACACGTTATTTATTAATAAATAAGTGACCACAAGTTTACAATGTTTTGCAATATGTAGTGAGCAAGAGTATCGTATCCACAATGACTGAAGCTCGAATAAATCACCAAACTAAAACACAGATACTATATCAATATCTAAACTCTGAAATTAAAGTAGAGAATGGGTAATTAAATGCGAAACATAACAATAACATAAACCAGATAAAACAAAATTCAAATAACTTAGCAATTAATAGAAACGGGTGATTTCCAGAGAAAATGTGCACATAATGGATTTCAGATTGATTGATTGATTATTTAATTAACCTTCTTTAATTCATTAAAGATGGAAAATCACTGATTTGTTATTAGACTATTCATAAAATATGTTATAATATAGAAATAATAAGCACACACTTTACTGCGTTAGTTCTTTGCACATATTATTACTCACAATCAAGTTCCTCAGACTTAAATTCCTATTCAACACTTGTTCAGGTCGGTTCTTCCCAACATTACGTATATTGATTAACTTATTTTATCCCACTAATTAATCAGTCACAGCTGAGAATCTTCCAATTAATTAGCTTGCATACACAAGCTGTGACCATCAACATACACATGAGAAATCCAAACTAGATAATCAAATGTCCAATAATGAACATAAAACATAATTCAATAAATTAAAACATTTAATCCATAGTAATTGCAAACCCGAGAATCCCTAAAGTAATTTAGTTAGACATAATTGAAGTGGAATAAAACAGAGTTTGAAAACATCATAAAATAAATATAGATGACATCGATTATCCTATGTAGCATCCAATCGTCCTTTATGATGAATTCTCTTTCCAGCATGGTTGAAATTCTCCCCTTCAATGGTTTATGGCTCTCCCTGAGTATAGATGGTTCTGTCAGTTTCTTTTGTCTCCTCGGAATATGTGGAAATATATCAATGGTGTGAATAGTATGTTGAGGATGTTTCTAAGTGTGTGAGACATCTCTCTCTCTCTCTCTCTCTCTCTCTCTCTCTCTCTCTCTCTCTCGTGTCTCCCTCTATTTTAGGTTTGGAAATCTAATTGTAGAGGAAAAACTCATCAATCTGCGAAGCAATATGTCCGGATCGAGTGAGAAATTTAAGTCGACCTAGAGAGCATTTTTTACATAGGGTCGACCATGACCTTCATATTTTGTTCATAGGTGGGTTGACTAAGCCTTTTCAGGTCGACCCACTCATTTTGATCATTTAATCCAGTCCAATAGACTTTAATTAAGTGATTAATTAAGCCAAAAGCCTAAGTAGACCGTCATTTAGCTTTCCACAACTTTAATTGATCATTTTGCGCCCTTTATTCAATATTTTCACCACTTTTACCACAAAACTCGCAAACACATCAAAAACACCAAATAATAGGAAATAAAGTACAAAAGCTAGTAAATTATCACACAACTTATCAAGATAAATAATATCAATTTATGTCCAAAAGTTGTGTAAAATACACAACTATCACTTAGCCCTTGTGATATCAACATATCGAGGAATGTGTGTTTCTCATCAATGGTTCTGTACGATTTTTTGGGGTGAACATATAGTAAAGTTATACCCATGATATTGAACTTATGCTACCATGTCTGATCCGAAAAGTCTTATGCAGGGTAATTAGTTTTATAGTGCATGTTCACCTCTTATTTTATACAAGCAAGAAGTCGAAAGTTTAAATTGGTTTGGTCTCGAACAAAATTGAGCTTCAAATAATACTTTGGGCTTCAAAAGATAATACAGGCCTAACAATAAGAATAAAATTCACAATGCAATAATATTTCCATGCACAATATATTGCAAGTTTGCAACATATATTTAGCTATATATTTTGGCGTGAGATAACAATATGCTTATATTCTTTTTCCATCTGAAAAACCTATTCTTTTTTGGAACTACATAGTTTATCATGCTTTGATAAAATGCAAATATGAGAACAAAATACTAACATAAAGTGCATAAGAGGACTTTTAACTCTAATTTTGCACGGAAATGAATCTACAATAGTAGAAGGTCGACAATTAAAATAATTTATTGTAAAAATAAATTGAACAATAATTATAACTTCAGATAACGCCACATATTTAATTTTACATGTGTAAGCTGAATTCTTTTCTCCAACAATACACATTAATTTCATGCAATTTTAAGTGTACGAACGAATAGGAAAAACAGCTTAATTCTTTAAAAAAATAAAATAAAAATTGTTGGGAAATCAATTAATTAGTTTTTATGAGATGTAAAAAAAAAATAGAAATAAATAAGTTAGTCAACTATTGTAACTGCTTGTAATAGACTAAGTTTATCCAAATAGTAATAGATTAGAGTACTGCACAATAAGGAAAGTCAACGACCAAGTATAAGAACGAGGCTAATTCGATGCTACACTTAGAGCACTGCTCCAGCCCTTTTATCTGCTGACACGTGGCGGTCTGTCGATCACTTTGGATGATACACGGACATGATTAAATCTGACACCCGAGCCTGAAATTTCTACCATGGGATATCCGAGCCTAGCTCCAGCCCACATGCTGTCACTGTTCGCACGTCTCTCCATGCACTTTATGTCAATCAGTAATTAATGAGGAGTGTAGGAGCAGATTAACTCAAAGTTGATCGGAGGAGTTCTCGTCCTTTGATTTTACACCAATTTTGAATCATAATAAATCTGAATTTTTTTTACTAACCTGTTTGCTACAATTCGCACAGATTGAATTTTCGACGAAATGGTTGTGATTTGTGGTAAGTAATATACATTTTTCGCAGATAAAAGATTTTGTAAATCTCACTAAATCTCACTAAATCCCAAATCATGATTGTTTTGACCTAAATAGGGGCATATCATTATTAGTTAAGAAAATACGTGCAGGGTATAATTTAAAAATACGAAATACATACATTAGTTGATTGTCTTAAAATATATAAATGAGTATCCCTTTTTGAATTTTATTTATTAATAATAATGTAGCTTTAATGTTTATACTGCAGTCAAATACCTTTGTCAAATAACGTATTATACCATACCCTTTGTTATTATTTTTTCCTTAAAAATAACGTATTATACTGCAGTCAAATACCTTTGTCATCCAACGAATTCATCTTCTTCTTGTTCTAAAGACGATAAGAGGGAAGAGGAGAGGAGCGATAGTAATGTACCACTACTACAAATTTTTAAATAGACTACAACAAAACAACGGTTTAATACTTAAAATGTTGTGTTTTTTAATTACACAACAGTTTGTGCTAAAACCGTTGTATTTCAACCTTTCTATTTTGTAGAAGACAACGGTTTCTAAAATACTGTTGTCATCATGCGTTGTATTATTGTCATTAGACGACGGTTAATAAACAACGGTTCTAAAAGCCGATGTAGATTTGAGTATTTAAAATAGACGTCAGTTTTAGGAACTGTTGCATATTATTAAAACTTCTTAGACAACGTCTTTATTTGAACTGTTGTGTTTACCAGTTATTAATAAATACAACATTTTCATGAACTGTTGTAATTTGGTGTTGTTTATTAAAAATGAGTTAATTAAGTATTACTAATTTCCTTTATTTGTCTAAAACCCTTTTATTACGACAATAAAAAAGATTGAATTAATTTAAAAATATAATCAACAGAAAATAAATAAAAATTTTGAATAACAATATTAGTGTAGAAAATCACATATATAATTGGAGTTAATTAAAAAAAAATTCGTTTGGCCTGCATTTATTTCTGCAAAATATATTGAAGAAATTAAAGTCAACAAACAATTTTTTTTCTTTTCAAATTATCAAACCAAGTCGGTATCTTAGCAAATCACATTTTATGATTTACCTTCTAATATATTTTCATAATAATTGCTAATTTATTATTTATTAATGTATTTTATCATACACAAAATCACTATAAATGTTCCATAAATTGACAAAATTTTACCATAGCAGTAAAATCCCCAATTCCCGTTCTCTGAAAAACTCTTCTTTTGTCGATAAACTATCCATGTTCAATGGCTTTAATTGAAAACCTCCAATTCAACGATGAGCATGAAATCGAGCCCCAGATTGCGTTCCCAAAATACAGGTAAGTAGATTCTTCCAATATTTTCTTAATTCTCAGACACGCAGACTCCCTCCACCATAATTCATTTTTCTTAATTCTTCCATTGGTCCCGTTAGTTTCAATTGCCTACATACAATTGTAGCATTTTCTCTCGATAGCTGTCTCCACAATTATTCCACAACTCCATTAAGATCTCATTGCATTTAGCGAATTATTTTTATAGAGATTCACATATTGTTTTCTGATATTTTTTTCTTTGTTTTTTATTGCATTTTGGACAGCTCAAGCAAGTTTGATGCGTTTCAATTTCAATTTTTTTAGTAGCTTGCATGTTGAATTACAGGGGTTCAAGGTAAAAATTTATGCAATATTGTATTTTCTTAAACTACTCTAATTTTATTCGATATTTTAATGTCTTTTTTATAATTTCAAGTTTCGTTGTTTTAATATTTATGATAGCATCAACCTCTTTCTAGCAATTGCTATTAGCTTCACGTTGGTTTCTTTATTGCTATCAAATTTGATATTGTAAAAAGGATGGTGAATATTAATGAAGGAAATTATCTTACAATATAGAATCAGTACTTTTCTTAGCAGCAATATACTATATCTATACGTAGCTCTAGAGTTATTGCATTTATTCACTTTTGAAGTGGTGTTGTACCTTATGTGTATGTTTGTAAGAGCAAGCCATTTTTTGTGCAGCTGTTGATATTTTAAAGTTACAATGCATGGAACTTTTTTGAGTAAAGATCATTAGCTAATGATCGAATCCCATGTTGGAGTAGTAATTTTTAGTTGTACTATCATATTAGATGAAGTGCTAAATAAGATGAAATCAAATCTTTGTTAGAAAAATCATAAAGCCCTTTCCATTAGCTACTTCCAATTAGATACGTGGTTTGAAATTTTCCTAAGCTTTTAATAATAATAATAATAATAATAATAATAATAATAATAATAATAATAATAATAATAATAGTAAAGGTTTT
This sequence comes from Perilla frutescens, assembly GCA_026008535.1. Lineage (NCBI taxonomy): Eukaryota > Viridiplantae > Streptophyta > Magnoliopsida > Lamiales > Lamiaceae > Perilla > Perilla frutescens. Next base: position 29,762,174 of record BRKX01000014.1, on the reverse strand, counting down.
CATTTTTTAGTGCAACTAAAGTTGTAGATTTTCTTATTTTATAGATAATTCTATGTAAGTGGAGTCCCAAGGGTGATATGATAAATGGGATTTGTCTTTCTCTCTTTTTCTTTAAACTGTGATGGTTGAAAAGCTTGCATTCAAAGATTATGAAGCCTGAGAAAATAGAAGCAGCATCAAAGATTGTGAAAATCTACTTTATATAAGTTCAACATCTATTGTTTATAGTATTTTATCCATTTTTATGCAAAACTAATGTGGTGGCATTATTAAGATGCTCTGGTTATAGCCTTGGCATCATTGTCCAAGGAGAGTAGTTGTTGGAGGGTGTATGCTGCACGCATTTAGTAAACTTTTATTTTATTAAATGATGTAAATGCAAATATATATAGTTTGTACTAGTCTGGTGTAGGAACTCAAATGTGGTTTTGCTAGCTTCTTAATTCTTGTGTATATAATTATCAAATAATTATTCATCCACATCTTTATTTAATTCATATTGTTACATAAAGTGAATACTAATCATTATATATGAATTCAAATATTTGTTCATGCATGTGACAGTGAGTTTTGGGCATTAATTATTTCGTTGATTATCTTGATTTGAGACAGGAAAGTGTATAACATCAACCAAAGTTACAATTCTCTTTGGATTTTATACATTTCAGTTGCAGGTTAATTTCTCTTTTCACATTTCATCATTTTCTTAGTTAATGATATTATCTTTTGTAGGGCCAGTTTATGTTTTGACCATATCTTTCTTCAATCCTCTCTCTCTTCTTCACTTAGTTTATCAATAGAACTTAATATGCACTATGTTCTTAGTCTAATATGATGGCAATGAAAGTCATGATGAAAGCTTTTATTTTGTATTTTGCTATCTATTTCTATTTAATCAATACTTCGAATTTAATGCTATTTATAGGAAATAATACTCATACATCGGAGGAATTTTGCGCGGGAACGTGGAGTCGAAGAACCAAGAAGCGAAATCCTCACTGATCAACATAGATTGATATGGCATTGAGCATAGTAACTTTATGTTAGTTTTTGTATCAAACTATATGGAGAATAAATCTCTTGGCTTGTACAACAGTGTATTGGAGATGGAGTATTTTATAGTCAATAGTAATGGATTTATTTGGCATTCGAATTATAAATTGTTGAATTATAAATTATTGTTAAATACCATTGTCTCTTGACAAAATACACAATGGGTTTTTAATAAATTTTGTTGTCTTATTACAAAATATGCAACGATTTATATAAAAATATGTTGTTTATTCAACACATTAAAGGTAAAAGACAACGGTTTATAGTCAAAATTGTTGTATAATCTAAAAAAGTATACAACGGTTCTATGCAAAAGGGACAACGCATATGAACTATTGTGTATATAGAATAATACAACAGTTTGAAGCCGTTGTCTATTAATGAGCTAATAGACAACGGGACTATTAACAACGGTTAAAAAATGCATAGACAACCCAGAGTCACCGTTGTCTATCAACATAATTGTAGTAGTGTATGTGTCTTTTGAATAGTTAGAAACACTCTATGTCGTTCAATTTATTTGTTTATGTTTCTTGCTATTTCATCTGGACTCTTGTTGGTCCGTTTGCAGGAGGTCATGTCTGTGGATGGAGAACTCCTCAGCCGGGTCTTGAAGTTGGAGGCGGAGGTGCAAAGGCTGAGAAATAGTTGCACACACTGTGAGAGGTGTCGAAAAATGTCTGAGGCAGGCAATAGGTCTGCAAGGGATCAGCTAGCTGCTGGTCAGATAAGCGTCCCTCAACCCAGGCAAGATGCAGGACTGTTTCCCGCGGCTCAAGGTTCCGATCTGGTGTCATCACAGAAGTTATCGCTGAAATACAAATTCATTGTCTGGTACTATGATAGAGATCCTGCCCACCAGTAAGTATTCCCCATTAAGATCCTGTCCGTTGATTAGGGTTTGAGTAGTATTTAATGTTGTTTAATGTTGATAAAGGCACGAGTGCATCAATATCCCAACTCGGGACATCCTCGGTGTTGACAAATCTTGGTTCCGGTCTATCTTTTGCTCGGGACAACACCTAATGGATTCCGTATGGCTTTACATATTAAATCTGCCTGAAATTGAATGGTAATGCACGTCCAATATGATTTAATTAATTTCTGACTTAACACTGTAGCATATTGATGCACTCTTGACATTGGTGCATCTGAAACATACACCAGCACACCGTTCATGGATATTTCTTCTGATGTCCTGTTGGGTAAATCAAGGATTCGAGCTCATACATATGCATTTTGGCTTGATTTTAATCCCCACTTCAGTCCTCTGAATGAGTGGAAAATTGACTTGTTGCTTTGTCTCCGTGGATGCAGGATGTAATTAGCCAGGAAGACTATGTCGATGTCAGTTCTCGATTGAAGAATTACGTGCGTGGAAATTGTCCCGGTGATTGTGGCGTTGCTTGGTGGCATGCAAGCAAGATTTTTGGACTTGGGCGGGTGAAGTCCAATCATCTGGTGCTGTATGAGGTGTCACTGCTTGATCAACGAATCACAGTGTACAACTCGATGGCCAATTCCCTAGACTGGAACGGAGTTATGGCGCCTTTTAGGAACGTGGCCATTCATCTCCCCGCCCTCTGTGAGGAGTTGAGGGCTGATTTTGAGAGGAAGGGTGTTGTTCTGGCCGCCACGAATGGGAACTCCAACGCCGTCTCGATCCACCTCAACAGGTTGAGAATTCAGATTGTGGCATCCTTGCCATCGAGTATCTGAAGCAATTGATCAATGACAAAGAATTGGATGAGGTGGATCCGAGAAATTGCTCTCAATATAGGGTGGAGAATTGCACGACTCTATTCAGTCTTGGAGGGGTGGTTTGATAAATTTTGTTGGTACATCTCATTTCAATCAGCTCATTTGGATGTTCTGTATATTTTTTTTTTGCCTTGTTGATCTGGTGACTACTATTTATTTTCTACTTACCTGAACTCCTTTACTTTTGTCGAAGTTAACTAATTTTGATGCAGTCATCTTGAATGTTCTCTATCTTGATCTTTCTTTGTCAGTAATGCTAATTTGAAGCGCCTATTGAAATGTTTATGGTGTGTGTTGATTTGTGTTTTGCACTTTCAAGGTCGTATAGTTCTGATTTGGCAGGTTTATATAGTAGTTTTGCAAGCTCCTACTTTTCTGTTTTGGCAGGTTTTTATTAGTGTTTTTGAAGTTCCTTTTTTCAAGTGCCTAATTTTCTGTTTTGGCAGGTTTATATATAATTGTTTTTCAAGTTTATGTATTGTATTTTTGTTCTCGTGTGTTAATTTGTGTGTTTGTCTTGGTTTGATTTTTTATTTGAATTTTTAATCGACATTAATAAGTAATTGAAGGCAACCCTAAATTAGATAGTTACGAGGTATTGAAATGTTATATTGAAATGAATAAATATAAGCAAAACAACACCTCGAACGATATATTCAAATAAATAGACATGAAGAAAAGAGCTAGTGATTATTTTGTTTGGGCGCGCCCGTTGGTCGACAGATAAAATATTATACGAGTTCTAAAAAATTCGAAGACTATTTTATACAATAAAATATCTATTATTTTAGTAATAGAAATCATAACCAACAGTTATGTTTTAATCATTTTAATTAAGTTAAAATGTATGATTAAATATTAGAATGTAAATATGAACCCTAATTGAGTATTTGGGCAAACGAACCCTAATTGCTAGATTCTATGCAGCGGGCTCATTTCCTAAAGGGAAGCCCGATAATGATATATTTCATTTAAAAAATCACAACCCAATAAGTTACTTAGCAACAAATATATATTTTAAGGCCCAAACCCGATTGTTTTAAAAAAAAGACAAAACATCACATAGAGCTAAAAAAGAAAAATGTGTCACTATTTTAAGGTTCCAACGTTTGCATTTCTTAGATTCTCTAATCCTTTCGCTGCTGGCGCTATAGTCAGTTATCGCCTTCTCCATTTACATCTAATATTAAAATTTGAAGAATGTCTACCTCGTCTTCAAACAAAGCAAGCAAGAAGCAATCGAAAGTGTGTTATTGTGGAAACCCCATTCGCACCTATGTGTCGGGTAAAGAGAGAAGCAAGGGCCGGGTCTTCCACACATGCCCAGACTCATTGCGGGGAGGTTGTGATTTTTTTGTCTGGGCAGATGCAGAAAATGCAGCGGATGAATGCTTCTCGGAGAAGGTGTCCGACGATGTTAATATGATTGTTGACATTTTGAATAAAATAGAAGGTGAAATCTCAGAGATGAAGAGGTTGGTGAAGCTTCTCTTTGTTGTTGGTGTTATTGCTCTGGCAGCCTCCGTTTTCAATTAGAAAGCCCTAATATGTGAATTTAATTACCCGTTTGATAGCATTTTCAATATATATCCACTGTCAATCCAGGTTGGATTCCTTATATATTGCTAATTTCATTTAAGTTTGTATTGTAATATGTCTATTGGTATTTTGAATTTAGTATTAGTTTTAATATGTACAGTTTTGTGGATTGTAGTAGAAAATCTGAATTATATTATGGCGGCGTAATTAATCTATTTTCGACTACTAGCTGGGTGAATCAGGACTGATATAAATTATTTTGAATCAAAATTGCGATTGTGATTTTGCATCGGGGTTAGCGGTTTGTTTTTTTTGGGTTCTTGTTTTCTGTCTTTGCTGGGTCTGTCTAACATTTGTTTTTTTTTTCCATTTTGTTGGTCACTCATTTGGTAAGCTGCAATTGTGATTGGTGCACAGAAGTTAATTAAAGTTGTAACCAGAAATATGAAAGGAAAAAGAAAAAGATACTACTACTAGTTCGCAATAATTTATTATGGCTCGAATAAAGTCCCCAATATAAAATCTAGAGTTGGAGGTTGTTTAACAATTTTGAGGTTGTTAAGATATGATTTTGAGCTCCACATGCGATCACCAGCATAGTTAAATTTTGAAACTTGTGATTTTCGATAGTTTTTTTTTATTAATATTCATCCAATGTATGTTAATTTCAATTGATGTAGTGATAGTTCTTCCCTATAGTTTTCTAGATTGAAATAATATCTTACTATAGAAACACTGCTATTTAAGGAAAATACAAATTAGGGAGAGTGTAGGAAATTTCTTCACCTTAGTTGGGCCTACAGCAAGTGGCCAACTAGTGTTGAAAACAAAATTTTACCCCCTCTTGGAGTTGCTGAGCTGATGCAACACCAAATATAATTCACACACAGAAATATGCACCGAGTCGTCTAGGATTGTGGATTTAATTACATGCCTCATATGCTTCATCTATTGACTACAACATATATATCAGAAATTTGATTAACATTCTTAACAAAAGCGACGGAAGGCCCTGCACCGATGACAAAATATTAAGTTATTCACTGATTATTGCCTAAGGAGCCCGCCCCTGATTGACTGCTGGAGCATGGCTTCGCCCCTTTCATGGCCCAGAACCTCCACTTTGATAATTGAATTAGGCTTCACCTTGAACAAGAGAATGTCGCCTTCTCCAATGTCATTATCAATTATGAACCGAACCCATTCGAATTTTTCAAGATAGTACCTTGGGGTCTAATTGTTATTGACAACGGTCATTGGTACTTCCCACAGGTCTCCCAATGTATTTTGAAGCCAAACAGTCCAAGCTTCCTCCAATCCATTTTGCTCTACGAAAAACCTCGAAAGGTCCTATTTCATATGAGCAAATCTGAATTAATGTCAATTGACCGTGGCGAAAATAATATACATGGAATTGTAAGGGTTCTAATATTATTCAAAATCTGACCTGTCTATATCTTGTAAAATGGGGCTTCATTTTCTTAACCATCACCCAATTCTGGCATCGGGGCTGCCTTCTTCCAAGATGAGGCTCTGCGGAAATTCGATTTGCTGGAGACATAATCCGACTGCGCCATAAGGATCATATCAATTCAAAAAGCCCGCTATAAGTATAATAATACATACCATTAAATGGGGTTGCATGCTGTTTCAAACATCCATCTGGGCCAAATATCGAGACTCGCATAATGTCCTTGCCTATGTGATGGAATGTTAACATGTCTTGCCATTTTATGTTGTTTTGCTCTTTGAACTCAGTCCATCCATTTGTCATGTAGTGTTCACCATATTCATGCATAATGGACACCTTCCATGATCTGTCCGACCAATTCTGTAGCTTGATCGAGTCGATGCCCTTAATAAATTTGCAATCATCCACAAATGAAGATGGCAGCAACTGGCATATGGATAATTCCACAAAGGATAATTTAATTAATCTGAATTAAATGAAAATACAAAACTCAATCTAGAAGGGAAATGATTTAACTCACAATGTGTGATCCCATAAAATGACCGTGCAGGAACATGTAAAAGGATGGAGTGTTCGTAAAGTGAATCTGATTAGACTGGGGTGGTGGGTGAAGTTCTCTGAACTATGAGACTTGAGTAGATTGATACCATATACGCATTTTTCCCAAATTGGTAAAAGACAAGCACTTCAGATGGCTGTATGGCAGCAGCAGATACAAAGCTTGTCCATCCCATCGTTAAGGAGAAAGACTCGGTCCTCTCTTCAGCTCGCTCAAGTTCACAAGTCTAATAATTTTCAGAGTTAAATATGAGCCTTACAACTGGTGGCATAGAGTTGGTGTTACCCATGTAGAATTGACGTGGTAGACACTGCAATATGAAGTATCTATATTAAGACTCTACGGGCAGAAAAAGTATTTGAAGTTCAATATATGCAGTTCACAACTCTTATTACAATTCTACACAATTGATTAACGTTGCAATTTATATGAAACATGCAAGTAGCAATTCTTACCAGGGATTGTGTAGGCCCGTCAATTTCCACCATTTTGTAAAAGACTGGTTCCAGGTATGCCATCGGGTGCTCCATTGTGCAGTTGTCCAAAGAGTTGATATCCTGGAGCCACAATAATACGACAATAAGGTGAAGCCATTAAGGTGCGTTGCACCCACAACGAAATATTAGTGAGAGGCTAGACCCCACCATTTTATAGAATCTAGCCAAAAAATTAAACCTTAAGAAATATCAAGTAATGAAATAAGGGTGTGAATACATGGCTGCATTAATTTTAACCTGGCCCAAATCCGCCATCTCAACAAGAAAGTCCTAGTTATTAGGGTTAATCATGAACTTTGCAAGGGACATTGAAAATCTGCCACAGTTGTTTTGGAAAAGGAATAATATGAAACACGCATATGAATTATGGGGTATTTGAGCTAGTAACGGGGGAATTAGATCTCCTAACGGTTGAACCGTAAAAGGGAAGCATAGTTTGGTTTGAAAGCCTAAAAAAAGGTTGATTGTTCGTGCAAACAATTTTGCAGAAAACATGAAGTTAACTAAAAATTCAACCAGACATTCCCAAAAAAAAAAGCCCCACTGTTTAGTGTTGATTTCAGTAAAGCGCAGATAGAGAGTGTGATCTTGAGCAACGCTTACCTCTGAGGTGAGTGGATTGATATAAGCTGAGGAGTGAATGGCTGGAGAGTCTGGAGAGTGGATGGATGACTTACTCAAAACGTTAACCTATATACTATAAAAGAAGCAATTATTTAATAATATTTGAAGAGATAAAGAAATAAAACAGATATACTCGATAACAATTAAAGGTGAATCGCTAAGAAGTTGCAGAACTTATGTTTTGCTCGCAAATTAACTTGTTGTTTTTGGGTTATTATTTATATTTGAAAAAACCGTCGATACAGTTGTAAAAACAATCAATTAGCAAAATATTGTGGAGATTATAATAATACTACTAATAATAATAATAACAGTTAACAACCTAATCTATATCATGTCCTAACAAAAGTTACGTTAAATTAACGTAAATATGTGTTGGGCATGATGGATATTTAAAAATTAAAGTTTAATCCGAGGATGGTTTTTACAATATTATATGCTAAAGTGTTATAACAGTCAGTAAATATGTTGTATAAATTTTTTTGTGTTTATTAATATTTATGGTAATCTATGCATCAACTTTTTAAAAACGGGCCGTCGGACTCCCGGGTTTTTAAAAACAAAATTAATAATTTATTTTTCTTTTAATTTCTTTTAAAAACAACATTAAATGCAACCCTAAGAGTCTGTACTCTTTACCTTTACCCTTTGCCTTTCCCAATACTCCATATCTTCAAAAAAATCTTCTATTCATTGCTCCATCCCATCTCTGCCAGTCATTTCTCGCTCAATTCCATTAATCCTCCCCCTCGCCGCCTCTCTCCCTTTCCTTTCACTGACGGCCACAATGTCTTGTGACTCCGGCGTAAAATTGAAGCCTAGTGGTATGAGGGCGACTATGGCTCACTGGAGGATGCCTAGCAGTTTTGAACACGAAGTCCACTATATGACGACTGTTGCGAAGACGGCGGAGTTTAAAACCCGACTGGTAGGTTTAGATCTCTAGTGAGCTTGGCAGTGTTTCCCAGAGTTATTTTGATTGGGTGTTTTCCCTAGATTTGACTATTTTTCTCTATTATTTCTACTAGAATCTACCTTCCTCTGTTGTATCTTTCATCGGTGAAGAAGACTGCATGTTGAAGCTTTACGTTGGTGTGGATAAGGTACGTTTTAATGTTGAATACCAATATAGGGAAATTTATCACTCAAAGAGGAACCAGTACTCTCGTTTGATCCGTCTCGTAGATGGTTGGAAAGATGTTGTTGAGTTTATGAAACTCGATCAAGGAGATTCCGTCGAGTTTCGAAGTTGTTTGTGCGACCGGTGCCGGTTTTACGTTGCCAAGAAGCTGCATGATGCCCTCATCGAAGTAAAGCCAGAAGAATTTGCTGGGGAGCTAATAAAAGTTTCTGATTAATTAGATGATGTTTTATTTAAGTTTATTATGTTATGACTTTATGTATTTTGATTGTGGATTATGTTTACTTTTTTAGTATGTGGTGTTGATTATGTTCAGCCTTTATATGTTCGTGGATTTCTGAATGTATTATGAATTTGTTATTATGTTAAGTTTGTGCAGAGTTGTTTATGTTATTGGCATTATTGGTTCATATTCTGTACGAATAATTTGATATAGGAGCTTGAACACGATATGATATAACCCTGTTAAAAAAACGTTTATTTATATCGTTTCAATATTTTGTCTTCTCAGCAATTGTATATTCAAAATTTAATATGGTCAATTAACTGTGAATTCTAAATGTTCCAAACCCTTAATTTTTGACAGAATTAATTCTAAAAAATAGGAAATTCATATACAGGATAGATATAAAATTAATAATAGAATTACTGTATTATATTACTATGAATACTGGTAATCCTCTATAACAGTGTGTTAGTCTTTAGATTATTTTATATATATATATACATATTTATTTATTTACATGCCTATTTAAGAGCTTTCCGTGAAATCCGTATAATTAATATATTATTGGATATATTGGATTATAATCCATACCCTATCAGAATTATATGCGAAAAAAATGCAAAAGAGCTGATATACTTTATTTAAGGAGTCTACTTAATTAATTTTTGTGGTAGGCGACAATATAGAGGTGTGCACTTTTTTCTCATCATTTTCGTTAATCACCATTATTAAAGAGTAATAGTCACCACCAATTATATCATGAAGACGCCTCGTTATTTCTTAATTCACTTGTCGAAGTCTTCACCTAGTAGTCTATATTTACACCATCTACAACAGCTAATACATTTTTTTTGTGGGTATTTGGTTTTTTATTTTAGATACACTCATACACCTCATAATATGTAGTTGAAATAACCAAATTTTGAAGAGTTACAATATTTAAATTCATATAATGAAGACTACTAAAAGGAACTTCTTTGAAACCGACGGTGACATTAATGCTGGTGCTTATATGCCTTTTAATTATTTTCAATTATTCCGACTGAAACAATCGCGTAAATGTTACTATTTTCGTCAATAGTGGGCAATTTTCTTAGATATGTTTAAAACAAGGCTAAACTCACTTGCAAATACTGAATAAGGTCTTATTAAATACCATACAATTTCCCAAAATTATAGTACACGAGAACACATTTAAAATCACATGAGACTACTTTTAATTATTAAATATGAATGATACACATTTCTTTAAGAGATAAAATACATTAGAAACTTTATCTGCATCTTCACCGACGGTTAAACAGGAGATGAACCTTGAACCTACAGCTGCAATAAAGAAAAAACAGCAAACGAAAAAGATCCAAAGCAACTACACAAGCATTAGGAAAGAAATCTAGATAAACCCCAGCATACAGCAAAAGGTAAACCTGAAATCTGGTAAAAAAAATAAAAGAAACTAAAGGCAGACATCAAACAAAACATCAAACATAACAATACGCAATAATCCACACTAGGGATTAGCATACATCGGTTCATACGTCAAACGGAGAACATCAGTGATGCTCTCATGTCCCATACCAGAAGAGGGAAAAAAAAAATCCAACACACATTAAAACATCCAGCAGTTAAGTTATTTACAGGCCAATGTCCCCAAAAAGTGCCAACACAAACTCTAAAGGGGAACATTCAAAATGTCTGAAAGAAATCTGCCGCCAACAACATCAATCAAAGCAATAGTTAACAATCTCGTCCCAATTCATTCGATCTACGCCAGCATTTATCTTAATCTCACACAGTGCTAAGAGATTGGCCATGCCGTTCTGCCTGAATTTCCTCCACCTGCGACACTCCTGCCGTCATGAAATTGATGTTTATACTATTTTTATGAAAAAAAAATGGAATTAAATATATGTGAAATAATTGAAGGAAGCTTACCACGTCTGGAGGGAAGCGATCGAAGTACTCCTGCGTCGCTTGGACTCTGTTCTTGTTGGCATCGTACCTGATGCCCGGCTCTTGTATAAACTGCTCGAAGCTCCTCAACCGCTCTGTCAACTGCGCAAACTTGATCACCACTTGAACATGGTGGAAGCGCCGGCCCCGGAAAACCGTCATCGCCTCAGCGATGCCGCAGAGTTCTGCAGATACCGACCAGCTGTCATCTGGGTCGGAAAACCCTAAATTGCTGTAGAGAAGAGCAGTGAAGAAAGTCTCATCGTCTTTGGCCCAATACATTTTTTTTCTATTTCTCTGCTATTTTTTTTAGAAGCAAAAGGAAAGGAATGTGTCTATATTAAGCTAAAGACTCATATTCGTGCTTTTTTCCTTTATCTTTTTACACTCTTTTTAAGTGTTTAGCATAGAGTCTAGTCTAGTTTTGGGGGTAAAGCTGATTACAGGAGGATGAGGGCACAAAACCACCACAACAGGCACAGACAGGTGCCATTTATGCTGAGGGCACAAAGGACTAATTTGCCTGCCGAGGACCCAGTCAAAGTTGTTGCGAGAATTACACAACAGAATCGCGGGGCAGCTCCTTTATGCACGTGGAGGTGATGTGGCGGTCAGTTCCGAGTCTTGGGGAGGTCCAAACACGTTGGGAAGGAAGTGGGGACATCAGGAAGCTACTGGAGGCGCTAGGGTTTGTTGCTACCACTCCTAAAATCAAGGAAAGAACATGGAGCATGAACATGAGGAAGTGGAGGAGTGCAAGAGCCCCTGCGTGGGTGAAATATGGGCTGCTTGAAGCCTTAATTCAGTTGTTATAAATACTTTTACCTGTTTTTCATATGAAACACTCGTTTTTGCACCTCGAAGATACAATTTACCGTTTTCGTACTTAGTTTATTTTCTGGATATTCTGTCTGCCTGAAGCTGGTGGTTTGCCCGCATAAAGGTAGTTCAGTTGTTTTGTTGGCAAAACTGAGGTTAGGCCCATAAGTTAATCCAGTTATTTCCTTTCCAAGTAAGATGTCTTTTATCATTTCTTTTACTTCCGTTTCTATGTTTAGTGGCTAAGTATCCACTGTTCAAGTCAAGGTAATGGTCTAAGGGTAGAATATATGAATGAGGTGATCGAACTTTAACGCCTTAAGGGTTCACAATCTTAACTTGTTTTTTACTTAGACATAGGTAAAGGGTGGTTGGAGATGAAAGCGCGCATTTCTGATTAACTGGTACTAGTGTTAGTTACGTGGGAGTGTATAGGTGACCCATGCCTCGATACCTGCATAGTAACAAGTCCGGGGGTGACAGCCTTGATAGTTAAGATTGAGTAGTATATGCAGGCACAAGACCGTGTCAAACCTACTAGAATCGGGTCGCTTTTGCCCTCAAAGCTGCTATACTTGCAAAACCTTTGTGTGATTCTCTCCTTAGGTTCCTGTATAGTTAGGTCCCTAGGTGCCGATCGTATCATCTAGACGATATAATGTAAGAAGTGATTGGGGAGTGGCCGATCGTATCCATTTCCTATAACCGGTTAACCCTCAAAGTGACAATTATCCATATTTGGCCATAGGGATTCGATTTTTGATCTTTCTGCTAGTGTGGGCACAACGGGTAGTAGTGGTAATTACATATGTTTTACCCGGGATTGCACATACCTACCGAATGACTCGATGCTTTGACTTGAGCACTTTTATTACTGATATTTTCTCTTGTGATTTCCTTTTCAGCATTTAGTTAGTTTAAGTTTATTAGCAAGGTTTTTAGAGTGACATTGAAGACCCAACCCAAAACTAAGAAAAGACAGAAGGTTATGAACACTCCTCGTGGGATCGACATCCGTCTTCACCAGCTATACTAGCCGTTGAGGGTAGATTAAGCATTTGTGGACTATTTGCCTGCAAGTGTATTTTGCACACCAAAACGACGGTGTGCCAGGTCTTTTTGGGAATCTTAATACACAACAAAACACATATACCAAAGTATCATAAAGCACGAAAACCAAACCCTGGTACTGATAAATTATTAAAATATTTCATTGCAAAGGTGATTCGACTACAGAAAATTTAAAAGTTTTCTCAAATTTGGGTAAAATAGTGAACCGAGTAAATAATTTATTAAATATTTTCTACATTTGTGTGTACAAGCAAGTGGGCAGCTGCCCCACATTTAAGATGGATCACGTCAGATTGATCTGATCTGTTCTGGAAATATACTTGTACTCAGAATTAATTCCTTTCTTTATTTTTCCAATTGATTGCAGTCAGTTTCTCATTTATTGGGACACGCCAACTTTTGAGTAGCATTAAATCAGATTCTCTTTTCTTTTCCTATACACAGTACATTTTCATGATTCTACAGAAACAAATTTGGCTTCATTGAAGTCGTTTATTTTAAAAAGTATGGCTTTATTTTTTAAGTGTTTTTTCCTTTTTTTTAAATAAAATTTTTAATCATATTTTTATGTTTTCAATTATTATTAATAATATTTAGATACTTAGAGTATTTCATACACTAACGCATACTTTTTATATGAAAACAATGAAATTATCTGTTAAATATGAATCAATATTATTTGAAAAAAAAAAACTAGAAAACATAAAAAAATAAGTAACGACTTTACGCTAAATAAAATGGTTAAGAAAATTTAATTCAAACATAATATAGTGGAGGAGTGTTTGTTTAAATGAAGATAATTTCATGTTCAACTAAGATGAGAATTCTTTGTGAAAATGGTGGAAATTATGTGTTTAATCCATGCGTCTAAAAAGTACGTGTTAATGTGTGACGGTTGATCTAATTATGTGAGAAAAGTGTGTGTTAAAAAAGTTGGAGGCTGAAAAAGGGACCAAAATTTCCCTTAAAATTAGGTATAAGATCATTTTGAACCAAATGGATAAATAGGGTTCACAAAGCTCCCACACAAATAATCATAGCAGCAAAACGATCCTTAGACCTAAAGTTATCAAATTTGCCAATAACAGTAATTAGTTTGCAATGCAATTAAAATCATAATACTTAATTATAAATATAATAACGTGACACTGGTGGGTTATGTTTGCCAAAATAAAAATTAAAGACCATGCTCAATTCAATTAAAATAATTAATGTTAATATGTTGTGTAATAAAATAAATTAAAGGATTTTGGATAATTTGCAGGAGATTGTTGATCTTTATTATAAAACTTATCTCTTGGGTGCCCTTTTTCACTAAAATTCTTCGAAAATTAATATTGATCAACATTCGATATATTACACGTGAGACGGCTGAGGACATGTGACGCGGTAAATACGGGTTGGTTTGATTAAAAAACAACGGCGCCCCAACATTCCTTACTTAATGTTAATATATGATCACACCATTCACAAAACCAGAGACTAAATAAAAATATATCATGTCATTATTAGACTAGGATTATAAGAGGAGATTTTCATTTAATTGCATGATTATATTACACACGCAAGATAATAAAACTAACGCTTAGTAACTAGCGTTTTGAAACAGCGCCTCGAAATTGAGCTTGATCACACCTCCTACATGAACAATCTCACGAACTGCCCGGAACTCGGCCATTCCATTCAATCGGAATCCTTTATGCATAGGACACTCCTGTCATGATAGATGTAAAATAAATGAGTAATTTGCGCAACCAATTGAATCGGGCAAACACATTTTGAGGTCAGGATATATATGCTCACCTCAGCCTCTGTGAAATGCGAGAAATAACTCTCAGTGGCCAGCACACTATTGGTTTCTTCACAGTAGTTGATTCCAGGCAGTGAAATGAAGTCAGTAAAATTGCAGAACAACTCCTTCACTTCCTTCAGTTTTATAACCAAATCAAGGGTGCCAAAGTGACAATCACGAGCCCTGGACATCATCTTCGCTAGCAGCCTCAGAGTCTCCGCTGTTCCTTGGATGTGGGAAAAATCAACGAACCCCACCATTAACCATAAAAGACTAACGAAAACCGCTTCATCAACTTGCGTCCACACCATCACCATTTCTCTTTTTTTAAGGAAAACCCGTCTAAAAGGAATAAGAAATGTTCTTGAGGCGAAAAATTATGAAAATTTACTTTACCAGGAAGGCCGGGCTCAAGGACAATAGCCCACCCCACCTATCACCACCCAACCCATTAGTGATGAGGTCCACTAGGATGTAATCTGGATTTCTTTATTCCAGAGTTAATCTAATGCTAGGGTGAGGGGCCCACTCGGTGATACGGTAATCAAACGAAATCTTGTTTTTGATTTACAAATGGAAGATACAGTAGCCCCGCCTGGAAAATGGCGCCGTTTAGACCTCATCCATTACCCTAAACCCTAATCCACTTGATTACGCTTACCCGCCTGGCAAAAACACGTTTATCAAGGAAAATAAAGAGTGGTGGTACCCGTTTGTATATATTTGATGGAAATGAAAAGCAATGATCCTCACGAAGACAAAGTCATAATTAACACACAATGCATATGAATGTTGGAAAAAGGCATGCATCATTAATTTTAAATGGACTTCCCACTTAATTCGTACTTAGCATGGCATATGTTATACGTTTTACCATTATCCTTTAAGAATGAGACATTATCATCTTAAGGTGACAAACCAAACTTGAATCCGTCACTATTAAGACCGTTTGTTTCACTAGCCGTTACGTGAATCATGTGTATGTCGAACATGTAATATGGGATTCATCATCTTGGTATATGTAATTATGTAGATATCAAATTAATTTTTTTTGGAAATTATAACATGCTATGTATTGAGCAACATTTCTTACATTACCACACTATAATATATTTTTTGTAATCATAATTCTTATTGCTGACCCTATCATATTACATCTATATATTTTAGCATACTTTAAATATGGTACATATACATACGGGTCAAATTTAATCCAAATATGTTGACGTTGCACCAATTTATATGTACCATGCTATATTTAATAACATTATCCATTACAACAGAACATATTCACTTATGAGTGGACAAAACAAATGTGAACTTCATAACTAAGCCGGGATGTAAATAATTTGTTTAAGATTTGTTATGGGATTGATTGATTGTGGAAGCATATGTATTTGATCTATGAAACATTTCATAATAATTAAGGTAAGGAAGTCCTAAGAATCATAGAGTACAAGCATATTGTTTTAGTTATAAGACAAAGTAATATGTTTTTAATAATATGAAAATATCCCTGGAGCATTATTTCTTCGACGTTTAAAAAAATACCAATTGTTTGAGGTGAAGTGGTCAATGGTAGAGTTTTATGACCCGAGATCAAACACAATAAGTTAATAACAACATTTCTAATGGACTAACTCTGTAACTATTTACCTAAACATATTTAGAATTTGAAAAGGACCGTGGGCAATATAATTGTAAATATTCTAACATTACACATTATAACCACGAAGGAGTATTTTTCTCACTTAATTAATACAAAAAAGTGAAAAAAAAGTTCAACTGACTTAAATTAAAATTGTCCCGAGCAACAATCCATTGTAATTTTAAATAATCTGAATCTTACACTTATTTTTTATAATTAACTGAATCTGTGAACAAAAATAATTAACTGAATCCGTGAACAAAACCAGTTTACAACATTGTTGGTTTTCTACTGAGGCTGTTAAATTGGTTGTTTCTGATTTATGGCCATTAAAGTAATTTTGGCTAAATTTTATGGTAAAAATAAGGGTTAATTGCCTTAAAAATCATGAACTTTGGACGTAGTTGCAAATTTAACACGAACTTTAAAAGTAGGCAATTAAAACATCAATTTTTAACTTGGGTGTTATTCAACACCTCCAATTTTTTTATAAACAAATTAACCTCCGATCCCACCGCCAACTTGCTCCTCTCTTCAACCCCATCATGATTCAACCATCAGTTTTTCAAAAAATATGTTAACATGGCCGAATTTAACAATCCCCAAAATTTTTTTCCATTTATGTGAGTGTCAAATTCAATCACTCTAATGTCATTTTTTAAAAATTAATGGTCGAGTCATGATGGGGTTGGAGAGATGAATAAGTTGGCGGTGGAATCGTAGATCAATTTGTTTTAAAAAAAATTGGGGATGTTGAATAACACCCAAATTAAAAATTGATGTTCTAATTACCTATTCTTAAAGTTCATGTTAAATTTGCAACTATATCAAAAGCTCATGATTTTTAACGCAATTAACCCTAAAAATAAAAATGAAAATAATAAGTCAACAATTAACATATAAATAAAAATAAAGAGTAAGGAACGAATAAATATAACGATTAGAACTGCAATTTACATTGATATTTTAATTAATACCAAACAAACTTAAATACTTAAAACTAATATAGGAATCCCTTCCATAGTTCCATATGTACTCCATTATTACAAAGCCAATCAAAATAGAGGTTGAAATGTATCAACATCATTCGGATGCATAATTATAGAGCCATTTGAACGGCAAAAAACCCAGCCTACGATGGTTGATGATCTCGCGGAGGACGGCGAAGTGGGGCAGCCTGCGCTGCCTAAAATTCCTCCAGCCCTCGCCCTCCTGTGATCGTTAAAGTTTATAGAGTTCGAAATACCCAAATCATATATGTACTAGGCTAGGCTACGCTACTCAATTACGAGAAACATGAGAGACTTATGTTAATGAAATTAGGATCGAACCGGTTGGCGTATTCGTCACGCACCCTAACGATGTTTATCTCTCGAACATATTCTATTCCTGGCTGTCGTAGGAAGAACTCGAAACTCCACAGTCTCGCTCGCAATTCGTCAAGCTTCATCACCAGATGAATCATTCTGAAGTGATGGCGGCGGACACTGGACATTGACTCCGCCATGTTTGTCAGCGTCTCCGCGACCTCATAACGATCAGAAACATCGAGCGAAAATAGACTGAAGTGTAGCATGCAGATGAATACTGTCTCGTCGACTGCAGACCACTCCATGAATTGATGCTATTTCTTGTGTAGATGGGATTTTTTTAGGGAAGTTAAAGAGGCCAGTGAGTTCTCTTTTATAGTGATATCTCCAATTCATAAAGATTAAGTAGTCGTGGGCGGTTAGTTTGACACCATTAGAGTGAAGGAGAGCATTTCTTCAATTATTGATGGGAATCCATTTAACCAAATGGCGCATTTAATGATCTTATTTCTTAATGTACTTTATGTTAACGCACGGTGCAAGTATTTTCCGGTACCCTATTAAAAAAGTAACAAAAACTTGTAAAGACGTGGACACGATTTCACATTTGCGATAACTGCTTGAGGTTGTAATTATATACATATTATATAGACATGTATTTTTAATTACACTCTTTAAAAAATCGCAGTTTGGGCCGCAAAGTAATGTACTCACATGATATGGCCCAACAATAAAAAGTTTGGGCCGCCTGGCCCACAAAGGAAGAAATTTAAATTAATTTAATGCAACTCCAACATTAAATGAGAAGAGAAATTTCGGTCAAGAGTCCAGGCGCACGTGGGATCATAAAGCTGGAAGCGTTCCTAATACTCATCTTTTTATTCAGTTTAATTATTAGTCGCTTATATTTCTCCAAGAACAAGAAGCACAAGCTTTGACACGGCAGAACCCCTGTCCCTAAAGCCAAATTTCGGGGAGGGGTCCAGGCGCGTCGGATGGATTTTCTCGATCATGTTCATGTTAATGAGGTTAGCATTACATGTAATAATTTTCTAAGCACGTGTTTCCCTATATCTGCCTTGTCATAATGTTGTATTGTTGAGTGAAAGAATGGGCCTGAGATTCATGCTTTGAAGTATATGTAATGAAACAAGCTTCATTCTTATTACTTAATTAAGTGGCACATGTGGAATTCATTGTATTTTTTAGTGAAATAAAAGGCGTTCATCTCATGCTTTCAAGTTTATGTAATGATCCAACATTCCCACTTAAGAGAAATAAGTTGCACACATGTTGAATTCTTGGTGACTCCAAATTTGGGGATGAGAATAACCCTTCTTGCATTTCTGTTGAATTAAATTGTTAATCATATATGTATTGCAATGGGTATTTTTAAATGTGTGAAACTATTAAACCACATTAAATCCAAGTCTCATTCCCTGAAGAGTGTTGGATTAACCTATGTTGTATCACGCTAATCCAGACACACAAAGTAAACCTAACATTCATACATATCAGCCCAGTCAGAAATTAGGATTAATATATTGGTAAACATTTACATTGTCGGAGAACATGTTGTTATCGGAGCCTGAAATAGTCAAATTTTAAGTAAACTAATTAAATACTCTTAATTTAGCTTAAGGTTCATTCATGTACATGGAATGTAGATTAACAGAAGCTTGATCGTAGATACAAGGATACGTATAGTTCTCTATGGATATTGACCTGAATGTATCAATTCAAAACCCCGAAAAGGGATCTGGTGAGACTCCCGGAATGGAGGTCTCCGATAAAGATAAGTCTGGCGACCAAATATCGATCCCGGAAGATATTGAGAATGAGTTACGAAGGTGATTAGCGCCAGGGTCTACAGTAGAAAACCTTGAACAGGCTTACATTTTGTATTGTGAGTATGCAAGATTGGTAGGGTTCAGTGTGAAGAAAGGAACACAGTCATATTTCAACAAAATGGATGATATTAAGATGAAGATGTTCAATTGCTCTTGCGAAGGTTTCCCTGATAATAAGGCATCTAATTTCAAGGTGGCACGGTACAAGAAACAAATTACGAGAACGGATTGTAAAGCACGACTCGGGGTTGTGCGAGAACGAGAAGGCCCTTGGACAATTGCGGTTTTCCATGAAGAACACAATCATGAATTACTGTCTGCAGACGATAGTTATTTGTTGAGATCTGCCCGCAATTTGGAATCTTCAAAGAAAATGATATTAGAATCCTTACACACTGCAGGAGTTGGGATTAGCCGGACTTGCAGGTGGATGAAAAAGGAATCTGGAGGGCCTGCTAACGTTGGATTTATTCGTAAAGATGCATATGACCACATGATCCGTAAAAGGAAAGTAACCCACCTAGATAATGGTGATGTTGATGCCCTTTTCCAATACTTTACAAAGAAATCTGTTAGCGAGCCATATTTCTTTTGGAAGGTGTTGGTAGATGATGATGGGAGGCTCACGAATTTCTTTTTCCATGATTGTCGTTGTGCGGATGATTACAGTAGCTTCGGTGACGTATTATCTGTTGACACAACATTTCGAACCAATAAATATAATTTGATATGTGCACCCTTTGTAGGATTGAACCACCACCGGCAGAAAATCTTGTTCGGAGTTGCATTTCTGTCAGACGAGACAACAGGAATGGTTATTCACAACTTTCCTAGAGGCCATGGATGGAAAAGAACCAAAAGTAATCTTCTCCGATCAAGATCAGGCACTCATGAATGGAATAGACT
Organism: Perilla frutescens; assembly: GCA_026008535.1. Taxonomy (NCBI): domain Eukaryota; kingdom Viridiplantae; phylum Streptophyta; class Magnoliopsida; order Lamiales; family Lamiaceae; genus Perilla; species Perilla frutescens. Next base: position 29,741,954 of record BRKX01000014.1, on the reverse strand, counting down.
ACACTTTCCGTACAGCTGCCCACCGATTATGTCAGTGGCATATAAATCGCAATGCAACGTCCCATTTCGGTGCACTAAATGGGAACAAAGCCTTCAAAAAACTGTGGCACCACTGTATGAGTGATTGTGAATCGGAAGAAGAATTTGAGCAATCATGGCAAATAATGGTTGACACATACGGTTTAGCGGAGAACAGATAGTTCATTAGGATGTACAGTCTGAGGAGAAGATGGGCTTCGGTTTTCACCAATACAATAATTACTGCTGGTTTGGTGGCAATCTCTAGTAGCGAGGCAACGAACAAAGTTATGAAAGATCTGTGTTCCGCCAGTAGCTCATTGCGCGAGTTTATGCAACATTATGAAAATATGCAGGCTGATTGGCGCTTGAGAGAGTGGCAGGAAGACGCACTGTGTCGGGGAGTGCCTGGACAAAATGTGGAGAAGAATAGATTACTTAAGCATGCTGCAAAGGTATACACAAGGAATGTCTACAAAATATTCGAATGTGAGGCGGTTAATAACATAAATGTGGACATAATACGCCCCCCGATTGATCTGCTGGCTGATGATATCGAGTTTGAGGTTTCATCAAATAGTGCATCGACTAAAAAGAGAAAGGTTCACTACAACCGCATCACAGAGGATCTCTCATGCACGTGTCGAATGTTAGAGAGAGAGGGAATGTTCTGTAGGCATGTGCTGAAGGTTTTTTACACAATTACCTTAAGAGGCTTACCTGAGAGGCACATACTAAAGAGATGGACTAAAGCGGCTAAACACAGGGATGCCAACACTTGGGCATCTCATTTATCAGACAGAGACAATGTGTCTGACATGGTATTTGTTAGTACTGTTATGAGGCGAACATATGACTTGGCAATGGACTACAAGGAAACGCCTGAATGTAGATCCATATTTCTTGAACGTATGAAATGACTGATGGATGAGTTGTCTAAAATTCGAGGATCTCCTAAATGTGCTTCGGCCAAGAACAAAACCAACTCAAAAAATCCAGAGCAACAACCATTCCAGAATCCACCTGAAGCCAAGCATCGATGGTTGCCTCAGAAAAGAGTGATAAACGATGCCGAAAAGAAGAACAAGAAGTGTAGCCAGCATAAGGCATCAGGTTTACATTGGATTCATTTCGCATTTGGAAATATATCTAATCTAACTGCATAGTTCAAGTTATTGAAGTAATGATGTTTTGGCTTAAATCAATGCAGAAAATGAGAAAGATGATCCACAGACAGAAGGATACACACCCTCCAAATGTACTCAGAGTCATAGCAAACATGTGGATAGCGAGTCATGCAATCACGCTCGGGGCACAATCTCGTCACCAGCCCCTCACAGTCAGAGGAATAATAGACGGGGAAATAGTGCAGCCCCGTCAACGGTGAGATCCGGCATCCTGTCAGATCTCAATCCACAGTTGTTCATGATCCTAATAATTATATAATTTGGAATACAGGAGATCGGGACTCAATTATCACAGGTTTAGATGGGGCCATCTGATCCCTGCAAGGAGGTGACCAATCCTGTCATATGCCTTAGATAATCTGTCATTTTCTTTTCTTTTTTTCGTTTAGTGGTTAGTCTAAGATTCTTCCATATCAACAGCCTTATTAAGAGACAGACATTCACGGGAAAACTGTACAATATATCTGTAACATTTGAACAATTGATTGGCAATACATTTCACCTATTTATTTATATATGTGTAGTGTGTGTGCTTATACATCATTCATTCACAATAAGGACTGAAGATGGGCGACCCAACACCTCTCAGTCAGGATGTATATTTTTATAATGGTGTATGGTCTCGTGATGTCGAAGATCGGGTGCTGCATAAGGTGGATGCTCATCGAAGGCTTGGTACTTGGAAATCAGGAGAGTCTGACCTGAACTTGGGATGTCTTCAACTGGTGAGGCTGCAGATGAAGGAGGAGAACATCGACATAGGTATAGCCGAATACTATCGGAAACATTAGCAGTAGGAGGATCGATTCCATAATTTCAAATGGTTGTTTGACCATGACTCGGTAAGATATGACCAAGGTGCGAATCGTGTCATAACGACTGCCGCTGAATGGAGTGCCCTTGCTCAGGTAAACTCACCAACACAAAATGCATTTTATCAGATATCTAAGATATGTCAATACTGAGAACTTTCATTATGTGCAGCAACGACCTTATATAGTGCTTTACAAAGACGAAGGAGAAATCAATTGGAAGATCCTACAAAACATGTACGGTGAAGTTGTTGAAGTATCGGATAGCTTCGGATTTCTGTGGGGACGAGACGCAAGCGACTCAGTCAACCAACCTCAATGTGAACAAACACCGGCATCAACTGCTTCATCAGAGTACAACTCAGGGAGCTAACATGACTATTTCGCCTATTATGTTAACTTTCTAATGTACCGATTCGTGTGATCCTCCTATGCTCTGGTGTAACCTAAATAATACTGTCTTATGTTACGCTCATTGTGTTATGAAGATAATTTATTTAGATGCTCTTCAACTAGACAGTAAGAGCCCATATATTGGCTATACGCCATTACGCCTTAAGTCTAAGAGATCGTATGAAATTTGAACGTAAGACAACGTTGAACAAGTGAGCTGACTGTTTCCACAATCAAATCGTCTACATAAATACTGCCTAAAGGCCCAAAATAGGGATTCTAAAAAATTAATAATGATGATATTGTGAATATGAAATTAAGGTGCTTATTCAATGACGGAAGCTTCCTCTCCAATTTCATGAAGTTTTCCACAATAAGAATGACGAAATACTCCACACCTACCAGTGTCAAGGTCTCGAACATCAAAATGCGAGAGCAGGCACTCCATATACTTGATTGACATGATACCGCAATCATCAAGAGTTTTTTGCTGTGTTGGACGCTCATAGGATACAATTTCAAATTCCCGCCTTACACCATCTGTCAATCCCTTCATTTCTCAGACCTTGCACTCGTCACAGAGCCTACAAATATTCTTGGAAACATTCTCAAATTGTGGTGATACAGCTTTCCCTTTTTTAGATCCGGATAGAGGGTCATAAACTGTAATGCGCTACTCATCCAATGCCACCTCATAACACACCCAGTGATTGCCATTGATGTGACCAACTCCGTATACCTTCAATACCAATCCCCAATGGAGTCGGAGAAATAAAGGTTTTTGTCCCAAGACGTATGGGCTTACCCGATCATGTACAGTCTGAAAATTAGATTGTTCAAGAGCACCCTGGAATTTCACCAATAAACTTTATATAAATCCATCAACCAGGACTGTTACAATAAATTGCCATTGCTCAACTTTTGGATACATACCCAGCAAAACATCTCCATAGCTGTCCAACCATCACCGAAGCGACCAGTTTCTTTCACCGCATTGAAAAGAAGCAGACCGATCAATGCATCCATATGCTGCCAGACAATAAAAGGAAATATCTCAGGCAAATAACCTAAACAGTAATATAGAGTGGTATGATTTCATTGGTTTGAAAACATAACAAGCATAATATATAAACATTAATACTTCAGTTGATAACCATCCTTTTCGCTTCCATAGATCCGCGAACCAGGTTGGACGCACTTCTGGAACCATTGGAAAATGAAGTAATAAAACGCCTGGACTACACTTGATCAATAAATCGATGTTACTTTCGTAGAGAGATATAAATGAAGAAAAATAAACATAATAAATAACTTATGGGACACTTTCTTAGGCTCTATCTCGCCATTCTATGTAAGCATTTTCCAGAGATTTTGAATGCTCAGTCTCATTCGGATTGTAAGGTTGCATATGCGGAGAGGTGTGACTTGTATTCAGAACACTGGCTGCATCACTTGACGCCCTCATTCTTTTTGATGTGCTTCTGGTGGAAGGACGTCGTGTAACGACATCTATTAGCGCATTACATGTTTTTTTCTTCCTTGATGAGCTTCTGGTGGAAGGACCACCAAAATCATCAATGTCCCTTCTCAAGGGAAGAAGTTTACTGACCTCTTTAGGTGGGATTGATACGGTTGTTTCGGGAAAATTAACACTCACAGGTGCCGGATCATTCTTTTCGGTGTGTGCTGCATCTACTATTTCGGCTTTATTGGGTGAATCAACAACCGCAGTGTGAACACCTTTCTCACCACCGCCACTCGAACACATAAAATCAGCTAGCAAGCGCTCTAGGTCGGCCATGCGTCTTGAAAGGAGTTGCACCTCAGTGGTTGTGGGCTATATATCAGGTATCAGAATGTTAAACTCAAAATATTAAAAAAAATCTAAAAAGGAGTGTGCATAGTACAATTCACAGGAATATCATCATCCGGACGTACTTCTGCCGGAGAATGTGGAAGAGGACTCTGTTGTGGAATGTATGCAGGTTGATCTTTCATTTACTGGGGTCTTCAGCTTCACACTCAAGAGAAGACATTCCTTTCTGTGGACTTATGGATGAAATATGTTCATCCTTCCGAAAGACCGGATCACTGGTGAGATCATCGACTCCAAGGAGGTGGAGGAATCCAGTCTCAATTTCAGTATCAGCCACCATCGGCGTCTGAAGCATTTTAACATAACATACTTGTGAACATACAACAACAAATTAAACGATTAAGATATATAATATGATCATCCAAAGCCTTAATTACCAGAAAGCAAGGTGTTGCATTCAGAAAATATCTATTCATCAAATCAAATTTAATTGCCTTCCTTGCTGACCATCGCAACATTCTAGGAAGCCTGTCTTCTGATCCAGCTATTCTGTCAGCACAATTTCTTGCCAGAATAGGAAGCACCTAATAAGCCCAAACTTGTAGGGAAAGCACAAAACCATTACCATCCAACGCTAGTGGTCTGTTGTTCCTCATAAGAGTCTCCAATTGTTCTTTTTCCCGATGAGTTCGCCTCACTAGCAAATGGTATGCAACCTTACCCCATGGAAATGCATTGAAACGGTGGATACCATCAGCGAGGTGGAGATAAATCATGTAAATGTTGTGTGAGCTTGCACTACAGACCAACAAAACACCATATAAAATCACAAGGCAGGCAAGCTGCAACGAGAGATGTGAAGTCCCACTACTTGATCTGCATTCTTTATTGAATGCATCTACAACATCATCAAGAGTAAGAGATGATTTTCCTCTGAATACCACTCTATGGATTTCGGACTCCACTGGTGGTTCAACCCAATCTTTAAATTTCAAACCAGTCACCAACGCAAATTCAAATGGTGTGAAATCTAAACGGCGCCCTCTGATGTCAAAAGAAAGACGATGCTCACCTAGAGAGCTTCTATTCAGCTTCCTCAATAAGACGTTAAATAACTGCCCTTGGAATTTAATTTCTGGAAGTGCAAATAAATGTCGAAAGCATGACGATCTCAGAAATTCCATATTCTCCTCCCCTAAGTTCCGCCTAATGTGATCCAACAAAAAAAGGTTGCTCCTATGGGAAATCAGTGCGCCTAAAAATGAATATTGGCGATTCAAATCCACATTACAAATGTGATGTAACAAGTAAAAACCCCGAATATTGCGAACATCCAATTTCTATTTTAAAATGAAGATAAATCGGGTGAAATTTTTTGAACGCACAGTATACAGACAGAGTCGGAAAAATAAGCAAGAAAACGTGGAATACAAAAAGATATTTGCTACCTCGGCCGGAGCTTCTGCAAGTTTTGCGGGTCATTTTACGGGCCAATTTAACAGTGTAGCTCAGTTGCGACAACGATCGTCGAGAGTGCGGGCGGTTCGAGGGTTACTGTACACAATGTATCAAAAAAATAACAAATAAGGCGCACAAATTCACAAGGCATGGCCGGTGCCCTATTAAAAAAAACGTGGTATTTATTGACACAAAATAAATAACTAAAATTCACTAATGCGTGTATTTTAAAAAAATAATGTGATATAATTATATAACAAATACACGTATTTCTGGAAGAAAAAAAAAAAGAAATTATACATCCCCAACAATGAATCTTCTATTAAGATACAATTTTAATAATCTGTAGCTCATTAATCACAGAATGACATAAAGTTGCATGTACAGACGTGCGAATAGTGACAGCATGTAGGCCGGAGCTAGGCTCGGATATCCCATGGCGGAAATTTCAGGCTCGGGTGTCATATTTAATCAGGTCCGTGTATCGTCCAAAGTGATCGACGAAAATCTACGTGTCGCAGTATGATAGGCTGGAGTAGGGCTCTAAGAGCATCATCGAATTAGGCTAAGAACGACACTCGACTCAATCCACTGAACCAAAAGACTTTACTTAACTCAATTAAGTCAGATAACACATTAATTAAGCAAAAAAGACTATATTCATCAGGCAGAATCATACCGTAATTCAAAGTGTGAGAGATTTAATAGAAAAGGTTGCCAAATCTGAAATGAGAGATTCAAAGTTCAACTCTCCCAAGCCCAAATTGAATTCAACACAAGCTTATATAGAAGCACAACCCGTTGAAATTCAGTCAACCAACTGAAGAATCTAGAGTGATTTAAAACTTTGTAAATGTTTCAATTGCACCTAACTTTTTGACAAAATGTGAGCAGCTGCTGAATTTGACACTAGCTGCCACAACAGCTAACCGTTGGAAACTGTAATTTACAAGTCATTATTATTTTCTAAATGATATTTTATTTCCAAATGTGATATTATTAATATTTATTTTTGTTAGTCCTATAAGTTGCGCCATAGCAAGTATATATATATATATATATATATATATATATATAATAAGTGAATTTAATTTTTATTGTATGTTATAAATATTATTTTGATTAAATTTAAAGCTTTATTTTATTTTTTAGCCCAAACATTATAAAGCCCAAACTATTAAATCAAAATCCACTTTTTCCAAAGCCCAATATCTCTTTCATCCCCATCTCAACGTGCTGATAATGGAGAATAAAAATGGCCGAACGTTTTTCCCTATTGAGCACAAATTCAACCAAATCACACACGACTGCAGCAAATTGATTCATGATCCTTCCATTAACCAATCGATTTGTAACACTATAAAAAAGAGGATCACTTCATTTGTTTCAAACACACCAAAAACATTCAAAATACCTCAAGAAATTTAAAACATTTCTCTCTAAAGGTAGTTCATATGCATATTTTCTTTCATATTTGCATTTCATAAGAAAAGAGGGGAGTGAGACTGAGGGAGAAAGAGGCGGTGACTGCAGAGGTGGTGGTGGCTACAGCGGCGGCGACTCGACGGAGGCTTACCGGTTGTGCCCGTGTGCAGCAGTGGTGGCAGTAGGATCCCGATTGTGGTCTCCGCAGCACCGGTGGTGGGACGAAGAAGGAAAATGGAAGTTGGTGATATGGGGGAGAGACGTGAAATGAGTTCATATGTATATATATATATATATAGAGAGAGAGAGAGAGAAGTGGTGATGGGAGAATTTAGAGAGGAGAGATTCTCTTTTTCTTTCCTTGGTGTTTGTCGTGAGTAAGGGAAGAGAGAGAGGGAGTTTTGAGAGAAGAACAAAGATGATGGGTTGGGCTTTAGACTTTGTAGAAGAGAGTTGGGCTTATTTTTGAATTTGAGATGAATGGGTGTGTTGGGCCGTAAGGAGTTGGAGTTGGAATTTTCTAGTCATGCATTATTATTATTATTATTATTATTATTATTATTAAGTTCATTTAAAAATTATACTAAGGATATGATATATTTTTTTTATATATTTGATGTTAGGCAACCCACACGGATCTAACTAAGTCCGATTTTTAAAGTTAAATAAAGGTTGGGGATCCGACGTTGAAGTTAAAGTACATTTATCCCTATTATGCTTGTATACAGTATAATATGCAGGTGCTATTGATGACACCCTTCGGGTTACTTGATGATGGCATACGGGCTTTATGTTTATGATGACCCCTTCGGGGTAATTTATGATGGCCTACGGGCTTTATGTTTATTGATGACACCTTCCGGGTTATTATGATGTGACGATCTGCATGCACTATGCTATGATGACTTGTTATGTTATGTTATTTATGAAATTTTGGGACGTCACATTGAAAAATCACCGTTACTGAGTTCAGCCAATATCCTTGTAATTTGTAATTGTATTTTACTATTACTTAGTGATAACTCTTCTTCACAAGAAGATAGGGAGGACGTAGAGGTTTTAGCTTCGAATTTCTATAAATTGTGTGGTATTTATCGTTTTACTTGCCTATCTTTCTATGACATAGTTTTCTCTGTCCAAACCATCAGTCAAACTTTCTAAGCACTTGAATAATCAGTCAGACTTCTTTTAGGTCAAACTCAATTGTATTATTAAAATGAGTCATGACCCTTATTCTTCACTTAAGTTTAGATTATTTTGAAAAGAATTTATTCAACCCCCTTGTAAATTCTATTTGACTCGCTCGGGACCAATAAAAATTATGATGAATTTGATAGAACAATGCTACTTGAAATAATTTATGAAATTAAAGATAACTAAATATGCTAAAATAAATAACTTAATTAAAAGATGGAAATATATCTTTGGCAATTTCATTGCCATCTTTCTCCCTGGATTTAACAAGATACACTCTCGAATTCGACATCATCTCATCACCAAATGAGCAGGACCAAGGCGGCGGGGGCGAAGCTACAACATCCTAGATGTGTGACCCTGACCATAAACAAAGATTTCAAAATAGCACTGGTGAAATTCCAACTCACGTAACAAGTAAATTTTATTTCAGTACTATAGTATATATATAAATAGATAAGTAGCGAATTGAAATTATTAATTAATGAGTTGTACATGTCTATAAATATTTTGAAGTTAAAAAACAAGTAATGTGGACATAAATTTGGATTTATAATTATTCTTCTACTAGTATTTGAAATCTCGATGTATATATTCATATTAATAAATGTGAATGTTAGACATAATATGTATAAAAGTATTGAAATTAACAGCCTAGCTAACTAAATCATGGAATTTATGGTTTGAATTATTTAGATAACACACACACACACACGACTATAAACGCATGCAGGTTGCGTTGTGACCGCAATCACTGATAATTGTACAAACATATTAATAATATAATACAAGAGATACATAAAAATTTGGAGTAGAGATCCTCTAGTCCCAATTTTGTGTGTCAACAATGTGCCAACATTAAAATTCTATATTGGTAATAATGTGTTTTGTACAAATAAAATTTATTATATTATGACTAATCATAATTAATATTTTTTGCTAAAAATTGAAATTCTAAAATATTATATACCTTAAGTTTGGAATAATCAACCCTAAAAATCATTTATATTAACTAAAACGTGAAAATTAAATATTTAAAAATAATTATAAACCCTAATTGGGTGGAATAAATCCTAAATAAAATTGTAAAATTATGCTAAACCTAAAGAAATTAAAATTGAAGAAAAAATGAAAGAAAAAAAATAATAATTTTGAGCTTTGGTACAAGGTTGGTACACACAAGTTGGGACTAGAGGATCTCAAGTGAAAAATTTGAAAGACGTGAGAATGACAAAAAAAGAGAGAGAGACAGATTCTTGAAATTTATTTTGAATTCCTTCTGATGAAAATTAAGAATGGTAAGAATGACGAGAAATTAAAAAAAAAATCAACCTTCTTGAAATTATTTTGTATTCCTTCTAATGAAAAGTTGTTCTCATCCGTATGATGAACTACTATAAATTGAAGGAGATTAATCTAAATAAGGAAACAAAAATCATACGTATTTAAAAATGTAATACTATCATTAAGTCTATATCAAGTAAATCGAAGAAATCCACTGCTCCCAGACAGTGTTTGCGGCTCTAGCTATTCCCACAATCAAATTTTAGATTTTTATAATTGTTATATAATCATAAAAGAAAAATTACTAACATAATCGACCCAAGTCAACATTTATCAACAAAAAAATGAAATTAAAGAATTTGTAAATCTTAATTTTGAATTTAGATTTAAATACTGAAAAACTATATTATTAACTAAAAATTTAAATTTAAATACTCATGAAAAAATATGTTATTAACTAAAAATTTAAATTTAAATACTGAAAAAATAATTAGAAATCCTAATTAATAAATTGAAATTGAAAAAAAATGAGAATTAAAATCATAAATTTGATAGTAAAAATACGATGAACACAATTACAAATGGATGATTTCATTCGCAAATCAGATATATATAATAGTATCCATAATTCACGTACGTATATACATATATAATCCATAGTAATATTACGTAATTTCAACACCCACTTTTCAAAATTAGGATCAAATATTGGAACGACCAGGCGTGGGCAAATGCAAAATTCCCTTTACATGCCTCAACTTACTTTGGTAATATCACATCTTTATTAAACCCTTAAAAAAATATTTATGATGAAAAATAATGACATAATCTCCACAAGCAATATAATAACCCCATCCATCCCCCATACTTGTACACTAAAAATTTTCCTTATATATAGATACATCATTTCCCACAAAAAGCATGAAAACTGAAGACAATACATTTGAGCATAAAATGTGGAGAAAGAGTTTGGGTTTGGGTTTGGCTTTGGTGTTTGCAGCCATTTTAATTGGCGAGGCGAGGCCGGTTGGAGGCCGGGGGTCGTTTGTCCAGACAAAGGGCAGGCAGTTTGTGAGGGATGGAAGGGCATTCTTTTTCAATGGTTTCAATTCTTATTGGCTAATGAACATGGCGTCGGACCCTTCCACTAGGGTTAAGGTCACTGAAACCTTTGTGCAGGCTTCCAAATATGGAATGAACGTGGCGAGGACGTGGGCTTTCAATGATGGTGGCTCTAGACCTCTGCAGAAGTCTCCCGGCTCATATGACGAGGATATGTTTAAGGTACGTATATCTTATGCAGGGACAGAACTGAAATTTTTCGTTAGGGAGCCGTGCTGTTCTTCACCAATAATCGATGTCCTATGATGAACTATAAGGTCGTTTCATAGATCAACTAAACATGTATATATTAATCATGTACTTTTTCAGGGATTGGATTTTGTGGTGTCGGAAGCCGGAAAACATGGTATTTATCTTATTTTGACATTGGTCAACAATTGGGAAGGTTATGGAGGGAAAAAACAGTATGTTCAATGGGCTAGGGACAAAGGCCAATCTTTGAACAATGATGATGATTTTTTCACTAATCCTATGGTTAAAGGCTTCTTCAAAAATCATATCAAGGTAAGCTTTCTAATTAATTAATTCCTTGTTATCATTCTAGCTAGGGATATGCGAATTAATGTGGTGGGGGAAAACAAAGAAGAAGACGAAGAGGAAAATTTAAGCCACCAAATCAATTTGTTAATTAATTGGGAAATTATTAAATAAAGGAGTATGGGCACGCGTAAATATTAATTAAGTGTTTGAATGTGGTTAGATCGGGTAATATATGTATATATATGAAATTATTAATGGGATTTTGCCTTATACTTGATTAGTAATCCATGGGAAATAATTTGTAATCTCCCTCTAATTTGGAAAGTGATATTATATTGTTGCAGGCCGTGCTCACAAGAGTGAATTCAATAACTGGACAAGCTTACAAAGACGATTCCACCATACTTGCATGGGAGCTTGTCAATGAACCTCGCTGCCAATCGGACCTCTCGGGGAAAGCTGTTCAAGTCTCTCTCTCTCTCTCTCTCTCTCTCTCTCTCTCTCTCTCTCTCTCTTCGTCACAACTCACAATTAATTTAATGTGTGAATGAATGCATTAATGTTATTATTGGATCAGGAATGGGTGGCGGAAATGGCAAGTCATGTGAAATCCATAGACAGGAAGCACCTCCTGGACATCGGACTGGAAGGATTCTACGGAGAATCGACGCCGGAAAAGAAGCAAAACAATCCCGGCGGCATAGGAGTTGGCACTGACTTCATCTCCAACAATCGCATTCCCCAAGTGGACTTCGCCACAATTCATATTTACCCCGACCAATGGTAGGTAACTAGTTAATTAATTAACCTAGCTAATCAGCTAATGTATAATTAATTAAGAAAATAAAAAATGTAGTATATATATGTAGGCTTCCCGGCGCGAACGAGGAGGCGCAAGGTGCGTTCGTGCGCAAGTGGATGCAATCGCACATGGAGGACTCGAAAAGGGTGATCGGGAAGCCGTTGGTGGTGGCTGAGTTTGGGAAGTCGTCCAAATCACCCAATTTCAATGTGAGGTCCAGAGATAGTTATTTCGAGGATATTTTTACCCAGGTTTATAAATGTGCAACCACTGGAGGGGCCTGTGGAGGTGCATTGTTTTGGCAGCTCATGGATTTAGGCATGGAAACTTGGAGTGATGGATATGAAGTCATCTTGCAAAATAGTCCATCTACGGCTGCTGCTATCTCTCGCCAGTCTAATCGAATCTCCTCCCTTAATCCAAACCATAATTAATCATTCTTCTTTAATATATATAAATCAATAATTATGCCCCCCCCCCCCCCCTTCTATATACTACACTCAATTAATCTTTCTTTTTATAACGGATTTCCAGATTATAAGAAATCAGAAATGTATTATCACTTCTAATTAATTAACGAATGTGTTTTCTGAATAATCATTTCTTAGTTTCTACTATTATTTTTCTCGTCTGTTTTGCAATGTTTCTTTTTATACTATGTTAGTATACCACCCATTAAAAAAATATTTATGTACAATAATAAAATTGTCTTCAGTCATGAATTTTGCATATAAATATATGAATGACATCATTTGAATTATAAATTACGTAATTATGTATTTTCCATCATTTAAGAAATTAACCTTGGCGGCTCTAGCCGTGCCGAAAACACCCAAGTTGGCTGTAAAATCGAGAAGGCATAGTCATCGCCACCCAGATGGTCTCGACATCGATTAATCGGCCAATTAGGCAGGAATAATTTTTTTTTAATTTTTTAAAATATTTTTGTTCAAAATAATGATTAAATATTTCCACTCTTTTTATACAACAACCTACATCTCAATGTTTCAATCTACAACTAATGTGGGATGTAGAAAAATTAGAAAAAGTTGCGGAACTAATTTGAGGTTTCGATTTAAGATTGCCCACTTTTTTATACAACTCACATACCAATATTCAATCTACAACCGATGAGAGATATAGGATAAGTGAAAAAATTTAATATGTAAATAGCAATATGTAATAATCTATTATAAAAAAAATAAAAATATTTAGGCGAAGACAATCTAGATGGAATTTTATATATCATTATGTGTAACTTTATGAACCCATTTGTAAAAAAATAAAATATCATAGTCCCGATGATTGATATGTAATTTTAGAACTTCATAGATCTACACATGCGCGTGCGCACACACGAATGAGGAATGATAGAAAAAATATTTTTTATTGAAAAAATCAAATACATTATCTTTAAAGATTTTAACTCGTTAAAAGATTTTGGATATGGATGTTGAATTTTTAATATATTTAATTAACTTGAAAAATTAAAAATATTTTAAATTAATATATTTAAAATATTTTATTGTGTTTGTTTAATATATTTAATTCAATTTTAATTCAAAAATATTTAATTTCTAAAAATTTAAAATGTATCGTGTTGAGTATGATGTGTTCCAGATGATGTTATCACTTCGTTTGATAACATCGCAATCAATGTCGTATCTAACGATGTTCCGTCATTCTCATCACATCGAGTATAACACTCGGAATATTAATCTTATCCTTTCCTAGTATTTTGGATTAATTTATTATAAAATTAATCTTATTATATTGTGATATTTATCACATTTTGTTTTTCACGTATTTAGGGATTTATTAGTTATTTTATTATGAATTAAATCGTGGATTACATTTGATTTTGACTTTGTCAAAATCTGTTCTGATTTTCTAGGGACGTGATGTTCCACTCCTCCTTGAACACTAACTATTGCAGGTAAACATGGGTCACTGGAGTAACCGCTACTATTGCACGATGGTGAAGAACGCGTGCCACGTAATGCAGAAGACGGTTATCTCAAGTCCACTTCAGCAATGGGTAGTGAAAGGCGGTTGATTCAAGTCCAAGTCATCTAGGATCGTGAGGCAACTGTCAAGACAAGATGGAGGAAGTATTTAAGGTCTTCTTAGATCATAAAATCATTTATACAAGCAGGTTATCACTGTGGTTTGTGAGAAGCTCTGAATCTTGCATCTAGTGTCATCTCAAACATCCAAGACATTCTCCTAGACATCAGCCTAGCGTCTCAATCAACTGGAGACATTCATTCCACTTGTGTGTGTAGGTCAGATAGTTGCCTTTGAGGGTCTAGGATTTTGAGTGACTTGTTGTAATCTATTTATGTGTTTAGATAGGTTTGTTTGAGTGATTATTTGAGTGACTGAAGCTAGGATAGTCCTCTGTATGTTTTATGCAGTGTTGTCAAGGGAGTGAACCGAGACAACATCAGCATTGTTTTTATTTATCACTTGTGATAGTGAATTTCACCTTGAGGCAATCACACACCGTAAGGAGTGTGATTTAAAATTTATTTTGTGCAAAGTTCTGTTTACGTTTCCGCTGCATGTTGAAGGCAATCTGATAACACTAACTTCAACATTTCATTTAACTTTGCAATTTACATCCGTAATTCAGATTGTTTCAGACAACAAATTCTAACATATCGTATTAAATTGATAAAATCAAATATCAAATATTATACTTGATCTCAATTTTCAGAGATCATTATTGGGCCTCACAATTCATAGTTTGTTCATATACAATATAATTTTTTGTTCTTCAATGTGGGATAAATTTTGGTTTAAAATTAAAATATAGATGTTTTAACTATTTAAAACATCTTTAAAGTTGAAAACTTAAAAATGATAACTTGAGAATCATAAAATTATCTAACATTAAAATGATAAGATCATTTAATACATTTCGAGTTTAGACCATTCAAAATTTAAATATATTTAATTTAAAATTTTATATGCGAATCATGATTTTTTAAAATATATTTAATTAATGGGTATTTCTAAATACGCCACTGAATTTTCTTTATACACCACTATTAAATTTAATTCAAAAATAAATAATTATTAATTTACAAAAATATCATTTTAAATTTTAAAAATTACTTAAAAAAGAAATAAAATAAAAATAAATAACCCCGTTCTTCTCACCCTAGTGACCCCACCCACCGCATTGCCCCCACAATTGTTCTCTCATTTCCCTCTATTTATGCTAATTTTCATTTCTCTCATCTTCCTCCATTTATTTTCTTTGTAAGAATTGCCTATAAAATCAAATGTGTGTATTGTTGTAGTATATTTTTGGGGCTAAAAAATTAATTTCGCTAATTTCTCCAATCGTATGATTTGTCACATAAATATTTGGAGAAATACATATATCTGATTGAGAAATTGAAATTTGGAACATGGTGTTGACGATAATACTTTAGAATCTCATGACATTGAAGGATTTGTCAGAATATTTTATAAATGTAAAAAAAGAGTTTTGTAAGAGTTAGAACACAGTATTGATGGCAACTACGTCCTTCTCTATTTTATTTTGGAAAAAAAATTAATTATTGGAGAAGAAAAGCGAAGATGGTGGGTCAGGAAGAAAAGTGACGGCGACAGACGACGGCGGGTATATAGTATGGAGGGGAGAGAGTGAGGGTGGAGAATACTTTTTTTTTTTAATTTCTTTTGAATTATTTTTTTGTTAATTTATTTTCATAGTGAAAGGATAGAAATGACTTTTATCGTGGTGTGTTAAGATAAAATGTGAAAATATGAAATAAAATGCGTGATGTATAAAATAAATGTGATGTATAAAGAAAAAATGGCGGTATATATAGAAACACCCTTAATTAATTAAAGAGTAGAAATTTTAAATCAATATTTTTAAAAAAATTCATTTGAACTATTTAATATATATAATTTAATTCAAATCTATAAATTTAAAATATATTTAATATCTAATATTAAAATGCTAATATCAAATATCTAAATATTACACGTGATCTCAACTTAGAGATCAACAAATGTTGACATATAATTGTAGGGACTCATAATTTATAATTTGTTCATGCATAATAATATTTGTAAGTTTTTTTTTTGTGAGATGATTTTTGTTTGAAAAACTAAACGTATAAGCTTTAACTATTATATATATATATATAATTCATGACATAAATATATTTAAAATTAATTGCTAACTAATTTAATACATTTAATTCAAAAATTTAAGTAGATTTAATTTAAAATTCTGGATGTATATCTTGATTAATACATTTAATTTGAAAATTTAAATATATTCAATTGAAATTTTGATGTGGATATGAAATTATTTTAATATATTTAATCAAATTAAAAATTTAAAATATTTTTAAATTATTATATTAGAACATTCACTCATAATACTTAAAAGAATGATAATTAACATAAAATTATGATCCATCGTAAAGAAAAAAATAGATGTTTAGAAAATTCACATATAAATCAATAAAGGCCACATAACTTATTTCATCTTATGAGCAAAATAATTTTTGATAAAATATAGTATTTTTGCAAAAATTAAAAAAAAATAATTTATAATATTGAAATTCTAGTATTGAATGACTATATAGTATAGATATTAATTAATTAATAAATATTTTATTTTTATTTATAGAAAGTGCATTTAGACGGGAAAACTAATTATTACTATTTATAGTGACTATTTTACTTTTAGATATAATAATATAGATATAAGTAAAATAATACGAGTTCTTGATTTAATTGTTATTTTTATATAAAATACCAAGTTCTGTTTTAATTCTATTGATTTTAACAAAAATAATTATAATCACCAAATATTGATTTACTTTCCTTGAAAAGACACCAACTCGAATACTCGATGCAGGAGAGACATTGACTTTGCTAACTATAAAATGCAACACATACTATGAATTTTGAGCAACGACGGATCTAAAAAATTTTCTTCGGTAGGGGAGGGGGAACATCTACCATCCGCCCTTTTCTTATGCGTATGCAACTAAGAAAAAATAGTGAAGAATATGAATGTATTTAATTTATTTATTTTTTATAAAAGTGTTAGGGAAATAATGTTCTCTTCCAATTTTTCTTATTTTCTTTAGGTAAACGATGTTATTTTGTTCATCTTTTGATCCTCTTTCCAAAAAAATTAAATAAAAAACAGTTTGTTTATTAAAATAAATGATTGAAAATAATTACTAGAATAAAATCATTTTGAAATGAATTTTTCTGAACTTTTTATTAATCGAAAATAAATTGGTTATGCCTGCAATAAAATTTAGAATAATAAATTTGTACAAATCATTTGATGTACAAAGTATAATTTGATACTTTTAAGAGTGATAAAATAATAAAAAAGATAATTTCACATTATATATTTTATAAAATAAATGACGTGAATAACATATATTAATAATTTCATAAAAAAAATAAAAAAATAAATAATCAAGTTCAATCACAATTCACTATTATTTAAATTTGAAATCAATTTAATAAATATATAATCTATATTAGCAACTAACCTCGATTTAAAATTTTAACTAGTAAATATAGTAATTTAATTAATATGTATCTATAAATTATAACTTGAATTTGAAACTTATAATTCAAATCTTTGAAACTTCTAATTTATATTTACAATTCAAGCTCTAATCCATAAAATTCTAAACTGCTATTAAAAAAGAAGAAGAAAAAATAAACGCAAATTGATCTTTTAGTACCCCCAAACCCCCCACCTAACTACTACTCTCTCTTCTCCACCCGTTTCTCTTCTTCTCTCACCCCTGCACATTTCCAATCAACTCTTTCAAGCATCAATAACGCAGCAGCAGCAATAACCCCTCTCTCTCTCTCTCTCTCTCTCTCTATATATATATATATATATACATATATATATATATATATAATTTCAACCATTCAGGTCATATATTGATAGTTTTTATCTTTAAGATCCTGACTTATAGATAAACATTTGCTCGTTCGCTCCAATATATCAAAAAACAAAGGATGGGAAGTGCAATTAAGCTCTTCTTAAGAAGAAATTATAGTTTCAATTATGAGTAGTGAAAAGTATATAGTGAACTTGAAGAGTAACATTATACAGCAAAAAAAAAAAAAGGAACACGGAGGCTTACTCGGCATCATCAGTAGATAATAGGAATCAATGATGCTCAGTTTCCTCCTTATCGATCCGATCCCCTGCAGCTTTTTACTGATTTTAATTTGGTGTTAATTAATTCTTACTCTCTATAACCAAATTGTCCATATATATGAATCAATATATATAGCTACATTAATTAATTAATATTCTTTTACTCCATTCTAATTCCGTCGATGATTATATCCTTAATTTTTGCCTGCCTCCATTGTGTCTTAGAACCTGCCGAATTTAATTAATCAATCCATTACAGAGTGTTTGGGAAGATTAATTATTTAATTACACACACACACGTAGTTGTTAATATTTATTTCTAAATTTTACCTTGTGCATATCATGATCTCCTTTTAAGGTTGCAGTTTCTACTCTCACATTGCTTCAGAGATGGTGGGACGCAGTGATTTCCCCATGAGGTGAGTTGCTCTAGCTTGATTCATTCTGTTAATTAATTACAAGTTACAACAACTTATGAATAAATTAATTCCTCAATAAAAAAAAAGATTATTAATCATGCATTTCTTCATTATGTATAAAATGAAGAGTTGAGGTGCTGAATTGAGTGAGTTATTACCTATGCAGCCGCTTCTCCAAGAATCTGGCCAAGGTTGCTCTCCGAGCCATGGCCACTGTCGGAGTATAACCTGCATATATTGATCCATTATATATATAGATGTTACGCCGAGTGAAATATATATATAAGCAACAGAATGTTTTTTTTTTCATTAATTACAAGATCAGTTATAGATGCAAAGACATACCGCATGTGGATGCATTTCCGGCAGCATACACACTGTTTTCAGCCTGTTAGGGGAGAGATTAATTGAGGGGTTACCTTAATATATATATATATATATATATATATATATATATATATATATATATATAGGGGTTATTAAATAAATTAATGTGACACAAAATAATAATTAATAGTGTATATATATATATATATATATGTGTGTGTGTACCTTTTCTGGCTCACTGAAAACAGTAGGACATGCAGCATAGAGTTGAGGCATGTTCCTACATGAAGTCAAATTTTGCACTATTAGTTTCTGGCACGTGTACAGTCACATCCGACACGTGATTAGGTAAGGGGTTTGAAGCCACACAATTCTCCACACGTATCTCACAATAAGAGCCGCAGCATTCACGCTAGCTAGGACGAGGTTCAATCTTTCAAGGATAATAATATATATAGCTAAGAATCTAAGATATTTTAAAAGGGCCATTTCATTGTTTCCCTTTCACCCAGTTTATTCTTTAAGATATATAATATGTTTGACAATATATATTAACAAAAATATATATTCAAGATATATTGCATATGAACGAATTGAAATTATTCTTCACACCAAACATCGTTGCTGATTCATGTGATTTATCGTTCAACGGTGAAAGAATTCTGAAAATAAGTAGATGTAACATCTAACATCTGGCATTCATGTCGGTGTGTGGAAAAGTATTACTCATTCTTTATACGCTATTCTTAAGAAATAAAAAAGACCCTTGTTTGTAAAATGTCACTTCAACTAACTTATTTAATCTACTAACGTGCTGCAATTACAAAATAATCACCATACACATCTTAAAAGCTTCGTAATCTTTATTTTTCCTTTTTTCTTAATAAGATCCATACATAATTAAAATATGAAATTCATAAGATCTTTGAAATAAATTCAGCCTGATTGGCATACTCGATCGCACCTCTGAAAGAGAATGCAGAAAGAGATCCTCTCAATAAATGGGATGAGATCCGGGTACCTTAAGTTAGTGGTGGCAGCGTCGTTGAGGTCATAGAGAAACCCGGCGGCGGCGGGGTGGCGGAAGAGCGGCGGCGCAACCAGAAGCAGACTAGGTTGTTCTGTCTTGTGACAATTCTCCTGGTTGTAAGGAGCAAAGCTACAAACTGTGCTGCCACTGCACGAAGAAGAAATCATCTTATCACAAGCTGCAAATTCCCATTTCTTCTTCTGTAACCACAAATAATATACATCAAAACATAATTAGTCTGAATCGGAATATTTAATAACATAAAATCTGGGTGAAATTCAAAAGGAAACTAGACCTCGGAGAAATTAAGGGAAGAACTTGAACTGAGAGACAAGGATATCTCAACTCCTCCAGCTGTAAATCAAGAACATGAATTTCATCAAATTTCAGTCGAATAATTGATGAATTAAATTCTCTACCAAAAACAAAACAAAACAGAGAAAGAAGAAGGGAAAGAACCTGTATCAATGAATGGAGTCTTGGAATTTTCTTGCTCCAAATTGTATTTGGGAGAATTCAAGCCCAGAAAATCTATCTCCATGATTTTGAATTTCGAACAAGAAAGTTGAAAAAGTGAGAGAAATCAAAAGAAATTGAAGCAGATAACGAGAGGAAATTGGAAATTGGAAAATGGGAAATTATTTTTATTAATAATGGATATTTTAGGGTGGGTGTAGGGCTGGTGTAGAGCCAATGAATGGCTAGCTTTTAACAAAGTAAAAAACACGTGCTGAGATGAATGAATGAATATGATAAAAAGATGAAGAATCACCACATATACTGCCCACGTGAAACTTTGCTACATTTTAATTTGACGTTTTCGAATGTCACACTTTTAATTATTTTTCTCCCTTCAAAAGGTGTTCAATTATAGTAATTTTACTATTTATGATGACCCCAATTCAAAATATATATTTTACGACAACGTGACTAATCCAATTTTGCCCATATAGAATTTCTTATTACACTCTTTATGTTACATTTTTAAATTACGAGTTTTAATAGAAATAAAGTCCATACATTGAAGTATCTTCACCATCACGAAAGAGCATATCGAGACATCTTTCTTCTTCTTCTTCTTCTATATGTATATATATTACTTTACCTGTTTCATTAGATTGTCCTGTCTTTCTTCTATGACTTTCAGCTGACTTGGAAAAGCAAGTGATACTGATCACTAACCTACCGATCAAAAAAAATTATTAATTTTTTTATGATTTAGTTTAATTTCATGATTTTTTTTAGGGTTCACCCCTCCCAATTAGAATTTGTAATTTTTTTAATATTTAATTTTCGATTTCTAATTAATAATTTATTATTATGATTTATTTTATAAAAATTATGTTTTATAATCTTTTAATTCATTTTTTTTTTTGGTAAATGTTGACTATGATTATTTATGTTATAATTAGTTTTTATTTTATAATAAATATTATTAAAATCATTAATTTAATAATGAAATACGGAGTGAAACACAAGAAAACGTAACAGGAAATTTCAACCTAATTTTGCCTGGTTGTGATGGAGGTGGAGTTTGCGGAGATGTGTTGTACTTGCAAGTTGCGGACTCAAGAACAACTCTAATCCTTTGCACCAAATATTATATTAAATAAGAATATTTAAAAAAAAGATCTATTTTGCCTTATAATTGAAATATGAACATGTTTAATGATTTAATATTTTCTTAAATGATAATGATTTAAAATTAATAATTATTAATTATATACTTCCAAAAAATATATATAATGTTAAAAAAGTAAATACTATTAAAATATTATAACATATAAGATGCTTGAAATAATAAAAGTACTTTATATGATAATCAAACTCTTACAATTAGTAAAAAATATTACGAGACTACAACGTTTATGAAAATACATATATTTTGGCTTCAATGCTCAAAATTAGTATATTTTATCACATATGTTTCAGTAATGTATTTCGAAGTACAATGTGAGCATCTTTGTTGTTGATTTCTCTATATCGAGCAAAAAATTATCTTAGTGGATCTATAAATGATCTGTAATCAATATTTTTTTTCAAGTAGTTTTATGTTATTTCTAGTGTGTTTTATTTAATTGAGTTTTTATTAAAATTATTTATTTATTTAGATGATTTATAATTTAAATTAAGTGCATAGATAATTTATAAATTAAATTAAATTTATTAGATAATCCATTTAATAATGATTATAAATAATAAATATTTCATTAAATGTTATAGGACCCATCAGCACCAATTTGGTGAAGCACCAAATTTTATCCCAAATTTGAGATAGAATTTGGTGCTGCACCAATTTAGGGTAGGATTTGGGACAGTGTTGGAGTATAATCATGTCCCAAATTGGTGTTTTGGTTTAGCATTGGAGTTGCTCTTAAGGGTCGTGTTGTTAGAAAATTGGTGGAGATGGGCATGTGTCGTTTTATAATTATTTATTATTTAAAATAATTATTAAATATTAAATATGATTTATAATTAGAGTTGTTAAAATGGGTCAAGCGGGGCCAGCCCGTCCCCGCCACCTTTTTAGGCGGGTGGGACTTTAATTTTGAAGCCCGTTTTTCTGGCGGGCCCAGGCGGATAAGCTTGCGGCGGGGCGGACTTTGGCGGGTAAAGCCCGCGGCAGGTAACTTGCCAAGCCTAAGACTCTAAGAGTGCACCACTCCCCCTCTTCTCTTTTTCATTAGCGGTGACAAGATCTGCATCAGCAGCGACAGTAAGAGGCGACAGCAGAAACTAGTCGGCGACATCATTCTGCTCTCGTCTTTTCATTCTCAGATGCAAACTCCAATCATTCTACTCTCTTCTTTTATTTGAGCACTAACTGTAATGAAATTGGTTCTTTCTTCATGGCGTAAATCATTGGAGCCTTATACGAGCTGTGATTTATAAAATTTTCCTGTATACGTGTAGCGACCGTAATGGTAGAAGGTGTTGATTTTGTAGCTGGTTTCCTTCTAGAAGGTGTGGTATTTGGAACAATTGCATATATTTTTTCTCCCAATGTGAGTTTAAAAATTTTAGACCATGACTCCATGAGTGCTACATTTTATTTTATCCCAAGATTTATTTCTAAAACACCTTTAGGCTCTGTTTGGTCATGATGTACTATATGAGATAAAGAAACTCCCTTTACTAATAAGTTGTAAACTAAATGTTAACATAGAGTTTACCTAATTATTGGAACAATAAGATGATGGAACCTGAAATCTTTTTTTTTTTTTTTATCAGAAGAGTCATCAAATAGTATGGATATTGATAAATGTGAAGATGAAGATGAAGACGAAGGAGATAATCCAGAAGAAGAAGATCATTTGAATGTGTTCAGTGTTGACAATTTGATTAATGAATCTTAATTTATGAAGTAATTTAAAATTTGTATTAACTTTAGACAATTTATATATTTTGTTGATGAAATCCTGAATGGTTTGAGATTTTGACACTTTAAATATTTGGATTAATTTATATACTTAGTTATTTGTCTTGTTTGCTATCTTTGTACAATAATATGTATGAGTGGAGGAAATTTGCTAATTTGTGTCACGGAATTATCTGGCCTGGTCTTTCACCACATGCAGAATGCCATTATGTGTGTGGATACTGAAACAAGGAAAACAAATATGATGAAAGCAACAGTGCTTTGGCTAATTAAGTGCTTACAGTGTAATTGTTATCAAGTCTTCCTCTTGTAAACAGATTATGAAGTGGTTTGTGAGTTGTGACATTGTTTCACATTAACTCCTCTCATGCTCCACCTCTATTTTCACTCTTATCTTTTCCATGCTCTCTGTAAAATGGGTATCGAGTGACGGGTGGTCAGCTGTGTGTAATATCCCAAGTAAACTTTGAATCGGAGTAGTTAATTATTTTCCACGGACCTGACAAGTCCCCCTGACGTAGATCGTTTGATTGAACAGGGTTAACAACTCACTGTGTGCTTTTCTTTCTGCAATTTACATTAAGTTCATAATAACGTTATTACACATTATTGTGAACTTTATCTAACAACGTTCAATTAGTGTTTGTGTGAACATTTGTAGAACAAATACTTTATACGGAGTGTGTAATTTCAAAACACCTGGTGGAACACAAATCTGAATACCAAGATTCTGAAGTCTCCAGTCTTCAATCTTGTTGTTCTTTTTGCACAATGAAATTATGAATACTTCACCGGATCTTCATTCTGAATGAACTCAAAGCCAAACACATGATTTACCATAAATAATGAGAATCATACAACGTGCTATTTTTTCACTGACATTACTAAATCTTATATACATTGCGGGGTTGGTTTTGTTATCATTCTGCACGATGACATGTCCTTTTGTGACTATTTATGCTCAAAGTCTTTATTTGATTATGTGTCACTGATTTCTTGAGTTTTGAGAGGAAAGCCATAGAATTTTGAGTGTTTTGGGTGTAACATTGAAGTTGAAAGAATTCTAGATCTCAATGTGGGAAAGAGAGCCAAACGGGACAAGAAAAGATCAAGAAGTTGAGTCCGGAAGTTATAAAGCTTACTACGGACTGTGCTATGGGAATAGTTGATTGCACGGTTTGTGCAATGAAGAGAATGAAGTCAGAAACATCCGAAAGCACAACACGAACCGTGCTATCATTGTACAAACCATGTTATCAGTTCGATTATTTTCTAGATTTTCCATTTTAGGCTTGATTTTCACCATTTTTGGGCTTGGACATTCCCCAACTATTTAAGGACTCAATTTACTTGATTTTAGCATCACTTTTTTACGCTTGGAAAGATTGAAAAACCCCAAAGAATGCAGAGACGAAAAGAAGTCTGAGATTGAAGAAGCAAATAGGTTTTGTCATAAGTTTTAGTTTTTTATGTTTTCTTTTATCGGGATTATGATGCTAGCTTCTGTATTTGCTTTAGTTTCTTTGAATTTTAAAGAAAATATGAGTAGCTAATTTTTTAAAGATCTTATGATTGTTGGAGTTTATGGATTCCATGATTTTAATTAATATATTGTTCATTTCCTCTTCTTATTTGTGCATCATATGTTAATTTGTCTTGTGCGTTTGTTTAGCCAACATCTGCACATGCATATATAGTTAATTTATTATTATTCGAGAGGAATTAATAGATTAACATATTATAATTGCATAACACGAGTTTGCTAGATCGAGATATTGGAAGCTTTTTTTTCATGCTATTTTCATTAAGATTTCGGAAGTGCATGTTTGGACAAAACATATAAAATATTTATTTTCATGCATATACAAGCTTTAAATAAAATTAAATTTTTAAAAAATAATTATAAGCCCTAATTGAGATGGATAAACCCCTAATTGTAATGGGATAAATCTATATGAGCCAAGTATCAGGCGCATATTTTTCAGTATTATAAGTGATACTTTTACTGATGATTAGGATAACAAATTAAATACAAAATCTAATAGAATATATGCATACACAATTGTTAAGATGTTTGTGTCCCCTCAAGAATAGTTTACTGATGGAGTACGGTAGTTTAGGAACAAAGGTCTTAAGTTCAAAATTCTACCGTCATTTTTTGGCTTTGATCATGTTACTCATGGTTTTTTTTAGTGTGGTTTACCTCTAGTGTGTAGTTTGCAAGATATTGCATAGCAAGGAGATTTACCTAATAAGCACCCTTGAAGCGGCTATGAATTACTCTCATTACCATAAAACCATAAAACCCTAAAAATGTAAGGTTTAGCTATTTACCTATACGTTTTCACTATTATGCTAGCTAATACAATCTCCATTTGTAAAATTTAGGGATGAAAATCTAATAGATTACAACACAATTAATAGTGTGCGCTAAAACATTAGGTTAATTTGTCCATTTACCTATATATTTTAGGGTAAATATTCATTCCTATCTCAAATTATAGTCTATTTTCTAAATATATCTCACACTAACTTCATTATAAAAAAAAATAAAGTACTTGAATTGTTCGCTTGGCGATAACCTAGTGGTAGAGTGATGTAAGCTTGAATTCAAATCCGCCAACATTGATAGGTGTTCGTCTGCCACACTTTGTTTTTCAAGCGTGATTTACCTTAACCACAGACTATTACAAAGAAATAATGTTTACATATTGCACACTTCGGTAGCGATTGATGGTTATTCTCGTCATCCAAAAATCAAGTACTTGAACTATTAAAGTCAAATCTAACATCGGACAATTCTTGTGATGCCTAAATTAAAAATTAATGTGCTTGTTGAATTGATGTGGAATTTTAATAATAAATAAAAATAAAAATCCACATGGGAATTTTCTAATAATTGAGAAAAAGGATTTGGGTTAATATTTGTAATGCCTCAAAAATTACTATGTTAGTTGGTTCTAATGTGGAATTATAAAAAATAAATAAATAAAAAAGAAAAATCCACATGAAAATTTTCTAATAATTGAGGAAAAGGATTTAGGTTACGGGGTTCCAAACAAAATTCAATTTTTTTCTTTTTTGGCAATTGAAGGTTGAGTCACAATGAGCTCGAAATGACAAACAAGTTGGTGTATGAATCGACGGCCAATACCGGTTAAAGGTAGCATATTTTGGTCAAAAACCAGCAACCCAAACCCTAAAGTTTCTCCCAACTTTTCGAAATTTTTTTTATGGATTTTTTTTTTGTAATTCGACATCAACACCGACTAACCTAGTCATTTTTTTGGGCGCTGAAAAATGATCTGATATTAGATTTTGAGTGTCTCTATTTACACCATCAAATTTTCATTATACACCACCACTTTAAAAAAATAATATTATCATTTCTTGATACACCACATTTTTTCTCACTTTTACCCTTTAATTTAATAATTAATTTAAATCAATTAAGAATGAAAAAACAAAGAAGAAGATTTCCAGCTCCCATGGCTTCTCTTCCAAATCCCCACCGCCATCACCACTCCACCTTCAAAACACCCAGTAATTTATTTTCCACCTTAGTCTTGTAAATATAATCAGATTCCTTCAATAATAAATGTAAAACAATAATCCGTGCTATTCGTATTTTAGTTATCTGCTTAAAATCTGTTCTATGATATGTGTGAGACAGATGCAAGAATATAAAAGAATAAAGCAGTAAAAACGCACGAGATGGTAACCCAGTTCGGTTCAACCAACCTACTCTGGGGGGATTGCTCCCAAACTTGAAGTTTCAACTGGTACTCCTTCGAAGAGTATATTAAGGATCTTACACATACAAGCGTCCCACCTTATGTCGCCCGTTCTTCTCCTTAAACTCTTTCGCTAGCCGAAAGTTGTAAGATCCACTCACAACCGTGACACTAGACTCCCTCTAGCTACCCACGACTTCAACTTACAATCTCTCCCGAGATTACATACAAAACGGAATAAAAATCCCCTCACGTGTTTCACTCGAAAACACTCAAAACTAGTCTATCACGTTGAACTGTTTAAGGAACAACTACTAGTTATAAAAACGACCACAAACTGATTCTGACACTAGAATCTAAACAAAATATCAGTGGCACCGATTGCTCCTCATTTCGGTCTTCATATAGGCTTCGATCTCCATCCGCCGATTAGGTAAGTGGTTTGTGGCCTTCCAAACGTGTGTAGATACTTCCCAAGTGTAGGAGGGTTAATTCAGCACCGGATCTACACCACAAGGCAGTAAAATGAATTTTTCTTGACCTTCAAAACTGGTTTGGTGCAAGATCTTTCCAACAAGGAAACTGCCATAAATGGAGTGTCCCTGGTTTTGTCTGGGACATAATCTGGAACAGTTCACCAAATGTTCTTCTTTTCTTGCACAGCGGAAAACAAAACTTCGTGGGACATACCCAGACACACTTTGTTGAACATATCTTGCCAATTCAACAACACAAATACTTAGTGCATGATGGTGGCACTAACAATCTCCCCCTTTGGCGTTTATGGTCGACAATTATCATCACGATCTGCACAACACTTGAATAACCTTCGCAGATCAACAATATATCAAAAAGTGATATATTTAAAAACTGTCAGAGACAGTTATAAGCACACTCCCCCTGAATCTGAACTAGGAGTGCCTTCATCACGATCAGAGAATTGATTCGCAGTAGAGAACTGCATTGTTAGTTGATCAAAAATATAATACAGACCAACACAAAATAAAATGGGGTAAAACAGCATCCCCAAGAAATTGTTTGTTCAACAACAAACATAAAAAAATGAGCACACGCTCAACACAGTAGCAACAACGGCCTTCACCAACATCGGCCTTCTCCTTCACCAACCAACTTCTTCTCCCTCTTAATTGTTGCCAAAAACGGCAGCAGCAGCATCATCAGCATCATCGGCATCAGTATCAGCCGGCTTGTCAGCAGCAGGGACAGCGGAAGCACTCGGCACATCAAGCGGTGATGCAAGACCAAGAGCCCTGGCGCGGAGATCAGTCAGCAAGGCCTCCAACTCTTACTTCCGGGTTTTGAAAGTCCTAAGTGACTTGCTCAGGAACACCACTTCGCGTTCCAAGGACTTTATGTGCCTGTCAAAGGAAACAGATGTGACAGAAAAAGAAGCTGCAGATCTGTCTAGGACAGATGATGGCACAGATGCAGAATGTTCAGCAGTATCTCGGGCAGGGACATCCGGAGCATGCTGGGAAGAAAAAAGCTTGTGGCTTATCGTCAGCGGCTGTGAAACGGGAGCATACAAGTCATTGGCAGAAACCACATCATGCTGAGCCATGATGATGTTAAATATGAGGCCAGGAAAGCCAACCGATTGCTGGGCACAAGCAGATTCAGCATGAGCAAAAACATTCTTAAAAATGATCAAACGAAGGTTGATCCCCCCCATCGAGTGCCCACCTAATAGAGCAACAAGGCCATAGGTTTGCCCACAGTCGAATCATGATTACTAGGCAACCAATTTCTAACAGCAACCTTGTGAAGTATCGAGTACTTCACACTCAGATCAGAAGCCAACAACACACACCCCGGGGGCCAAATAACCAGACTTCCTCCAGTCAATTCCGTCACAACCTCATTCAGATCAAAAACAGGAGCAGGAGCAACAAGATTCTCACATCCCAAAAACTCATTAATCACAACAGGTGAGAATGCAATCTAATTACCACACATAAAAACAGAGAAGACATGCTCATATGAGGCATCACGCAGGTGCTTAGACAAGTTGGCAAAAAATTCATGTACAACAGCAGTAATGAATGGAGGTGCAGAGTAAGCAGACTTTTCCAAACGAAGATCATACAACAGGATATCAACACCTGTTCCCTCTATATCAGACTTAATTAAGCAACGCTCGGAAACTAACGAGCGACCAGCAACAATCTTGAATTGTGATTGATGAAAAGCAGAGAGGAACTTACTAGAATCAAAGGCTTCCGAATCGAAATCTGATCTGTCCGGGACAGACTCAGGGACATCCTCTGCTTCTTCATTAGAGGGGGAAGGAGCTCTGGCTTGTTTCATCAGCGGGTGACGACATCCTGACAACAACCCCATCCTCTGCTCGGACACACTCCTTGTAACACGGCGAGTAGGAACAACATCAGGCTTCTTAGACAAAGCCATTTTCTCAGAGGGCTTCACCAATTTGGGATTTTTTGATGTAGACCCCTTCTTGGCAGCAACTTTCTTCGATTTGGGGGTTTTGGAAGGATACACCTTCTTCGTAGCAACCTTTTCCAACACCTTCGATTTCAAATTTGTGATAGGTGTGTCATCTTCATCATCAGACACCGGAGGGGTGATTGGATCATCTCTCAATTCCAACTTGCATTTGGACCCACGAGTTTTGGAGGAGGTAGCTTTCTGAGATGATTGAGGAGGGACAGAAACATCTTCAAGAACAGGAGAATCTTCATCTAGAAAGGAGATATCAATATCTTCATCACCTTGACCTTGATCAAGGGTTTTATCGGTAGCAGGAGGTGACACTTCACCAAGTGGAACTTGAACAGTGACAATGGGCGTGTCACTAAACACAGGGACAGCAGCAGAAAGAGACGGAGCTTGAACAAACTTCAGAGCATCAAGAGATGCAGCAAATTCCTCAATGGAGGTAGACTCTTCGCCAACAGCAGAGGTGGTGGCAACATCTTCATTAGGGGCCAAGGAGACTCCAGAACCTCCAATATTTTCTATCACGGCCGCAATTGAAGCATCCAAGATTTCCGCAGATACCATGGGCGGAGAGGATGGCCCTTCAGAAACCCTAGGAGAGGGTTGAACAGTGAGATCTGTCTCAGACACGGACCTAGGTGGTGAAACAGCAAGAGGCGCTACAGATGTAGACACAGAAGCAAGGGCTTCAGGGGAAGAGACAGACGGCTCCTCTGGAGTAGGGACAGAGGCACTTGCAGGAGAAAACACAATTGGTTTTGAAAGCTCTGCAAGCTGTTGACGCAAGTCTTGAGTGGAGATTCTGGGTTTCTTGGCTTGAGAGGGCTTAGAAGAAACAACTTTGTCCGCCATTGGAGTTCGAATAACCAAAAATCAAGCAAACACCAGAGAGAAAGAACGACTTGGAAATTTTGCAAGATTCTGTCTCTTAAGCAAAAATAAGGTTAAGACCTTAATTGGGAAAAACTGTAAGGAAATTTCCTTAACCAACTTATTCCACACACACCATCCCACTGTTTGATGTGGGGGAGTGGAATCGATCATGACGCGAAAAACAAGGCACTACTAGCCGTTAAAAAGTAACCGTTCCTCCATAGCAGAAACTGTCCAGGACAGATATTGGCACAACATTTCTCAGACCATATTAACCATGGTCATTTTATACTCTCTATACATATATCACTGACCAAGACTGTATAGAGAGTCTTCTCGCAGAGGAGAAGATTAGAGAAGACAAAGACCCAAGGAGGATCTTAGTGTTTCAAACCTTGCACTATCAAGTGCCTTAGTAAAGATGTCCGCAAGCTGTGCCTCTGTTGCAACATAATCAATCACAAGAGATCCGTCTTCAACAAGCTCCCGGATGAAGTGGTGATGAATGTCTATGTGCTTAGTTCGAGAGTGCTGAACAGGATTCTTCGAAATGTTTATTGCACTCATATTGTCACAGTATATGGTAAGGACAGATTGTGGGACACCATAGTCAAGCAACATTTGCTTCATCCACAAGAGTTGAGTACAGCAACTCTCAGCAGCTATATATTCTGCCTCAGCGGTAGAAAGTGATATCGAATTCTGCTTCTTGCTAAACCATGAGACCATATTATTTCCAAGGAAGAAACATCCACTTGAGGTACTCTTCTGATCTTCAGTGCATCCGGCTCAATCCGCATCACAAAACCCCACCAAACTAGGGTTTGTATCATAAGAAAACCAAAGTCCCAACTCAGCTGTACCTTTTACGTACTTGATTATGTTCTTGACAGATTTCAAGTGACTTTCTTTGGGATCAGAGTGGTAGCGTGCACAAACTCCAACGCTGTAATTGATATCAGGCCGACTCGCAGTGAGGTACAGTAGGCTACCGATCATGCTTCGGTACAAGGTTTGCTCAATGGACACGCCAGCTTCATCTTTGGTTAACTTCAAGTGAGTTCCCATGGGAGTTCTCTTTGGGCTGCAACTTTCCATGCCAAATTTAGTGATCAAATTCCTTGCATACTTTGTTTGAGACACAAAGATGCCATCATCCTTTTGCTTTACTTGAAGCCCCAGAAAATAGGTCATCTCACCAACTAAGCTCATCTCGAACTCAGATGTCATATCTTTGACAAACTCCTTCACCAATCTGTCTGAGACAGATCTAAAGACATTATCATCGACATAAATCTGAACAATGATCACTTTAGATTTTTCTCTTTTAACAAAGAGTGTTCGATCAGATCCTCCACGAACATACCCTTTCTCCAGCAGAAACTTTATGAGTCGCTCATACCAAGCACAAGGGGCTTGTTTGAGTCCGTACAATGCCTTATTCAATTTATACACATAATCAGGATGGTGAGGGTTTTCAAAGCCTTTAGGTTGACACACAAAAACATCTTTAGATAAGTACCCATTTAGGAAGGCACTCTTTACGTCCATTTGGTACAATTTGAACTTCATCCATGCAGCCATGGCGAGAAGCAACCTGACAGATTCAAGACGAGTAACTGGAGCGAACATCTCGTCGAAATCCACACCTTCAACTTGGGAATAGCCTTGAGCCACAAGTCTTGCCTTATTTCTGGTTATGTTCCCTTCTTCATCGGTTTTATTCTTGAAGATCTACTCCGTGCCGATCACATTTACTCCTTTAGGACATGGAACCAAATCACATACTTCATTTCTTTCAAACTGCAAGAGCTCTTCTTTCATGGCATGAATCCATCGATCATCTTGTAAGGCCTCTTTCACATTCTTGGGCTCAGTTGTAGAAGTGTAGCAGACATTTGCAATCATCTCACAATAGTTCTTTCGAACTCCTCTGGTTCTAACTCCTTCACTCACATCACCAATGATGTCTGCTGCAGAATGATGCTTCTGCACACCTTTTGGAGGTTTGAAATTATCCAGTTTTTCATTCCTCAACTCAGGCTGGTCATTGTGTTCCGAACTGTCTGGAACAGAAGCTGGCACAGGAGTTGTGATATTAACAATCTCCTCATCAATCTGGGAAACAGGTTCTTCTAGATCATCTACAATAATGTTGATGGACTCCATCACCGTCTTGATCTTCTTGTTGTACACCCGATAGGCCCGACTATTTCTCGAGTACCCGAGAAAAATGCATTCATCTCCTTTGGCATCAAACTTGCCAAGCTGCTCTCGGTCTCTTAACATGTAGCACATACTGCCAAAGATATGTAAGTACTTTAAATTTGGTTTCTTCTCTTTCCACAGCTCGTAGGGAGTGACTCTGGTCTTGGGTCTGAAATACACCCGATTGATAACATGACACGCTGTGTTCACAGCTTCTGCCCATAAGTTGTCTGGGACAGATTTTGCCTTCAACATGACTCGGCTCATTTCTTGAAGAGTCCAATTTTTTCTCTCAAAAATACCATTTTTTTGAGGCGCTTCTGGTGCAGAAAACTCCTGAGCAATACCTCTTTCTTCACAAAAACATTTGAAATAAGCATTTTCAAATTCACGACCGTGATCACTTCGAATTCTCATCACAGCTGTTGCTTTCTCCACTTCAAGCTTGAGACACAGAGTCTTGAATGTCTCAAAGGTTTCTCCCTTATCTCTAAGGAACTCAACCCATGTGAATCGTGTGAAGTCATCCACACATACAAAAATAAACTTCTTCCGTCCAATACTTTCAGTTTGAATAGGCCCCATCAAATCCATATGCAACAACTCCAAAGCTTTTGAGGTGGTAATCTTCTTAACAGATTTATGTGATGTATGAATCTGTTTCCCCACTTGACACGGTCCACAAATTTTGCCACGATCAATATCAAACTTCGGGACTCCATTCACAGCTTCTGTCTTCATGAGACGTTGCATGTTTCTGTAACTCACATGGCCAAGCTTTTCATGCCATATGTTTGCTTCATCAAGTTGAGTTCTGAAGCAATTACCTTTTATGTTGAGAAGGTAACAATTGTCCCTTGATCTGTCTCCATCCATCAGCAACACACATTCTTTGTTCTTCACAAGACATTTGTCTCTAGAAAAATGAACCAAGAGACCTTGATCGCAGAGTTGACTTATGCTAATTAAGTTAGATTTCAGTCCTTCAACAAGCAGAATATCCTCTAAGTTGGGCATCCCTTCAACATTTAGATGACCACGGCCAAGTACTCTTCCCTTGACACCGTCTCCAAAAGTAACGGATTGATAAGAACAATCCTTTTGGATATTCTTCAGCATACTGGCATCTCCAGTCATGTGTCGCGAGCATCCGCTGTCAAAGTACCAGCTGCTCTTTGCATGAATATTGAGAGCTGTGTGAACAACATAGTTCCTGTGATTGTGCCAGGATCTGTTCCGCATAGTTTGTCTTCTGAAATTCAGGTCATTCTGAGATCGACCTTTCCTCCTCATTCTTTTGAGATCATTGATGTAGTACCTACAATATGGTCGAATGTGACCAGGCTTTTCACAGTAGTGGCAGACAACTCCAAACTTTCGAGGTAGAGACTTTTGAGGCTGTGGCTGCTTGATCTCTGGTTTAAATTCAGGTTCTGGAACGGATCTATCATGCGTTCCAAATGTTTGTCCTTGACAGAAACGATCAAAGAACTTTCCACCAGTGTATCCAAGTCCTGTATGGTCCTGCGGACTTTTTTCTTTAGAAAGAATGTCATCGAGCTAAGATGATCCAGAACTCATCATCTTGACGAGCTTCTTTAGATAAAGCAGTTCACCATTCTGGGAGTGAGAATTGTTTCTGGATTGTTGAAGATCATTCTGCAATTCATTGAGGCGCATGGACAGACTATCTCTCTGTTTAATAAGATCACCATTCTCTTTCATCAGCCCTTCATTAACTTTAACCACCATAGTCCAGCTCTCATGAAGCTTTTTGTATGCTTCAATGGCAGTCTCTTCAGTGAATTCTTCATTGTCACTGCATTCCGAAACATTGTCATTCTGTCTGTTAGAGACAGAATTAGACACAGGTTCTTTGTGAGAATGTGTCATGAAAGCAATATGATTGCTCACGCATTCTTCATCACTCCCACTATCATCTGGATCTTCACTTTCACTAAGAGTGGAACTGTAGGATTTATTATTTTTCTTTAGGGTGTTCGCACATTCGGCTTGATAGTGCCCAAGACCACCACATTCTCTGCACTTGACCTCCTTATGTTTTTCTTCAATAGAATCTTCATCTTTAGTTCTCTGAGGTTTGGAGAATCTGTTCTTGACAGAATTATTCTGTGAACACTTCTCATAACGTTTGACAAATTTTGAGAAATTCTTTGTCAGCAAGGCAATTGACTCAGCCAGATCATTTTTGTCAGAGACAGTACTCGACACATCAGAACTGGAGTCGGCTTGAAAGGCTATGTTTTTCTTCTGAACTGTCTCTTCATCTGTTAGTCCCATTTCAAAAGTCCTCAGGGACCCCATCAGCTCCTGTAACTTCATCTTGCTCACGTCCTTGGCCTCTTCGATCGCCGTAACTTTATATGCAAATCTCTTGGGAAGAGATCGTAGAACTTTCCGCACAAGTTTCTCCTCAGATATGGCATCACCAAGTGCAAAGCTTTCATTAGCTATGTCACAAATCTTGGCATTGAAATCAGCCAGCTTTTCACATTCATCCATTCGAAGGTTTTCAAATCTGGTAGTAAGGAGCTGCATACGAGATGCACGAACACTGCTCGTTCCTTCGAAAGTAGTCTGAAGGATATCCTATGCATCATTTGCCTTGTCACATGTGGAGATGAGTTTGAACACGTTCATGTCCACTGCAGAGAAGATAGCGTTCATGGCTTTAGCATTCAGCCCCATGATCTGATAATCAACATCGTCAAACTCTTCTTCTGGCTTCAGCACCGCTTTGCATTTCTCATCCCTCTTGGTAGGAGGCTTCCACCCTTCAGTCACCATCTTCCAGGCACGCTCATCAATTAAGCGAATGAAAGCTGTCATTCGAGCTTTTCAATAGGCATAGTTATTGCCATCAAGGAGCGGAGGTCGCACCGTCGAGGCTCCTTCTTTCATCGAATCCATCTCGGCAAAACAACACAAGAACACGGATTAATACCCCAAGATCAACCCTGAATACAGACAACCCGCTCTGCTGCCAATTGTAAAACAATAATCCGTGCTATTCGTATTTTAGTTATCTGCTTAAAATCTATTCTATGATATGTGTGGGACAGATGCAAGAACATAAAAGAATAAAGCAGTAAAAACGCACGAGATGGTAACCCAGTTCGGTTCAACCAACCTACTCTGGGGGGATTGCTCCCAAACTTGTTATTTCAACTGGTACTCCTTCGAAGAGTATATTAAGGATCTTACACATACAAGCCTCCCGCCTTATGTCGCCCGTTCTTCTCCTTGAACTCTTTCGCTAGCCGAAAGTTGTAAGATCCACTCACAACCGTGACACTAGACTCCCTCTAGCCACCCACGACTTCAACTTACAATCTCTCCCGAGATTGCGTACAAAACGGAATAAAAATCCCCTCACGTGTTTCACTCGAAAACACTCAAAACTAGTCTATTACATTGAACTGTTTAAGGAACAACTACTAGTTACAAAAACGACCACAAACTGATTCTAACACTAATCTAAACAAAATATCAGTGGCACCGATTGCTCCTCAATTCGGTCTTCATATAGGCGTCAATCTCCATCCGCCGATTAGGTAAGTGGTTTGTGGCCTTCCAAACGTGTGTAGATACTTCCCAAGTGTAGGAGGGTTAATTCAGCACCGGATCTACACCACAAGGCAGTAAAACGAATTTATCTTGACCTTCCAAACTGGTTTGGTGCAAGATCTTTCCAATAAGGAAACTGCCATAAATAGAGTGTCCCTGGTTCTGTCTGGGACATAATCTGGAACAGTTCACCAACTGTTCTTCTTTTCTTACACAGCGGAAGACAAAACTTCGTGGGACATACCCAGACACACTTTGTCGAACATATCTCGCCAATTCAACAACACAAATACTTAGTGCATGATGGTGGCACTAACAATAAACAGAAAAATAAATTAACTCAAATTACAACACTATAAAAATCATATAATAGCGATTCGATAATTTGGGATTTGAAGAACACCACAAGACGTAGAAATTAAGAGAAAAATAACATTTTGTTTTAAAGCATGTTCTGACCACTACTGAGGGGTGTTCAAACTAAAAAATTTTGAACGATAGTAGTTGAGTTCCAAATCTAAGAAAGAAAGAAAAAAAAGGGTAGAAGCAAGAAAGAGATCATTCCTCTCTGCGGCTGGCACTCGAGGGACCACGGGGTTCACCGGTGCGCTTGAAGTGATTCAGTTCCATCCGAGGTCAAACATTAGCGGCCACTGAACTCGTTCTAGCGTCATGGGATGAATAGCACAATAAAGAATAGGCATCGCAAGAGCAGACCTGATTGCACTAGTATCAGTTGATTTGTACAAACAAAATGTCAACTGGGAACAATAGAAGCTGTTGATTTTCATGGATGTTCTGTTCTTTATTTTTTTTCGTTCATTTCATTGCTTGTACATTTTGCAAATAAATCTATTGATTTTCATTTTAAGTTGTTACTCCACAAATCCGCAAGGGAAGAAGGTAAGATTTTTTTTTTTTCAATTAGTAGGATTTTGTTTTCATTTAAAAGGGGGGAAATTCTACCCTATCCATGAGGGTAGTACCCGAAGTGCCCCGATAGACCTATTGGGACACTTCAAAGTGTCCTAATGATCTATTAGGACACTTTGAAGTGTCCCAATAGGTCTATCGGGGCACTTCGGGTACTACCCTCATGGGTAGGGTAGAAAAGCCCTTAAAAGGGTATGTGAGTAAATTAATAATTATTTACTTTTGTATTAAATTTATTAATGGTGTATATTGAAAATTGAGTGGTGTATATAGAAACACCCTAGATTTTAATAATTTTCAATAGTTCACATATTTTGTTGACAAAAAACTAATATGAGATTGATTTAAAAATCGGCTATAATTGGAACAGAAATGAACATTGTATATAAATGAATACATACCCTATATTTTACCATCACTCCAGCTAATAAATTTTCTAACTGTAAAAATGTAGGGATGATGGTGATGTGATGGTATTGAATTCAATTGAAATGTTGAAAAAAAAAAATGTTTATTAATTAACAGCACGTTTAAATTGTTTGGAGGGTTGATTCATGATTTCTTTTAGTCCTAGCTAGCTTTTCAATGAAGAAGTCGAATTGAATCCTTATCTAGAAAAATTAGAATTGCAAAATGTTGGAATTGAAAGAAAAGTAGTCAACCCGATCTAAACGGATAGTGTGTTTATTGTTCAAGATTAGATTGGTACAGTTACCATTATTATCTCTCTTATTATGCCCCCTTTATTCACCTACTTTAGTTATAAATTTATGTTATTCCTATTACTGTTTTTTTAGTTGTATGTTATTTCTTATTACTAGCTAGAATAAGATATTTCAAAATAAGCATGGGCAATAACACTTGTGGAAGTTAGGGCAGTGAACGAATCAAACTGTTCGTGAGCTACTTGGATATCGATTCGAAAAAAGTTCGATCGAAACTTAATTGTTTATTAAACGAGCTGATTCGAAAAAAATTTCGAGCTCGACAATTTACTCGAGCTGAACTCGAGCTACTCGCGAGCTCTAGCGAGTAGCTCGAGTTCGACTGTAAACGAGCTTTTATCGAGTAGCTCGCGAGCTTTTAGTCAGCTTATTATCGAGTAACTACGACCTTTTAATCGAGCTTTGATAAATAAGCCAAAAAAATAAAAAATTTACCCCCAACAAGATTCAAACATTAGCCAAATATATTTCAATTTGTTACTTTAACAACTTGATCAAATTATTAACAATTGTGTTAATATTGAATCAAGTAATGTTTTTATAGCAATTTTCCAAACTTACATATATATATATATGCAAATCTTTATATATTATATATCAATATTATATTTATATAAACATAATATCATATTATCAATGTATCAGATAAATATGTTCAACTAATAATAATAGACTATTTGAACTATACGAACATTAAGAATTGATATTATCATAAATAAAAATAAAATAAAATGGGAATCAATTAATGATATTTACAAACATTAAATTAAGCTTATTATACTGAACAAAAAATAGGCATATTTAAATAGATTTATATGATAAAAATTAATGTAAACAAAAATTGATTATCCAACTTTAAGATATACATTTAAATGTATTTAGTTATAATATTAATATAAAATAGTATATTTGAATTTGAAGTATTCTAACAAAAAACTATCTAATTATGAGGTAAATAAAATTCTATTTTATAGTTATAATTAAGAATTGAAACTTAATAATAAAATAAATATAAATGAATTTGATTAAACATGTGAGATCAAACAGACATTATTACACTGAGTTAAATTGCCATTATTCATAAAAAAATCAATATCAAACAATTAATAGTGTTTAATAATTACTTATTCGACAATATTTTTTTATTTTTATATCATTTTACTCAATTTTTATATAATATACAAATATTATGTATACTTTAGCGTGCCTCATCAAAATATTTAATGTTATATATCAATAAAACAAAAGGAAAATGAGATATAACAATAAAAATAAATTATGATTTAGAAATCATATTATAAAAAACTTTAAAATTTATATTCGAATTAAGATTATTGAAAAAAATTACTTATTAATTGGAACATGTGTAAATGTGTAATAAAAAATAATAAACTAACAAGAATAATGAACTAGATCATCAATTAACTAATATGATTACAATTTATATAAAAAATAAAAATGAATAATCGATAAAATATTAAGAAAATGAGATATGAGTGAATTAAAATTTATAAATTGCACAAGGAAAAATACTTTGAAATTTGAATTTGAATTAAGATGATTGTAAAATATTTATATATTAAAGTTTGAAATTAGTAATGAAAAATAATAAGCTAACATGGTTATACGAGTAGTGAATTAAATCACTAATTAACTAATGAGTACAATTTTACATGAAAAGTGCAAATGAATGATCGGTAAAATAACAAGAAAATGATATATGAGTAAATTATGATTTATAAATTATATTAGAAAAAACATTTAGAAATTTTAATTCAAATTAAATTAAATATTTATATATTAAAATTTGAATATTCTAGATTAATAATGAAAAGAATAAAGTAAAATGAGTAATAAGCATGATTACAATTATATAATTAAGTAATTAAGAAAAAAAAACATAATTAAAGAAAATATGGAAAAGAAAAGAAAAGAACTCCATCATGAATTTTATTATAATCGAGCTTTTTGTCGAGTTGAATTCGAATCAAAGTCGATTATGATTTTTTTAGTGGAGCCGAACTCGAAGTCGAAGTCGAAGCTCGAGTCAAACTGGAGCTCGAGTAGAGTAGATTTTAAACGAGCCGAACTCAAGTTTGATGATATTTGGCTCGACTCGGCTCGTTTACAGCCCTTGTGAAAGCGCAATAAAACTATGTATCTACTAGATGTTAGAAATGCAGAAAAGCAAAATAGAACAATAATATATACTTACATTTAAAAAAATCAATAATATGTGTGTTTTCCTCTGTTTCAAATTAATTATCATTATATTTTAGTTTGTTTTAAACATTTATCATTAATCGTATTTTTACATTATCTCTTAATTTTAATCCTCTGTTTATTAGAGAGAGAAACATGTATTTATTAAGAAAATGTATTTTAATATGATTTAATATGAGATAGAGCCGTCGAGAGGGGGGGGGGGTAAATTTGTCAGAATTAATACTCTTTCAATCTTAGAAATATTGATGTTTTAGTCTCTTAATTTTGTTGCACATTATTTAATGTTTTTCAATTTTTAGCACACTTCTTCCCAATTTTCCACCTATAAAATCTCATCTGTAAATATGTTGAGGAAATTATGGAGAGATATTAAATTGAGAGAGAACTTAAGATATATTGAAAAAATATAACTTAATAGGGAGAGAGGGTATATTTGTCATATTTTTTTATTTTTAATTTTTGTTGTAAAATATAAAACATCAATCTTTATGAAAATGGAGAATATATCTTAATCTTGTGGAAAATTCCAAAACGGCGACTAATTTAAAACGGAGCTAGATGGTACTTTTTTAAACCAAAAGAATTAACATAAAACTAATGCTATAATTAATTATATTTTATGCAAAAAAATAAATTACATATGAAGTTTTTAGATTCTTTAGAGTATATGTAAATTTGAAACAAATTCCGGAAAATCATATATAATCGAGATTTGAATTTTTTACAGAAAAGAGTGTAAAATAATCAAATAAAACTTTTGTAAATTTCATAATTAAAAAAATTGTAAATTGCAAATACCAATACCCATTTGATATATCGTCTTTACTTTTTACGTATTGTACTTTTTTAGGGTGATATGTAGAACGTCAATGTACTACAAGGATATTTGTAGTACTAAAAAAAACAAGGATGTTTGTAATATTTGCGACGGACGATTTTTACAACCAAATATGAAAAAGTAAAAAAGAAAAAAGAAACCAAGTTTGTAAAACTCGTACATATTTTCAAATAGATATAGATTAACTTGTAAATTGAGAATTTTTTTGGGGGCGAGCACTACTAGAAAATAGGCTTTTAGACTACCAGCAGTGGTGACCTTTGCCCAAAGGTCACCACAAGAAGACAA
Source organism: Perilla frutescens (assembly GCA_026008535.1). Taxonomy (NCBI): domain Eukaryota; kingdom Viridiplantae; phylum Streptophyta; class Magnoliopsida; order Lamiales; family Lamiaceae; genus Perilla; species Perilla frutescens. The sequence goes on along the minus strand of BRKX01000014.1, from coordinate 29,700,739 downwards.
ATTTTATAAAAAAAAGAATAAATCAAAAGTCACCAATTTGGATGACTACCTTGAGTCATGCATTGCATGACTTGACATGTGGCACCCTCTAATTGGGTGTCACATGTATATATAGTGTAATGTAAATTATAAATATTTTATATAATTATAAAAAATTAAAAAAAATAAAATTATATCAAAAATCATAAAAAAAATTTATCTATAAATAGAGTCTAATATTGATATGTATTTACACATATGGGAAAAATTCGGCACTAATTGAATATGTAATTTACGTTTTATGCACTCGTAATTTATAATTTCATGTGTCTCATTGTAGTTTATTTAATTATGTTTTCACTCTTGTAATTTTTATTTTGTTGTGAAGTAAATTATGAATTTATAATTGTATGGGTAATTTTTTGATAATTATGAATTAAATTTTTTTAAAAAAAATTAATTAATATTTTTTTAAATGCAAGAGAAAAATATTATTTTAATAACATGTTCTTATTAAAAAATAGAATTAAACCTCATAGGTTGAAAACTATATTTCCACGCTTTCCTGCCGACAGGAAAGCGTAGAACGAAATTAATTAAAACTATTTTCATATATTAATAGAATTATAATAAATTAATTAATATTTTTTTAAATGCAAGAGAAAAATATTATTTTAATAACATGTTCCTATTAAAAAAATAAAATGATAAATATTTTATGTAGGTTGGAAGAAAAAGAAAAAATTAATATTTTATTTGAAGGTTAGGTTGGATGAAGGTCACTGATAGGAGTATAAATTATATAAAGTTGGAGGTTGTAAATGTGGAGGAGAGAGAAATTAATATTTTATTTGAAGGTTGGGTTGGATGAGGTCACTGATGTGGATAGCCTTAACGACACCCAAAAATATAATATGAAATAAGTTATCACTTCAAAGAAACACGGTATTTTAAAATGTAACAATAGATCACGTGTAACATTAGGACTTTTATTCATACATTTTGTAGTGTGACAAGAGACATTCAATAAAACATTCGTAAGTGCAATCAAAGTCAATTTTATGTCAGCAATTAAAATAATTTATAATGACATTTAACATGTCTAGGTGGATCACTCTTCCACGTGTGTAATTTGTACATTTTCTATATTTTTATTTTAATTTTAATTTTAATTTTAGTTTTGTTTACGCTACATTTTTTTTCCATAATGTTATCTACATCTTTTATATATATATATATATATATATAGGAGTGGGTTCCAGAAGGAACCATACCCCACATGAGAACTGAGAACCAATCTCAGCCATAGATTGATCCTATTTGTACGGTCAAGATCAGATTAAAATTAAAAAAAAAAAACGGTGGCATTATTGTAATAAATCACAACTTCGATGCCCCTGAAACTCGTCGAGGTTAAAATCGTAAATTTGAACGTATTCAAATTCTAAAGCGATTTTTCAGAGAATTTTTCAGAGAAAATTCTACAGCACGAACTCGCGCAAAAACCAAAACAGTAAAGATTTGAAAGATAAGCTGAAAATACTTACAAATCAATCGTAAAAAAACTCCGAAACAATCAACAAAATCGTCAGAAAAACATGAACACTCAAGGTAATATGTATTTCATTCTTATTTTGAGAAATTTCGTTTTTTTTAGCGATTATACTGTGTTGATTTATCAGTTTACTTTTGCTATAAATATCCATTTAGCGTTATATTATGATAATGTAACAATGTATTTTCTATTTTTCTAAGCACAACACGTACAAAAACCTAATCTTGCACAGACTGTATTTATTTTTATTGCATGTAAATTTTTCTATTTCATTTTGTACTGTTAAATGATGGATAACTTGTATAAACATGTTAAACCTAACAATGTTTGCAATATATATGTGATTTACATGTATATTTTTTATTTTAGGGTTTTAGCATTCTCATTCTCCTATTTTAGCAGTATCATGACTTATTTTAGCACTCTCGTGATTTATTTTAGCGTTCATTTTTTAGCAGTCTAGTGATTTATTTTAGCATGGCACTTGTTTCAAACATCAGCATGAAACACTGTTATATGTTTGTTTAATTTTAGCATTCAGTTTCTGTTTCTTTAGCACTGTAGTTTTATAGTTTAAATGTGATATTTTAGCATTCAGATTCTGTTCTTAAGCATTATAATTGATTTAGGGATTTCATATTTCGTTTCTTTTTTATAAAACTAACACCTTTTTGTCCATTTTGTAATTCAACTTCGCATTTCCTTCATTTTAGCACTCTAGTTTACAGTTTTAGCACTGTGATGTCATATTTTAGCATTCAGTTTCTGTTTCTTTAGCATTGCAATTGATTTTTGGGAGTTTTCATATTTTGCTTCTTTTTTTGCCAACATACATAACGCCTTTGTCTATCTGTGATTCAACTGCACATTTTCTTGATTTTAGCAATCTAGTTTATAGTTTAAGCACTGTGATGTGATATTTTAGCATTCAGATTCTGTTCTTTAGCATTCTAATTGATTTAGGGGTTTCATATTTTATTTCTTTTTTATAAAACTAACACCTTTTGTCCATTTTTTGTAATTCAAATTCGCATTTCCTTCATTTTAGCACTCTAGTTTACAGTTTTAGCACTGTGATGTCATATTTTAGCATTGAGTTTCTGTTTCTTTAGCATTGCATATTTTGTTTCTTTTTCTATAAACATCACACTTTTGCCCATCTTCAATTCAACTGATTCTATTTTCTTTAGCATTGCAATTGATTTTAGGAGTTTCATATTTTGTTTCTTTTTTTGTAAACATAACACCTTTTGTCTATCTGTGATTCAACTACATATTTTCTTGATTTTAGCACTCTAGTTTACAGTTTTAGCACTGTGATTTCATATTTTAGCATTCATATTCTGTTCTTTAGCATTGTTATTTATGTCTAGTTAACAGAATTATACATGAAAATTACAGGTGCTAAAAGAAGTGGAGAAGGTGAAACTAGCACACCACAAATAGTACAAACAGCCACAAACATTGATAGATATCCACTATTACAAGCAACAACATTGCCATTAATTCTATCACAAGCAGTTACGGAAATGAATAAAGCACAAGAGGAGGCAGTGAGACAACTGGGCTTCGGCAGCATTCTTCATTTGGATATAACCAAATTGCCACAAAAGATAACATACTGGCTGTTTGAAAACTTCGACCCAGTATCAAGAGAACTTCAACTGCAACATGGGAGAAGGTTGAGGATTGAGGTCTCTGATGTGTCTGTGATCTTCGATTTTCCCAGAGGACCACACAAGATACAAAAGAGTGTTAGAGGCCAGATATGCCAGGTCATGCAGAAGGATGAGTTACTCACTAGCATACTCTCAGATACAACAGCAGGAGAATGGTTCAAGATGAACTTCATGATTCTGGTAATTACTTCCATGATCGAGAACTATGACGATGGACATATTTACAAAAACTTGATGGACTGCCTGCAAGATATTGACAACGTTAGTCAATATGACTGGTGTGACTATGTCTTGAGATCATTGGTGAACCACACTGTCAAGTGGAAGAGCAACAAAACCATGCCCTTCACAGGTCCCATTCTGTTTTTGTTGGTAAGTCATATTAATTATTTATTTTTTATTGTAGTTCTTGTATAATAAACAGGAAGTGTTTATAGTTTCTTGTATAAACACTGCAACCATTTATCTATATACATTACTAAAAAAAACTGTCAACTTCAAACAGATGATGTACTTGGATAGAGTTGAAGTGTACTTCCGGGAGGTGCCGAGGTACATCCCAGCATTCCATGAATGGAATGATACTTTGCTTGCTGATAGGGAGTTAACAAAGCTTGCTACTGGAAATTTCGGAGGTGGCTACCCTTGGCCGGCATACACAATGGCTGAGTTCATACAAGAAAACAGAGAGAGAGCTTGTCAGGTAGAAGAAGTTCGACAGAGAGAAGTCGAACAAGAACAGATTCCAACTGTGAATGAGCAAGACATCGCGTCAGCTCATAAGGTCATATACCATCACTAATATATTTTTATGTTACTAATTTCTTTGTTTAGAATCATCACCGAATTCTATTTTTATAAATAACTATTTCCTTATCTGATTTGAACAAAAAACATATCAGAATCAAAGAGAAGGTTTGGCAGAGGAGAGACAGCAGCAAGAGAAAGGGAAGGGATTAGCTGTTGAGATCCCTGAGATAGAGAGATGCAGTTCAAACACTCCAGTAAGCATTTCAATAATTATATAATTTAGAATTCTTCATTCATTGTTTAGCATTGTCATCAAGTTTAGTAATAATGTTCAGAAGAAAATTTACAATATTATGAAATGATTGCTAAAATAGGCAATCAAAAGGCCCAGAGAAGAGGCATACAGTGAGATGCCCACAGAGACAGCTGAAACAACCAGAGTCAGCAAAAAAAAGGTGTTTACCACATAATATTATATATATAATAACTTATATTGTTAACAGGTTTTTAATTCCAATTAACATCTAAAAATATACAGAAGGCAGTGATCCAAACAAGCACAGTCTCCACAAGGTCAAGGGCCATAATGAAGCAACCTGACCATTTTAGAAACCTTGTGGACACAAGAGAGACACTGACACCTTCTGACTGTGAGCTGCACTATTGGGCAATGGAAAACAAGAGTGATGATGAAAGGTACATTTATAATACATTACTACTAATACAAATAAAAATTATAAGTGCCATTTTGTTCTACAAGACTGCACTTTACACTAAAAAAAGAAATTTATCCAAAATTAGGGAGGTTGTCTTGTATGCTGATGAGCGGACAGAGTTGAGGAAAGCTGAGATGCTGACTTTGAACAAAAAAACATACATAAGTTCTGCTGTCATTGATGTATGGAGTAGCATATTGAACTATGCTCAAGCAAAGATTCCTGAACAACAGACTCCTAGGAGATTTTTCCTAACGATTAATGTTTTCATAAGTGAATAATTTCATAGTTACTATTTATAATTAACTCACTTTATTCTGTTTTAAAAAACACTACACATTCGTGATCAAAAAATCTTCATTTTGTCTTTATAGAACTACACAGTTGTTGCACCTCCAGAGGGATGGAATGAGCAGAAGATTTCAAAGCTGTTTGTTGACAACATACTCCATGAATTAAGAAAATATCCAAATGTGGAAGTAGATAAGATGGACATGGTACGTATTCATTATAAAAATTGTAAAAAGTTATCATGAAAATAACTAAATGTACACTATTTTGTTTGCAGTTTTTCTTTCCAATAATCCAATCAGAACACTTCTACATTATTGTCATTGATACAAGAAGAATGGTGGCTGAGATCATTGACAATTCAAATGCCATGGGAGGAGAGCATGACGACCCCCTATTGAAATATGAGCATATCCCTGCAAAACTGGTAAGAAAACATATCTATTTATTGATTTTTTCACTAGTGAAACAAATTAAAAAAAAAACACATTCAATTCAATAATAAAAATGAACTAACTTTAATCATAAATTTCAGATCAAGCTCTTCGTTCACTTCTTGAAGATGACTAGGCTTGAAAAACTAGCAAAAGAAGTGTCTGAACATATCAAGAGCATGAACCGTCTTCAAATGCCATGGAGAACTTCAACAAACAAGACTGATTGTGGGGTCTTTGTAATGCGTCATATGGAGACGTATATGGGGGATGCTGTGAGGAATTGGAGAAGTGGATTAAGAGCCAAAAATGAAATGCAGCTGAAATACTTAAGGATCAAGTATTGTGCTGCCATTCTTACTGCAGAATGCAACATCCATAGGTAGAGGAACGTCAGAGATTCAAGACTCTACTTCCGAGCATCTTCTAAAGACAATCCAATCAGTTTTGAAAAGCTTTACCTAGAAGATGATAATAAGTGAACAAATATTATATATGTAACAAATTCTCTAATGCTTTAGACAACTTTCATATTTCATATTTTTGGATTATGGAATGATTATGTTGAAATCTTCATTTTGTAAAATATGGATAGTTTTGTGAAAATATTTGTACTAATTTGCTTTCTTGGAATTTGCTGGGGCACATCATAATTTGCACATCTGAGGTCTAATTATAGGGTACTTTAAGAAGCTAATGCAATACATGTATTATGTATGAAAGCTACTGCTGCTCCTTACTTTAGTCAAGCATAGGATATTAGAAAATTTATGAAAAATTTTCGCATGCTAAAATTGTGAGTAACAGTGCTAAAAATAAAACTAGCCGAGCTAAAATATATTGCCACATTAAACGCAAAATTCAATTTAGTAAATCTCATACAAATCAAAGTCGCATATGCTAAAACTTCAACAAACTTTTCTAAAGTAGAACCCACTGGTGCTAAAAATCAAAATAATAATCCTAATAATATAAACAATCATTCTAATGCTAAGACAAATAATACTGAAGAAACAAAGTAAAAACCATATATGCTAAAGTAGAAACTAAAAGTGCTAAAATACAAAATACTAGTGCTAAAATACAAAACACTTGTGCTAAAATATGAAACATCAGTGCTAAAGTATAAAACTATTGTTGTAACGCTAATACTAAATTTTATTCAATTAAAATACATTTTACCAAAAAAATATTGCCATGTGGCAAAGATATGTTATTTAATTCAAATTTACGAGGCTAATACAACCATAAAGCCTCCTTTTTCTCTAGTAAAAAAAATTCAAACGTGCAACTCTTCAACTTCTCTCCATTATCTCCCAAAAAAAAATTCTTCCAAAAAAAAATATGAATTGGTCACGAGACACTGAGGAATTTTTTATTGATCTTTTACATACTCGAGTTGGGATAGTGGATGTATCTGACAACTACGAGGTTGTAGATTCTCTGGATGATATTTCAGTGACAATGACGATGGTTCTTAATCAAAGAGTTAGATTGATACAACTCGTGCTGAAATTGAACGAATTAAAGGAGAAGATATGGAGTTTCCATCTTTTCATACGACAACCAGGAATCTATTACAACGAATACCAAAATATAGTCATAGCGAGAGACGAGTATTTTGAGCGACTGGGACAGAATGTAAGTATGATTTATTTTTCACATTTTAATTTTACTACCCTAACACAATTTTTTTTTTGTCGAATCTTATGACACTAGGAGAGTCCCAAGTGGAGGGATTTTAGGCTGCATGGAATGCCATACTTTGAAGAACTTCGTGAGATCATAGACGGCGCCGGTGGTTTCGGCGGTGTGGATTTCGACTGGTTGGCTTCGTTTGTGGCTTGATACCAGAGCCACATTAAGCAAATACTTGTTCATTTTGCATTCTAGGGTTTTGTAATTATTGTAAAAAATTACACTTGTTGCATAATTTTTTTGATAATTTAATCGTGTATTAATTATTATTAATTTCAGTGTTTTTTCATTTTGTTTGAAACTACAAGTGCTAAAATACAATGTACCGGTGCTAAATAAGATACTTCCAGTGCTAAAATAACGATTTTTAGTTCAAATAGAATCTAAAATCTCATTGTAGACCCAAATAAATGACCAATGTGTTATTCCATAAATGAATAACATGAATGGTCCAATTTAAATATTAGTATATCTTTTATCTCATTTTTAATTAAATACGTCCTACTTTCGGATAAATATATTAAAATTACAATAAGCCGCTAAAAAACAGAGGATATTCACTCAAAAATTACAAGATCTCACCTAACCTTAAACTAGGCTAAGTTAAAGCAGAAAATGAAACTTGCATATATCAAAATTAAAAAATCCTTAATCCAACGTAAAGAAGATAGCTTCATAAAAATGTCAAAACCTCATATAGAGAATAGAGCACTAAGATATCCTTGAAAGCATAATGTAGTGAGAGCTAAACTATAATACTGTATATCTTGTGTTATTTGTATTATATTTATATTGTGTAATTTCATGAAATACTGGGTACATATCACGTATAAACTATAATACATCAACCATTTTATAAGGAAACTCTTAAAAAAAAATTACAGATATGCCCTCAAGGTATGAAATATCAATCCTAAAGTAGAACCCACCAGTGCTAAAATACAATGTACCAGTGCTAAATAAGAAACTTCCAGTGCTAAAATAATTAAGACTTGAGAATAGTAACTATTAGTCCAAAAATGGTTGTTTCTCAAGTGCTAAAATATGAAATATCAATGCTAAAGTAGAACCCACCAGTGCTAAACTAAACATAACCCTGCATAGTCCCATAAGTGCTAAAATACAATCTACCAGTGCTAAACAAGAAACTTCCAGTGCTAAAATATGAAATATCAATGCTAAAGAATACACTATCTTTTCTAACGATAACACAATAAAAATTAATATATAATTGAAAAAAATATAAAAAACTTTTTTTCCAAAAAAAAAACAAAAAAACTAATAATAAAAAAAAGAAAATAATAATAATAATAATAACCCGCCATGTATTCAATTATCAAAACATAACTTCTGCAAAAACATACACACACAAACACGCAAAAACTTTTCGATTCAAAGACTTCAAACACAAAAACATAAACGATTAGGATTTTATCAACATTTTAATTCAAAAACTTCAACCAACAAAATCGTCAATATGGAAAAAACACAAAGCACAGAGCTCGTAAACCGGAAGAACCGAAGCGACTCTTCGAAAAAGAAGAGAAAACCTGAAGACATGCCGATTGAAAAAGGTAAGTAACACATTCTTCTTTTCGTTCATCATAAAAATAAATTATGTGTGTTTCATTTTGGTTCTAACAAAAAAAATATGCAGAAAGGAACAGTGCTAAAACCCTGACAAAACCTCATATATGACGAAATAAACACTTACAAAATCTAAATATGTAAAAATGTTATCGTTTACTGATAATAATCACATGTATACGAAATCAAAATATTTAGAAATGTATATGCATTTTGCACACTGTGTTGCATGTCATGATTTCCTTTTCAATGATCTCAAACAGTAACATCATGAATGATTTATGTCTTAATGTGTAGCATCACTATATTAGAAAATGAATTAGCATCAAGGAGATCAAACTCTAAGCATAAGACTTCTTATCTTTATAAACATATTTAATAGATATGACAAAATTTTTCCATGCTCTGTTTTAGTTATAATGATAGTATAATATTATATAATCAAACCAATGCTAAAATAAGAGGTTACAGTGCTAAAAACCTACAATATTATCAAACAATGCTAAAATAAGACATTACATTGCTAAAAAGCTACAATATTAATTCTGAAAATGCCTAACCAGTCAACTATATAACATACATGGTATATTTATAATGGTACTATAGTGTCATATCATGGATTAATTATGTGTTGACATGTAGCAAAACTTTATTACTATGAAATTAATACTAATTTTTTTATCAAATATGCTAATGTTTCATTTTAGCACTAGTTTTCTACAGAATTAGCATCAACAGATATACAATATATACTCAAAAATAATAGTATTAACAAAAACTATACATATATAGGTACAAGCAAAAAGACAAGGTCCACAGATGATATTAATATATCAATAACTAATGAGATCAGATCAAAGAGTAAACATGATGTCAATGCTCTCAAATCTCAGTCAAGAACATTAGCACTGACATTACTTGAAAGGATAAGATCTACACCAGACTCAGATGTTGAAGACACAAGTGCTTCTGAAACCAAGAGTCCAGCCGCAAAATCCAAGCAGAGAGATCTTCAAATGCTTAAAAGCAGAACAACACCGCGCATATTATATGATGCAATCAAAAATTTCACAGATGAGCAGAAGAGTGTTGTTGAATCCCTTGGATTTGGGAGCATTCTGCATTTGAATATAAAGAAATTACCCCATGTACTTAGCTACTGGTTGGTAGATAACTTTGATCCCGAGAGTTGTGAGTTGATCCTGAAGAGAGATCGACGATTGCACGTAGATGAAACTGATGTATCATTGATCATGGGGTTTCCAAGTGGTCCTCTGCATATAGAAAAGAAACCTAGAAGACAAAGCTGTAGTCAAACGAAGAAATGGCAAGAGAAGTTTGATAAACATGAACACAGAATCTCTCTGGCACATGTTTCGGAAAAAATGCAGGAAGATAAAGCTGGTGGAAAATGGTTCAAGATACATTTTATGGTTCTGCTTACAAATAGCCTCATTGAATCAACGGGGAATGGATATGTACATCCACAGCTGGTACACATCTTCGATGATGTTGACAGAATACGTGAGTACAACTGGTGTGAGTACACTATAAGGTGTCTGGTGCAGAAGACAATACTTTGGAGAAAGAAGAATGATAAATACTACAATGGACCAATCCTGTTCTTAATGGTTAGTTTAGCAATTAGCATACATTATTAAAATCAACTCTGAATTTCCATGCTCATGCTAATGTGAATAACATTTACCCCCCCACAGATGTTTTATATGGACATAGTAGTGTCCTATAACAGAAGAGTTCAACGATCAATTCCAGCATTCAAAGGCTGGACACACAAGCTTATGTGCAAGAGACAACAGTCAGAATTGAAAGGAGGTGGTTTTGGAGGAGGCCATATCTATGGCCCGTATGAAGAAGAAGAGTCTGAAAGAAAGGTTGAGAACACCATTCCTTGTTTGGAGGCTGGTCCTCAGGAACATGAAGCTCCACTTGCTCTGGAGGCTGGTGTTGAGAGAAATCATGATGAACAACCAAAAAGTCCTGTTCCAGCATCGACATTAGATCCTGTGCAAGAATATGCTCAGAAGCTGATTGATGACTGCAAGAGAATGGCTGATGCAATGACTACATTGATGAAAACAGTACAGGATATGCCACAACACATGATGGAGAACGTCTTCTTCAAGAAGTCATATGAAACAGCCCAGCAGCTTTTGGTAAAGAAACAGCCAAGTCCAATTTCGCAAGCATCACACACTCAGACCCAGCCACAAGCAACGCCAGACGATGATGAGTTCTGGAGTGATCCAACAAGAATATCAGCAATTGAGAAGATTGAAAGAGCTCTGGCAAAGCGTGCAGAGCTTGAGAAGATATATACTGATGAAGGCCCAACATTCAGTCTTGGGATAAGTGATGATGCATGGGCTGGGATAATGAAGGTTACACAGGAAATTTCTGAACAGAATATGGTGGTTGAGGAACCAAATCAAACTGACACATTTGATACTGAAATCCTGGAGAATGCAATGAGGCAGGTATGGAAAAAATATTTTTAATACTTTAGGACTCTCATTATTTATTTTAGCACTCCCCTGATTTAGTTTAGCACCCCATGATTCATTTTAGCACTCTTATGGCTTTTTTATAGCACTATAATGACTTATTTTAGCACTATCATTACTTACTTTAGCACTATCAAGGATTATTTTAGCATTCTCGTGCATTGTTTTAACATTGTCATAAACTTATTTTAGAAATACCTAATATACATAAAAACTGATTGCAGGCAGAAGCTGAGCATCTAAACTCAAAGAAATCAAAGCTACATGAGACTGATGCACCATCAAAGTCAAAAAATGTTCTGGATAATGATGAGGTGTGATATAACTATGGAAAAAGTATTTTTAATACTTTACTACTCTCATGACTTATTTTAGCACTATCATTACTTACTTTAGCACTATCATGGATTATTTTAGCATTCTCATGCATTGTTTTAATACTGTCATAACTTATTTTAGAGATACATAATATACATAAAAATTGATCGCAGGTAGAGACTGAAAATCTAAACTCAAATACATCAAAGCCAAATGAGACTGATGCAGCATCAAAGTCATCAAATGTTCTGGATAATGTTGAGGTGTGATATAGCTATTGAAGTAACATTCAGCATCTTTATTACACTTTTACAAAAAGTCTAATAAATATTTATTTCAAAACACATGATACAGGCTCAAGCTACCCGAATGGAGACAAGAACTAAACAGCAGAAAATGCCATCTGAGAATGTGATGTCACCATACAGGGTCAGAACTGTTGATATCAAGGAACAACTTGACAAGCAGCAACAGGAGATATTCTACTGGGTGGTGCAGAATGATACAGAAAGCAGGTATGTGACTCATGCTATGCAAAAATACTTAATAAAAGATCATATTGTATATTGGTATATGACAGCCTTTCTATTTATATTGAATTACCAGTGAACAAATCTTGTATGATGACACGCGAGTCTCCATTACACGGGAAGATATGACTACCATGGCTCCATTTGAATACATCAGTGCCTCTGTTCTGGATGTTTGGAGCACCATCCTCAATGAAAATGAGAAAATGAGAGACCCGAACTCTAAACTAAGATTCTTCTTCAGTACACAGCCTTGCGTAAGTGTGTACTTAAGAAGAAATCCATATAAAGTGCTTAAACTGCAGTCAATATAATTAAAAAAAATGTTCTTCTCGCAGAGCTTCACTGTGGTTGATGCACCATCTTCATGGGATTCTTCCAAAAGATGCGCATCTTTTGTTGACAAAATAGCATATGAACTCAAATGCTGCCCATCGGTATCTTTGAGCGATGTCGAACTGGTATTACTGCTATGGTGTTTGTTTAGCATTGTGAAAATTTATATTAACAATACATATCTATATCAATTAAATAAATTTTTTTTGACAATCCATATCAACTCTATGTGCAGTTTTTCTTCCCTATCTGCCATTCAAATCACTTCTTCTTTATCTCCATTGATTTGATTAACTTCAATGTTGAGATTATTGATAACTCAAGTGCAGCGGATAGTGAAAAGGATGGAATCAAAATCAAGTACAGCAACATTCCAGAAACCCTGGTAATATATGAGTTTGTCACCAATTATTTTTTGTCTCTATCTGTAGCAATTAAAAAAACTAATTTTTAAAAACACATGCAGGTGAACTTTTTTGCTGACTTCCTCACAACTGCTGGACTTGAAATCAAATCAAATGGATTGAGGGAAAAACATCAGATTACCAGGATGAAGATGCCATGGAGGGATACAAAGAACAAGTATGATTGTGGCATCTATGTCATGAGGCACATGGAGACATACAGAGGTGGTGGTTTGAAAACCTGGAGGAGTGGTCTGAAGAAATCCAATGACAGGCAGTTAAAATTTTTAAGAGCAAAATACTGTGCTGCAATCATAAATGCAGACAGTAACACACTGAAGGATCAACATCTGAAAGCTGCAAATCTATTCTACAGAAAATCATGTACCCAGGGGGAAATTGTGGTAGACCCCACAAAAATGAGAAAATCGAAATAACTTCTTGGATAATGATTTGAAAATCTGTATTTACATATGATACAATTTTTGTCTTTTTATAGTATATAGTATTGGTGGATGAATATTTTGTACTAACTGACACAATTTCTTATTCTTGTGAATACTTTAGTATTCACAAAGTATAAAGTGTTAATATAAATGAATAGTTCAGAAGTTTAGCACTTGCATATGATTTTTTAGCACTTGCCATTCCTTTTGTAGCACTAGAATTTGTATTCTACATTTGGAATTCTACTTTAGCACTAAAAGTTTTTATTTTAGCACCGATGTTTTATACTTTAGCACTAGTATTTTCTGTTTTAGCAATTACAGTTCTTTTTTTAGCATTGCTATATAAAGACAGACTACCATCTTAAAAATATAACTGAAAGTTTGATAAATTTGAATAATACATAGTAATCATAATTTTTCATTTTAGACTCGTTTTTCTTCCATCTCTCTCTCTCTCTATATATATATATAGCAGTTTTGGACATTCTAGCAGTGTTTTAGCATTTACAGTTCTTTCTTTAGCATTGTTATATAAAGACAGACTACCATCTCTAATAAATGTAATAGTTCAGTAGTTTTAGCACTTGCATATGATTTTTTAGCACTTGCCATTTATTTTTTAGCACTAGTATTTGAATCCTAGATTTCAAATTCTACTTTAGCACTGAACGTTAGAATTTTAGCACTGATGGTTTGTTCTTTAGCACTTAAGTTTCCTTGTTTAGCACTAATGTTACACACCTGCTAGAAATATTAAAACCTTTATTAGCAATTCAAAAAATGAAACACCATCTATACCTATTTAGCATTTCAAGAAAGAATATTGCTATCATTAATAAAAAAATCAATATAAAAAAAATACAAAAAATAAAATAAAATGTATCTACTTCTTCCCACAATTCCTAGAATCATGATTGGCTTTCTTCCCACACTTCTTGTAGGTCCTTAAAGGTTTCTTTTTGCGTTCAGCTCTCGCCTCTTCTTTTGATTTTATACAACTTGCACTGCCTTTTATCTTAACAAGCTCAGGTGGATGCACCTCAACTTCACTAGGTGCACACAATCCATAAAAATCAGAAAATAATCTACTCTTCTTTGAGATAGTATCGTCTTCAATATCACCAGATGAAAACCGCTCCCTTAACTCGTGTAAACTTTGCAACAACAGAGACATCTTTGCAGTGTCACCTTCAGCAACAGAAAGACATGTATAAAACTCAGAAATTAATTGGTTCGTAACAATTTTGTTCTCCTCCAATAAAAAACACCGATCACCCAACAATGCACCTGCTTCATTAATGACTGAAGACTTCATCCAACGAGACACAACGTATTTAGGAGGTATCGACTCCAATTTCAAATCTTTGAATAGAGTGAATATGTGGCAGCAGAGGATCCCATCCCTCACAAATTTCAAACAGCTGCATGTAGTGGAATCCTCAACCTTGTTGTGAACAACCTTATTTGTAGCACCAAAACCATCCTTCACTTCTAGCATCACAACATAATCATTTTCTGAAATATTACAAACACGACAGAGATAACATGCATCTTCAATCTCCTTCTGAACCTCATAGAACTTATTCCTAGTATAAACAGTGGCAGCATGTTTCTCAAATGTGAATGGGGTCTTCAACTGAGGAATTGACGACTCATCAACGCTGTCCAAGTAGGCATGTGCATGTCTCTGAGTATCAAGTGCACTATCAAAGTTCATCAAAAACTCAACAAGGTTTGATTTTGATCTAAGAAACCTAGAATAAAAACTGTTCACACTCTCTGAAATTGAGGTAGTCCTGCACAGCCCACTCATCGGTAAATCCCTAAAATATGCAGGCACCCAATCTTCACGAATATCATACAATGACTTGAACCAACTATCGTCTGCCAATCCAAATCCAACCATAATTTCCTTCCATATCAACTCAAAATCTGTGGTGTTTATACAATTAGACCACACAATACTATTTAACCTCTTTCTGAATGTCTCGTTCTTTCTGATATGCGCATGCAACTTATCTGGAACTTTAAACATAATATGCCACATACACAATCGATGTCTGGTATTGGAAAGTACCTGTCTTACAGCAACCTTCAATCCAAGATCCTGATCAGTGATTATTAGGCTAGGAGAAGCACCCATACAGTCCTTGAATTTCTGAAGAACCCATGAATAAGATTCAGCATCCTCACCCGACATTAAAGCAGCACCAAAGGTTACAAGCTTCCCGTGATTGTCCTTCCCGGTGAAGGGTGCAAAAATCATTGAATACCTGCAACAATATAAAAATTCACAAACCTCTGTTATTATCATGTCTCTATCATTGTATATAAAAGATTCAAACATTAGGTAACAGTGCTAAAAAAAGGAATGCAAGTGCTAAAATATACACTACAAGTGCTAAAAAAGGAAGTGCAAGTGCTAACTAGGAAAATACCAGTGCTAAACTACCAGAATGCTAAAACTAATAGAACAGCAAGTGTAAACAATATAGCACACTAACCTGTTAGTCCTATATGTTGCATCAAATGACACAACATCCCCAAATAGAGAAAAGTTCCTTCTTAATATAGGATCGGCCCAAAACACACACCTCAACTGATCATCCTTGTTAACTTCATAATCAAATGTGAAAGCAGAACATAGTTCATGCCTTTTGGACATTTTATCCAACATCATTTGCGCATCTACACCGACAGTATACGCCTTGAGATCTCGACTGAAGTTTTTGAAATCAACTGCTGTACAACCTATATTAGAATATCCACCCACAACTTCTTTTACTAATCTAAACGTCATCACATGTCCGATGTTCACCCTTGCACGGTTTAAAATAAACATTTGATGTGAAAGATCTATATTCCTATTCAGATTCATAAACTCTCTGTGTGTATCCGTAACAAGAGAATGTGTGTGTCTTTCTTCAAATAATCCAACACTGTACCCATCACAACCAATATACTTAAAACCAATCCTAGCCATACAGGAATTCCTCTTCGACACACAACGTCTCTTTTTCTTTGAAGATTCACCAAAATCAACAGATGTGTTCTTAAGTCCCTCACAGCTACACATAACATACTTCCAAATTATAGTACCATCTTTAGATCTCTTTGTAGTAGATAGACGAGTATCAAATCCACACGATGATGCATACACCTTGTAAAATGTTATACCATCATCTAAAGTAGGGAAAGTCTTGCCCAAGGCAGGCTTCAAAGATGGTTCACATTCAGGTGTGTAAAATTCAGAAAACATGGGTGAAATCTCTAAATTGGAAGAAGCACAATCTGCACATTTATAAAATATTCTAAGATAATGATGTAAAAATTCACAGTGCTGCTAAAGTATCTTACAGTAGTGCTAAAATAGTTCACAGTAGTGCTAAAATAGATAACAACAGTGCTAAAAGTATATGTAAAGTCAAGGATATAATTTAAACTGATTATTTTGATAATAATTCATATTGTCATGCTAATAAATCTACAGATATACAGAAAATCAAAACACAAAATATACATCCTTAAAAACACAATAGTGCTAAACTAGGTTACAAAAGTGCTAAAATAGTTTACATCAGTGCTAAAGTACAAGACAGAAATAAAAAAATGAACACATGACAATTATATTTACATATTGTTATCATAACATCATACAAATAATAAGATGTTAATAAACAGTATGACTTAACTTCGTATAGCAAATGTCTGACCAAAGTTTACTTTTTGCATGGCTAATAATTCATATTGTGATGCTAATAAATATACAGATATACATAAAATGAAAACACACAATATGCAACATTAAGAACACATGCTCATCGTCAAGATTTCAAAATAACAGCTTAGTAAGCTTCATCAACCTAAAAGCAGTGCTAATATAGTTCACATTACTGCTAAAATACGTTACAACAATGCTAAAGTAGTTCACAGTAGTGCTAAACTACATGTTAAGAAAATATTTTTTATAATACTCATTTGTTATTCCAAATTCTGCATTCATCGTACAAATATTCCATTAACAAGATACTCTTATGATATTCAATCGTTTATACAATGATAAAAACTAAATACACAATGCTAACAATTCGTATTGTGATGCTAATAACTCTACATATATATAGAAAATCAAAACACACAATACACAGCCCTAAAAACACATGTCGATCGTCAAAAATTCAAAATAAGCTTCGTAAAACTTGTCAAACAAACGTATAAAAAAATCGCAGCAAAATTACAGAAATTTTTTTTTTTACCCATCATCTTCGTCAAATAAAAGTGAATAACACAAACTTCAGCAAAAAATCGTGTGAACACCGATTCAGGTGAATAAAATTCGAAAAGAATCGACTGAAATTTCGATTATATAAGCACAAAAGAATTTGATATATACAAGGAAAGAGATTTCGAATCGAAAAGGAACTACATACCGAAATACATTCTTTCCAAACATAACAGAATTAATAAATTACAAAAATGCCCTTGGTTCATTAAAAAATCGCTGATATTACAATAATGCCACCGCGATTTTTTTAATTTTGATCTGATCTTGACCGTTCAAATCAGAGCAATCTGTGGCTGAGATCGGTTCTCAGTTCTCACATGATCCCATCTATATATATATATATATATATATATATATATATGGAGTTGTAATCCATTGTCATTTGATGAACACCCCATACAAGATTTTTCAAATGATTTCGACATATAGAACAACAAATTAGAAGCAACACATGGAAGTATATAATACACAAGTGAATGAAAGTCAAACATTATATAAATTAATGTAAGTTATCAATCATCTAAAAAATAGGGAAAAAGTAGAATTGAACATGATAGATTTTTGATACAAAATTACCTAGAAAATGGAAGGAACTTTCAATATAATTGTCATTGTACATGATCAAGATATACATTTGTCTTTCCTCAATGAATAATAATTAAAATAAAATGGATATAACCTACCTCTAATAACAGAAAACACTTCGGTGACTTTTTAAAAAATTACAATGTAGATTGTTTACCAATTCAAATTCTATCTCCTTGCAAAAAATGTAGCATGAGATTGGAGTCGCGTGATTCATTCCCTATTAAATAATAATTAAAGCACCAAAATCTCAACATGCTACCTAGCTAAAGCATGCCAAGAAAACAAAAGTTAAATAAATAAATCTCAAATCTCCAATATGAAATTTAACACATTAATGTAAACAATACATCTTATATTCAGAATCATAATAAATAAAAGCAAAAAAAAAAACTTGGAGGTATGTTTCTTCTCTAATGGGTGTGTACATGTCTCGCCATAAATAATTTATAGACTCTGCAACATAGAATGATATTATTATGTAATTAAAATATTTAATAAGATTTAATATGACTAGCGTGATATTTGATGGGTTATATTAATTTATATTCATATAATGACTGCAGCACTGAATGATTAATAAAGATTAAAGCAACATTTACGTTAATGGATTTATAATTGAAATCTTACATTAAATTTATATATATAGATATAAAGCTAATTAGTGTAAGTTTCCATATATACATAAATTGTC
Organism: Perilla frutescens; assembly: GCA_026008535.1. NCBI lineage: Eukaryota > Viridiplantae > Streptophyta > Magnoliopsida > Lamiales > Lamiaceae > Perilla > Perilla frutescens. The sequence continues at coordinate 29,681,924 of BRKX01000014.1, read as the reverse complement.
CAATTATGTTTACCTATATTATAAATTTTGAATCAATACATATATATATATATAATACATACATTCCATATACAAAAATCCATATTTACTTCATAAAATAATTTATCCAATGGTATACAATATATATAATAATATGTCATTTAAATATAAAATTAAACTAAGATTAACTAAAAATAATTAATATGTAATTCATTATTCATCTATATGATATATGATTTTAATTAAATCCAAAATATAGAATAATGTTAAATATGAATTATATAAGAAAATTACTAAATTCGGAAAGTGTATTTTGACGGGAAAATGAGCGGGTTACTATTTTGAGAACCATTCCGTTTTCATATATATAAAGATAAAAATTGTATCGATATATACAAATTGTATCGATATGTGCGTGTACCGTTAATCTACATCTACATTTCACACAATATATACAAATATACACTAAATAAATTTACTTTCGTAAGATTTTCCAAAAAATCACACAAACACTAAAATAAATTTTATAGGACTGGCTCAATGGAGATGGTATTAGCTAGCGGAGTCAAATTCTTGTCAACTAAATATTTGAGTTTTTATTTAAAGAAGAAATGAATCTACTGAATACATATTATTTCACATATCTAAGGTATAATGGTATATCATGCAATGTTGTAAAAATTGGGCTAGATGGTGAAATTGGAAATTTATTATTATTATTATTATTATTATTATTATTATTATTATTTAGGAGTTTTTTTATTTTTACTCACACATCCGACCTGTGGTATTGAGAAGATTCGAACTCGTGACCTATTTATTTATTTAGGGTTAAAGTTTGATCTCTTCAAAAAAACAATTGAGAGAAAAGAAGAAGAGAACCCAAGATTGCAGAACTCGTCGCCTCCCTTCCTCCATCGCCGCGCCAATCTTGTTGTACTTTTTGTGTTAAATTGTTGGATAGATTTTAGATAACTCTGCTTCTATTCACATTTTTTTTTAAGGATTATTGTATTCTATTTTGGGGTTATATATATATATATATAGGGAAAGGATCAAATAGGAACCAAATCCCCTCATGAGAACCTATGAATCAATCCTAACCTTAGATTTGATTAAATCTAATGACCATAATTTAGTCAAAGTTTTAGTAAAAGTAAGGTGTCAAACTTATAATATTTGAGAACTTAATGAAGGCGGAGTTATTTTCGTAATTTAGAAATTAGGTTATGTTTTTTCGGATTTTGGATCTAATTCTCGGGACTAAATAGACAACGCTTTAAAACCGTTGTATTTTCTGGCGTTGTATTAATATGCTAACATGAAAGATTTATATTGCTAACATCAACAGATTTTGTTGCTAACATGAGATAGACTTATATTGCTAACTTGACGAGATCATAACATTAAATTGACACGTATTAAACACCACACATATAACATTGCACCACATTTAAAATAATATTGTGTAATATGTGTAACATCATTCATACATACAACATATTGCTAATATATTAGAGAATATACACACTGCTAATATGTGACTAATAATTTGCTAATATGTTAGTAACATGTTGCTAATATGTGAATAATGATATGCTAGTATGACTTAAATTCTCAAATATTACAAGTTTTCAAAATAATATTAAGCATTGATAAAATTATAATTGTTTATGAACTAACTATATATAGCTCATACTTTAACTATTTTCTCATGAAAGCATCTTAAAATTCAAAGTCATGCATAAAAAATTTCATTTAACAACATAAACACAAGATATGAGCAATATTGTGATATCATATTAGCAAATGTCTGAGAGTTACGAGTTGAATATACGTGAAAAAAAAAGCTTTTTGTATTTTTCATCAATTTTTGCTCAAATAAACAAATGCACTATGGATCTTAAATGAAAAGGCATGAAAAAAAATCTTTAATTTGATATATTTTTTGCGTAAATTGGATAAAAAACGAGCAAGTTATGATTATTTAAAGTTTTTAAGAATTTTTTAAAAGATGATGACATCACTTTATAAAAAAAAATCTGGAATTACCCCTTATATTTTGAATTTTGCATGTTTACAATTATGTCACCGCCTTTTTATCCGTCGTGTCATCAAAATCCTTGAATTTGATTGGTTCCTAAGTTCTCACGAGGGGATTGATTCCTATTTGAACCCACACACACACACACACACACACACACACACACACACATATATATATATATATGTGTGTGTGTGGGGTTAAATAAAAACAACCCCTTGTGTGAGAAATGAGAACACATCTCATACCACACATCCCTCAAAAATCAAAGGTCCAGATTTGATGAAAAAGGCGGTGACAATTCTGTAATATTTGAAAAGTTTTTCGTGCGGGAGTATTAACGTAATTTGGTAATTCTTATAAAAATCGCGGAGGATTTGATAACAAATCGTTATGCTAACGAAGTATTATCATTATACTAACGAAGCATTATAGTTATGTTAATTAAAGTTTTCAAATATTGTTAGCGAAAAAAATATTCTAAAAATTAATTATAAACCTAATTTGATTTAATAAACCCTAATTAAATGGAAAAATCATAATTGGATGAAATAAATCTAATTAGATGAAATAAACATTGATTGGATGTGGTAAACCCTAAATGAGTTGGAACAAATCATAATAATAATACATTTGTACTATGTTAGCATTATGGTTTTGCTTCGTTAGCATTGTGAATACACTATGTTAGCATATGACAATACTCTGTCAACATACGTTATAAATCATAATTGGATGAGACAAACCATAATAATCAATTAAGAACTATAAACAAAAAATTAAATTTTAAAAAAATAATGATAATTAGATGGAATAAACCACAATCGAGATTAAATAAATCATAATTGAGATTTAATAAACCCTAATAAATTTATACTGCGCTAGCATTATGATAATTCTTTGTTAGCACAACGAATACATTATGTTAACATATGACAAATGCTTCGTTAGCATACGTTATCATATGTTATCATAATGTTGACGAATAATTATTATATGCTAACGAAAGTATTTACAACCTGGGCACGGGTCAAAAATTTCTTTTTTATTTTTCGTTCATATTTTTTCATCTAAACATAGTCTTTCGACATCTTAAATGAAAGAGCATAAAGAGAGCTTTAATTTGATATATTTTTTGTGTGCATTAGATTAAAAACGAGCAAGTTATAGTCGGTTAAAGTTTTTAAGATTTTTTTTAATTGCTGACATTATCATTTTTTATGGGTTTGGACGAAAATAGTCATCCTTCCTTTATTTTTTGCCCTATTATTTATGAAATTCTCACCTTAAATCTCAACCATTGGATCATTAAATTGGATGGTGTAAGATGGGTTCTCATTTCTCACACCAATAAAGTGTTCTCATATGATCCATATCCTATGTGTGTGTGTGTGTGTGTGTGTGTGTGTGTGTGATTTTAGTGGGCTTTATTAATTTGCTTGATGTCGAGATCAAATCAGTGGCGGACGTTCAAAACACACCCTATATTATCTGTTACATTTCGTATTCCAAGTTTTCATTTAAAAATATTTTTAAATTTCTCATGATTTTATTTAATTTAAATTTTTTAATTATGGTTCATCCATACCCAATTAGTGTATACTAAAAAAAATAGTTATGGAACACAATATTGTAGGATTGCTAGATTGGTAACAGAGGATCTACTTCGCATTGGAACAAGTGTACCCCAATTTTTTTTTAAGTTTTTTAGCATATATATATATATATATGTGTGGGTGTGTGTATAATTATTTATTTTGTTAGTGGAGAATATTAATTAAGGCCAAAAAAATGAAGAAAATAAAGTAGTTGTTGAGTACTTTAGTTGACATGTGTTGAATAATGTTATAATAAAAAAAAGACGGTAAATCATACCCTTAATAATATTAACAATAACCAATCAACCATTAATTCGTGATTCTCCAGCTTATCCCCCTCTAAATCTCATACATATATAAAAATATAGAAACAAGACATGTACAATTATTCAAGTCTTCAAAATACAACTCATAATTAACAATTTCAACAATACATCAAGATTTTAAATTGAGAAGTGTACAAACAACACTCTCGATTGGTTGATTTTATTTTACTTTCATTCTTGATGTTTTGTATGTATATTATTAATTATATTTCTTATTTTATATTTATTGTTATTTACATATTTATTTATTTTTTTGCCTAATTAAAATTTTCATTGAACTAGAGATTTGTGTTTGAATTAAAAATTTGAGTTTATGTACGTATGGTTTGAATTTTACAAACATGAAAGTGATTTGATTTTGAATTGAAATTTGGACTTAGAAATTTAAAAATTAAGAATAATAATTTGAATTAGAAGTTTTAAACTTTAAAGAAAATTTATTTATACATTTTTGTATATCGTACCACCAATTATAAAATTCTGAATTCGCCACTGGTCGAGATATTGGGTGTTCTCTGCTTGTTTTTGTTGATTTACTATGTTTTCAATTTTCTCAACTTTGAACTTTGAATACTTTAGAATACGGTTGGAGAAAAATACCGTCATACTATGATACGGTACTTATCGTACAGAAAAAAATACCGAAATACCGAACTTTAAGGTATACCGGTATTTTCGGTAAGGTATGATACCGTACTGAGATTTTTCGATAATATAACGGTATGAAATTTTAAAAATCGAGGTATACTGACGTATACCGATACCGATGGTATACTGAACTTTTTCAGTACATACAGTTAATTCGGCATATACTGTTGTACCGCTATATACCGTTGATATAATATTTGCCGAACTAACGGTATATACCGGTATGTCGATAGATACCGAATTAAATGTATATATGTTGATATACAAAATTTATCATGCCCAATTTATACACGAATTATAATTAAACAATGAATAATTTAAATTACATTAAATAATTATTACAATTATAATTAGATAAATAGAAATGAGAAATAAGAACACAAATAATAATAATAATAATAATAATAATAATAATAATAATAATAATATATGTAATACTTAGTATAAATATTATACATGCATTATATATAATTATATATATAGTAACTTTATAATATGATTGATATATAATACTTAGTAAATATTATATACATATATAAATACCTCGTAAATTTACAATATCTAACACTTATACTTAATCTTATGTTATACTTAATGCATAGTAATGATAAATATATTCTTATTTAATGCTTAGTATATAATTCTTACAATATCTAAATTAATGTTGTAATATTTATTGAGTTTATGATATTTTATCAATTTATAAAGAAACTGTGTAAAAGATGAACAATTTGAAGTCATATCATATATGTGATGAATAAAAATTTTATATTTTCATTCAATTTTATATTTTCAACTAATATTATTAAAATCAAGAAATCAAATATAATAAATTATATTTGACTAATATATGTTATTAAGATTAATATAGTAGCATTTAATTAATATATGTGGCATGGAAAATTTTATTTTATTTTGTTGAATTTTGATTGTTATTAGGAGTGTTTCATATGGTTAGTAAATATATGAGATATACCGTAAGATGGTATGGTATGGTATACCAATGTCGGTAAGGTAAATGTATTCTATTTGTTTCATATCCAAATTAAGATATACTATAAGAAAGTATAACGAATGTTAAGGTAAGATAATTGTACGGATTTTCTTCATACTGTACAAGTAAGGTAAGGTAAATGTATGGTGAAAAAAGTCAGTATACCTTACCATCCCACTCCTACTTTGGAATGTGTACGATGATTCATGACTAATAAATAATGATTTCAAATTTTTTAATTGAAAATAAATAAATAAATTATATATATATAGGGATTGGATCAAAAATACACATTTCACTGGTGTAGGAACTGGGAACCCATCTTATACCGTCCATCTAAATGATCTAATGGCTGAGATTAAATGTCAAAGTGAAGGCAAAAAAGAGGAGGCGGGGGTATAGTTGTCCTATCCCCATAAAAAAAAGCTGATGTCATCAATTTTTTTTAAAAAAATCTAAAAACTTTGAACGACCATAACTCACTCGTTTCAAATCGAATCAACGCAAATAATATGCCGAATTAAAGATCTTTTCATGCTCTTTAATTCAAGACCAGTCATGGATATGTTTGTTCAAACAAATATAGATGAAAAATACAAAATATACATTTTTACTCGTGTCCAGCGCGAAAATACTTTCGCTAGCTTTTAAATAATGGTTCGTCAGCATTATGATAAGTTAATAACGTATGCTAACAAATCATTTGTTATATGCTAACATGTTACAATTATTGTGCTAATGAATTATTATCATAATGTTAACGTAGTACACATACTTATATTATTATTATGATTTATTACATTTCAATTGGGACATATATTTATTTTTTATGATTTAGTTTTTATGTTTTAGTTACTAACATGATTATTATATATTATTTATTTCATCAAATTAGAATCTATTAGTTAGAGTTTTCTTTATTCATTTTATGGTTTATACCTTATGCTAACGATGAATTGTCATATGCTAACATAGTTTATTCGCAGTGTTGATAAAACAATATCATTATGTTAATGTTGTATATTTATATTGTTATTATGGTTTATTCCATTGAATTAGGATTTATAATTAATTTTTAGAATTTAATTCTATTTTTTAGATCATTGGAGTTTATTATATCTGAATTATGATTTATTTCATTTCATTAGAATTTATAATTACACTTTAGAATTTAATTTTTCGTTAACAATATGAGAAAAATTTTCATTAGCATAACGATAATGTTTTGTTAGCATGATGATAATACTTCGTTAGCATGACGATATGTTATCAAATTCTTCGCAATTTTTATAAGAATTACAAAATTCCCGCGCGATTTTTTTTTAAATATTACAGAATTGTCACCACCCCTTTTAATCAAATCTGATCCATAAATCATTATTGATTATATAGTGTGAGATGGATTCCTAATTCTTATACTAGGATTAATTTGCATTATAACCACCCCATATATATATATATATATATATAAACGCCGCCTAGAGTCCGACCGCAGAAGTGCGTGCATGTGATGAGTCATGCAATGTTGATGATATCATGTCTTCGTTTTAAATCGAATTTCACGATTTCCTCACATTTCACATGATATAGAACTATTTTACGAAATAATTATAATTATTTGGCCCATCATCCATGCACACTCGTATCATATCAACGGGTCCACTAGGCAAAACAAAATAGTACGTACAGTGGTTATTCTCGTTTATTTTGTGGGTTTGAAAATTTAGAGGCAGCGTACTTATCACGGCATTTCTTTGATTAATTAATGCCACATGAAATTTAAGTAATTAAATCACAATATATATATATATATATATATATATATACCTTATAACTTATAAGTACCACTTATGTAGTGACCACCTCACTATTTTTTATTATATAAATAAATTTTATTATAATATAATTAATCATAATTAACATTTATTGCTAAAAATTAAAATTTTTAAAAATGATATACTGTAATTATGAAATAATTAATCTTAAAAATCAATTATTAATTACAACTATGAAAATTAAGTTCTAAAAACAATTATAAAACTTAATTTGGTGAAATGAAATCTAATTAATAATTATACAGTTAAACTAAGCCAAGAAAAAATAATAAAAATCAATGACATGGCTTCTGCAAGAGGATCGTAATATAGAAAGTGCTCACAAAAATGTGTAGGGTAATAAAATTCTCTTTATGTATAGAAGAGACATCTCCTTAATTATCTATTGTAAATCTTATTAATCACGATATTCTTGGTCTTCCTCATTTTCGTTTCTATCAATACTTTTGTAGGGCTACTCTTTTCGGCTTGTTCAGGCCACAAAGGTTTTAATGGGTTTAATTTATAGGATCTTTTCATTGTTCACCTCGTTTTTTCATCTTTCTATAAATGCCAATTTATTTTATTCAAAAAAAAAATGTCTGATAAGTACGTAATTCGTGGAACCGTAATGGTAGTGAATAGAAATTAACTGGTAAAAAAATTCAATTGAACTAAAGAAATATAATAGTCAAGTGTTTTTCCTTAAAAAATAAAAAATAAAAAAAAAAACAAGAAAAAGAAACCAAACAAAAAGAAAAGAAAAGAAAAGGAAAGGAAAACAAAGAATCAAACGAATGTCTATACGACACGACAACACAAGGTAACAGGGCTGTTGTTTTGCACGTTTAATATCAGGTTATGTTTAGCTTTAGTTAGGCTAGGGTTTATTATTTAATTGATATTTAGTTAATAGTTATTGACTGGGCTGATTATTTTATTATTTATGATTATAATTATTTCTTGTTCCAATATAAAAATTGTACCCAACATTTGTTCATTGTTTCACTTTTTGTCCTAACAATTTGATATAAGGCAAACTCTCGGGCCTTAATGAACTTGGGCCAGGCCTGTTAAAACAATTTATGAATATGTAGCCCATTTAATTCGTATAAATTACATGATTACTACGCTACTATCAGTCTATCACTGGCTCTCAAGCTGTAAATGATTCGAACTATTTGAGTTCAGCGGTATATAAGACATAAGGAAAAGTCTATTCTAACCCTTCAAATACTATCCGCAAGACCGCATAAATTATGGATCCAATGTGGTGGATCATAACATTCCACCCACTTGACAAGTCGAATGTCACACTTTGGACCATTTCAGCACCAAGTAGTCCTCCGCTTTGGAATTACTTAGCTCTCTCCTAAATAGCCATTTTTTGTGATGAACCGCCGGCTCTCAATGACCAATGGTACGAACTCAAGCCAAATGTCATGACTCTACTATAAAAGCTAACTCAAATATGAAAGGTTGACAATTATTTGTGAATTCGACATGTGTTTGTATCACAAACTATGACTTGCCTTGAACCTATAACACTCTGTCCCGAAATAGATCTCGGACTAATCTTCTTTGATGAAAATAACAAGACAACAAAAAAAAAAAAAAATACAATGAACTTGGAATAAAATGAATAGACTATAACCTTCTTGTATATATTCTCATAGCTGGCTTTGCTAGTTACAGAAAATGCCAGTAGAAACACATCAGCTCCTCTATAACTTAGAGGCCTCAACCGATTATAATCTTTCTTCCAAAACCTGATTAAATCCATGCTTTTTACATTAACCCGCATAATTGATCGATAATTCTCTCAAACGCCATCAAACAAACAAGCAATTCCTACGATTGCATTCACCACATCACAAAAATCCACCTAAGAGGAAACGAAATAATTTACCCAAAAATAAAAAAACACAAACCCGAAAATCTACCCAAGAGGAAACGAAATAATTTGCCCAAATAATCAGAGACCTAAAACTCACACCCAAAATCTACAATCCATACAAATATATAAAAAAATATAAAAATTAATCATTAAAACATCCAATTCACCTGATTAATGAGTCGCCTCAGTGCAATTTTCTCCAACAGCAACAAAAAGTAGGAAAAAAACAAAAAAATAAATAAATCGAACTCCTTTTTCTCTCTTGTTTATCTAAAAGCGATATTGGTCGTCACGTACGTGAATCAAGAGAAGGAAAAAAAAAGAGAGGAAGAGAAGTTGAGGGCGGCGCGACGAGGGTGAAGGAGAAGAAGAAAGCGGGAATGTGAATTAGGGTTTTACCATATGTTTGAAAATTAAGATTCTTTATGTTTTAGGAATTTGTAATTAATTTATTCTTCAAAATAAGTTTTAATTTGATTTGTTTAAAATACATATATTACTACATATTTAATAAAACTGTAGATATGATATTTAAATTTTATTTTTTATTTATTTTTATTATTTATAAATATTATTACTACAGTTATGTATCAAGACTGTAGACATTGTGATCTGTTGCAATCTCTACGGATAATATCTCATCCATAGTCTTAACAATTGACACATGCCAATAGATTTCGGTTTTTATCTTACCGTAGTTATAAGGAGACAATTCACGCTCATACTTTACATAAACTTATGCCACCGTAGTCATTTGAAAAAAAAAATGCGCTCAAACTCTACGGGTATAAAAAAAACCATAGTTATTGAGTCTATTACTACGGCATTTTTGAAGAACCGTAATCTTAATTGTGTAGAGCATGACCCAAATTGTGGTAGTGTTTGGATAAACAAAGACATGTGAGATCTGAAATAAAATAATATGAAAAGTTGTAATTTGATATATTATATGAAAAAGTACCGCGTTTATGAAGTTTTAGCATTAAACTACTCACATATTAGCATAATGTATAAGACATTTTACCAGGGCGTTACTAGTATTACGTTTAAATGTGGATGAAGTTATGGTTGTTTAATTGAAGACTTTCATGTTATTGTGAAATTTATCCTACATGTAACTCATACCAGCACCGTTTATCACACATATCAAGAATAAATTTGAATGATATTATCAATATCATCATAATTCATATGTCATTTTAACATGAACTATGAACCATTCGAGCATTTTGTATATGGCATTTTAGCATGGACTATAACTAATAACAAAATCATCGATGAAAAAAATGATAATAAATATCTAAATCAAAACTGAATACAATGTACGAGATAATTAAAAAAGATGAATACGTGAATCAACAACACTATATCAAAAACATGAGATAATGTAAAAATTTAATGGGAAAATTGCCTCTAAAATCACCACTTTTACCCGGTTTTTGGTTTTAAACATCACTTTTTGATTTTTGCAATTTTAACATAAATTGAAACTATTTTGTCAATTAAACATCTCCACTATTTTCCCCCGAATTAAAACTGACATGGTGACACATGTACATCCACGTGGCTAATCGAAACGACGTCGTTTTGTTTACTGATTTAAAACTACATCGTTTAATTAAGAAATCAGAATTGGAAAAATCACGTATTTTCTCTATCGATCTCTCCCTCAATTCTCTCTGCAAAATTCTTCACACAAAATCTTTTTCACAATTTTTTTTGTAAATTATCTCAGCAAAGCTCCTCTAGAAAAGCTAAGAGCAATTTCTCTCTTGTCGAGATCTTGAAAGTTCGAAAATTAGGGCATATAGAAAACGAGTGAGTGTTCTATTGATGTCAACAGTGGTCCCCGACTCAAGTTGAATGGATTAAGGAGCATGGTGGTCCCTCTTATTGTATAAACTTGTCGTGAACATGACGAACAGGTAGACCCTAGTTGTCTTTCTAAACTCATTCATGCTTCATTTTTTATTAGGGTTTATGTATTAAAAAGTGATTTTTTGAGGTTTATGGTTGTATTATGCTTCTGGTTCTCGATTTTTTTATATTTTAGATTAGTGCTTCTAGTTCTCAATTTTAAATTATTTTAGTTTTGAAGGACTAGTGCTTTTGGTTCTTGATTTTTTTTTTCGGGTTCTTGATTTGTGAGATAAATATTCTTGGTTAGTGAGATTTTTGTTGATATTGGTACGGTGAATTAAGTGAACTTAAGCAACTTTTGTTGCAAATTTCTGATGTTTATGGAGAAATGCCATATTTTTTTAGAATTTTCTCAAAATATTTATATTGGTATTAATCAAAATTCAAAACACTTTTTTTTTTGTTACAGTGAAACCTTTTCAATCTATATAGAACATGGAGGTAGACTTGTATATGTGGGAAATGATAAAGTATATCATGGCAGTGAGATAACGTCCATTCATGGATTAGACTCCGATCGATTTGGATATCTGGATTTAGAGGATGCAGTGGAGAAGTTGGGCCATGTTTCTTGGTCTAGCTTGCTATACAAAGTCCCAAAGACAGAGGTCTATAAGTCATTATATAATGACAAAGATGTCATGGAAATGCTTTCACATTTGTCCCTAAAGTGCAGGTTATTTTCTGTATATGTAGATAAGGGGAACAAGGCAAGAGATATGGTGGAAAAAGTGATTGTAAATGCTAGCATAGATGGTGAGGTGAGTGCATATGCGATTGAGAATGCTAGAATTGAGAATGAGGACACAAGTGATAAAGATTTAGTTGCTTACGAAAATGAAGTAGACGAAGGAGTTGAGATTGATTATGAACCTGATAACTCAGATGGAGATATCTCTTACAATCCTGTTGGAGAAAAAAATGATACAGATGATAACTTAGATGATGAGGAGTTAGCATCTGATGCTGATGAATATATACAATCTAGGTTGAATCAGAAGGTAACTATACAAAATATTTATGACAATGATGTTTGTGCTAACAATCTAATGTCATGTGGAGAACATGCACATGGAGAATCTTCCAAAGCGACTGCTGAAGCATTTGTCTCGGACTATGAAGACTCAGATGCAGAGATGAACTCAGACTCTACAGAAGAAAGAGATAACATGATACGTAAGCCAAAGAAGGTCACTTATGATCCCAAATGCAATCATAAGTCCCTCAAACTAGTCGTTGGAATGCGATTTGAAGATGGGTTTCAGTGTAAACATTCTATTCAAACAATTTCAATTGAGAATGGGCACCCAATTAGATTCACAAGATTTAATAAGACTCAATGTGAGGCTAAATGCATACCCCAATGTGGTTGGAGGTGTTATGGTAGTTTGGTTAAAAAAGATGGTACATTTGTAATTAAATCTCTCAATGGGGATCACAAATGTCCTAGGAAGATAAACAACAAGCAAGCTACCTCTGAGTGGATCGCAAGAGAATATCTAAACAAATTTAGAATGCGACCAAATATGTCTGTTAAGGAGTTAGAGCTTGATATAATGTCAAGGTTTGCATGTGAGGTTAGACCATGGAGATTGTACAAAGCCAAGTGGAAGATTCAGGAAAAATTGAGAGGTTCAATCTCTGAACAGTATGGGGGGTTACGGAGATACATTGCTGAGTTGATGAAGATTGATAAAGAAGGCAGGTTTGAGTTGCAGCTAGGTGATGGATCTGTGTTCAAGGCATTATATATTGGATTTAGCTCACTCAAAAATGGATTCTTAAGAGGGTGTAGGCCAATCATAGGACTTAACATTTGCTTTTTGAAGACATATTTAGGTGGTGTACTCTTGTGTGCTATTGGGAAAGATGGCAACAATCAAATGTATCCTATTGCTTGGGCTGTGGTAGAGGTGGAAAATGGAGCTTAGTGGACATGGTTTTTAACAATCTTATTTGAGGAATTGGGAATTAGAGATGGACTAGGCTATACCTTAATAAGTGACCAACAAAAGGTAAATTATTTTGCATATTTAATTTTATTTATAATTATTGAAGATGGTTCAGTTTTGATTGCAACAATCTACATTATGTGTACAGGGCCTCATCAATGCAGTTAGAGAGTTGGTTCCATTTGCAGAGCATAGAAATTGTGCAATACATATCTATTGCAACTGGAAGAAACAGTTCAAAGGTTCTGTAGAATGGTAAAGCTGGAGACATATAGAGAAAAGTAGTATTTGTATATATTAACAAGTGAACATCTCCCATATATATAGGGAGAGAAAATAGGGTTACAAAGAAGCAAGTAAAACCTAGGCCCAATATAGAAAGCCCGATACATATACAACTATACACTAATAATCACATATATTCTATAACACTCCCCCTCAAGCTGGAGCATATATATCAACCATGTCCAGCTTGGTACAAAGTTCTGAAAAATGTTTGCCACTCAAAGGTTTTGTGAAGATATCAACAATCTGATTGGACGAAGGAGTGAATTGAGTAGCAATCAGTCTGCTCATGACACAATCACAGATAAAGTGGTAATCAACTTCAATATGTTTCGTCCTCTTATGAAAGACAGGATTACTTGCAATGTAGATGGCTGCTTGATTATCACAATGCATGGATAAAGGTTCATTGTAAGCGAACCCCAATTCTTCAAGAAGATTCTTTACTCCAATCATCTCAGTAGCAGTTTGAGCCATAGCTCTATACTCGGACTCGGCAGAAGATCTAGCAACAACGTGTTGTTTCTTACTTCTCCATGTAATGGGATTTCCTCCCAAATAAGTGCAATAACCTGAAGTAGATCTTCTGTCGGTTTTAGATCCCGCATAATCAGCATCAGAATATCCTTCAATCTTAAGATGATCATTCTTTTTAAATAACAATCCTTTTCCTGGAGACTTTTTAATGTATTTGAGAATCCGAATAGCAGCATCCCAATGAACTTGCTTAGGTTTATCCATAAAATGACTAACCAAACCAACTGCAAAGGAGATGTTAGGCCTTGTTACAGTCAATTAGATGAGTTTCCCAACAAGTCATCTGTACCTTGCTTTGTCCTCAAACAATTCTCCATCATCATCCCATATTCTTGGATTAATATCCATAGGAGTGTCAACTGCTTTTGTGCCTAACAATCCTCTTTCTTTAAACAGATCAGTAGCATACTTCTGTTGACATAAAGAAATGCCAAATTTGCTATGAGCAATTTCAATTCCTAAGAAATACTTTGGACGCCCCATATCCTTCATAACAAAATGTTGTTGCAAATACTTCTTACTCTCTTCAATTCCTTGCAGATCACTGCCAGAAACTAATATATCATCAACATATACAACAATAATAACAATCCCATTTGTGTGATGTCGCACAAACACGGAGTGATCAGCCTTACATTGCTTAAATCCAATAACACTGAGAACATTACTGAATTTATCAAACCAAGCTTTAGGACTTTGTTTAAGACCATAAATAGCCTTCTTAAGAAAACAAACTTTAGTAGCATCCCCCCTGAGCAACATACCCCGGAGGTTGCTCCATAAATACAGGCTGATCCAAATCCCCATAGAGAAAAACATTTTTCACATCAAGCTGATACATAGGCCAAGAAAGATTGACAGCCAAAGAGAATAAAATCCGAATAGAGTTCAATCGAGCAGTAGGAGAAAAAGTCTCAAAATAGTCAACACCAAAAGTTTGAGTGTACCCTTTAGCCATAAGACGAGCTTTGTATCGCTCAATGGTACTATCAGCATGATACTTCAAAGTAAACATCCATCGACAAGCAACAATGTCTGCCAATTGGGGAGCAGTCACAAGTTCCCAAGTACCACGAGATACAAGAACCAACATTTCCTCATCCAATAGTGGCCCGTAAGGCTGATAGTTTATATGCCTCAGAGTAAGTATTAGGGATGGACACAGAAGCAAGAGAAGCAACAAAAGAACGAAAAGATGGGCTCAAATTATCAAAAGAAACATGATTAGACAAGGGGTGTTTAGCGGTGCATTTGCGTATACTTTTTCGATGAGCAATGGACAGATCATGATCAGGAGCTGCAGGCATGGGACCAGGTGTAGGACATGAGGTAGGCTCTGGCAGAGGATGAGGACATCGAGTATACACCTGCAAGGGCGGAGAAGTAGGAGAGAGAGGTGGAGACAGTGGGACCGGTAAAGGAACATGGTCAGGGAGTTAGCCTACAGTGGGAGAAAAGTACGACTGAAACTCAAAGAAAGTAACATCAGCACAAGTGTAATGACGATGGGTAAGAGGATCTAAGCAACGGTAGCCCTTTTGAGTGCAAGAATAGCCAAGAAAAACACACTTAACAGAACGCAGGGACAACTTATCCAACCCAGGGGTAAAATCATGCACAAAACAGACACATCCAAATATACGAGGATGAATATGATAAAAGGATTTATTAGGGTGAAGACAAGAAAAAGGAATATCTCCATGCAAGACACTAGACGGCATCCTATTGATAAGGAAGCAAGCAGTAAGAACAGCATCAGACAAATAATATTTAGGAACATGCATGTGAGACATAAGAGTACGACCAATATCTAAAATATGATGATGCTTGCGTTCAGCCACCCCATTTTGTTGAGAAGTATGAGAACAAGATGTTTGATGAATAATCCCATGAGAAGCACAAAAAATGGAAACGAACATTTGTGTAAACTCAAAAGCATTATCAGTACGGAGAATATGTAGATCAGCAACATATTGAGTTTTTATTTCATGATAAAAGGATTTAAGTACATTAGGGACTTCATTACGCTATTTAAGTAAGTACAACCACGTCATTCGAGAGTAATCATCAACAAAAATCAAAAAATACTTGAAACCCCCTCTAGACTCAACCCGACTAGGACCCCAAACATCACAATGAACCATCTCAAAGGAAGAAGAACTACATTTATCGACTCTAGAAGGAAAAGATGTGCGATGGTGCTTGCCCAACTCACAAGACTCACATTGAAAATCAGTAGACGCAACATGAACTAAACTTTTAAGGCTACTGGATGAAGGATGACCAAGACGACAATGCCATTGAAACAGATACACGATAGCAGAAAGAGCTCGATAAGAGACAGGTGCAACCGAATCCAAGTAATAATTGCCACCTCGCTCATCTCTTCCACCAATCGTCCTTTGCATCTGCATGTCCTGAAGAACAACATGGGAAGGGAAAAATGAACAGAACATTGGTGAGATTTGGTGTGACAATTCACAGATAATAGATTAACAGAAAAGTGAGGAGCAAAGAGAACATTATCAAGAGTGAGATTGTTAGGAAGTCTTACAACACCTGATCCGGTGATCGGGGAGTATGCGCTATTGGCGACACGAACAGGAGGCAGAGAAGAAGAAGAAGAAGAAAAAGAAGTGAAAAGAGATTTGGTACCAGTAATATGGGCAGTGGCACTAGAATCCAACATCCAAGACTTACCCTGAGACACGGCAAACGCACCGACGCTGGAAGAGGCAGCAGTAGTAGAGAAAACAATAGAGGAAGTCTTGGCAGCAAAGGAACTTGCATCAACAGAGGCATTGTTGGCCCAATCAGGTTTACCAAACTTGTCCCAACGCTTCTCAGAAACATGGTTGGAACGACCACAATGAATGCAGTGACGATCATTAGGACCACGACCACGGCCTCGACCACGAAACGTCCACCACCACACCCATGATGAAAACCACGACCATGAGCAGCCATGGCAGAGTTATTAGTGTGTCCAGAATCAGTGCGGCCAGTAGAAACACGGAGAACCCGAGAAAGAGCATTAGATAAGGTGGGAACGTTGTCGCTGGACAATAAGCTATCACGAGTCTGTCAGAGATCAGCATCCAAACCGGATAAAAATTTGGTCACCATGAATTTCTCCCATTGCTTGGCCCGAGTAGTAGCATCACAAGATAAAGAATGATAAACCAAAAGTTCATCAGCAAGACCTTTAAGAGTAGAGCAGTAGTCATTAACAGATTGACCAGCTTGAGTATGAGAAAAAAGTTTCACATACAATTCGAAAACTCGAGAAATATTTTGGTCGTTAGAATAAATCTCGTGGAGAGCGTCCCACATAGCCTTAACATCGTTCAAGAACATGATGTTCTTACTCACAGATGGTTCCAGACTATTCAGTAGCCAAGTCATAACAGAGCAGTCATCAGCAAGCCAGGCCTCATACTTGGGATCCTTTTCATCCGGAGCAGAAAAAAGAACATGATGTTTTTTCTTCTGCGATCCCAAAAACAACAAAAAAGCCCGGGACCAGAGCAGATAATTGGAACCATCCAATTTAATGGTGGTACCAACAGTAGGTTTAACATCAGACATAGTGGAAAAAAAATTTAGGGCAGACGGCAGATAGCAGAAATAGTAGCAGCGGCGCAGGAGGCAGCGGAGAAAAAACTAGGGTTTAGGGCAGGTAGGCAGAAACCCTAAAAAAATAGGGTTTAGATATTGCAGGAATCGTATTGCTTTGATACCATGTAGAATGGTAAAGCTGGAGACATATAGAAAAAATTAGTATTTGTATATATTAACAAGTGAACAACTCCCATATATATAGGGAGAGAAAATAGGGTTACAAAGAAGCAAGTAAAATCTAGGCCCAATATAGAAAGCCCAATACATATACAACTATACACTATTAATCACATATATTCTATAACAGGTTCTACCTTAAAGAATATGTTTTGGAGAGCAGCTCGAGCTACATATGTTGAAGCATACAAAATTGCAATAGAGGAGTTGAAGTAAGAAAATGAAGCAGCATACACAAACTTTATTGAAAGAGAGCACCAACGATTTTGCAAAACATTCATATCTACAATACCTTCCTGTGACATGATTGACAACAATATAAGTGAAACATTCAATGGATTTATAGTTAAGGTAAGGGAAAAGCATTTAATTGACATGCTTGAAGATATCCATAATGCTTTGATGGAGAGACAGTATAGGAAGTTGACAGAGATTAGTAATGTGAATGATAGACTTTGTCCAAGAATTAGAAAGAAGGTTGAGAAACATAAGTATGATAGTAGAGATTGCATTACACATCCTGCATTAGGGGGAAAATTTCAAGTCCAGTTGCATGAAGATCGTTTTGTGGTTAACATGAGGACCAGGTTATGCACTTCTAGAGCATGGGATTTGAGTAGAATCCCATGTATTCATGCTTGCTTTGCGATACATTTTTTGAAGGAAGATGTTTCTGATTATGTTGCTTATTATTACACTATATCAAAATACATTGATTTCTTCAGGTGTGGATTGGAACCAATAAATGGAAAAACTATGTGGCCCGAAGCAGTTGGTGATCTTGTGCAACCACCATTGATGAGAAAGATACCGGTCAGGCAACAAAAGAAACGAAGAAGAACAGCAGATGAAAATGAACCCACGAAATCTAAATCAGCTAGAATATTTGGCATAGTGATAACATGTAAGAGATGTTTTCAATCAGACCACAACTCAAGAACATGTAAAAATAAGCCAGTTGAGTAAGTTCCAAGAGAAAAAGTAAGATGAAAGTTATAAGTATTTTTTATATTAAATTATTGATGTTACAATTTGATTATAAGGTAAGATTTATGATGATGCAGGTTAGAAGGGGAAGACCGTCAAAGAAGCAAGTTTCTGGTGCTCCTGAACAAATAAGGGCAACAAAAAGGGTGTCACAACCATCTACTTCCAAAATAATTGCTAGGGAAAGAGCTAAGGTGAAGTTTTGAATATTGGTTTGATTATCAATGTAATTGTATTTAACAAATTTTATATTTTTATTGTTCAGGTTCGAAAAGGATTTGGTCGTTTGGAATTTGAAGGAACTGGACATATATATACTAGGGTGTGTCTTTATTTTATTAGAAGTTTGTGTTTTGTATGAATAAGTTGGGAATATAATTATATCATGATAATGTATTTTTAATGTTTGTGTTATAGATGTCAAGTCAGAAGAAGGTTCATTTTGTCAACTCTTCTTTTCCGAATCCAACTTCAAGAGGTAGAAAACATGACAGAGAGACTTCAGTTTCAGGGGGAAAATAAATGTAATGGCAACACAAGAGAGTCTCTCATAGACATGGCTTTGTGTTTCCTATTTTTTGTGCATCTTACCTACATTCTGGTGGTCTTAAAACAATGATCTTATTTTGAAGTTGTAATTTTTTGTAGCATTCTGACACATATTTATGCAGTAATGGATAATTTGCAGCCCCTCATCTCTATCAGTTTACAAAAGATATATGATGGAATATTAAATTTAGGTACTTGGATATGTATTGTTGTGGCTGTATAATGATTGAATTAGCACAAAAATTACCATTGCAAATTTAATCACTCTTTACACTCAACAACAGCAACAACAAATATGTATGAAAAAGTACAGCATATGTATATTGTGTTATTCAACTTGTGGGATGAAAACTGGGAATTTAGAAGAGCAACACTAGCATTTATAATGGAATTCTTGAGAAGCAGTAGGTTCATTCAAGAGCAAGATCAGTTTGGCTCCAGATTTTTCATTCAAGCAGTAAAAATATAATACAAGTTTTTAAGACTTCAGATTATCAAACAATCCAAAGCTGTTGCCATTACAAGTAGAATTGAGTAAAGCCATTGGGGAAGTGATAAAACTAAGCTATTGGTGTTGATTCATGTGATTCAATACAAGCTCAATCACATTATCAAGAATCTCAATCCCATCTATTAGCCATAAAAAAAAATGTAGTCATTGAAGCAATAATGAACAGCAGTACTACAATCACAATCTGCATCTTCTTCTCCAAAATTAATTCAATTTCCCTTCCTACGTATGTATGGAAGAAGCTCTCATCGAGGTCATCTTCTTCTTCTTCTTCTTCTTCATACGTGACAATGGTAGTCACCCACCCACCTTCTTCAATCAAAAAGTTCACCCATTTTTCTCAACAACACACGACTTGAAAAAAAAACACATTTTCTTCTCTCTTCCAAATTCCAACAATACTAATTAGTAATTACTATGTGCAGCAGCAAAACTCCCCTCAATGAACAAGAAACAATGAAAATCCAGATTTTCTATGCTCAAAAAGCCCAAATTACTCAACATTTGCTGCCAATTTCCACCGAATGAGATGTCGCCGACGCCCACCGAATCCCATCAGTTCAACTTGTTCCCACTCCATCCTGAGATCGACTGAGAAAGCCAATCAAGGAGAGAACATCGTCTTCTTCCCAAAAAAATTATTCTCTAATTTTTGATCAAATTTCCAAGATCTTAGAAATTACAGAGAGAATTGAGAGAGAGATCGATAGAGAAAATACGTGATTTGTGTGAGAAATTTTGTAAAGAGAATTGAGGGAGAGATCGATAGAATTTTGCAAAGAGAGTGAAGAATTTTGCAGAAAGAATTGAGAGAGAGATTGGTATACGTGATTTTTCCCAAATCTGATTTCTTAATTAAACAGTGTAGTTTTAAAGCAATAAACAAAACGATGTCGTTTCGATTAGCTACGTGGATGCACATGTGTCGCCACGTCAATTTTAATTTGGGGGAAAATAGTGGAGATGTTTAATTTACAAAATAGTTTCAATTTATGTTAAAATTGCAAAAATTAAAAAGTGATGTTTAAAATAAAAAACCGGATAAAAGTGGTAATTTTAGAGGCAATTTTCCCAAATTTAATTACAATGATTTACACAAAAAATAACATTTAATCCAAAAAGAATAATAGTGTCTATGACCAAATAAAAAAACCCTAAAAATTCAAAATTCGCACATGAACATAAAAAAAATGTCTAAATAGATAAAAGTAGACAAAAGTAAATAGTAATTGGGAAAAAACAACTTTTAAAAATAAGTAGTTTGTTAGGCAATTCGTACTATAATAGATTTGGTCCCCACACCCAATCATTGACCGAGTGTACTTTTTCAGGGCATTATCAATCAATACACAACCCTAAAACTGAAACCCTAATTTTCAAGCCACGATTGAATGAACCAGGCCTCGATTAATGAAAATAAGCCACGATTAAATATAAGAAGGCCTCGATTAATTTTCAAGAAGGCCTCGATTAATTTTCAAGATGGCCTCGATTAAATGAAATGAAGGAGGCCTCGATTAAGTTTAATTAATTGAGGAGATGAAGTGGCCTCGATTAATTATGTGGCTTCTTTGTGATCCACGATTAATTGATTGATCCACGATTGACTTTCATTGAATGCATTTATTTCTTGTGTAAGTGAGGTAGTCACTGATCTTCATTAAATAAAAAGAAGGGGAAGGTAGTAATTTGTTGACCAAATTCAATACATGGTTTATTACTGTGTATGATGGTAGGTAATTTTTTTGAATAAATAGACAACAACATTCAAGCATATTCACAATACAATAAAATTTACACAAATCCTTTTTTTGCGCGGTCGAGAATTTTTTTCCTTTGGAGCAAGGGTGTGAAAGTTTTATTGATCAAGAAAAAAGCAGTGCTTCATTTCTATCTTTTAAAAGGTACGTTTTGTACTCTCCATTTTTGTGAAATTCTTTTGTAAATATTTGTTGTTTTGATTATATTGCATGTGTGTTGTTAGAAATAGGCGAGAGGAGAGTTTTGCATATCGTAGCCTTTAATTACATTAATAGTAGACTTTAAAAGCTGAATATTATGTTAAACATGGCTTATTATGTTAATCGTGGCATTTGAAAATAATCGAGGATAATTTAAACTTAATCGAGGATAATTTAATAGAGGCATAATTTAAAATTACAATTAATCGAGGCATAGTTTAAAATTAATTGAGACAATTATAATTAATTGAGGAATTTTTAAATTAATCAAGGTTAATTTTAACTTAATCGATGCTCCTTTTAAATTAACTAAGGCTTGTTTTAGAAATAATCGTGGCTATTTGAACTATTAATCGTGACTTTTCTAACTTAATCGAGGGCTTATTTTAAATTTAATAGAGACATAATTTAAATTACAATTAATCGAGGCATGGTTTAAAATTAATCGAGGCTATTATAATTAATCGAGGCATTTTTAATTTAATCGAGGCTAAATTTAATTTAATTGATGTTTCTTGAAATTAATTGAGGCTTGTTTTAGAAATAATCGTGGCTTTGGTATAATCGATGCTATTTTTTAATCGTGGCTATTTGAACTATAATCGATGCTAATAGAATTTTTAATCGATGCTAAATTTTAATCGTGGCTTTTTAAACTATAATTTTTAATCGTGGCTATTTTATAATATAATTAATCGATGCCATTTTAACTTAATCGAGGCATATAATTAATATAGTTAATCGATGCTATTTGAACTATTAATCGTGGCTAATTTTAAATTTAATCGATGCTATTTGAACTATTAATCGTGGCTAATTTTAAATTTAATCGTGGCTAATTTTAAATTTATTAATCGTGACTTCTTCTAGGGTTTAGGGTTTGATCATGGCTTTTTAGGGTTTAGGTTTAGGTTTAGGTTTTAGGGTTTAATATGTTTTAGGTTTGAGGGTTTAATAGGGTTTAGGGTTTAATAGGGTTTGATCGTGACCTCATGTAGCATTGTTTATAAATTGCAGATGGTTAGATATCACATTATTGTACGACATAGTGGACGATGGGAGAGATCATAATATGTAGATGGGGACGAGCAACTCGTGACGATGTCATCTGATAAGCTGTGTTTTAGCTCACTGGTGAGGGAGGTTCACAAGTTGTTGCGGACTGACCCAAGCATGGTGGAGTATGAATTATTTTACTTGACGAGCACCAATACCGGCAGACGGATCAGAGCTTCTTTGTAATATGATGGAGATTTGCTAGATCTACTTCACGAACAGACTGTCGAGATAGTCATGTACGTGATTTCAAGACATTTGGTAGTTCTGGAGTCGGGCCATCAATTGGCACTGAATATAGAAATCCGTGTAGGGACGACTATGTTCCCTACTTCCCACAGTACTACAAGGGACCGAGTAACCCTGTTGATTGCGATCATTTCCAGCACGAAGAAGCAGAGGAGACACATGTTGATGAAGAAGCACAAGCGACGTGTGGCCACACTGGACTCGAATCATGTGTTGACTAATGAAGACGCAAAAAAATTGTCGGGGAATGTCGACCAGGGACGATGTTAATCCGTGCGTCCCATGACATTAGTGAATTTATGAAAAGTAGAAGTCGGGAGGGACAGTTACATGGTCGATCTCTAGCACCGTACCAGTGATTGTCGTGAGTTCGAGTTGGATTTGATACCCTATTCTCATGCGGCTGCGGTCATCTGGTATTGCATTTCATTTTCCCTTTTTATTCTCACCTTTTTACATGAACATAGTCACCTATTTGTAACTTTATTTTTCCCTTTCGCAGTTGCACTGTGTAACGCCCCAATTTCACTTTTAATAGAAAAATGCACATTATCCATGCTTTTCATTAATAAAATACTTTTCTTGAAATACAGCGGAAGTTTATATCAAAAATTGACATTTATTACAAAAATAAAATAAAAATCTCATTTAATCATGCTTGACCACTTGACCACCATCATCACATCTTGTCCGCTACGTATCACCTGAGACAACACCTGAAAAGATAAGTAGTTTTTGGGTGAGAAAAGTGAAAGGTTGAGACCCCTATTTATACTAGTATTATTAGGGTTCCATAAAGGAGTTTGGTAGAACAAGGATTCTCTCGTGGTTATTTTCTACTTGGAGGAGAAGATAAGAAATAGATAAAAAGAAAATAATAAAGATTTGGGCTTTCTTTCTATTGGATCTTGAATTTAAGGTAGTTAGGCTTCTAAATTAAATAAAAAAATGGGCTAGAAATAAACTTTGGACAAAATAAATAAAATGCAACTGTAACGGCCCAGTCCCGAGGATGGGGACGGGGTTGTTGTGCGTAAAATAGCACGAAAAATAAGAAATCCAGGGGGGGTGTTTTTAGAATTAAACTAAGTTAGCGTCTCAAGAACTTAGGTAAATAACTTTATAACTTGGAATAACTATCGTTTTCAACGAATCAAGGGGTCAAAGGGTTCAATCAAGTCAAATGAATGCCAAATCATAGGCTAATCAAAATTTAAACAGAATCCAATGACAGACAGATATGAATCTGACTCTTTAAATAAACAAGACCTCTCATAGTTCACATCTACTAAGACCCATAAATAGGTCGGAGTCAAATATATCTTATTGTCCCATTCATAGGACAAAACAAGAAACTAACTCAAACTTAACTTGAACGAACAGAATCATGTTTGAAAGAAAAAGCCTCTTCGTAGGCGGACAACAACAACAAGCATGCAAGACCCATTTATAGGTCGATTGAAACTGAATATATACCAATATGCTCAACAAGTGGGACTTTTGAACTAACTCGGAATTCATAAAGGAATAACTGGGATGTCAAAAGAACATACTTCAAAGACTTTATTGATAACTAGGATTCATAGCATTTAAGACATGTTATTATCAAGAAACAAGTTACACATATCAAGACTAAATATTAACATCAGAGTACTTAGCAGAAACTTAGCGGAAGAAAATCATGTAACCATATATAGCAACAAACTTGAAACCTCAGACAACTCAGACAACCCCACCAGCAGCACATCACTGGCCTCAGCATCTCAACCTGAAAATATTTGAAAAAGAGGGTGTTAGCACTAATGTACTCAGTGGGGTTTTATGAGAAAACTCTTGATAAACTTTAGAAATATCCAATTAATAACTGGCGATATATGAAGAGCAAAACGCAAAAGTCCTCTCCATATCCGCAAAACCTTTTTACTTCCTTTATGGCGCCTTCCTGGCTCAAACCTGTTGTCTACTGCACCCTTAGATATGCCTTAGGATAAGAGAGGGGTTACCTCAAGTATCCTCTGAGTATGCGAGGGGATTACCCAGCAGTGACTCTCTTTACTTTCAAATGTTCAACTCGGTGACTCGAAGGTCAAGGCATGATAATGCAAATAAACTGTTCTTTGAGCTCGATAACCTTCTTACAGAAGAACTATATCATTTCTTAAATTCCTTCCTTACTTAATCTTAACCTTCCTTACTTAAGCTTAATCTTTCCTTAGCTAACCTTAACCTTAACCTTCCTTACTTACTTGACTTAGCTAGCAATACCAAGCCTAGAGCAATCGTCTAAGGCTAATTCTTTAATTGAGCATGATCTCGGCCTATAAGGGATTTATAACTTACCCTAAAAGGAAATACTTAGCTAATTAATCTTTAGCAAAATCCAACATTCCAAAACGAGGAAAAGAACACGGATAAATATAGATTGCAAATGAAGCAATTTTAAACATCTCATGCTAGCATAAATTGTAGTTAAACAATTCTAGCATATCTAAACATGCTTGAGAGCTCACTTAACTTATAATAACTTCCTTTACTTATCAAACTCAAATAAGAATTCAACAATATCATGCATATAACTTCCTTTCATTTCCTTCCTTTGTACATAGACTAAACAGGCAGAACATAAAATAATTTTACTAGATATTTCTGTTTCCTTAACATGCTTATAGAGCTTACTAGCTCAAACCATATATTTGGTTTAGAATCACCCACCTCTATGATGAGAACCTTGATAACGAACACGTAGACGAAGCAACGAGCCGAAAATCTTTCCTCGGGCCTCCTCGGGGTTCATCTCTTCTTTACGAAAGTTGATTAATGAATTGAAACCTTATTCGAGATCTTAACAAGAAATCGAAATGATATCTAAACCCTTGACCCTTAACTATAACTTAAAACACGAGAATTTAAATGATTAAGACATTCGAAATTACCGCAAAAGGGGACAGAAAAATCAGACTTTAACGATAAATATTCCAGATGATCGGCCACTGCTATATCGTAGATCTTCGAAAGAGCTTCGATTTGAGTACTCAAGGGCCTCGTAGTTCCAAACGAGGCGAAAGTTATGGCCTCCGCACGAAAACGTGTCGGAGCTGCCGCAACAGCACTAGCGCCGCGGCGGCAAGGTGCGCGCCGGCGCCCCCTTGAGCCGCGGGGGCTCCTTGCACCGCGGGGCTCCCTTGCACACCGGGGCACCCCCTGCGTGCCCGCGCGCCTCCTGCTCCGCTCTCTCTCTCAACTAGGGGTGCCTCACAGAGAGGCTCCCCCCTCTCTCTCTCTACTATACAGAAATGGGGATTAAGAATGAGAAATGAGCGAGAAAAAATGAAAGGGGAGGGGCTTTACTTATAGCCGAAAATATGGCTTCCTCGAGAAGCTATTGCAGTGCAACAATACTGCTTTAAAATTATCGAGTTCGCTTAAAAGGCGCTTTATTCGATGGCGAGGTCCAAATGACCTCGTTCATAAAATCCGAAAATACCGGGAGATTTGTTGGCTCGAGTACTATTGAACCAACTTGACTCGGGAAAAAGAACGAGTCATCTTGAAGGAAAATGAGAAAAAATTCTCTTTTCAAAAATAAAATTACTATTCCACACAAGGGACAAATAAAATTCTCGAGCATTCAATTGACCTCAGAATGAAAATCCGAAAATGCCCAACGGATTCCTCGAGAAATTTCCTATAGAATAGGCTTGAAAAAACAAGGCTCGGGTCAACACACGAGATTTCGCAAATTTCTAACGATCGTGCTCCTACAGAAAAACACTATTCATAACTTCTTTAAATGCGTTTTAAATCACCGGGTACTCAAATGACTTCAGATTCAAAATCCGAAAGCACCGGCATGCTCCTTGGGTCAATGCCTTTAGAACATGACCAAAATCGGCTATAACTGAGTTGGAATCAAAATTCTCGAAAAGACGATTTTACGGAAAATAACTCCTAAAATCGCGGTTTAGAACCGAAACATCCTTATTATGCTCAAAATTCCTCTTAATATTTCCTAATTAAAATTAGGAATTACTTAATCATATTCTGAAAATCCGGGTTGTTACAGCACCAAATTAGGCACTCTAATTAAAATTAAATGCATGTTCATGCTATGAAAATTACTATATACTAAAATGAATTCAGGCTAAAAAAAAATATATATAAATTATTTAGGCGTGACTTATTAGAATTAAGCAATTACTATTACACATAAATAAATAAAATGAATAAAATATTTTTAGGAAGGAAATGTAGCAATTTAAAAGAAATCGGGTCGCTACATCCCTCCCTACTTTAAAAAAAAAAAATCATCCTCAAAATTACTCACTTAAACCTCAAACTGCAAAATCTATACCTAACACCCATTCTCGTTTCCTCACTAGTTGTAGCTTATTGGTATCCAGACCTAACACTATCCTCATATACTTCTATGCTTCCTCATCATCGACACGCTTACTCAAAAAACTCATTTATACTTCTTATATTACTTAATACGTAAATCTCCTGACTATAGCTTAGGTATTCTCTACCAATATCATTTTGTATAGAGTTCTAACTTTATAATAATAATAATAATAATAATAATAATAATAATAATAATAATAATAATAATGAATATTTTATCAATCAAAAGTCGAATTACAAGAACGTAAATTCTAAAAGATATATAATTTAGCTTACTCTATCATTTCTAGCTTCACCTCTTCCATCTCTTATTTGAATTGGTCTCATTACTTAGTCCTCTCTTCGAATCTCTTAGTTCTCTTCCAAAGACCTTGCCTCTCTATTTATCCATAAGGCAGAGAATGAACTTTTCAAAATTTATTGTTTTCCTAAACCCTGGAGTACATTCCAAAATTTCTTTAGCAATCTCCTTGGCTAAGGGCTCCAGCTACACCGACTATTTCAGTAGCTATCATAGGGTTGAATTGTATCTCCTCTTTCTTAATTTTTCTCCAAATCCTGTAGATTCTCATCAACTGTCTTTCTACTCCTATTGTTTCATCCCACTAAAATTCCCATAAATCATCAATAAGTCTAGCTTTGCGGGTTCTAATACGTTCTTCTACCGACAAAGCTGGCCGGTGACCTTCTATCACAATCTTATGGTCTTTGCAAGTTCTAGTCATCTGGAAAAATTACAATCTTAAAGTAAATCTCGAGGACTATTAAAAACATTTTCACAGGAAATACTTTCATAAACTTTCACCTTTACCTCTTCTCGGAGCGATGCGGCGGATGTGATGATGGTCATTATTTACTTGCATTTTTTTATTAGTATGCAGGAACGTAGACATTCTTTGATACCACTCTGTAACGCCCCAATTTGACTTTTAATAGAAAAAGACACGTTATCCATGCTTTTCATTAATAAAATACTTTTCTTGAAATACAGCGTAAGTTTATATCAAAAATTGAAATTTATTACATAAATAAAGTAAAAAATAAAATAAAAATCTCATTTAATCATACTTGACCACCATCATCACATCTTGCCCGCTACGCATCACCCGAGACGACACCTAAAAAGATAAGTAGTTTTTGGGGTGAGAAAAGTGAAAGGTTGAGACCCTTATTTCTACTAGTATGGTTAGGGTTTCATAGAGGAGTTTGGTAGAACAAGGATTCTCTCGTGGTTATCTTCTACTTGGAGGAGGAGATAAGAAATAAATAAAAGAAAATAATAAAGATTTGAGCTTTCTTTCTATTGGATCTTGAATTAAAGGTAGTTGGGCTTCTAAATTAAATAAAAAATGGGCTAGAAATAAACTTTGGAAAAAATAAATAAAATGCAATAAATTAGGCACTCTAATTAAAATTAAATGCATGCTCATGCTATGAAAATTACTATATACTAAAATGAATTTAGGCTCAGAAAAAAATATATAAATTACTTAGGCGCGACTTATTAGACTTAAGCAATTAATATCACACATAAATAAATAAAATGAATAAAATATTTTTAGGAAGGAAATGTAGCAATTTAAAAGAAATCGGGTCGCTACACACTGGTGGGGTCATATATGATTATGTGGATATATGTTACAAGGTGGTGAGCTTAGTTGGCATGTATGACTCGGTCATCATGGGGTTACCTCATCCAGAAGAATGGGTTGTGCCCAATGCCTACAGAGATCGAGTGGTGGTGGCACCAAAGATTACACACCGGGCTGGTCGTCCACCTATGTCCCAAGTTCGAGCACCATTCGAGGCATTCTCTAGTGCACGAAGACAATTTTACACTAGATGTCATAGATCAGGGCACAACAAACGTGCATGCATAGCCCATCTACCTATTTTTGGTGTGGATTGTTTGTCCACTAGTTCGACCATACGCTAAACTACTACAAACCCGACCCACAAGAGAATGGGGTCTATTGTAGGGCGATGAGCTAACTCGGATAGTGTCTCTCAAGGAAAACATAGAGGAGATTATCTCTTTATGCTATGCATGCAAAGATGTTTGACAATTTAAATATAAACCTAAACATTCTAATCATGGATTTGAGGGTTGTTTTAGACTAAAGAAATTAAACAAGCAAGTTAACTAATAAACACACAATTAACAACAAGATCAAGAACGAAAGAAAATATTATGATAAGAGCATTAGGGTGTAGATTCTCTCATTAGTTTCTCACCTTGCTTGTTTCAAGTTGGTTTCATTAATCTTAAACATACAATAGTCCCTTCAAGTGGTTTAACTTCAATTACTATCACCGTCTATCCATTAAACCCCCTATCGACTTTATTATATGAACAAGATTAACTCTTTAGGCTTATATGATCCAATCCACCTAACGTTGAAGGAACCTTGGTCGGGATTTAGAATCTCCTTTCGGTCTCATCTAAAACCAAGCAATGCTAAGTAGTGATCAAGTACTCAACATAAATAATAACAATTCCAACAACAAGCAAACAACCATCACAAGTATAGATTGAAATCAAATAGATTATCTACCCCCTAATGTAGAGATTTAGCCCATCATCATGCTCAAAACATCACAAATATCATATAAGTTCATCATCTCATAATCAAATGCAAATATCATAAACTTCTACAATATTCAATGTTTCAAGAGTTTTGGGACAAACCCCCACAAATCAACCTAGTTAAGAAAGAAAATACCAAAGAAAGATCCTCCTATCGAGCCTAGCTTCCATGGACGGCTCGGAGTCGGCCCTTCTTCTCGTCTCTCTTTCCTCAAGCCAAGCATTCTTGCCTCTTGTCTTTCTCTTCTCTTCATCTCTTGAACGATGGTGGTGGTGGTGAAAATGGTGAAGAATGGTGGAGAATGGTGTAGAGTGATGGTGATAGTGGAGGAAAATGGTGTAGATAGAAATGGAAAGATGGATTATTGAAGAAGATGGATGATCCCAAAAAAGTCAAGTGAAAGTGAATGAAAGGAGAGGTGATCGGATAGTGAAGGGGTGTGAATTGATGAAGTGAGAGGTGATGAGAGAGAGAGAGAGAGAGGGGAGTTAATGTGAAGATATGTTGGAAGATTTTGAGACAAAAGTCAAAAGCTAGGGTAATTAAATCCCTTTCCCTTCCTACTAATCTAGGGTGCCCAAAAGTCCATCCCTATATTATTATCCCAGCTGTCCATGTGAAGGAAACTTGAAGGAGTGAAGCTAGACTGAAGGAAGAAAGAGGGAGAAACTGATTCAGCATCGAAAAACTGATCGGGAGGCCGAACTGGACACCTCACGCGCCCACAGGACTAGGGTGTCGCGCACCTGTAGGGGTCCGTGTGCTCAGGGGTACGCTTCACCTAGAGTACCACCGCGCGGGCACTAGGTTTGCGCGGCTGTGTGGAGGTATCGCGCGGTCGCGGGCAGATGCGCGTCGGCGGGGTTTCAGAACTCGTGCTTTCGGGTTTTTTCTTCCACTAAGAGCTTTTCTCTAAAACTCCGCATCCTTGCCACCTTTATGCCTAAAATCTTGCTTTTAGGATCAAATGCTCATATTCTGCACAAAACTGGCATAATCTATCACAAGAGCAAAGGTGAATATAAAAAGCATAAAATCGACACATAACACACTAAAATACTGAAAATAGCCTACAAAACATACAAAATTTCTAAAATAAAACAGTACAAATAAACACTAAACAACTCCCCCCACTCTTAGCTCTTTGTTTGTCCTCAAGCAAACAAGTAATTCAAAATATGAAGCAAGAATGAATGGTTTTCAAGATGATTGTTCTCATTTAATTGCATCACATGGTTCTCCACTAAAGCACTTATCATCAAACTCAAAAGGAACATCTTAAGCAAGTAAATGGCATAGAAGTTGGCTAATTTTGGAGAAGTCTTTAATAAAACGATGATAAAAACCGGCATGCCCTAAAAAGCTTCTAACACCTTTCACATTAATGGGTGGAGGTAATTTTTCAATTACATCTACCATAGCCTCATCTACACTCATTCATTCTTTAGACACAACATGCCCAAGGACTATGCCACTAGTAACCATGAAATGACTCTTTTTCCAACTAAGAGTAAGGCTACTTTCAATGCATCTCTTCAAAACAAGTTCTAACTTATCTAAATAATCGGAAAATGAAGACCCAAAGACGGAAAAATCATCCATGAATACTTCAATGAAATCACCAATCATTTCGTAAAAGATAGAAAACATGCACCTTTAAAATGTGTCAGGTGCATTGCATAGTTCAAACGGCATTCTCCTGCATGCAAAAGTGCCAAACGGGCACGTGAATACGGTCTTGGCTTGATCTTCCGACGCTATGGCCACTTGAAAATAACCTGATAAACCGTCAAGGAAATAATAGAACCTATGTCCGGCTAGTTTATCAAGGATTTGATCAATAAACGGAAGGGAGAAATGGTCTTTTCGAGTAGCCGCATTGAGCTTTCGATAGTCAATGCACATTCTCCATTCGGTGGAGGTTCGAGTAGCCACGTGCTCTCCTTTGTCATTCTCCACCACAGTAATTCCTCCCTTCTTGGGCACCACGTGGACCGGGCTCACCCATTCACTATCGGCTATTAGGTAGGTTATTCTTTCCGCTAGGAGCTTGCGAATCTCCTTCTTGACGACCTCCATCAACACGGGATTGAGCCGTCTTTATCCTTCTCGAACCGGCTTAGCCCCTTCTTCCAGGATAATTTGATGCATGCATATCGAGGGGTTAATGCCTTTAATGTCGGAAAGACTCCACCCAATGGCTTGTTTGTTCCTCTTTAGTATGGCTACTAAGACGTCTTCTTCATCTTTTTCAAGCCCGGTAAAGATGTTCACGGGCTTCTTCTCCTCTTCATCGAGGTATACATACTTGAGGTGAGATGGGAGCTCCTTTAGCTCAAGTTAGGGAGAAGGCTTCATTTCCTCTTCGGTTGAGGCTAGAACTTCCATCAAACTAATACCTTCTCCTAGCAATATCTTCATCTCTTCGGCATCCAACTTGTCTCCCCAACACTTGAGGTAAGCTTCTTCCATTGCTATCTCATCGAACAAGGCTTCACTTCTCCATATGGAGCCAATTTCCTGCAAGAAAACTTCTTCGGCCAAGAGATCAATAGCATCTATAAAAGAGCAATTTTCCTCAAATGAGAAGATGGGAATAGCGTTATTTTCATGCACGGAAAAGGACACGATTTCTCCTAACACCGACATTTTCAACATTCTATTTTTAACATCAATCAAGGTGTTAGTTGTAGCCATAAAATGTCTACCTAAAAGAAGTGTGTGCTCATTTCCCGTTTCTTGAACATCTCCCACATCCAAAACAACAAAATCAACAGGAATTATCAAACCACTCACTTTAACTAGAATTTCCTCTATTATGCCTCTAGGATATCTCACGGACCTATCTGCTAGTTATAGACACATCTTAGTTGGTTTCAAATTACCTAACTCTAGTTGTTTAAAAATAGAATAGGGCATCAAATTAATTCTGGCTTCTAAGTCTAGCATACCACATACTTCTTTACCATTTCCCAAGGCAATTTAAAGAGTAAAACTACCTAGATCACGGAGTTTAGGCGGTAGTTGTTGTTGTAGGATTGCACTTGCCACTTCGGACACAACAATCTTCTCATCCTCCGCAAACTTCCTCTTCTTCGAGGCTAGTTCTTTGAAGAACTTGACATTGGCCGGCACATTGCGGATGACATCAAGGAGTGGAAGGTTGACATTCACCTTGGACAAGAGCTTGTAAAACTCTTGGAATTAGTTGTCTTGCTTCTCGTTCCTCAACCGACTTGGATAAGGAATTGGAGGATTGTAGGGATTGGCGGCCTTATGGAGTGTGGGTTCTCTCTTCTCGTCAATTCTGGTTCGGGCTCCCCTTGCTCTTGTTGGGGAGCCTCTTCTTCTTTTTCAACTTCTTTGGTTGGGCTCGATTCCCCAACCTTATTATCAATCACTTTACCTCCTCGAAGGACGGTGATGGCTTGAGCTTGCTCCGATTGGCTTGGCAACTTGCCCGACTTTGCTTGCTTCGCCAACTCTCCAATGATCCCAGCTATTTGCCCCACTTGGGTCTCGATCCGCTTCACGGAAGCTTCAACGGACTCCAACCTTTGTTGGGTGGCTTGAATGAAGGTTTTCAAGGTGTCTTGCAATGTTGGTCTAGGCGGTTGGTTTGGTTAGGCCAGATATTGTTACGGCCTTAGATAAGGTAGAGCTTGGCCACCTTCAGCTTGTTGAGGTGGAGGCAGTTGTTGAGGTGTTTGAGATGGTTGAGGTTGCCTCCAAGAGAAGTTTGAATGGTTTCTCTACCCCGAAGTGTACGATTGAGAGTACGGGTTGTATGGTTGGCGAGGTTGGAACCCTTGAAGAGTATGAACTTGTTCTTGAAGAGCATGGAAGTGTGCTTCTTCATTTGATTCCAGCTCGAGTGACTTTTGGCAAACATTGGCCCCTTGGCCATATTCTCCACATATACCACATATCTCAACGGTCATGGCTTGTTGAGGTGGTCTCTCGGAAGTCCGAAGCATCTCCACTTGCCTCGTCAACTCAGCTAGTTGCCTCATTACATCATAACTAGTGTTCTCCCTAGCGCTCTTTTGTTGAGAAGTCGTGGTCATAGTCTCATAGGTGTTTGAGACTTCTTCAACGGTCCGACCTCCAATGTCTCCTCCCGCGGCATTGTCCACCATGTATTGAAAGTTTTGAGAAAGCTCGTCGTAGAAGAATTGATTGAGTAACTTGGGCGCGAGATGGTGGTGCGGACATTGTTGTTGGAGACCTCTAAACCGATCCCAAGCTTCATGGAAGGCTTCACCCGGAGATTGGGCAAAGGTGACAATTTGAGCCCTCAAGTCTTGGGTTTTTTTATTGGAGTAGTACTTGGCCATGAACTTCTTGTACACGGCATTCCAATTGGCTAATGAGTTAGACAGGAGTGACATGAACCACGTCTTGGCACGATCCTTCTAGGTGTAAGGAAAGCACCTCATCTTTAATTGGTCTTCGTTCAAACCTTGTAGAGGAAAGGTTTGAACCACGACATAGAACTCCCGGATGAAGTTCAACGCATCTTCAGCCGGCATCCCGTAAAATGATGGTAATTGGCTAAAATGGATGTTCTTTAACTCATAATTCCTTGTGGCTTCCCCAAGAACTATGCAAGAAGTAGACGCCCCAATCAGGGGACGAGCAAAATCTCTCAAATTTCTAGCCTCATTAGCATTGTCGGGGTTAATGTGGTTGGCCTCCAACTCTTCTTCCCAAGCAAACATGTCAAACCTCCTTGGTCTATGGATGTTGTCAAACACGGGGGCTAATCTCTAATTGAGACTTCGTCTCCCTAGCATACATAACCAAAAACATAAAAAGAGATCACACGTAACTGTGGAACGAGAGGTGAAAGCTTAAACACAAACACAAGGAAATAAACACAAATACCTAAACAAACAAAAAACACCAAACCACAAACACTAAATAACATAAAAGCAAAAGGATAAAAATAAACACAAAAGCACATATAGCACAAAAAAGACAATACGCCTAAAGCCTTCCCCAGCAATGGTGCCAATTTGTTTGTCTCCTAGTTCGACCACACGCTAAACTACTACGAACCGGACCCGCAAGAGAATGTGGTCGATTATAGGGCGATGAGCTAACTCCAGTCGTGTCTCTCAAGGAAAGCTTAGAGGAGATTATCTCTTTATGCTATACGTGCAAACATGTTTAACAATTTAAATAAAAACCTAAACATTCTAATCATGGATTTGAGGGTTGTTTTAGATTAAGGAAATTAAACAAGCAAGTTAACTAATAAAACACAATTAACAACAAGATCAGGAACGGAAGAAAAGATTATGATAAGAGCATTAGGGTGTAGATTCTCTCATTGGTTTCTCACCTAGCTTGTTTCAAGTTAGTTTCATTAATCTTAAACATACAGTAGTCCCTTCAAGCGGTTTAAATTCAATTACTGTCACCATCTATCCATTAAACTCCTATCGGCTTTATTATACGAACAAGATTAACTCTTTAAGCTTATGTGACCTAATCTACCTAACGTTGAAAGAACCTTGGTCGGGATTTAGAATCTCCTTTCGGTCTCATCTAAAACCAAGCAATGCTAAGTAGTGATCAAGTATTCAACATAAATAATAACAATTCCAAGAACAAGCAACCAACCATCACAAGCATAGATTGAAATCAAATAGATTATCTACCCCCTAATGTAGAGATTTAGCCCATCATCATGCTCAAAACATCACATATATCATATAAGTTCATCATCTCATAATCAAATGCAAATATCATAAACTTCTACAATATTCAATGTTTCAAGAGTTTTGGGAGAAGCCCCCACAAATCAACCTAGTTAAGAAAGAAAATACCAAAGGAAGATCCTCCTATCGAGCCTAGCTTCCATGGACGGCTCGGAGTCGGCCCTTCTTCTCGTCTCTCCTTCCTCAAGCCAAGCATTCTTGCCTGTAAAGTGGATTAATAGATTAGTTACATTCTCACTTGATTTCACTATGCATCATTAATTTAGAATAATAAAATTTAAACTAACTACCTGAAGGGCCCAGATCGGCCCGTAAAAATGATACTGCCCGGATCATTTCACGCCCATAGCCTTTCGAGTCCTGGGGAGGAGGCTGATAAAGTGCATCAGCATCTGGTAAGAATATGCACCCCATGGAAATGAATTTCATCGCTTCACATCCTCCGCTAGTGCCCACACCCATGGATCCACGATCCGGTGTTGATCTAGGCATAGAATCATCCGGTATACGAACAATATGTTCACAATTTTCACATAGTCCGGAACGTCTCTGGCCATCCTCATCTGTCTGAACATGTCCTCCAGATCACGGATGGTCGTGCACTTCCCTTCAAATAAACAATGGTACACAGATCTCGGTGGAACAATATGGTCGACATTCGGATCGAATGTCAAGTTGCCGAATCATAAACCTGACACTAGGTTGTACTCACTCGGACCGAAATACAACTGGAAGTGATGAATATGAAATTATGCCTCTCATCCTACCCGTGCACGATCCGACACGTGCATCTCATGCGTCATCAAGTGTGGATCACCCGCTTCTGGATGTCACTACCCCTGTAGTCTAGAAAATGTCCGAAACATCCGGATCTAAACAATCGGACGATGTTGTCACCACCTATCGTATGTAGTGTAGCTCCGATCAGATCAACAACCTCCAATTTGGCATACACCACGACCGAAGGCCTCAGGCTCCGTAACGGCAGTCTAAGCCAATCAATCTAACAACATTTTCAAAATTACAATTAAAATAAATACAATAAATATTTCATATAAATTGAAAATTTGTAAAATTTAAATTAATCTCAGAAAATGCAATTTTTAAAATTAATCGAGGTACTTTTAAAATTAATCAAGGATAATCTAATATTAATTAAGGATAATTTAAAATTACCTCAATTAATATTAAATTAGCCTCGATTAGTTTTAAATGTTGCCTTGATTACATTAAGCGAGCCTCGATTATTTTTAAAATTATCCCCGATTAATTTTTAACATGCCTCGATTAAGTTAAAAAGAGCCTCGATTAATTATAAACATGAATTATGAAATTATGAATTAGTCTCGATTAATTTTTAAGCAATCATCGATTATATAATCATGAATTATGAAATTATAAATTAGCCTCGATCAATTAGCCTCGATTAATTTTTAAGCAAGCCTCGATTAATTATGAAATTATGAATTAGCCTCGATTAATTATGAATTATGAATTAGCCTCGATTAATTAGCATAATAAGTCACGGTTAATTTCAAAACTACAAGCCACGATTAACATAAAGTCGCGTCACGATTACATTTAAACATGTCTCGATTAATCTATGAGAGCCTCGACTAAATTCAAAAGCATCAATTAACATAATACAAGCCTCAATTAACATAATATTCCATGATTAACATAATAAGCTACAATTCTTTCCCAAAAATCAAGCCACAATTAACATAAACAACCACAACTACTTTCTAAACTAACCACGACTAATTTCTATACTAATCGATGCCTTAAATTAAACAACCAATTCAAAAAAAAATCAACCAATTTGAAGAGAAGCCTACTTGAGAAGATGAGGTCCCCGATCGATCAATGGGTCCTCGCTTCATCTTCGGTACCGTCGGCGGAGAGTCCTCAACTGGAATGAACGATGAAGACCATCAGTTAGAGAGAGAGAGAGAGCGCGAGAGATACCTGAAATGGATTTCAATCATGGATTTGCAGAAATGGCGAGAGAAATTCTTGCTTCAACCATGAATTTGCAGAAATCAGGTTATGGAGAGAGAGAGAGAGAGAGAGAGAGAGATGAGAGACAAGCAAGAGAGAAGGTTTTGCGGACCGTTTTTCAATCGAGAAGATAGGCTGATGTGTTAATCGTGGAGATGTGGCAGTTTTTTTTAAAAAAAAAATTAAATGAACATGTGGCATGGTGGGGTTAATAAATTCAAACTCTAATTCATAAATATTCTCTTGTGGCAGTTACAACTGACTTTTATCAGAATATAAGTACAAAAAATCTGATTTGATGGGGTCCATTTTCTGAATATTGTGTAAGGTAAGTACAAATTGCCCAAGTAACTATCTAATTTTAAATCTTTCTTTTTTTACCAATTTTAATATAATTTTGTCTAGATAAATTTTTCACCGAAAAAAAATCATTAAGAATTCAAAGTCATGTATGAACCAGCAACATCGATTTTGATTTTGTGAATAAAAAAAATTCTTAACCTTATATATCTTTATAGGTATAACATTTTATTATTTTAATAAATTTTATTAATAATTATCATAATCTTTCCAATTTATAGGTAAATGATTTACAAAAGAAACACATAGAAAGATGAGAGAGAGAGAGAGAGAGAGAGAGAGAGAGAGAGAGTAAAGAGAAAAAAAGAACAGTGGATGTACGAGAGAAATAAATTGATAGATAAGATATAGTATCATGTTTAAAAATATAAAAATTATTGAATTATTATAATACCCTTTTTTACTTAAACTTGTAAATAATTACAAGTATGTCATCTTCCATTTGACCAAAATTTGACGGAATTGTGGTCATCAAGATCTAAGTCATGAAGAGATTAGATGAGTTCCTAGTTTCCACATGGGAGAAGAGTTCAATTATATATATGTGTGTGTGCTCGCGCGTGCAAGAAAGAGCCATTATAACTGTTTTTCTCCTCCAAATTAAAATTCATGTGTCTGTCGTTCTCAACTCAAATGCACATCATTAAATGTTGTGTACATTGAATGTTATCTATTGCTCCTTTATACCTTAACAAACTCAAAGAAACTTACAAATACCTTGATCATTATTTTTTTATCTAATTTTCTTTCCTCCATTTCTCTAAATTTATTCTCATTCTTTGAATCGATTATGACTTAGGTAGTGGAAAATTATAGGTTGAAGATGCATGCCACCGGCCCTGGTATATGTCTACAGTCTACCAATTTTTGGGGCCACAATTTTTAATTTTTTTTATAATATAACTGCATCTATCAAAAAAATCCTAAAAAAATTCTTGATAAGTCGGGAATTTTTGAAGATATTTTTGACCTTTTGTTTTATAATAAGTTTTCTTTATTGGATGAGTTGCATAAGCATATTGTTGGGTATCGAGTAGACCGCCTCAAAAGCCATCCATAATTACAACCGATTAAGCCCAAGAATCACAAAGATATTGTGTTGATTGGCTCAGACTTGTTCCACGAAGGAAAGGATGAAGATTACAAGCAATATCACGCAAGAACCACAAGAGAAGAATGGCGACCAAAAACTCTAACTACTGGGGCCTTCACTGACCTAGAAGACGAAACCCTAGCCGAACCCTAATCAACTACTCACCAACGATCCACCAAGATAGTGAACCTAGCAATTCCTTAAACTATACAGAAATCAAGAGATGTACAGAAACTACATAAATCTCACAAATCTCATAGATTTCACTCGAGAAGAGGAAGAGCTCTCTAGAACACGCACTGAGAATGAGTTAGTGTGTGAGAACAGTACAACAACATCATATAAGTAGGGCTTCAAGGAATTGGGCCGGGTCTTGGACTTCTGGGTCAAGAATTGCCACTAGAAATGGGCCTTGACTAGAAATAAGCTCATTAGCACAGTTGGGCCTATATCATCACATTCTCCACCTTAGGTCCAGCTGTGAGATAAAGCTTGAGACAGCACTACTTGCAACATTGCCAATCTCCATATTTAACATAATCACAAAGAAAACATTAAACAGAGAGAATCAGACACTAAGTCTGTGTGGGGAATATTAGACCCCTTATTTTAAGTGAAAGTATCAAAGCACAAAGCAGTGAAGACCTAACACTCCTTGATCAACAAGGTTCCTTATACCAGTAAGCTACAAAGCTTACACCAAGGGAAAGTAACCAGACACCCTCAACCATACACATAGCAACAGTACATGAGCTGACACATACACACACAAGCAAGCACAAAGCATGTAGAAAATACAAAAGAATAAGCATTCAACCATTATCTATATGAAGAATGTGCATGCAAGAAACATGTTTTTCAACAGGCAGACACTTTGTACCCATATTAGCAGGATTGTATTCAGTAGGAATTTTCTCGAGTAACACATGTTCCTTTTCAACTACATCTCTGATAAAGTGAAACCTAACATCTATATGTTTGGTTCTATCATGAAACACAGGATTTTTACATAACTGGATTGCAGATTGACTATCTAAGAAAACAGTAACTTTACCTTTTAAGAAACCAATTTCAAACAGAACACCTTTTAACAAAATTACTTCCTTAAGCTTCAGTGATAGCCATATACTCAGACTCAGTAGTAGAAAGGGCAACAACAGGCTGAAGTTGGGACTTTCAACTTA
The DNA here is from genome assembly GCA_026008535.1 of Perilla frutescens. Classification (NCBI taxonomy): domain Eukaryota; kingdom Viridiplantae; phylum Streptophyta; class Magnoliopsida; order Lamiales; family Lamiaceae; genus Perilla; species Perilla frutescens. The sequence goes on along the minus strand of BRKX01000014.1, from coordinate 29,641,466 downwards.
TGCATGCACCACAAAGAGTAAACACATAAGAAGTATTTGACTTCCTATTGTCCCTATCAGCAACATAATTGGAATCTACATAACCACACAAAGTGACACCTTTTTCATGCTTATGAAAACTAATACCTGTCTTAGCAGTGGACATCAAGTATCTGAGAAGCCATTTCAGAGCTTCCTAATGAGGTTTGCCTAGATTAGACATGTACCTACTTAAACAGCTAACTGCATAGGCTATGTCAGGTCTGGTGCTCACCATCAAGTACATTACAGATCCAATAGCATTAGAGTAAGGGATTTTCTTCATAGCAAGTATTTCAGAGTCAGTGTTAGGACATTGATTCTTACTTAACATAAAGTGAGATGCAAGAGGAACATTAACAGTTTAGCAGAAGACATAGAAAACTTCTCAAGAATATTTTCAACATGTGAAGTTTGATTCAACACTAAGGTGCAGGCTTTTCTATCTCTTACAATGTGCATCCCTAGGATTTTCCTAGCATCCCCTAAGTCCTTCATTTCAAAGTTTTCACTGAGACAATTTTGAACATGAGTGACAGACTTAACACAAGGACTGATTATTAACATGTCATCAGCATAGAGCAATAGAAACATAGGTACAGAGTCAGTATCCTTATAATACATGCAGTGATCAAACTTACTCCTTACAAATTTCAGAGACTTCATACATTGATCAAATTTAATATTTCATTGTCTAGGAGATTGCTTCAAACCATATAAAGATTTTTTCAAAAGACACACATAATCCAGTTTAGAAGCATCAACAAAACCCTTAGGTTGAGACATGTAAATAGTCTTGTCCAAATCACCATTTAAGAAAGTTGTAGTTACATCCATCTGCTTCATTTTCCAGTTAAAATGAGCTACAAGAGCAAGCATCATGCGCACAGTATTAAATTTAACCACGGGAGCTAATATTTCAGCATAATCTACACCTTCTTTTTGAGTAAAACTTTTTGCAACAAGTCTAGCTTTGTATCTCATAGATTTAAGTTCATGTTTGACTTTAAACATCCACTTACAATCAACCACAGAGCAACCAGTAGGTTTTAGAACTAAAACCCAAGTGTTATTGACTTTGAGAGACCTCATTTCATTTTCCATTGCACTTAGCCATTTATTAGCCTTATCAGACTTTAAAGCTTGTTTAACAGTCTTAGGTTCATCACTAACTAGAGATTCATGGACATTGAAAGCATAATTAAACATGTAAGATTCAAATTCAGAAGAATGTCCTATAAATCTAACAGGCTTTACAATGTTTCTTTTCCCCTATCTCTAGTAAGCTGATAGTTTCTCGAGTCATTATTTTCAATTTCAGTAGCATGCTCATCAGATTCAGAAGCAGACTCATGCTCAGTTTCATCATGTATTTGTTCATCTTGGTGTACATGCTCAAGTTCAGTTTCAACAGATTCATTAATCACAGCAAGTAAAGGAATATGTTGAGTGACTACAGACTGAGACTTCATCTCAAACAAAGCATCATTAGATTCAGAAGTAGAAAGGGGTTTGTTCACATTAGAAGTAGAAGATAAACATGGAAACTCAAATTCATTGAAGATCGCATCTCTACTAATTGCAGTTTTGAATCCAGGTTCATCTCTAACCCACAATTTATAGCCTTTAACCCCTTCAGGATAGCCCAAGAACACACATTTTCTAGCTCTTGGTTCTAATTTATCAGTTTTCTGATACATAAAGACAGAGCATCCAAACACTCTCAAATTAGAAAGATCCACAGGTTTGTTTAAGAACATAGATTTAAGACACTTGCCATTTAAAGGGACAGATGGGGATCTATTCACAAGATAAGCAGATGTACAAAGAGCTTCACCCCAAAATTTCTTAGACAATCCAGACATAGTTCTCATGCTTCTAACGTTGTTTAGAAGAGTCCTATTCATTCTTTCCGCCACCCCATTTTATTGGGGTGTATAGGGAACAGTTTTATGTCTTTTAATACCATGATTAGCACACAACTGATCAAATTGGACATTGCAGAATTCAAGACCATTGTCAGTTCTTATGGTTTTGATTTTCCTATTAGTTTGGGTTTCAATGAAAGTTTTCCAGTTTTTAAACTTATCAAAAACATCAGATTTTTTAATCATTAATAACACCCAAACTTTTCTAGAATAATCATCTATCACAGACAAGAAAAACATTTTCCCACCATGGGTGGGAGTACTTGCAGGTCTCCATACATCAGCATGCACATACTCAAGTATATCTTTGCTTTTAGGCACATATGAGGGAGGTCTCAAAGGAAATTGGAGTTTATGTTGTTTTCCCAGAACACATGTATCACAAAATGACAATTCAGAGATCACATCATGTTGTAAATAACCATCTTTGGACAGAATTTTCAGACCCTTTTCAGAGATGTGCCCTAGTCTATTGTGCCACAACACAGAATTATCATGTTTAACATTATTTGCAGAAGAGAAAGGCATGGTATTGCACACATATAAATCACCCAGTTTATGTACAGAGAATAAAACATTGGAGTTTTTCATAATTTTCATCACTCCATTACCCCCAAACACCAGTCACCCATCTCTTTCAAGAGCACCACATGACATCAAGTTGTGACCCACCCTAGGAACATGCCTGATATTTTTTAAAACATAAGTACAGTTCTCAGAAAATCTTAAACATATATTTCCAATTCCCAGAACTTCTCTTTTCATGTCATCAATCATAAGAACATAAGAATTTTGCATAGGTTTATAAGAAGAAAATAGGTGTCTGTTTGGAGAAATGTGAATAGAACATCCAGAGTTTAAAAGCCATTGATTTGATTCCAAGGAACTAGTTACAGAATTCATAGAGAATCGCACACAGCAACCATTATGCACCATATAACACTCACCCATACTGCCCTCAGTAGCATTATTTGCACTACCCTCAGCATTTTCTCTAAGTTTATATGGATTTTTACACTCTTTAGCATAATGACCAGTTTCTTGACACCTATAACATTTCCTAGACTTCTTATTGGTTTTAGACTTAGATTTCTCTTTCTCATTTTCCTTTTCCTTCTTTTCCTTCGTATTTTTACCCTCGGATTTGTCTTTTTCTTTTCTCTTACCTCTGACAAACATAGCCTTATTCCCAGAATTAATGCCCCTTTGTTTCAAATCCATTTCTTTACCCTTAAGAGAATTTATCACAACATCAAGAGATAAATCATCTTTGCCATACTTAATGGCAGATTTAACATCATTAAACTCTTCAGGTATGGAATTTAACAACACAAAAGGAGTATAATCATCAATATGTTTGTCACCAGAAAGCTTCAGATCCAAAATTAGTTTATTAAACATGTCCAGATTTTCATCAATGTCTTTACTCAGGTCAAGTTTGAAATTAATGAACCTATCAAGCAAAAACTTCCTTCCAGGCAAGGAAACTTCAATATAAACTTGATCTAGAGTGTCCCATAGAGTTTTAGCAGAATCATTTTTAGTTGAATCAATGGACCCAACTTTCCTAATCACATAATCACTCAAATTCAAGATTAAAGTGGAATAAGTTAATTCATTCATTTCTGCCTTTTTGGTATCAGTGGTTCCATTTTGGTAAGATAGATCAATAGCTTTGTACACGTGTTGTTGAATTAACACACACTTTATTTTCTGTTTTCAGATATTGAAATCACCTTTACCATTGAACACAGCCAAGTCATAAGGAGCATTAACAGAATTATTAGCCATGATTCACAAGATAACTTAGACTAAGAAAATGCACAGAAGCTTGAGAAGAACACCAAAACAAGGAAAAACAAGGCAAATCACAGAGATACTAGACTGCACAAGATAGAGTAGATTTCTCAGTTCACAATAACTCGATTTATCGAGGGCGCAGGGGGTCAACACTCAGTCACAGTCTAAGTATCAAGAAATCTTCAATTTCTTTGAGTTCACACGAACTCGACAGAGGTTTTACAAACCTCAACCAAGAAAATAGACAGCAGAAAGTGACAAATGACCCAAAACTCACAGAACACAGACAGACTTCTGAAATTTAAGAACCAGAAACACAGAGATAGCAGCGGAGAGGACCACACAAACCAATCACAGATACCCTAAACTACCAGAAGTCCAAGCCTATAGCCGCTCACATGTGCCACTTTACCAGAGCGGAGCCCTAGGAGAGGGTACTCCGACCTACCTTCCGCGTATGCGAACGCGATGATGGGGCCTCAGTTGCGGGGGCTTCAGAGGCGAGTTTAACCCACTCTGATACCACTATTGGGTATCGAGTAGACCGCCTCAAAAGCCATCCCTAATTACAATCGATTAAGCCCAAGAATCACAGAGATATTGTATTGATTGGCTCAGACTTGTTCCACGAAGGAAAAGCTGAAGATTACGAGCAATATCACGCAAGAACCACAAGAGAAGAATGGTGACCAAGAACTCTAACTACTGGGGCCTTCACTGACCCAGAAGACAAAACCCTAGCCGAACCCTAATCAACTCCTCACCAACGATCCACCAAGATAGTGAACCTAGCAACTCCTCAAACTATACAGAAATCAAGAGATGTACAGAAACTACACAAATCTCACAAATCTCACAGATTTCACTCGAGAAGAGAAAGAGCTCTCTAGAACACACACTGAGAATGAGTTAGTGTGTGAGAACAGTGCAGCAACATCATATAAGTAGGGCTTCAAGGAGTTGGGCCGGGTCTTGGACTTCTGGGTCGAGAGTTGCCACCAGAAATGAGCCTTGATTAGAAATAAGCCCATTAGCACAGTTGGGCCTATATCACCACACATATATTACACGGATGTTGTGTTAAACTTCGACATAACTTAAAATAAAATTATAAATTTGATAGTGATGCTGGTAATTTGTTTTCTAAATTGCAAGTGCTACAAATGTGTTTATCAAAAAAAAAAATCAGTCATTGAAGTTCTTGAATTTATTAAAGCTTTAGACTGATTTCCTATATTTTATATTGCATATAAAACATTATTAACTATTCTGGTCAATGTACCATTATTAGAAAAAAAAATCCAAAACTAAAATTAATGAACATATATTTGTGTGCTACTGTGTCTCAAGAGAAGTAAAATAGACAAGCTATTTTAAGTATTGAAAAATAAGTTATTGGAAATTTTTTGTTTTGATAATTTTATTGATGATTTTGCTTCTCAAAATATTTGAATATCTAAATTATTTTGATACTATATTTTATACATTTGTTCGTGTTGATTGTGTTTTGTTTTTAAAGATTTAGGATAATTAAGACAATAATAAAAGAAATTTCAAGAATTTTGTGAAAAAAAATAAAAATAGAATCCCTCTTTAATAATTTTGTCATGCCCCCAAAATATGAGGTTGGACAAGTGCCTAACATGTCTAAATTCTAGTTAAAGCTTCCAAAGATGTGAAAGCACGATGGCGTTACGACTGTTATTATAAAAATGTAAATATTAATAACAACCAATGGGCGACTAACATTAGAGTAATTTTATTCCCTCAAAAAAAAAAGTAATTTTAGTGTAAAAAATAATATGGAATAACCTCCCTACGCCAAACGAGACGCTACTCCTAACTCGTAAGTTCAACTTTGAATTCACGTACAACCGAACTCATTATTGTTTGGGACCATGAAACGAATCACAATCCTCTATCTCCAATTAAATAATAATAGTTCATCACTAAAAGTAAATATTCCATCCGTTCTAATAATGTAGTCCTTCTTTCTTTCTTACACATATTAAGAAAAATTATTTAATGTGCTAGAAAAGGTAAAATTGCATCAATTCTTCTTGCCATACCCTTATATATTGAACGTTCATTCTTGCATCACCTCGGTAGCGGCTGCGGGTTATCTTCGACAAAAAAAAAAAAAGAATGAACGTTCATTCTTTTTTTTTTCGACAACAAAAAAAACAGAATGAACGTTAATTTCAAATAACATTAAGTAGGGGTACATTAAGACAAATGAAAATGTAATGCATATGCATAAGAAAAGTGAATTGTAATTTTGGAATTGACAAAAAGGAAATAAGAGACTATAATTATTGAACAGAGGGGGTACTTTATTTTAGGGTGAAAAATTAAAATAACCAAAATCAAGTTCTAACAAAAAATGGTAGAATATTCTTTTCTAACCAAATAAAGGAGTAAATGTCCTATTTAGCCTTAATGAATATTTGAAAAAATAAAAAACATTTAATACCTATACACTACACTACTACACGCACGCACATACTACACATTGGTTTACTACACGCATCCGCAACACAGACCTTCGCTATAATTTAATTATTTTTTTATTAATTTTTTTTTGTTTATGATTACAATTTCAACCGATCAAATAATTTTATTTCTATTTTCTATTTAAAAATTAAACAAATCTAAGGAATCAATATCATCACCAAATTTTTAAGTTTATTTTCTTATCCAAATTATAACAAAATAAATTCAAAAACCCTGCAAATAAATTGAAATATATGACCAAATTCAACTAAATTCCAATTAATAACCAAATAAATCCAAATAAACAAACGAGATACCAAATAAATTCAACTTTTTAACTAATAGACGTGATACAATACAAAAAGTATGATATATTTAAAAATTTACAACTAGAGCAATTTAGAGCACCAAAAAAAATGTCGTGTTATACGTTGATCCAACGTGTAACACGACAATTCTTTTTATTAATTTATTTAATAATTACATGCACACAAACACAATAAATTAATAATTATTATTTTATTTTATTTTGAAGGAATGAAACGTGTAGCACGTACGTTTCCAAAAACGTGTTACACGTTTCATTCAAACGCAATTACATGCACACACAATTACAATTACACAAATTACACGTCCATCAAACGTAATTACATGCACACACAATTACAATTACACAAATTACACGTCCATACGCACAATTACACGCACACACAATTACACGCAAATTATTTCATTTTAAATTATAGAAAAATGTTTCATTCCTTCAAAAAAAATTTAATTATTAGTTTATTTTGTTTATTTATTAATTATTAACATCAAACCTAAATAAATCCAATTAACATTCAAATTGTTCTAATTTATGGATAATGAGAGACCTAAATAAATAAAAGTAATATTTTTTTAATTTTTGTATTAAATAAATATTCACACACACAAACAACATGTTACACGCGGACACACACAATTAACATGTCACATGTTTCATTTTTATTTGAAATTCTAAATATTTAAAAAGAATTAGGAATCCAATTTGTTATTATTTTTTTATTTAGGATTAAAAAAAATTAAATCTCAAATATGTTACAAATGTTCCAATTTTTTTTCCACATAGAATTAAAAAAATAAAAACACATGCACACAAACATACAACAAACAATTACATTTACACGCACATGCACACAAACACACAACATACAATTGCATTTACACGCACACAAACACAAATACACGTACACGCACACGTTTAAATAAACAAAAAAAAATGTATGAAAACGAGGGAAAACTAGATTTAAACGTGTAGTAAGTTGCTTGTTTTGGTGAGCGTGTAGCGAGTCTTCAATGTGTAGTAAGTTATTTACTTCATTATATGATGAGATTGTGGCTTCAGTATTAAGTTTTTGTTTTTTTTATTGTGTAGTTTGCACAACAGCGTGTAGTTTTTTTTTTTTTTTTTTTTTGACTGTGTAATCTCATTTTGAGCAGGTCCCACATTTAATTAAAGGTATATGGGACAACAAAAATTACATTGGTTAGAAAAGAATTTTAGAACTTCAACTTGGTCAGAAAGATATATTCACATTTTATTTTATGTATTTTATACCAATTTTGTGTCTGCTAACGATGTTGATAATATGTATATATACATAAAATTAATAATTAAATATTTATTGATAATCATAAAATAAAATATGATTAAACTATTTGTTACGAAAAAGACCCAAATTGTTCGGGACACGATTGGTTAATTTTGAGGCTTCTTGTTTGATGTGCTTCATTTGTTAATTGTGATTTTGACAGAAGCACTGTTATTGTTGTTAACTTTTTGTGAAAGTAGAGATGATGGTCGGCCCGAACTCATTTACGAGCCCAAATATATACATACATATATATATATATATCAAATAAAGTGATTATTTGAAAGACGGGCATTATAAAAAAATTTAAAGCTGCTAGAATTCTCTTTTATAAAAGAGAGTTGAATAAATATTCTTATTCCATCATTTTCAGGAAAGTTGAAAGCAGTCGTCCCTTCTTGATTTAATATCTTTTCATATGAAGTGTATGCAAAGTTATATGTAAATCTACCAAATATTATGTAACTTACTGAATTCATAAAATTTTCTCTGTTGTTATAAAAAAAAGAAAAAAATCAGATTTAAGTAAGAAGAGTTTTGATGTTGACTGTAGATTGTAGATTGTAAAACAAATATTTTGAAGAAATCCGTGTCACTATCAATACTTGTATTTTAAAAAAATACTTTATACATTATAAGAGCATGTCTCCTATAGTGCGCCACATTTTAGGTACATAATTTCATCACGTCATCGTCACATCAAAAATTATGTATCTATTTTTCTAAATATCAATTCTCCTTCAAATTATCAATGGTACATACATCACTTTTGAAGGTTCCATGCGACATATCACTCATTTATAAAAATAAATTAGTGGAGAGAGAAAGGGGGAGGGAGAAAAGAAAAAGAAGGATAGGCCCCATAAAAAGTGTCATTTTATAAATTCGAGACAAAAATTCATATTTTTCTCACATTTGCTCTTATTTAATGCATTTAAACATATATATTTAATTCATTAAATGTATTGACACAAGGGTGTATTAGGTAAGTTAATTAGTTTATGAATCTGTGTACATTCATCCAAAATGACAGTTAAACAGAAATAGAGGGAGGATTATTCATGATTGGTACATGCAACTGTACTAATTTGCTAGTTTGTATTTTTTTCCTCCCCGACAGGAGTTAGAGTTTTTTTAAGGACAACAACTTAGGCCGATTTGGAAAACAGGACAAATTTGTTGTGGGCCGAAATTTAAGGACATCACGTGCATCTCATGTGAGTTGCAGCCCGTTTGGGCTGGAAATTGGCCTACATACGCAATACTTAAATGTTAATGTCCTTATAATTTTGGCCCGCAATAAATTTGTCCTCTTTTCCAAATCGGCCTAAGTTGTTGTCCTTAAAAAAACTCTAACTCTCCCCTACAGTGTACCTTAATTTTTAATATATACCATCTAATTTGTACCCGAATTTTGAGCCTATAGTAGATGCTCTAAGGGTTTGTTTGCTAGATAGTATAAGGGTGTGATAGTCCTATACACCCTAATACTATGTTTTCTAGCAACATTAAAGTCCATAATTATGCAAGGGTCCGACATGTGTTAATCATTTATATGGTATAACATATCAGACCATGCAGGTGCGATATATAATACCATACAGAATTATTAAAAATTGCAGACTAAAACAATATTGCATACATTAATTAAAAATCTTATTATAGAATATTCACATAATATACATTAACTAATTTAAGGATAATTTAGAAATTGAAATTCTATCGAGAATCTAATACATCTAAGCAAACATTATATTATTAATACATATATTTTAATACACAAACAAATATAATATTGATATCTTATAAAGTAAAACGCATCTCATGTTAAACATGTCCAGTCTTATATCATGCAGTCTAGCAAATGAGCCCTAATAATTAAACATTCACGAGTGTAATTGAATCCATTATATTTGCTTAAAATATCTTTATAATATTATATACGTGCATAAAATCGTATGGCCTACATGCTAAGATGTGCACATTCTAGCTACAAATTGAAAAGATCAATATATTGGGTTTTGCCTTGGTTTTTATGTTAAAGTCAGTTGTAAATTAAGCTCGGGCATTTACTGCCTTATATTTTCAAGTAGGTGAAAATAAGAATTAGTGGAAAAACTACCATAGAAGAGTTACAATGATTTTTTTATTTTTAATGTCGAGGGTAACCTGCAGCTGCTACCGTAGTACGCACTGGATAAATTCCGCTCATGTGTAATAGTCTGCAAACCTACACAGATAAAGTAAACCACACGTGGCAAGCCAGGTGTGACAGACTCACAGCTAGTGATGTTGGTGGTGGGTTGAACTTGAGATATTTGGTCTCAAAAAACACCACTCCACCACTAGATCGTACTCAAATCGATTACATGGGGATTACAATGATCTTATTAATTGATAGTTTTATTGACTAGGAGGAGAGTAGAAAAATGACATGTGCTTAATTTTTATAGAACCAAACAGAACATCATCACATGGTGCTGCTGTTGTGCTGGCTGTTGGTACGGTACCACCACAAAGATTAATTAAACACACATATGGTGTATGGATGAGAGAGAGAGAGAGAGAGAGAGAGAGAGCAGAGAGAGAGAGAGAGTTAAGAAGCGAAGCTTGGTTCGGAATAAACAATATTATATCTCAAATTTTAAATTATTCACCACCTCATAAGAAAATTGGCAGGATTAACATAGCTGATACGGTCAAGAATGCTATTGTATTCACCACACCGACACAATAATAATAATAATAATAATAATAATAATAATAATAATAATTATTATTATTATTATTATTATTATTATTATTATTATTGTATTGAAAAAAGAGGATAAGAAACATTTTTTTTTTATATAGTTGGGGATAGGGAATCGAGATTTATATCAAGATCTCTTACCTTTACAAAGGTTTGGACTACTTGGATCAATTCCAATGTTGGACTAAAATATCAATTTCAGTTACGTTTACACTTTAACTCTAGCCGGTGCAATACTAAATCCTGCCTACAATTTGAACAGAATTTGGTATTGCATCAAATTGGTGCCGGTGGATTCCACAAATTTTTAATTAATTATTTTTATTATTTAAAATTATTATTATTAAATAAATTATTCCAATAAATTTAATTATAAAATTATATAATCATTCAATTTAAATTATAAATCATCTCAATAAATATTAAATAAATAATTTCAATAAAAACACAATTAAACAAACATGATTTATAGAATAAAGGCACATCACAAATAACTACAAATCAACTTACCAATAATATAATAACAATACAGTACCATTATGCACTTGGTCTTTGACATTTGAATTTTGTTTGAAAATAAGGGTATTTTAGGCCAAAAAAAAAAATCTTAAAAAATTAAATTCATGCATATTTTTTAAAAAACAAAAAACAAAGGGGATTTGTTTAATTTGTAACCTTTTGTCTTTGGTTCAACAAATTTCTTACTCAGTATAAAGAAATAAAAAATAAATATGCTCGCAATGCACTTTGAAATGCATTAGTGGAACATATGTGAGAAAAATATACTAATTCCGAGCATTGGGATCAAAATATATTTATTTTCATAAGTATTGCAATCTCGTAAAATTTTTCACTAATTATAGGAGTTTAATGATAATTTAAAGTACTTTTATTATTACAAGTACATCATATATTATAATTTTTAATGACATATGCTTTTTAATAGAATTTAATTTTTTAATATTATATATATAGTTTTGAAATTAATAAATTAATGGTTATTAATTTTGAATAATTACCATTTTAAAAAATAATAAGTCAATAAATACATTCATACTTCAATCATAAGACAAAATGAAGTATTTTTGATAATATTTTTGTTTGATGTAATATTTGGTGCAGAAGGTTGAAGTTCAAGTTGGCAAAAAAATTAGTGTTGAAGCCTGAAATTACACTTATTTAGTGTAGAATCTATATTAAATAAGTGTTTAGCATTATCGTTGTCCTAACTAAGCTAGGTTCTAGTGGTGAATAAGAAACACTTTTTTAAGTCTGGAATAACTTTTTATCAATTTTTAGATTTCTCTACGAACTGAAAGCATGCATACATAAATTTCAAACATTGCATTATATTGTAGTTAAGGTTGATGAGACCGGGACTAGCACTAAGGAATTAAACCCGGAGTTGCGAGAGGTCCAGTTGATGTTGGAGGGCAAAGGGACAGACATTACATACATAATTAAATCAGCTTGATTTAATTATTTATCCATTAGTATAGTTTATTTAATTTAATTTAATTAGAAGCCCAATTTTCACAATTTGTTTAGGTGTTATTGGGCCAAGGGATTTATTTATTTTATTTTTAAGTATTTGTTCGAAATTACAAGCCCAAAGACTTGTGAATTTCGTGCCCTAGGATAGGATTAAAGGTATTTTCGTTCATTTTGAAGATTAGACTAGATTTGAATGAAAAACAGTTTTACGCTTTTCTCCCGTCTCACAAACAAACATCGGTTCTTTGGTAGAGTTTGGTTCTGGCGATTCCAAACTTGAAATCTATTGTCTCGTTCATAATATCTCATAGTATCTGGGTTAGACAGCCATTGAAGATTGCTCCATTGGCGCGTTTCGAGTTCTTGTCGATTCGGGGTTCGTTTCGGGTAAGTTTTACCTATCCTTTTCATTTTTCTTCATCATCGATTCTTCCACCATCACCACAGCCACCACCCACGTCCATAACATTCCCATATCATCATCAACAGCCTCAAAATCATCCCACTTCAGATCAAAATCTAGATTCGCCGATTTAGGTCTAAAAACCCTAAATCAGGTCAGAAACTTCCAACCATTCGATATCTTAAACCACTTGTGCAAATTATCTGAATTTTGGATATGTTTTGCATCTCTACAGATTATGCCTTGTGTTAAAATTTGAGCTCAATCCGAGGTCGTTTGCATAGGTTTCTGTTCGTGTCTTTAATTTAGGGTTTTACAGGTTATTTGGGTTGTTTTGTGTTTAATTCTTGTTAAATTCGAATTCCTTGATTTAGTACAGTATATTGAGGTTATTAATTTATTTTCGTTCAGTTTTGTTTGGATTGAATCAACCATATAGTTTTCGTGTATTTGTTTCTTTGCTTCCGCGTATTGATCGGCCGCATCATACTTTTTGGTATCAGAGCCACGTCAACTTCGGTTGGTCGTGGTTCAATCCAAATCTGTGTGAGGCATAGTAGGGGCAAAAGTAGTTGATCCCATTGAAAAAAAAAATCGTATAAAAAAAAGAGCAGAAAAAAAAGAAAAAAAAAGAAGAAGAAGTTGATCGAGCCCTATTGTGTTCACCGTGTTTCTTGAGTATCTTGATTCATTCTTCAAGTTCTTGGTAGTTCTTGATTAGTCTTGTTGAGTTTGGGTAGTATTTGTCTTGTTTTCTTTGTGTCGTGCCGCGAATTATCGTCTTCGTCGAATAGCGGTTGGGATGCCACTTTGCAGCTGAAATTATGTCGTTTGTGAGCCTTTGTTTTCATCTATATTGCTGGAGAAAAGAGGGAGGGTCGAAAATTTTGTTTCTAGTATTTACAGGAGTTGGGTTAGTTGTTTCCCAGTAGGATTGAGATTTATTTCCTAGTTTGTTTTGGTCTTTGTTTCCTAATTGAGCTCGTGATCACACCTAGTACAATCTCGTTCCACGATTCAGCACATTTTCCTCCCATATTACCCACCATATTCCAGTTCCTAGACTCTAGCCGATTCCACCCCCTATCCACCGTTTTCAGCCCAAAAATCGGTTTTCTGCAGATTTTGCTCCCGAACTTCGATTTTCGCCCATAATACCATTCCGGAAGTGGAATAACGTGCTGAAAAAATGGCATTGCTTTGCCATGACATAACTATACTTTTGGCCGAATTCTATCATCTTCAGGGTGAAATCGCCTGTTGAACATTTTTCGGTTTTGCCGTTTCTATGAATTTTCCTACCTTTTCACCCCTACAGCCAACCTTTACCCTTTATAGCCTACTTCGTGGTGTTTTGTATACCCCGTGGTACTTTTAGAGTCAAGTTCGAGCTCGTGACTAGAACTGGAGGAGTCAGTAGTAATTCTACTACTGGAATTCGAGTTCTACTGTGAGTCGCTGGAGTCCGAGCTTTATTGAGAGTTTATACACTTTGAGTGCTATACACGAGAGTCAAAAAAAAGTGTGAGGTCCTGTTTTTTTGTTTTCTTTTGTTTACTATATTTTAATTGTTTTGCAGGTACCTATGGAGTCCAGAGATGGTTATAACAAGACGAATGAGAAAGCACCCGCATGGTCTAGTACTCCTACAGATGTGGCTTCATCGATGCCACAGCCGTGGGATGCCCAGTACCACCATCAGGAACTGGAGCATAAGCTGGATAGTTCCTTGGCCAAAGTGATGGCACAGCTCAAGCTTATTGCTGCTCGAATTCCTGCACCACCACCAGTTCAAGCCCAACCTGTCCAGCCTGAAGCAGCTCGTCAGCCAGAAGTTGTTGTAGTCAAGCTAGCCAGAGCAGATGCTAGAGCACCACAAGCTCAGCTTCACCAACCTCAAGTGCAGTTTAACGATCCCTATGATCGTGATGCTGCAGGAGGTTTTGGTGATTTTGCAGAGGGATTTGAGGCTGAGTACGATCCGTTTCAGAGACATGACCGACCACATCAGCCTTACCATCGACATGCAGCCCGACGTGCGGATCTCGATAGCTTGTTGAATAACATTAAGATAAGCATCCCCGAGTTCGAGGGATTACATGATCCAGACCTTTATCTCGACTGGGAAAGAAATGTTGACAAGATTTTCGACTGCTATAATTTTCCTGAGCAGAAGAAGGTCCAGTTAGCCTCGTTAGAGTTTAGAGGATATGCAGCCACCTGGTGGGAGTTCTAGCAGAACCGGTGATACTGAGAGCGCCACCCACCTATTGATTCATGGCCTGAGATGAAGGACGTCATGAGAGGATGCTTCATTCCGGTACATTATGAGCGTGACCTCGAGAAGAAATTGAACCGAATCAGACAGGGTACACGTTCCATAGAGGAGTACCACAAGGAACTCGAGACAACCCTTAATCGAGTTAGGAAAGAGGAGACATTGGTTTCCACAATCAACCGATACATTAAGGAATGAACCCAGACATCGCCTGTGAAGTCGAGTTGAGGGATTTCACCAGTATTGAGGCAATGGTCCACTATGCCTCAATTGTAGAACGGCAGCTCAGAGATGGCCAAAGGAGACCATCACAGTCGACGCCAGTACGGACACAGTGGGGTTGAGGTAAGTCTTCCACACCTATGACAGCCCCTACACGCTATCAAGAGCAGTCCACGTCGCCAGCTCATCGTGTTGAGCAGTCTGCACCACAGCCTACTCACAGACCTGAGTACAGTTTGCTTACCCCACACCGTAATAATCAGAACCGCACTGTACATCCAAGTCAACCGCCGAATGACACACCAGTGAGAGCACATGATGTTTAGTGTCACAAGTGAGAAGGATGGAGACACTTCCAAGCCCAGTGTCCAAATTACCGAGTTCTTTTCCTTTCAGAGCAAAATGAGCTGAAATCAGCCAGTGAAAAGGAACTCGAAGAACCAGATGCAGTAGGGGACACCGGATAGCCCCTAGACAGCCCTATCATGGGTGAGATTGAAAAAGAAATACCGAAGCAAGCTCACGTGAGTCTTGTTTCAATCTGAGCCTTGAGTCTGAATCGTGAAGATGATCAGAATGATCAGTGAGAAAACATCTTCTACTCGCGTTGTTCTATCCAAGACAAGACGTGCTCGCTCATTATTGACATTTGCAGCGTTGTGAACGCCATCAGCCAGTACGCAGTGGGGAAGTTGAATCCGATTCCACAAAAGTATCCCAAACCCTACTGACTGCAGTGGTTGACTAACAGAGGCAAAATCCGAGTTGGTTATCAGGTACATGTAACCTTTTTCATAGATACACTAATACTGTTTTGTGTGACGTCATCACTATGGAGGCGGCACATATTTTGCTTGGTCGTCCTTGGCAGTTTGACAGAAAGGCGATACACGATGGATTCGTCAATACCTATGCCGTGATCCGAGAAGGACGGACCACTAGACTATGGCCATTGGAGCCTAAGGACGTTGTAGAAGATCAAAAGAGGATGCTGGAATGGTTTCAAGAAAAAAAAAAAGAGGGCAACCGAGAAAAAGGCCATCACCGCAGTTAAAACTTCAGCCTTAGCACATACGGATTCTCCTAGTGAATTCTTGTTTCATGAAGAAGCAACCGGATTTGTTGCATATGAAGATCCAATTCGCAATCTCTTATTTACTGTCAAAGGAGTCGACAAGGCCATTAACACAAGTTTGCCTCTTGTGCCAATTACCTTTAAGAACAGTGCTACTGATGTGTTTTCTTTACCTAGTAATGTGCAGGTAGCAAAGGACAAGTTCCAGGCTGAAAAGGTGAAGGAGAACAATCAACAAGTCAAGTCCTGTGTGCATGAGACGCCCGTTGAATGGCCTAAACAAGGACATCACTTACTCGGTGAGTATACGTGTTCTTCCACAATTAAAGTTGCTGATTTCTTCCCTATTCTTGCAGATGAGTTCGATCGAGATGACACCTTGAATTTGAGGACAAGTTCTTTTGGGGATGGGGGGAATGATGAGACCGGGACTAGCACTGAGGAATTAAACCCGGAGTTGCGAGAGGTCCAGTTGATGTTGGAGGGCAAAGGGACATGCATTACATACATAATTAAATTAGCTTGATTTAATTATTTATCCATTAGTATAGTTTATTTAACTTAATTTAATTAGAAGCCCAAAAGTGGTGGATTGTGTTGCAATTTTTTAGTCACTTTAGCCAAATATTCCTAACCTTAACCCAAGCCTACGTTACAACCTTAACGAAAGTCCTATTTGATCTTAATTTTGAGCACATTTGTTTGTCAGTGGAGAGCTTAGATTGTATGCAAGCATATGGTAGATCAAGTGTATAGATCAATGTTTTGATGAGTGCTTACCCTTATTTTATCACACTTTGAGTGGTTGAGCGAAACACACACCGGTGAAGATCATTGGCTTGATATTTTCTCATTGAAATCTATCGCATGTGTTCATGATTTGAGTGTTGTGCTTGTTTTTTTTATTCCCGATTAGATTTTCGAGGTTGTAGATGCTAGATTATAAACTGTGGAGTTATGTATTGTTTGAATTCCATGTTTGGTTTATGTTCTTTGTTTGGGGACAAACAATGTTTTAAGTTTCGGGGAGTTGATAACCTCATATTTTACATGTATTTTGAGGTACATTTGAGTGGTATTTGATGGGCATTGCACGCATGAAGTGATAAGTTTTGCATAGTTTTCTATGTTTTGTGCAATGTCACGTGTTTATTCATTGTGAAGGGAATCAATGCCATTTTTTTTGTAGACCTCAAATGAGTATGGGAACACCCTAGAAAGATGGGAAATCAAGTTAGAAACGCGGTGCAAAAAGAATCGGGTCAATCGGACGAGAAACGAGTGAGAACGAAGCAAAACAGTGAGAGGGTGCCGAAGCTGGAAAAAACCCGTGACCGGAGTCGCGACCCTGAGGGTCGCGACTGCATGGTCGCGAATTTTCTTCTCCATTTTCCTGCACGGTCACGACAGGGAGGGGGTTCTCCTGTGTATTATTCGCGACCCCACTCGTGAATTTTGCACTGGTCGCGAATTTTCTGCCACATCAGCACCACATCACGCCACGTCATGCCACGTGGACTCGCGACCCAAGTCGCGGGCATCCTGGTCGTGAATTTGGTCACGAATGTAGCGGGCCTGTCCGATTTTTGACCTATTTTTGGGCTTTTCTTTACTTGGTATATAAGGGTTTCAATGCACGAAAATAGACACAATTTCCACCCACTCCAAAGTTGCCAACAGAGAGTTGCTGCAGAGAGAAACAGACGCGAAGAACAAGACCAAAGGATTCAAGAGCTTTCAAGATTAGAGACAAATTAATTCTTCCGGGTTTTATTTTCTCTGTTCTTAGAATTGTTCGTCTTTTCTTTGTGGATTATTTTAGTTATTTATTTTGCCATGGATAGCTAAAACCCTAGTATTCTAGGGTTGGATTATGATTTATTTATAAAGTTCTTTTGATTCATTTTGTTTGGTGTCTATGATTTGATTATGCTTTGATTATTCCCGCTTGTCTCTGTATTATTTACCTGATCACTAAATGATGCAATTTGATGTGTTAATCCATAATTCGAAAGATGAGTTTTAACACAAGATCTGGAATAATAAATGGTTAGTCAATATCACTCGAGAGAGTTGTGATTAATTTAGAGAATAATAAATCTTTGGAACCATTAGGAGTTGCATAATAGGTATTGAATGGAGACGTTGATATTTGTTGTGTGATCTACAATCTAGGCGCTTCGAGAGAAGGTTTAGAATGCATAAGTGATTGTTCTAGTATGATTTAAATCCCAACATAGACACTAAATGAATTGATTAAGAGAATGGATTAAATATTGAGTATCCAATCCTAGAATGCGTCTTTTATTCATTGTTTGATTTTTTTGTGGTGATTTATTCTATTTATTATTTTTAGTTTTTAATTAGTTTAATCCAACCATGTTTTGTAGTCTAGATAACTGCGAGGGGTTAAATTGAATAACTAGCAGATTAAATATTAAATCCCTGTGGATACGACCTTGTTCACCGCTATCCTATAAGTCTCACTGTACACTTACAGTTTAGGTGAAAATAAATACCGAACAAGTTTTTGGCGCTGTTGTCGGGGATTTAATTTTTTTTATTTGCTATTATTTAGATTTAATTTCTTGTGTTAATCTAGACATTTTTTTTCAGTTATTTTTGTTTAAATTTTATAATTTTCTTTTTCTTGTGATTAGGTTGTGTATGCGTACATGATCTCAGGGGGAACCACTTCAAACTTACGATCCTGAGATTGAAGCCACCATTCACCACAAAAACGCAAGGAAAAAAGGAGAGATGGCAGAATAGGCATCACCTGTTACAGTTGAGCAAATGCAGCGACAATTGGAGGAAATGCAGCGGCGATTTCAAGAGCAAGAATCCACCAGGGAAGCAGAACTGGTACCAATCAATTAGATGTTCACACCAGTGCTCAACCATGGACAAGTTCCCGGTCCAGGAATTAATGCCAACAACTTTGAACTGAAGTCGGGATTAGTGGGCATGGTGCAACAGCATCAATATGGAGGCCACAAGACTGAGAATCCAAATGCACACCTGCAACAATTCTTGGAGGTCTGCAGTACAATCAAGATGAACGGGGTGTCAGATGATGCCATTCGGCTTCGCTTGTTCTCATTCTCACTAAGGGATGCTGCCAAGGATTGGTACCATTCGTTGGATCTCAGTATGGTGGATAGCTGGGAGTGCTTGGCGCATAAATTTCTACATAAGTTCTTCCCTCCCGGTCTGACTCTCAAGCTGAAGGGAGAAATTACACAATTTCGTCAGTATGATGATGAAACTCTGTATGAAGCTTGGGAGCTGTTTCGGAACATGCTGAGGAAGTGCCCTAATCATGGATTCGGGGTAGATCATCAAGTCTGCATTTTCTACAATGGATGCGACATGGATGTGAAGAGGCTCCTGGATGCCTCTGCAGGCGGGTCACTACTGAACAAAGGCCACGATCAAGCTGTGATGATAATTGAAGACATGGCCACCAATAGCTATCAGTGGACTGGCGATCGACAAGTGAAGATTTTGAAAAGAGCTACAGCAGTTGATGACAGTGATCCGATTTCCAAGATTGTAGCTCAACTGTCCACATTGAATGCTACTATCAACAACAGATTCGACGCCATGTCTCAGCAGACTACTAGTCTCCCCATGAATCAAGCAGTGGAAGATGTTAACTACATAAATCAGAGAGGCAGTTATGAGAACAATAATTACCGATGCGGAAATCAGTTCTACCAAGTTAATCGATCCAACCTTTCTTATGGTAACCCCAACAACGCAGTGCAGCCCCCTCCTGGTTTCTCAGTAACAAATGGAGTGATCAATGAGGAAAAGAAGCCAAACATGGATGATCTGTTGATGGCGTTCATGGGGAAGACTGATAAATTCATGGGGGAGTCACAAGCTAGAGTGGAGAAGTTGGAGAATAATGTGGGTGCCATGAGTGTGCAAATGAAGATGTTCGAGAAGCAACTGGGTCAGCTGACCACAGTTGTAGGGAATCAGTACCAACCAGGACAGTTCCCCAGCAACACCATAGTGAATCCCAAAGAGCAGTGCAATGCAATCCATCTGCACACTGAAGTACCTACACTGATCACCGCCGCTACAGCTGTTCCTCCCAAGATGGCTTCTGACAAGCTAAATTCTACTATCAAGAGTCCTCCAACGGGTCCTACAGTGCTTCCCAAAGTGACTATCATATTCCCATAGAGGACTCTAAAATAGAAAGTTGATTCACAGTTCTCTCGATTTCTGGAGATTTTTAAGAAGGTGCAAATCAACATTCCTTTGGTGGAGGCGCTGCAGCATATGCCCAAGTATGCCAAGTTCTTCAAGGATGTTGTGTCCAAAAAGAAGAAGATAGAGGAGTTCGAGATGGTGCATATCCCAGTGAACTGCAGCTCTGTCATCCAAAGGAAGCTCCCAGCTAAGATGAAGGATCCAGGAAGTTTCACACTCCCCATCACTATTGGGGACAAGATAGATGGTCGAGCACTGTGCAATTTGGGGACGAGCATCAACTTGATGCCGCTCTCATTTTTTAAGAAGCTGAATTGTGGGCAACTCAAGCCCACAACCATGTGCTTGCAGATGGCTGACCGATCCGATCTGTGGTGTACCCTGAGGGAATCCTAGAAGACGTGCTGATAAAGGTGAAGGACTTCATTTTCCTGGTGGACTTTGTGGTGCTGGACATGGATGAAGATAAAAGTGTCCCTCTCATTTTGGGATGTCCATTTTTGCGCACCAGAAGAGCCAACATCGACCTAGACACGGGGATCCTCACTCTCCGGTTTGAAGATGAACACATCTGATTCTTGTTCGATGTAGAGGAGCATAAGGCAGCTGTGGAGTGTAATGTCATCAACACACATGAAATTGGCTGCATTACTGATGATGGAGGCATGGAGATGGATGATCGGGGAAGAGAATGGGGGATACCAGTTTCCCCGTTTGTGGGAACTTGAGTTTCCATATTCGTCTGGCTGTCGACGTTAAATGCAGCGCTTGTTGGGAGGCAACCCAATATGTTTTATGTTATTTCATTTAGTTTTTTTTTTCTTATTTATGTTTTTCACTTCTTTTTCTGAGTTGTGCAGGTAAAGAACGGGTGGATGCTGGAATATGGGGGATAGCACATTAACCAACTTGTCTTTCGACAAGTTTGGGGGAGGAGGTTGAACCCGAATGGTCATCCACTTGATTTCTGTGAGTGGTCGATGACACCTACATGCATTCTTACAAACTTATTTCATCCCGTGGATTTGAATAAGTTTGGGGGATGTATGCTTGTGGTGTCTAGACCTTTATTGTGTTCTTACCTGCTTTACTTGGTTAGTTTTTTTTTTTTTTTCCGGAAAATTTGAAAATAGTTTTGAATTTTGGTCTTGAATTTTTGTGGGATTTAGATGATATATGCTTTATGGTTTAGTACTTATAATTAAGATATTTGATTGGGGATGATTTGAGCACGTATAGCATGATTTGAATGAGCATGTGTTTTGGAGTTCTTCGAGCTTTATTTTGTCCAATGTTGAGTTGTGAGATTTTTGAGCCTATAAGACTTTTGTCTTAATTTTTGTTCTTGTGTGTTGGTTGTCTGTACACTTGTTTCTCTAGAACTTGCATGTCGTCTTGCTTGAGATTGAGTTGTTGTGCTTGAAAATAGGAGATGATAGTAGGTCATCTTTTCTTTAGCTATTTATCCATACACTATCCTAAATTCATTATATTCATTTGCGAGCCCTATTGTGCCTAAAATGCCTTTTCTTTGAAAGCCTATTTGGGATGTCATTTATTGATTCTTGTAGAGAAATAGGAAGAAGGGTAAGGAATTATGGAGTTGGGATGGAAAAAAATGGTGATAATTGGTGAATTTTTGTTGGTGCATAAAAAAAATGCTTTGTGAGTATTGAAAAGAAAAAAAAAAGATGAAAAGAGTACAAAAAGAAAAAAAATGTGAAAAGTGCCAATGAAAAGAAATAAAGAAAAGAGATCAAATGTCCATAAGTTGAAAGAAAGAAAGAAATATAAATGACTTAAGGTGGTGTAGGAGGAAGTTGGAAAAATTTCAACTAGTGTTTGAATGTGAAAAGTAGTTGGGAATAGAAAGTAAAAGTGGTGGATTGTGTTGCAATTTTTTAGTCACTTTAGCCAAATATTCCTAACCTTAACCCAAGCCTACGTTACAACCTTAACGAAAGTCCTATTTGATCTTAATTTTGAGCACATTTGTTTGTCAGTGGAGAGCTTAGATTGTATGCAAGCATATGGTAGATCAAGTGTATAGATCAATGTTTTGATGAGTGCTTACCCTTATTTTATCACACTTTGAGTGGTTGAGCGAAACACACACCGGTGAAGATCATTGGCTTGATATTTGCTCATTGAAATCTATCGCATGTGTTCATGATTTGAGTGTTGTGCTTGTTTTTGTTATTCCCGATTAGATTTTCGAGGTTGTAGATGCTAGATTATAAACTGTGGAGTTATGTATTGTTTGAATTCCATGTTTGGTTTATGTTCTTTGTTTGGGGACAAACAATGTTTTAAGTTTCGGGGAGTTGATAACCTCATATTTTACATGTATTTTGAGGTACATTTGAGTGGTATTTGATGGGCATTGCACGCATGAAGTGATAAGTTTTGCATAGTTTTCTATGTTTTGTGCAATGTCACGTGTTTATTCATTGTGAAGGGAATCAATGCCATTTTTTGTGTAGACCTCAAATGAGTATGGGAACACCCTAGAAAGATGGGAAATCAAGTTAGAAACGCGGTGCAAAAAGAATCGGGTCAATCGGACGAGAAACGAGTGAGAACGAAGCAAAACAGTGAGAGGGTGCCGAAGCTGGATCGCGACTGCATGGTCGCGAATTTTCTTCTCCATTTTCCTGCACGGTCGCGACAGGGAGGGGGTTCTCCTGTGTATTATTCGCGACCCCACTCGTGAATTTTGCACTAGTCGTGAATTTTCTGCCACATCAGCGCCACGTCACGCCACGTCATGCCACGTGGACTCGCGACCCAAGTCGCGGGCATCCTGGTCGCGAATCTGATCGCGAATGTAGCGGGCCTGTCCGATTTTTAACCTATTTTTGGGTTTTTCTTTACTTGGTATATAAGGGTTTCAATGCACGAAAATAGACACAATTTTCACCCACTCCAAAGTTGCCAACAGAGAGTTGCTGCAGAGAGAAACAGACGCGAAGAACAAGACCAAAGGATTCAAGAGCTTTCAAGATTAGAGACAAATTAATTCTTCCGGGTTTTATTTTCTCTGTTCTTAGAATTGTTCGTGTTTTCTTTGTGGATTATTTTAGTTATTTATTTTGCCATGGATAGCGAAAACCCTAGTATTCTAGGGTTGGATTATGATTTATTTATGAAGTTCTTTTGATTCATTTTGTTTGGTGTCTATGATTTGATTATGCTTTGACTATTCTCGCTTTTCTCTGTATTATTTACCTGATCACTAAATGATGCAATTTGATGTGTTAATCCATAATTCGAGAGATGAGTTTTAACACGAGATCTGGAATAATTAACTAGTTAGTCAATATCACTCGAGAGAGTTGTGATTAATTTAGAGAATAATAAATCTTTGGAACCATTAGGAGTTGCATAATAGGTATTGAATGGAGACGTTGATATTTGTTGTGTGATCTACAATCTAGGCGCTTCGAGAGAAGGTTTAGAATGCATGAGTGATTGTTCTAGTATGATTTAATTCCCAACATAGACACTAAATGAATTGATTAAGAGAATAGATTAAATATTGAGTATCCAATCCTAGAATGCGTCTTTTATTCATTGTTTGATTTTTCTGTGTTGATTTCTGCTATGGTGATTTATTCTATTTATTATTTTTAGTTTTTAATTAGTTCAATCCAACCATGTTTTGTAGTCTAGATAACTGCGAGGGGTTAAATTGAATAACTAGCAGATTAAATATTAAATCCCTGTGGATACGACCTTGTTCACCGCTATCCTATAAGCCTCGCTGTACACTTGCATTTATGTGAAAATAAATACCGAACATTATTGAGACAAGGGATTTATTTATTTTATTTTTAAGTATTTGTTCGAAATTACAAGCCTAAAGACTTGTGAATTTCGTGCCCTAGGATAGTATTAAAGGTATTTTCGTTCATTTTGAAGATTAGACTGGATTTTAATGAAAAACAGCTTTACGCTTTTCTCCCGTCTCACAAACAAACATCGGTTCTTTGGTAGAGTTTGGTTCTGGCGATTCCAAGCTTGAAATCTATTGTCTCGTTCATGATATCTCATAGTATCTGGTTTAGACAGCCATTGAAGATTTCTCCATAGGCGTGTTCCGAGTTCTTGTCGATTCAGGGTTCGTTTCGGGTAAGTTTCACCTATCCTTTTCATTTTTCTTCATTATCGATCCTTCCACCATCACAACAGCCACCACCCATGTCCATAATATTCCCATATCATCATCAACACCCTCAAAATCGTCCCACTTCAGATCGAAACCCAGATTCGCCGATTTAGGTCTAAAAACCCTAAATCGGGTCAGAAACTTCCAACCATTCGGTAGAGTTTGGTTCTGGTGATTCCAAGCTTGAAATCTATTCTCTTGTTTGTGATATCTCATAGTATCCGGGTTAGATAGCCATTGAAGATTTCTCCATAGGCGCGTTCCGAGTTCTTGTCGATTTGGGGTTCGTTTCGGGTAAGTTTCACCTATCCTTTTCATTTTTCTTCATCATCGATCCTTCCACCATCACCACAGCCACCACCCACGTCCATAAAATTCCCATATCATCATCAACAGCCTCAAAATCGTCCCACTTCAGATCAAAATCCAGATTCACCGATTTAGGTCTAAAAACTCTAAATCGGGTCAGAAACTTCCAACCATTCGATCTCTTAAACCACTTGTGAAAATTATCTGAATTTTGGATATGTTTTGCATCTCTACATATTGTGTCTTGTGTTAAAATTTGAGCTCAATCTGAGATCTTTTGCATAGGTTTCTGTTCGTGTCTTTAATTTAGGATTTTACGGGTTATTTGGGTTGTTTGGTGTTTAATTCTTGTTAAATTCGAATTCCTTGATTTAGTATAGTATATTGAGGTTATTAATTTTTTATTTTTCAGTTTTGTTTGGATTGAATCAACCATATAGTTTTCGTGTGTTCGTTTCTTTGCTTCCGCGTATTGATTGGCCGCATCAAAGGTATTGAACTTTGGTATTATTCTTTTCTTCTCTTTTTTGAGTAAAAACGTGTAGCATTTTCTTGAGAACTCATACGATAGAAAAAAATATGGATTAAGGATCAGAGTGTTACAAAATTGTATTGATACAAAAACAACACAAATAGCCAGTCTGGTTCCTTTTAGTGGCATTTTATTAGTCTAATAATTAGAAATAAATACATAGCCATTTGAACTCTTTAACTTTTTTTTTTTGCTAAAAAAAATGTTTAGCTTTTGCATGAGAGATCAATTTTATATTCTTTTATTTGAAATAATTGTACATGTTGTTAGCAGTGCTATTTCTTCCGCAGCCATGTAGCCATGCACCGCCATTACTCAGTCATGCAGCCACGTGGCATCTTTGACCAGTCTCTGCTCACTTAATGGACTAATCCTCACCATTGCTCAACTCTGAGATGGATCGACAGTTATAGCCGTTGATCTTTTATTTTTCCCACCCTAGGATTTGTATATAAGCTAGCTAGCACACTTTAATGTAATTTCAATTTGAATAGAGCTGATATTTTGTAACAAAAAAGATATTTTGATAAATGAATAAAGCTAGCTTTTATCATGGATGTAGAGCCCGGATCTAGACAATTTGAATTTTTCCACTGATCAAATTCTCCATTTTTTTCGATTTCATCCTTGATTTCTGTTTTGTGATCAAATCATGACGAAGAAGAACAATCAATTTTCCTGGAGGCAAGCTCGAGACGAAGAACTTGGTTTCATGGGAAACAATAATCTGGAATGAGGAGATCATAGTAGAACCAGCAATGCTCGAAGAAATCCAGCTGGATCTGAAGTTGAATCAACACCACAGATCAATCTTAATCCGATTAATGCACAAGCAAAGAGAGTGGAAGGACTCCAATTAGGATATACGAAGACTAACACCAATAATCACCGATCATTGGCGAATGATGAGCTATATTTAGCTCCCAGCGACCATCCTGGTATGCACCTTACCTCTGATCTATTCGATGGTAGTAATTTTCATGGCTGGTGTCGGTCAATCAGACGTGGTTTACTATCTCGCAACAAATTAAGGATGATTGATGGTTCATTGCTACAGCCTAGTAGTGATTCAGCAGATTATATGCCTTAGTTGAGTGTTGACTATATTGTGTTCAATTGGATATGTAACTCTATGGTTAAGGAAATGGCTAGGGGATTCCAAAACCTTGAAACTTCACATCAATTGTGGGAAGAATTACATCACCGTTTTAGTACTTGAAATGGTCCACGCATCTATAAATTGCGGTGTGAAATTGCCACATATAGTCAACAATCACAAAGTGTTATGCTTTATTTCAATAACTTGACATCTCTGTGGGATGACCTAGCATTACTCAAGAACTCTAGAACTTGTGTTTGTGAGGCACAAGAAGATATTAAAGCTGATTTAGAAGAGGAACACCTCATGTAGTTTCTCATGGGATTAGATGATTGTTATGACACTGTTAGACACCAAATATTAATCATGCAGCCTTTACCAATTGTTAGCCAAGCATACTCAAGAGTGTTGCAGGTAGAGGAACAAATTAAGGTGTCAAGCCAACTTACTGACAATATTGAACACTCTACATTGTATAGCTCTTAAAAAGAAGGATATAGAGGGTTTAAGAAAAGATTGACAAAGGAAGAAAAGAGTAGGCTACACTGTGATCACTGTGGTGGAAAAAGACATATAAAAGCTGATTGTTTCGATATTGTTGGTGTTCCAGATTGGTATAGGAAATTTAAGGATGAAAAATCTAAAGGAAAGGCTCAATTTGCTTCACAGCAGAAAGAAGAGGGGAATGTTTTGATACAAATTCTATCAAAGGAGGGAAAATAGGTGATTCTAAGGATAATCTTGGTTTGAGTCAGCTTGTGCAAACAGAGATAGCAAAGCATTTGTCACAAATTCTCCAAAAGGGAACTAGAGGTGATTATTCAATAGAAGGAGCAGTGAATTTTGCTAATATGGGAGAAGTGGACTTGGGGTCATCACCTATCGCTTTTAAGGGGCATTATGCTTTTGGTGCATCAGAAGTAGAAGAGCAAACGGACTAGATAGTTGACTCAGGTGCAACTCACCACATGTGTTACCAAGTTGAGTTGCTAACTGATTTGAAGAGATTAAGACATCGTTACAAATTTTCATCCCAAATTTGCAAGACTAAATGACAAACTAATCCTGGACACAGTGCTTTTTGCACCTCATTTTACTCACAACTTAATGTTAGTAGGACAGTTAACTAGAGATTTAGATGGGAAGGTGCACTTTTCAGCATCTCATTACACAGTTCAAAAGAGATCAAATGACTATGTTCTTGGAATTTGTAAACTGAGGAAATCTCTGTATGTATTCCCACAAGATATTGGTGCAGCAGGAAGAACTTATTCAGCAGTTGCAGGATCAGATATTATCAAGTTGCATGAAATCCTTGGTCATCCTTCTGTGAGCACTATGGAACACCTGAGTGATTGTAGGAAAAGGCTGAGAAGAGAAGACCTGGATGCTATTAAGGCCTGTGAAGTTTGCCATCAGGCTAAACAACAGAGGAACCCTTTTCGTCAATTGCATAGGAGAAGTGATTCATTGTTTGACATTGTCCACATGGATGTGTGGGGACCGTGTAATGAAGATAACTTGACAGGGACTTCATATTTCCTCATAGTTGTAGAGGACCATAGCAGGGCTACCTGGACTTTTTTGTTTAAGTCTAAAGTGCAAGTGTGGCATCTCGTTAATGGTTCATCTTTATGGTATTTACACAGTTTGGGAAGCAAATCAAGGCCCTCGGAACTGATAATGATGGAGAATTTATTAGCCACAAAGTGAAACTACTACTGCAGGATCATGGTATTCATCATCAAAGAACCTGTGCCTATTCACCCCAACAAAATGGGGTGGTTGAAAGGAAGCATAGGCACCTTCTACAGGTGGCCAGAGCTTTAATGTTTCACAGCAGGTTGCCTATACGGTTTTGGCCATTCTCTATTCTACATGCTACATGGATTGTGAACCATTTGCCTACTGTGGTTTTAGAATGGACTTCTCCTTATGAGATTTTTTTTGGAAAAGCTCCTAACTTAAACAATCTGCAGCCCTTTGGCTGTCTAGCTTATATGGGAAATAACTTGCCTTCAAAATGGAAATTTGATTCCAGGAGCACAAAGTGTGTTTTCCTTGGGTATTCACCACACAATAAAGGGTGTACACTCTATGATATGGTGAGCATGAAAGTTTGTACTAGCAGAGATATTACTTTCATACCAACAGTCTTTCCTCTACAAGATTCCCAGACAACTTCTTTACCTTTTCAGAGTTTTGATTTTCATCCTGAAATAGACTTAGTGGATACACAAATACATGAGCTTGATCTTGTTCTTTCAAAATAGTTTCACAATCCTCTTGATTCAGAACCTCAAAACTCCAAACTGGTTCACCTCAGTTCTGATGCTGAGCTTAACTCACGTGAGGTTCCATCTGCAGCATCCTATACTGAGCCCTCTTCTATTTTTGGTTCAAATCCTAATCTTGTACTTAGAAGAAGTACTAGGGTTCATAATCCACCACCTTACCTATAGGACTATGTCTGCAACTCTGCATGTATCTCAGAGATTACAGATCCTTCACTTAGTTATACACCACACACCTTTCCACATTTTGTTTCTCCAGCCTTATCTCCTAAATACACTGCTTACTTGATGAATGTACAGATGGTTCAAGAACCTAAAAGCTACACAGAGGCATGTAAATACCCTGAATGGAGAGCTGCAATGAATAAGGAATTAGCAGCACTTGAAGAGAATAATACTTGGGAGGTGGTTCTATTACCTGCTGGAAAGACTGCCATAGGGTCGAAATGGGTATTCAAAGTTAAACTTAATGCCGATGGTTCCATAGAACGCTACAAGGCTCGCTTGGTAGCCAAAGGATATAATCAATCCTTTGGAATTGACTACCAAGAAGTCTTCTCACCTATAGCCAAAATGGTTACAGTGAGACTTTTCATGGCTTTGGCAACTCAGGTTTCGTGGCATTTACACCAAGTTGACATAAATAACGCATTTCTCTACGGGCACTTATCTGATGAACTTTATATGCGTTTACCTCAGGGATACAACAAAGGAAGACAAGGAGAGGTTTGCAAGCTCATCAAGAGTTTGTATGGGCTTAAACAAGCCTCTGGGGAGTGGAACACTGAATTGGGTAAGCATCGTGTTTCCATTGGATTCACTCAGTCATCTAGTGATCATTGCTTCTACTTGAAAGGGTATGTTCCTTCATTCATTGCTCTCTTGGTATATGTTGATGATATCCTACTTCTAGGGCCATCATTTGATTTAATTACCTCTGTTAAAACCTCATTACATGAAGCATTTACTATCAAAGATTTGGGTGAGGCAAAGTTTTTCTTAGGAATGGAGATAGCTCGGTCTACTACAGGCACTTACTTATGTCAACGAAAATATATTTTAGACTTAATTGCTTCAGTTGGCATGAGTGGCAGCCGCTCGGCTAGTACACCATTCCCTTCTGGCCTTACACTTCATCATCAAGGCACACCATTGGAGGACTCAAAATCTTATAGACGATTGATTGGAAAGTTACTGTATTTGAACTTAACTAGACCAGATCTATCATATGTGGTTCAACAATTTAGTCAGTATGTGAATTCCCCCACCGTAGATCATTGGAATGCTGCTATTCATGTGATTCGCTACCTAAAAGGCACTCCCTCTCTAGGACTTTTATACACTCATTCTCCTTTCTTGGATCTCAAGGCACATTGTGATGCCGACTGGGGATCGTGCCTTGATACTAGAAGGTCTTTAACTGGTTATTATATCACTCTAGGGTCCTGTTTGGTCTCTTGGCGCTGTAAGAAACAGGAAACTGTCTCTTTATCCACAGCCGAGGCCGAATATCGGAGTCTTAGTTATACAACTCGGGAATTATTGTGGTTGTCTTATATGCTGCGGGATTTCTCCATCCCTCTCACTCTGCCAATTCCCATTTATTGTGATAATCAAGCTGCGATTCAAATGACGCAGAATCAAGTGTTTCACGAACGTACAAAGCACTTAGACATTAACTGCCATGTTGCTCGAACTCATTATTTGCAAGGCTTTATCCTTCCATCATATACTCCTTCTGCTTCACAGCTTGCAGATTTATTTACAAAGTCACTTCTGGGACCTCGTTTCAGGTTTCTTTTATCCAGCCTCCGTCTTGGTGACCTTCACCGCGTCGGGTCTGTGAGGGGTGTTAGCAGTGCTATTTCTTCCGCAGCCATGTAGTCATGCAGCCACGTGGCATCTTTGACCAGTCTCTGCTCACTTAATGGACTAATCCTCACCGTTGCTCAGCTCTGAGATAGATCGACAGTTACAGCCATTGATCTTCTATTTTTCCCGCCCTAGGATTTGTATATAAGCTAGCTAGCACACTTCAATGTAATTTCAATTTCAATAGAGCTGATATTTTGTAACAAAAAAGATATTTTAATAAATGAATAAAGCTAGCTTCTATCACATGTGAAGTGTATATATTCCATGTATACAACTAGAACGATAAAATTTCATAGACTAAGTGCATATGTGTAAACGACATTATTTAGTTTGATTTTAATTTATCAAAAAAGTTATTAATATTATAATTGCAAAAATATGCAAAGTTTTAATGTTATTGCTAATATTTAAAAGGTTGTGATTTTAGGTGCAAAGTTTTAGCGTTATTGCTAAAATTTAAAAGTAGAACCCAATGAAAAATTGTGATTTTAGGTGCAAAGTTTTAATCTAATTGCTAGGATTTAAAATTCGTAATTAAAATTAGGAACTTATAAAAGGTTTTGATTTTAGGTGCAATTAACTTTTTTAAAAGGTTCTATTTTCTATGATATGTTTACAAATATAACGATACAACATTATACACATGCATCTCACAATCCTAACTTAATTAGTAATAATATAAATATTATTTAATTCGGGATGGCCCAAAAGGTGATGATCTACGTGTGTAAAAGAAATATCTTAAATTCAAAACTTATTCTGTTTTACCCAAAATTATAGTATTATATATTACAAAAAAAAAAAAGAAGAATGGAAAAAACGATACAGCAGCAGCCTCAAAAAAAAAAATGGTCCAGACGCGTGAGATCCATGCACCGCTTTTGGATCCCATGCGCTCATGCGCAAGGTCAATGGACGGGTTTAGACGAATTTTTTAAGTGGATTTGAGTCTATTTGATCCCTCGATTATGAGTTTGGACAAATATTTTAAGCGAATTTGGATTTATTTGATCCATCTAAATGATTATGATCTGTTAGTTAGTCTATATGAGAAAGTTTTGTCAAATTCATATGGTGCAATAATTCAATAATTAAAAGATGAAATGCAGTCTTAAAATAGAAAGTCTCAATGATTTATGATATGAAATACAAAATTAAAATATGACAGCAAAAAGAGGGTCCCATCCGAATTTGAAGTTGGTCCATGCATCACCTTCACATTGAATCCCCAAAAGAAATCATATAAATTACAGCACAACAGGAGAAACATGTCTCTGTAGACCATTAGAAGCAGAAATAGAAGGAATCACAAAGAATGAAGACGATGTAACAAATTCACAATTGATTCTGAATGAAAGAACCTCAAGAATTTAAAAAAGAAAGAATCTAAGTTTGAAATGCAAATTCAATTCTCTTCGTTTGTAGGTAAACCAACACCATTTCAGTCTTGAGCAACACCAACAATATCATCAGCAGCACTTGGATCCTGTAAGTTCCGACTACAGAGCTCTTCAATCTTGGCCGTCGCCTCCGCCATTGATGGACGCTTATCGGGGTACGAAGCAGTGCATTCAACTGCAAGTTGCAACAGCTGAACCATATCCTCCTCCACATTTTGGTATCGAAGGAGTTCCAAGTCGAACACTTCAGCTGTCCACTCTTCTCGGACCACAGATTGGACCCATCGAGGGAGATCAACCCCCTCTTCGTTCATCAAGGAGTGAGTCGGAGCCTTCCCGGTCAGTAATTCCAACAGCAACACTCCGAAGCTGTAAACATCTGCTTTCTGGGACACCTTGTGAGCATCGGTCACCTCTGGTGCCCGGTAGCCAGCTACACGGTTGGGAGAGGCAGCAGGGCCGGCTAGCTGGGCAAGGCCGAAGTCTGAAACACGAGCTTCATATGACTCTGTGAGGAGGATGTTGGACGACTTGATGTTGCCATGAGAGATAGATGAGCCCTGTGAGTGTAGGTACGAGACTCCTCGTGCAGCCCCAAGGGCGATCACAGCCCTCGTTTCCCAGTTCAATGGCGTCCTGCCACCCCCCTTGTTTCCTACAACATAACCAGTAACTTTCACTTAGGACAGAACTCTAGGCATGAAATTTACACTAATCTCTACTTGTAAGCAGTTAAGAATCATGAGATGATATGCCAAGAGTTGGCAATTATACGAAATGAAATGACAGAAGTAGATGAGGACTCATCGAGACAGATTTGAAAATGTACCAAACAAAACAACAATGCTCAATTTTGTATATATGGGCGATGTAAGACAAATGCTTACAGTGTAGTCTGTTCACGAGAGACCCTTTGAATTCAAGAACAGATAAAAACTAGCAGACAAATACCAAGAAATTACTACATTTCAAAAGAATCTCAGTCACCCAACCATTTCAATATTTGATTTCCCCCACTCCACCGCAACTAACTCAAGATCATGCTCAATCACAATGTTAATCAAAATGAAAACCAATGCTCCAATTAATAAAGAATATGTAAAATGAATCCAAGAATGCAAGAAAAAAGTGTGGTGGTAACCATGTAAGAGTGCAGACAAGCTCCCCATAGGCAAGTAATCGTAAACAAGCAGCTTCTCATCACGATTATAGTAATAAGCTCGAAGTGGAACCAAATTATGATGATCCATTCTCCCAATCTCCTCCATCTTCCCTCTGAACTCCTTCTCCCCCATATTAACATCTCTCAACCTCTTCACCGCCACCGCCAGCCCCGACTCCAGCACCGCCTTGTACGCCGTGCCAAACGTCCCCTTCCCTAAAACCTCCGCAGACGCCCTCAACAGATCCTCCAAATCGAAATTCCACCCTGTCTTCCCAAACATCACTAATCCCTTCTTCCCTCCGATCATCAAACTTCCTTCACCCTTTTCTTTCCCCTTTTCCCCCACCGCCGCTGCCAAATTACTCTCCCCCGGAATCTCAACTTCTTTCTCTTTACCGCCATCGCGATCCTTCGACGCCGCCCCTTTTCTACACAAACAGAAAATTAGCAATAGGAGGATCACCAAGAAGGCGATAACGGAGCCAATTATAATCCCAGCAATCGCTCCGCCGGAGAGCTTTTTCTTCGCCTTTACATCTCCGCAAGAATCCAGCGGGGCACCACAGAGTGAGTTCCCGGCGAATGAGGCTTTGGACTTCCCGGCGAGTCCGCTGGGAACCCGGCCCGTGAGGTTGTTATTCGAAACGTCGAATTGTACTAAAGTGGACATGTTTAAGTTGGGAATTGAGCCCGACAAATGGTTATTCTGCAAATACAGCGTTCCCAAACGGGTCAGATTGTTGAACGACGGCGAAATCGGGCCGGAGAAATTGTTGTTGGCCAAATTCACGCGCACGAGCGATGTCACGGAGAATAAAGAATCAGGAATTTCTCCGGAGAAGAAATTGTTCTGCATATAAAGGTTGCGCAGAGAAGTGAGAGACGAAAACAGGTCCGCCGGGAGAGGGCCGGAGAGGGAGTTGTAACGGAGACTGAGCGTCTGGAGATTGGTAAGATTGGAGATGGTGTTCGGCGGAAGCTGGCCGGATAGCCCCATTCCGGGGAGGCGGAGCTCGACGACGGAGGAGTTTCCCGGCGAGCAGATGACTCCGGTCCACGAGCAGGGGCTGGAATTGGAGAGGTTCCAGAAGAGAACGCGGCCGCCCACGGCGGAGCGGAGGGCTAATAGAGCGGTTCTGTCGGAGGTGATGTCCGGCGCGGCGGAGGGGAGCAGGAGGAGAAGCACGACGGCCGTGGTGAAGAGGTGGTGGAAATTGAATAGGACCATTTTGGAGAAAGTGGCAGATAAAAAGCCGCCAAATTAGTGTGAAATTGTTTGGGGATTTGAAGGAAGTCAAGTGTGTTTTATGTTGTGTGTGCTCTTCTTCATATCTGAAAATTTACACACTGGTTTTTGTCGTATCGAGAGAGAGAGGGGGGGGGGGGGTGCACACAGACTGTAAGTTGTAACGGGGGGAGAGAGAGAGAGAGAGAGAGATTGGGCGTTGTTTGTATTAAAAATCGAATTGGAAACAGTAAAATACCGTCTTGCCCATATTGGGGCAATCTGTCCAACCCTTCCTTCAATTTAAACTTTTAGTGTATACATATACCAACTTTATTATATTTTCTTTCAAATTGTATTTTTATAATTAAACTGGGAAGCATTCAGAAAAAGAAAATAAAAAAATAAAGGAATTTCTTAAAGGTAAAAAGAAATTAATTTTGAGGATTACAGATATTGTCATATTGAGGTAAAAAGATGTCAAGACTTTGATAGATATGGAACATGTATCTCACCTCATATTTGTCGTATAATTCCGTTGTGTAATAAATTATCGTGTGGATACTTACTTAATATATGTACGCCAAATAATCTACACATAATTTTTTTTTTTTGAACTTATCTCTCTCTATATAGATAAATCCTATGTTATTATGGCAAATTGCATATAAGTTATATAGCCAAACTCTCGCTCACTGTTGTATCATACTATCATGCATCATTCATTATGCATTATAATTATTTTTCTCCATTCCAAAACGCATATGTCATTATATATAGAGAGAGAATGGATCAAATATGACTTTTTTGATAATGTGAGAATTAGGACCACATTTCTACCATTCAATTTAATGATTCAATGATTAAGATTCGCAAATACTCATATACATAAGATGTACATCAGACGGTCAATGCATTGACCGGGTCAATATCCGTTGACTCGGTCAAAGCGTTGACCAAAAAAATCATAAAAACGGGTGATACTTTTTAGGAATACAACTGATACTTTTTTTAATTTTGAATGATACTTTTTAGTGTTTTAATTGATACTGATCTTAATATTTTTTTCTTTATTTTTTTCTAGCCAATACTTTTTATTGATACAAATGATGCTTTTGGACCTTTGAAATAATACTTTTCAGTATTATGAATGATATTAATTTTTACGGATTTTTTGGTCAAAACATTGACCATGTCAATACACGTTGACCCGGTCAACGTGTTGACCGTCTCATGTACATCTTATGTATAGGAGACTTGTCCATTAAGATTTAATAGTAAAGATGGTGGTAATTTCATAAATAATAAGACAAAAAAATAAAGGAATGAGTGTTATTTTCATCAAATCCTTTAAAATTGATGATGTCGGCAATTTAAAAAAAATTCTTAAAAACTTTAAATGATCATAACGTGCTCGTTTTTAATTCAATGCAGGCCAAAAATATATCAAATTAAAGCTCTCTTCGTGCTCTTTCATTTAAGATTTGAAAGGCCATGTTTAGATGAAAAGTATGGACAAAAAATATAAAATATAATTTTTTACGCGTACCAAGATTTTTTTTTTTACTCACACCCCACCTATGGTATTGAGAAGATTCGATCCATTGACATTTGGTCACCAAACAATCTAATTCCACCACAAGGTCATTCCTACCGGGACTTTTGCGCGTACCGAGGTTGTAAATATTTTCTTTAACTTATAATAATGTTTCATCAACATTATGATAATGTATGCTAACGTATACTAAGGAAGCTTATGTTATTTGCTAACATAATGTATTCATTGTGCTAATGAAGAATTATCACATGCTACCACAGTACATATTTATTATGGTTTATTCAATCTCAATTATTATTTATTTCATCTCAATTAGGATTTATTTAATCTCAATTATGATTTATTCCATCTAATTATGATTAATAATTACTTTTTTAATTTAATTTTTTTTTAGTTCCTAATTGATTATTAGGTTTTATTCCATGAAATTATGGTTTATAACATATGCTGACAGAGTATTGTCATATGCTAACATAGTGTATTTATAGTGCTCACAAAGCAAAATCAGAATGCTAACGTAGTATGTATATATTATTGATATGATTTGTTCCGACTCATTTTAAGGTTTATCACATTCAATTATGGTTTATTTTATCCAATTATGATTTCTTCCATTCATTTAAGATTTATTAAATTAAATTAGGTTTATAATTATTTTTTAAAATATTTTTTTTCTAACAATATTAGAAAGCTTTACTTAGCATCACGATATCATTTCGTTAGCATGATGATAATACTTCATTAGCATGATGACCTGTTATCAAATACTCAGCGATTTTTATAAGAATTACCAAATTACGTTAATTCCCCTCCCGAAAAACTTTCCAAATATTACAGAATTGCTACCGTCCTTTTAATCAAATTTGTGCCTTTAATTTTTTAGAATTGTGTGGTGTGAGATGTGGTCCTAGTTCCCACACTAGGATTGGTTTTCACCTAACCCCTCTGTTATATATATGTATGTGTGTGTGTGTGTGTGTGTAGGGATAGGTTATAATGAGGACTACCTTCTGTGTGAGAACTAGGAACAAATTCTAGCCTTTTAATTTGTATGGATGAATGGTTAGATTAAAATTAGGAAATATGTCATAATATCAATTTAATAGATAAATTATAAATAAAATAATATTAATGTAATTTTATATCTATAATGATATGGAAATATCCAAATAAATCTTCATATCTTATTCTCTCACTCTCTCTCTCTCTCTCTCTCTCTCTCTCTCTCACTTTATGTATCTCTCTCGCACGTTTCTTTCCCTTCCTCCCTCTCTCTCTCGTCCTCTCTCTTTCTCTCTCATAGTCGTCGATCATTTTTTAACCACTGCAAATCATCATCTAAGTTACGAAATCGACATAGCATCAAATTTAAACATTCTAAGCTACAAAATTTAATATCATAAGCAACACATTCCTCATTGTTAGTAAGAACATTCAAAAAATCATGGTATACATTGATCGAAAGTAAGAAATTTGATTGCATTTTATATAATGTTGCAATGCATGTTATCAATAATTCTATTTATTATTATGTACCATTTCAATAATTATAATATTATATTTCTTAAATTTCAGCCAAAAATAATTCATTCCTTGTTTTGTAACATTTTATTGCTTCTCAAATACCATTTCATTGCATGATGCGTAACAAATTGAATTTTTAAAAATAGTATATATGATGATAATTGATGCTTTGTTAAGTGTTGTGTGTTACTTATTTATAAGAAAATAATTGCTCACCCATAAATTTAAAAAAAAAATTATAATGACAGGATATCTAATCCTTGCTTATATAGAATCAATACATTGCTTGCAAACACACTAAATTATTGCTAAATTCATATCAATAGCCCTATGGATCAGGGATTTTTT
The DNA here is from genome assembly GCA_026008535.1 of Perilla frutescens. Classification (NCBI taxonomy): domain Eukaryota; kingdom Viridiplantae; phylum Streptophyta; class Magnoliopsida; order Lamiales; family Lamiaceae; genus Perilla; species Perilla frutescens. The sequence continues at coordinate 29,603,645 of BRKX01000014.1, read as the reverse complement.
TAAAAAAAAATCATAAATAGTTAATTGCTTCTATTGTGATATTCTATTGCTTCTCAAATACCATTTCATTGCACAATGTGTAACCTTTTACTTTAAAACAAATAATATATGATCATAATTTCTAAATTATTCGTAACAATCATCAAATAAGAAAAATGAATTAATTAATTTCGAACACAAAAAATAACTCATTATTTTTAGCACAACAAAAAAATACAAAAAATAACAAAAATATATAGTAAATGAATTATAAAAGATAATATATATATATATATATATATATGTAAGCAGTATTGGCGGATGATGAAAATTGTGGTGAATGAAACCGAAAAATGAAGAACTCCTATAAAAATCGTAGAAAAGATAAAACAGATAAAAAAATATACATAATAAAACATAAAATCACATTGTAGTGGGAGAGAGAAATGAGGAAATAAAAATAAATGTAGATATGACTTGACCTATTATTGTGGGATTGAATTATCAAACCACTATGATATCCATATCTAATTAAAAAATATATAATTAAAAAGAAATATTAAATCTCAATCTAAATATGCATCATTAAATTTAATAGATCTAACGGCTGTAAATAGTTCATATTTCTCACCCAAAGATGTATTCTCATTTGAATTAAATCCTATGTATATATATAGAGTTGGGTGATGGGTGGAAATTGTAAAGTGTTTTAAGTTTTAACCCTATTTAATGTTGATTGTTTAAATATTTTTAAAATAAATTATGAATGCTAAAACACTTTACATTTAATTGTAACATTTTTTTAATAAATTAATTGTAACATATTAAATCCTTGATTTGTAGGAACTTACTTATCTAGTTTATTTTCTCAATAGAAGTCTTAATTAATCCATGTCAAAAGTTAAAATGCGTTAGATAATAATGGATGGGAATATATATGTTCTTGATGCAAGCTAAGACATTTAACATATATACATTAGAGGGAAAAATATGCATCGCAAGCCCCTAAATGCATAACTTCGTGCAAAGATTAGCCAGAAGTTTGAATATATATATATATATATATATATATATGGAACCACATTCTAGGTGAAAATTGAGAACCAATCTGAACCATAAATCCACTATATTTGGACGGTCAAGATCTGTTCCAAAATTAAAAAAAAACGCAGTGGCATAATTGTAATAACGTCCAATTTCGTTGCCCCTGAATCTTAGTAAGGGTAAAATCGGAAATTTCAATGTATATGTGATTTGCGTGTATATTTTTCAATTTAGAGTTTTAACATTGTCATTCCCTATTTTAGCACTGTCATTACTTATTTTAGCACTGTCATGACTTATTTTAACACTAACATGACCCTTGTTAGCGCTTTTTTTAGCATTGTCATGGCCTTTTAACATTGTCATCAAACAAATTAATTATATTTGGATGAAAGAAGCGTTAATTTCATCAGTTTTGTGCTAAAAGGCTCAACCACTCATGTATTTTTTGTGCTTAAAATGCAATGTTTGCTTCACTAATATATGCATGAGAAAATACGATGAATACAGGGTCCTTCACTAATGTTTGCTTCACATATCCTATAAATCTCATTCTGTTATAAATAGAAGCATATCTTACAAATTTATCATGACAACTATTGAAACTACACAGCAACACTAAGCGATGAAGTTCTTCGGTGGTACATGTTCCAAGGAAAGACCTATTGAGAAATTTTGTAGAAGACATTGAATTCCTTTCGCAATTAGAATAGGAATTTAACTTTTTTTTTAATTTATTTTTTTGAGGAAGAACTTAACACTATATTTTAGCACTGTCATGGCCTTTTTTAGCACTGTCATGACATATTTTAGCACTAACATTGTCATTACTTATTTTAGCACTGTCATGACCTTTTTTAGCACTGTCATGACTTATTTTAGCACAGTCATGACTTATTTTAGCACTAACATGACCCTTGTTTAGCATGACAATTGTTTAGCATTACAATAAAAAAATACCATCGGCATTGTAAAAAAACAATGAACAAACACTATTACATGCTGTTGAATTATGAATATAGTATGCAAATACTATTACAATTGCAAACTCTCATTTTTAACATTAACATAATCCTATATTAGCATTGTGATTAAAAACGTGTCATGATCATTACAACTAGCACTATAGTTTAGAGTTTAGCATTGTATATGTGATTTACGTGTATATTTTTTAATTTAGGGTTTTAGCATTGTCATTCCCTATTTTAGCACTATCATTACTTATTTTAGCACTGTTATGACTTATTTTAGCACTAACATGACCCTTGTTTAGCCTTTTTTTAGCACTGTCATGGCCTTTTAACATTGTCATCAAACAAATTAATTATATTGCATAAATCCTTAATCAATGTGTGTTACTTCTCTTGCACAATTGTCATGACTCTTTGTCAACTGCATATCTTCCACAGTCCACTAAAAAATTGGATCTTTTTCTAAACAAAGTGGTGTTACAACTCACAGGCAAATCATTAGTTTATTCTAAGCAATTACTTTTCTAAAGTTTTTCTTAGTTAAACATGTTTTTTATCGCTTTTTCAAAAGTTTAACTGTAAAACTATTAATTTCAGATAATTGAACTTATATTTATTCCTCTATGCATATATGTGTACTGACTGTACAGTTTATTATTCTTATTCGTAAATACATATAGATTGCATATATAAACATTAGATTATGCATTTTGACTTAATATTATAAAAGCTACTCACTATATCGAGATTATTTACTATTATATATAGATTATAAATGCATGTTACTCCTTTTTCTTGATTTTATTATGCATGGTACATTAGTGATGGTACGCTAGTGATTAGTTATACATCACGAACTTCATACAATCATACTTTACATGGTATTTTATTTTCCATATTTATGTATTGAAGTCTAATGCCCAGAAAAAGAGTGTTTCAATCATTTGTTATATACATGATGCTCATCATACATATCGTATCTCATTTGATTAACGGACGAGATCATATATTTCAACTTTATATTTCATTGTGTATTCCAACTACTATATTGGAATTTAACACACACTTAATGATTGAAATATAAGATGGAATCCTTCTCTTGCACAATTGCCTCTTCAATCCATTTGATTTCTGTTCAAGTCCAGCAGTGCTAAAACAGTTCATAGTAGTGCTAAACTAGGTTACAACAGTGCTAAAATAGTTCACAGTAGTGCTAAAGTACTGATAGTGAAAAATTCAAAATAACAGCTTAATCAGCTTCGTCAACCTAAGTGCTAAAATAGTTCACAGTAATGCTAAAATAGGTTACAACAATGCTAAAATAGATCACAGTAGTGCTAAAGTACATGGAAGTGCTAAAACAGTTCACAGTAGTGCTAAAATAGGTTACAACAGTGCTAAAATAGATCACGGTAGTGCTAAAGTACATGTTAAAAATAAAAACTTTTGTCAGAAAATGAGGCCGTGGTATAGATTCGCAAATTAAAACTTTTGAAAATTTGGGTATATATTATCAACAATTTTGAGTTAGATCGAAATGATCGATATCATTTTAAAAATAAAAATCTAACTGGTGTTAATTAAAGTGCATGAGAACATTTACGATTAAACTAATTGGATGTGATTTTAAAAGAAACAAAACATCAAGAAGCATATCCATCTATTTATTTATCCGATGAAACGTGAGAACTTCATCACAGATTTTTTATTCTGTCAAACCTAATAATGAAATCAAAATCTGATCTAAAAAAGAGAAAAAAAAATAGCAAAAAATGCAATGCGACAAGAGATGGGAAATTACAGTCCATCACGTTGTTGGGGGTGTCGCTGATGCCCATTTTACAACGCTTTTATATTAATTATATATCACACAAGATTTTCTCATTTATACATTATAGTTACTTCATTAATAATCATATCTCTTGTCTGCTGAAAATTGCTCGCCTTTGTTTGGTAGAGGTGAAGTGGCGGATTGTTGATGCCGTCGATGACAAGCAGCGGAGGCGGCGCCGTCTCTGATGGCGGGTGAAATGGGAACTACCATTACCAGAAGAAAGAGACGCGAATATAGTGAGAGAAGATTTGGTGAAATGACATATGAATTCATAAATTACAAAAATACCCATGCTTCATTAAAAAATCAGTAATATTACAATTATGCTACCAGGTTTTTTACAATCTATGACAGATCTTGACCGTCCAAAAACGAGCGATCTATGGCTGAGATTGGTTCTCAGTTCTCATAGGGGGTGTGGTTCTCACATGATCCCATCTATATATATATATATATATATATGTATGTATTATAATTTTTTTACTTAGTTTGTTATGTTTTGGTGTTAATATTCTTACTGTGTATTATTGACTTCTTATGTTATATTTATAACTTTGTTGTCAAAAAATTGAATTTCAACCGTTAATCAACCAAAAATCGATATATAAAAGATTAAGTTCAGGTGTGAACTAACTCATATCATATGTGACAAATATGAACTAGTCACAGCAATTACATCTCTTAAAAAGGTATGAGGATCGAACCCCTATCTCTCACAAATTTAATTTGCTATATATTTTTATTGCTTTTGTATATTACATTTGTTGATTGGCTTGTTTTGCTTCGATACTAATGTCTTATGTTACATTTGTTGATTAGTTGTTCCCTAAGAATCGCACTGTAAATGCAAACTAAAAAAACTAAAATATAAATACCTTTACATTTCCCAATCATGAAAAGATAAATTATAGACTTCATGGCAAATTACACTTTGATATCTATATTTTTTTTGTTCCTTTTAAAAAATAAAACAAATGAAAATTGCTAACAAAAAAGTACTCACTTGTTCAAAATTTTTGCAAATTAATTTAACATCCAATCAATTTTTCGCCCTGAAAATCTAATGTAGTTGATCCTATTTTAAGATTTCGATTTCCCAACAATGTAAAAAGAAATGTCACAGTTAATAAATCTTAAAATACAATCAGGTACTATGATTTTCGGATCGGAAAATTGATTGGATGTTGGATTTACAAAAACTTTTGAAAAAATAGATAACAAATGGCAACAAAATGTTATGTTAGTAATCTCCCAGATTAATTTTTGTCCTAATTAGTCAATAGATTAACCTTGGTGTGGTGGGAGTGTTTTCCTAACTGCTAATTATTGACAACAGACAATTTGTCTAATATTTAAGACCCAGCAACACCACTTTCCTTCTAACTTCTGACAACTAAATTGTTAGCAAATTCAAGAAAAATTGTTACAGAATTTATTGGGGATGGCAACAGCATCGATACTCTACTATAAATATAATTGAATATGGATATTATAAAACTAAACAAAAAATAGTAGCGGTCAGTGATCATGAACTAAATTTGCCTTTCAATCTTCTTGTTGTTGTTAGTGCTATTACTCTACTGCAGTATTATCATGTGTACCATTTATATATGCTTTTTTTATATACAAATTGATTTATATACATTTTTAATTCATTTTTATTAATATATATATATATACACACTCCTATTTAATATGTTTACATTAAACATTAATTCATTATTTAAGAAATTAATATGGACACAATAGTAAGTTAATTTACTTGTTTGATATCTTTTCTAATAATTTTGTTAAGGGCAGATCTTGTGTGCACTAGGTGAACATAAGACGGTCAACGCGCGTTGACAAAAAAATTCGTCAAAATTAGTATCATTCATAATAATGAAAAATATCAATTTCAAAGTCGAAAAGTATCATTTATATCATTAAAAGGTATCGGCCAGAAAAAAAAATTAAAGAAAAAAATTTTGTTAAAATCAGTATCAATCTAAACACTAAAAAGTATCATTCAAAATTAAAAAAAGTATTACTTGCGTCCCTAAAAAGTATCACCCATTTTGACGATTTTTTGGTCAACGCATTGACCACCTGATGTACATTTTTTTTTATTCACACACTCGACCTGTGGTATTGAGGAGATTCGATTCCGTAACATTTGGTCTTCAATCAACATCACTCTACCATTAGATTATCCCCATCGGAACTGTCTGATGTACATGAGTATTTACGTTTTGTTAATTATCGTAAAAAAATCAATCGATCTATATGAATGATGGAGGGAGTATTATTGAAAGCTAAGACTATGTTTATTGGTGATCATGGTCTCCACATGGTCTATGTCATGTAGGATATTAGCAAAAAAAATAAAAATTAAGCAACCGTGAGATCAACCATGGACCAAAATCAACCCAACATTGTGGTTTCTTCTATTGTTTATTTAATAAATTCCACATAGCAAAAAATTATTGGCCATTAAATTTTATTTGATATATTTTTTATTAATTTTTAATATCTTTTGGATTTTATGAAAAATAAAAATAATTACACCAAAAATTTTCTTTTTGCATGCTCTATAAATAGAGCCCATATTGGCATAATTATACACACAAGAAAATTATCTCATTTCTACATTTATGTATCAATTTTCAATTTCAAACCTCCATCTTTCTCCTATTTTTCATGGATTCCAACCAAAAGTTTTACTCAATATGATAGTGGAAGATGAACGACACACCTACCTAAACTATCACGATTCCTCAGAATTTTCGGAAGCTCGACCTACTCTGAATAGTAGACAAGATGGAGGCGAAGAAGAAAATGACGATCCAAATTTGAAATTTTCCACCGAACGAATTGCAAGTTTATCTACTTATATGACGAACATGTCATAAATTCACAATAGAGAAGTTCACAGTGCTCTTTAAAACGACTTGATTGAGCATATATGGTAAAAAATTTAGCAATGATAATTGAGTATTTCGTACTGTTGTTATTTATGTTCTTAATTATGTATTTTTCATTTCGTATTTCGATTGTTGTTATTTATGTTCTTGGTTTGTCGTATTTTGAAATTTTATTTATTTGTAATTTTATGAGTTTTTTTCTTATTTGTGCTATTATTTTATTTTAATTTTAACAAGATGATATACTTCATAAAATTATATTTAAAAATAATTATATACTCCTATAATATTATGGTTGGATTGTTGGATGGTCATTGATAAACTATCAAAATTAAATGTGGTTGGGTTGTGATGAGTAATAGTAATGTGGAAGAGAAATAAATAAATTAAATATTAAAAAAATTGGATGATTGGATAGTTGGAATGGTTGCTAATAAACATAGTCTAACTAAGAATAGAGCAGCGGATTTTGGTCGACTTCGGAAGGTCGATTTTTGGAACACTCTCTCTCTCTCTCTCTCTCTATATATATATATATATATATATATATATATATATATATATATATATATATATATGCACACACACACTAACACTATTGGTATCTTAATTATTCCAGTCAATTATAAAGCTTTTTCCCTAAAAAAAAAAATTTCAGTCAAAGTCACCGTATCGATTGAAACTCATACGTGATTTATTACAGAGAGAAATAGCTGTTTTGCAACCCCCCGCCCTCTCATGTTTACCAAATTTGCAGGATTATTACTATTATTATTAGAATATTTGGCATTCTTAAATTAAATAATAAAATAGATAATGCACAATAAATTGTGTATATCCTAGTAAAAAAAATACCGTAATTTGTTTAAACCACTATACTCTATACATAATGTGTGACACGATTCCTGCAACTTAGTATTCGATATTAATTATTTCTGGCTTCTCTAGCATGGATTGGGTTAAGCAGATTATTAGCGTTCAAGTTGATTAGTTGACTTCCAATATTGGAATTATTATTAATTAGGGTTTTAATGCTATTTCTTTCTATGACCTTTTCACAATTAAACCGAATCAACATCATAAAATGCTAAGATCAAATTTCGAGATTGCCTATAATGATTGTGCATTGAGATATTCATTGTTTACATATGTAATTAATTAGTATATATAATAACTATCCCATCAAAATTAAGTATAAATATCAATGTTTTAACAATTTTTCCTGATCACAAGATCGTTTACATGTAAATGTCATTTTGGATGAATATACACAAATGAATTAAATAACTTAATACATCGTTGTGTGAACAGGGGCGGATGGAAGGGGGGTCTAGGGGGGGCAGTTGCCCCCTCCACCCCCTTCCAAATTTTTTTAAATATAATTATTTAACTAAATTTTATTTTTGCCCCTCTAATTTTTTTTTCATTTAAGGTTCTTGTTGTTAGACTTGATATATTTTAAAAAAAATGATATTAGTTTATATATAATTGAGCTCGACAAATTGGGCCTCACTCATATATATATATATATATATATATATATATAAATGTTGGAACAAAATTAAATACACACAAATCAAAATAAATTAAATAAATTATCTCCAATCAAAACAAATTAGGGTTGAATTAGCAATTCAACTTTTATTAATTAGATTACATATTTATTATACTGATATAAACTTTAATTTAATAATGAATCAGGTTTGAATTGCACTATTTATTTGTTTTAGTTTTTTATTTGAAATTATTGATCTATGTTATTCACGAAATTTATTTTATAAATTATATATTGTGAAGTTATCATTTAATTAATTCGCCACCTGAACTATAATTCCTACCTCAAATAGTTAGATTAATGAATTATTATTCCAAATTTTATTGTTGGTCACAACCAATTAAATTTCAATTAATGAATTAGTTTATATTAGAAAAGAATTCAATTCAAATTTTGTTTATTCATGTTATTATTTCAGTTCTTTATTTAATGAAAACAACATTTTTTTCTATTTAATTTGAGGAAGTGAAAGAAAGACGATGGTCATGTAAACTGATCTAAAAATGATATCGTTTCACTAGAAAAAATAATGAACAAATGAAAATGGCGTCATTTCACAAACACACTATGGCAAAAAGTAATTAAATGCATAATTTTATTCACAGTCGTCTCATTTTTAATGTTCTTTATTAGCAGCATGAATAAATAGAAGTACGAACAGTTGTCATTTCGCCCCCTTAAATAAAATTTTCTGGATCCACCACTGTGTGTGAATACATTAAATGAGTTAAATATATATGTTTGAGTGCATTAAATGAAGAAAAATGTGAGAAAAATGTGAATTTCATGTCTCGAATTTGTAGAATATTATTTTTTTAGAAACATAATTAAAATACTAGAATGACACTTATTCAGAAACGGGTGGAGTATCAACTTAATTAATAGTCGCGCGAGTCAAGTTGAACACAAATTAAATTTCTACGGATCAAGCAAACATATTTACTTTGTTATAATTAAAATAAGGAAACTACAATCAATGTGTGTTCATTCAATCGTGGACATCATATCTTGTTTGATATGTGGGGTAACATTATTATTTTCTATTATTATATAATGAATAATAAATTTAAAATAATATAATGGCTGCTAGATTTTCGCATTTGGTTTGGACTTTGGAGGGTATTGATCTTTTTCCACTCAAAAGTTTTAGCGATGAGATGGAAGAAGATGCATTTCCACCTCTTTTTTTGGCAAGCCAATTCAATAATTAAGTGCCAATTTTTCTTACTCTCTCTTATACTTGTGAAAATATAGAAATGTCAGGTCTTTTTTGCATTTTTTAAAGGTTGTAACATTTTTTTAAAAAAAAGTCGTCTAAGCTGGGGCAGAAAATGGTATTGTATTTGGTCTATTTTATAATGTCTTAGTAATAATAATAATAAAAAAAACAAGTTAAACTTAATTAGGATTTCAATATTTGATGTTAATTCAAAAATTACTAAATTGATACCATCAATTCTCTTCGAGAGAATTGATGGCTTATTGCTAGACTTTTCGAAGGGCAACTTTTATGAATTTATATTTATTGGTTGAACTTTAGCAATGAAGTTACTCGTCTCAATGGTAATCAGAAATATTTGAACTTGAAAAATAAAAAGATACACGAAATGTATAGTTTGTGACTGTATTCATTTTAGATAAAACATTCTCACGAATTAAAGATTTTTTTTTTATTTTTTGAGCAAAAGGGAAAGATATCAAAGATTGCAAGTTGTCTCAAAAATTAAATATCTCATATGGAGATGTGTGGTATTCTTCCAAGGGCAATCGAGCTCAAGAAGGGGAGATGTGCAGTTGAGGTCATCTGCCAGAGATGTGGTATGACCGAGGAAACTCTTGAGCATTGTCTCCGTGACTATAACTGGAGCTCTCTCTATTGATAGGTTCCCCCCTTCAAATGAATGCACGGATGTTAGAAGAAAATGTCTCTTAAAACTTGGTTTGACAAAGTTGCAAGCATTGATGAAGATCATTACCACAATTTGTTTGCGATGTTACTTAGGAACAACTGGGAGAAGCGGAACAAGGTTTTCCAAAATATTACCACGCCTCAGAAGATGGCGATTGAGATTGCAATAAAACTCCATACTGAGTTTGTGGATCAAGCACAAATGAAAAGATATGTAGTTAAACTGGTAATGGTGAAGTTTGGCAGAAACCTGAAAATGGATATTGGAACATCAATGTAGATGCATCTATTAAATCAAATAAAGTTAGATTGGGAGTGATTATTCACGATCCACAGGGGAAAGCCATTGTTTTCCGGTGCCGTAAGATCAATGCACGGTTCTCACCAGAGGAAGCTGAATGACTTGTATGTGAGAAGGGACTGTTATTGGCAAAGAAGTATGGAGGGGAACATGTTCTAGAGACGGATTGCAAATCTATTGCTCATTTACTCAGATCAGGCAGAGAAGATCTCTTTTACTTAGGAGCTATTATATTGTAACAGCTCGGTCCCTTAGGTGGTCATTTTTAATGGGGACGGGGTGTTAGGCGTAAAAGCCGCAGGGTAAATTGAAAATCTAAGGGGGTGTTATTAGAATTAAACTAAGTTAGTGCCTCAAAGACTTAGGCAACTTAACTTCATGACTTGGAAGAACTATCATTTTCAACGAATCAAATGGGTCAAAGGGGTTTAATCAAGTCAAATGAACGCCATATCATAGGCTAATCAAGATTTAAACAGAATCCAAGGACAAGCAAATAGGAATTCAACTCTTTAAATAAACAAGTCCTCTTCATGGGTCACAACAACAAGGAATCATTAATAAGTCAGTCAACTGAAGGATGAATAGATACCAAAATGCTCAACAAGTATGACTATTCAAATAACTCAGAATCAATAAAGGCATAACTGGATATGTAAAAAAGAACACATACTTCTTTTCTCAAGGACTTTATTGATAATGGAATCATAGCATTTTAAGACATGCTATTATCAAGAAAAGTTACATGTAACAAGACTAAATACTAGATGTCAGAGTATTTAGCAGAAACATAGCGGAAGAAAAATCATGTAACCATAAATCAACAACTTTGGAAACTTAAACAACTCAAGCAACCCCACCAACAGCAATCACCGGCCTCAACATCTCAACCTGAAAACATTTGAAAAAGAGGGCATGAGCACTAATATACTCAGTGGGGTTTTATGAGAAAACTCATTAATAAACTTTGAAATATCCAATTATAAACTGACGGCATATGGAGAGCAAAACGCAAAAGCCCTCTCCATACCTGCAAAACCCTTTTACTTTCTTTCCTGGTGACTTTCCTGGTTCAAACCTGATGTCTATTGCACCCTTAGATATACCTTAGGATAAGAGAGATGGTTACCTCAAATACCCTACTGAGTATGCGAAGGGATTACCCAGCAGTGACTCCCTTTACTTTATCAAATAATACAACTTTAGTGACACGAATGTCACAACATGATAATGTAATAAAACTGTTCTTTGAGCTCAATAACTTGCTTAGCAATAATTGAATCATAACTTTCAATATCAAAACCTTAACCTTAAATCCTTAATCCTCAATCCTCAACATTGAATTCTTACATTCAAACCTTAATATGAAAATCTTAATACTTAATCATGCATAGCATAAAATATAACCTAGATTAATACATCTAGATTGCATTCCTCAATAAAGACTATAACCTTAATGCCACAAAGGAATACTAATAGTTAACCTACAAGACATTACTCACTTAAACAACCTTCCTCAATCATAATATCAATAACAACTTAACTTATGATTATGATCGTCTATACCTTAAATAAATCAACTATAAGATATTACAACATATCAAAACATACATCATTTACTTAATCAAGAGCTCAAACAACAATAAATAATATCATGCTATAACTTCCTTTCTTTCTTTTCCTTTTCTTTCCTTGTACAGAGACTAATCAGGGAGAGCATAAAATATTTTAATTGGATATGCATCTTACCCTATCATGCTTCTAGAGCTTATTAGCTCAAACCATAGTGTTGGTTTAGAATCACCCACCTCGATGATGAGCACATGGACGAAGCAACGAGCCGAAAATCCTTCCTTTCTTCTATTCGGGGCTCACCTCTTCCTAAAAAAGCCAATTCATCGACTTAGCGGCCTCCTTCGAAGATTTCTAACATCTAACGAGAAATCAACCAACACCTAGCCTTTCTTCCCTTAACTAGGACTTAAACACACATTGCACGACTTTAGAACCTTTATGAAATACGAAGGTTTGAAATACTCGAGTTTAGAACAAGCTTGGAGGCAAAACTTGGCTGCAGAAGCCTTGCACGGGCCGTGTTAGGCCTTAAGGCGAAGCAAAACACGCCAAACTTTCCGACACGGTCCGTGCAGACCCTAGCACGGGCCGTGCTATCTGCCCAGAAACTTTTGATATTTCTCAAAGAGCTCTGCACGGGCCGTGCTAAACCTTGCACAGTCCGTGCTATCTCACGGCCTTCAAAAACTCTCGATCGAGGTATTGATCGAGGCGTTACTCGATCGACTCTCCCTTTCCTCGAAGTTTTAAACATAAAAACAAGGCTTAATGCTTAGCCAAAACTTAGAAACGAGCATGCTTTAATCTTGAAAAGAATTCGGCATTATAACAGCATAAACGCGACTATATCTTAAACTCGACAGAACTTTAAATATGGAACTTAAATGAAATAAACGAGCAACAAAATAAAGAGAGCGATAATGAAATACGATAATGAAAGACGGAAAAAAAATGCGGAAACAAAAAAGAAAAGGGGCTTGAATCCGACGTCGACGAAATAGAATGGACGAAGTCGAGTGCGCCAAAGGAAGGTGGCTAGCTCGGTGTCTCTTCAAGTCATAGTTGTGGCAGAGCTGACCTACTACTTCCCGACGGTGCCCCTAGCACCTTCTCCCGGAGCATATCTTCCTCGCCACTCCGCTCGTCAACTTGGAGGTGAGCTCACGAAGAGACTCCTCTCGACTCTTGACAAGAACTTCTCTCAACTACTAGAGCTTTCCCTCTCTCTAACTTTGAGAATGAGATGGAATGGTGTGAAAAATGAGAGAGGGGTGAGTCTTTATTTATAGAATTGGATTTGGCTTCCCTTGGAAGCCATCTCAGTGCAAGAATACTGCAAAAGTTACTCCGGGTTCGGTTAAAAGCTACTTTATTCGATGTCGAGGTCCAAATGACCTCAGACACGAAATCTGAAAATACCGGGAGACTCGTTGGCTCGAGTACTATTGAACTAACTTAAATCGGGATGAAGAATAGGTCGTCAGAAGAAAGATGAGTAAAGATTTCTTTTTTGGAATTACTTTTTACTATTCACTCAGACTGACAGATTTTGCTCTCGAGCGTTCGATTGACCTCAGAATTGAAATCCGTGAACGCGAACGGATTCCTTGAGTCATTTTCCATAAGAGGGACCTGACAGAACAAGACTCGGATTAACGAGGAGGATTTCGTAAATTTTCCAAATCACGAACGCACGCAAAAGTTACTATTCATAAAGCCTTTAAATACGCTTTTCATCACCGGGACCTCAAATGACTTCAGATTTAAAATCCGAAAACACCGGCATACTCCTTGAGTTAAAACCTTTCTAAAAAGACCAAAATCAGCCATAACAGAGTTACAGTCAAAATTTTCGGAAAGACGATTTCACGAAAATTGACCCCTAAAGTCGTGACTGACATCTGACTTCACTTAAACCTTATAAAAATTTCTTCCTTAACTTCTTAATTACTCTTAAGAACTCTCTAATCCTTATCCAAAAATTTGGGGTGTTACATGTATTGTTAACTCAATTCGAAGGGATGATTGTCTTCTCGATGAAGTGTGATTCAGTTGGGCAAGACGAACGACAAATGAGATCGCCCATTCTCTCACGAACTTAGCTATTTCGAACTCTGATTTTTTTTCTTTATTCTGGAGATGTGCCGATTTTGGTTTTGCCTTTCACGAATTAAAGTTCTTAATAATGTGAACAAAAATAACATTTTTAATTTAAAAAATATTTATCTTTTATAATGAAAACTATTAATTTTTATAAAAAGAGTGTATATATATACAGTATATCAATTCAACTAGACTAATCATTCATCTTAAATTATTATTGTTGTTGTTGTTGTTGGAAAAAGATGTTAACTAATCTGTTTAATATAATAAAATGGAGTTCTCTTCAAAATATTCACTCTAAAAAACATCACATCATCAATACTTATTATAAATAATATTTTTTTCATTTTTTATTGTCTCCGCATCTTCTCTTTACCCTCGTATCTCTCCCACACACATGTCAAATATTTTTAATTATATAATTCATTTATATTATATTCTATAATATATTTCATTATTTACGTGGCATTCAAATTTATTTGTTCGAATGAATAAATATGTGGATTGTCGCATATTAAGAAGTAATGAATAATGTTTGATAGGTTTTATTAAGTGAAATAACTACCAACATATATTAAATAATTAAAAATAAAATAATCAAGTAAATTATTTGGTAAAACATCACAATCGGTAGCATACTCTATATACTTTATACGTATATATACTATTTATAATATTTTTTAGTTATAATGAATATAAAATAATTAATAATTTAACATTCTAATTAAATCTATAAATCAAACATGGATTGATATTTATAAATTCAACAAATGCTACTACAAACTTTGCATACAAACAAGTGCTACATAATTTATAATGTAATATTTTAATTATAATAATTATTAATTATTTATGAAATTATTTAAAATATATTATATATATACACATATTAATATTTTTTGTAATTTGAAATATATTATATTCTAATATAACATGTATGTATATACATATGTATGTGTGTGTGTGTATTCAAGTAATTATTTTTTTATCAATTATATTGTCAACTAATCTCCTTTTAGATTCGTAATAATAATTATTTGACATAAAAAACGAACAAATAAAAAACGTTGTTATTATTAATAAAATATTATTTATAAAATGTGAAGATGCACTTTTTAATATGATAATTGAATTTGAGATCATGAATATCGCGTGCATCGCACGGGGCGAGAATCTAGTTACATAATAAAAGATACTCCATCTATTTCAATTATATAGTCCTTATTGCTATTTTTGGGGTGTCCCAATTATTTTATCTCATTACTATAATAATTATTCTCTCTATTTCTGAATAAGTGTTATTCTTGATGAATGCATACATATTAATAAAAATATTAATTAAATAATCAAATTACCTTATACACACTTACATGAATGCATTAAATGAGTTAAATATGGTTGTTTGAATGCATTAAATGAGGACAAATATGAGAAAAATGTGAATTTTTTTACCTTGAATGTGTAGAGTGATATTTTTTGTGAAATAAAATTAAAGTGCTTGAATGACATTTATTGTGAAAAGGAGGATGCATTATTTTTCACAGTAATGATGATGTACAAATACACCCTTATTAGATTTTGAAAATTAAAAACTAACCCCTTATTTTTATGAAAGTTATAAATCTTAAATAGGGTTAATCTTGAAAATTTAGTTTTTATAGCTTATTTTCATAAATACTTTTAATTTACGTGTAAGTAGAAAATAGACTATATAATTGGGATGGAAGAGCACCCGTTTAAGTGAGTTTTAGCACAAGCGCACAACCACCATTTGGTGTCTCTAATAAGATTCCAAATCTAATAAATAATAGTCCAATATTTAGGGTATCAAATAAAATTAGGTAAAATAATAGCACGACAGCGTGTGACAGCTTCTTAGAAAACGAATGTCCAACATATTATCTGACAAAACTTCTTCGCTGCAAATTCTGTTTCTCCCAGGAATGCTATTTCATTTACATTCTCGTCGATCTGACATAACGAAAATTCACATTAATTTATGAGTTTATTTTTTAATTGTTTGTTTTAATTTCTGAATAATGTAATTTTATATTCGTGGTCTACGTAAGAGTAATTTCCAAAGGCTCTTTTTATTAAAGAAAAGAAAACTATAAAAAAACATTTACTTGAGATTGTGATTGTAGGTAAACGAGTCATTATAATCTACTTACACAAATCAAATTGTCTTAATGAATTGACTTGATCGATTCACACTAAATATCGACCTCAAATAAATTTTTCTTTCTTCTTCAATATTACAAATATCAAAATCACAATTATTTTGACCCGATTCGAGAACTCAAATTGATAGATGAACCGTAAAAAATTCAACGAGCATTTGCTTAAAATTATATAAATCAACCTTATCAACATAATATTGTTAGAAATAGCACAAATTTCTTTAACTAGTTTAGTGGGGATCAAAATTACAACATATAAATTCTTCCAAATATAGAAATCCAACACATAACTTTAATTCTTAGAAATCTCATTGGTTCCTTTGAAGTGGAAGATCAGATTAAAATTTCAATTTTAAAAAATCTTTAAAACTAAACACATGTGAAACACACTCTTCACTGTAATTTTTTAGTTTGGGTTGGAAGTGAGTTGATCTAATATGACGGTTTAGTAAAAAAATTTCCCAATCATACAAAATATATATATATATATATATATATGTGTGTGTGTGTGTGTGTGTGTGTGTGTGTGAGTGTGTGTGTGTGTGTAATCACAAGTAAACGAGCCATGAATGCTACACTCAGTCGTAGAAAAACTTAATGCTCTCTCAGTTTCGGGATGAGTGTCATTCTAATATTTTAATTTTGTTACCCAAAAAGTGTGATTTTACAAATTCGGGACATAAAATTCACATTTTTCTCATATTTGTCCTTATTTAATGCATTTAAACATATGTATTTAACTCATTTAATATATTCACACAAGGATGTACTAGATAAGTTAATTAATTTATTAATTTATGTGCATTTATTCAAAATGATATTTAAACAGAAACGGAGGGAGCATATAATTTGTAAATTGATTCAGAACCGTATGAAACTATTGCAAACCGATTTAAGCTATATTTATAAGTTGCATATGAATTAGGATTAGACTTCTTTGAGAATATTTCAATAAAATGAGTCTTGTTTCAAATCGTTGGCGAGTTAAAATTGTCAAATGGTATTAATATTCAATTCCCAACAAAATTAAATAATAAATTATAAATATGCCATTAGATATGAGTATTATAATCGGTGAGATGACCTCACACCCCATTTGTTTGATTTAAACCCCATTTGTTTGATTTAAAGCCAAAAGTTTTAAAATGCATTTATATTTAGATCATGCTATTTGAACTCCATTAATTTTAAATTCACATCAATCTACTCGTCCTTGGTGAATAAAAAACTAATCACTATTTAGAAATTAAATTAATAAATAATCCAATAATTGAAAAGGCTTGACATGCACATCAACGTCCTCGAGCTCGACTTGGCGCCAACCTAGTTAATTCTCATTATCTCACTCTCACATACGTGCGTACGTGCGCACACGCACAGGTCATAATTGTTTTTTTTTATATATATATTATTTATAAATCACTATATAATTCTATGCATGATCTACTTAATCTATATTTTGTAAATTATTTTCTGTTATGCATCAATTTGTGATTACAGATGAAAGTAAAATTCCTGTTTCTTGATTTTTTTTATTAAATAGTAAGTAAGAAAATTGAAATTCTCAGATACTCTTTCAAACTTCTTAATACGAAAAAGTTTTAAGAATCTATCCATCGATTTTCTTGAATAATGATACAACAAAAACCTTAACTTTTCTTAATCCAGAATCTTATTATTTCTTATTCTTAGAGATACTATTATAATTCTTTATATTCCTATGTTTGAAAACAAAATGTTACTTAAGAGCTAATATAGTTGATACCGTTGCGAGCTTCAAAATCTATATATCTTTAAAAGTTTTAACCAATCACGAACTCAACAGTGAACTTTATAGGTAACAAAAAAGAAATTCAAAGTTTTCATGAATTATAGCTGATTTTTTTTTACTCACACACCCGACCTATAATATTGAGAAGATTCGAACCCGTAACTTTTGGTCTCCACGCAACCTTGGTCACGAATCACAAGTTATCATAGTATTGCATCGGAGAAGAATTTACCCAAACTAGGGACTGCAATTTCACTCGCCCACACAAAAATAAAAATAAAAATAAATAGGCTATTTAACACACAAGTATAAAATGCACGCATACACAATTGCACAAATTTACATTAGAACACCAAAAACATCATCTTAATACATAGAATTAGCATATAATTATAAATCAAAGACAAATTCGAGAAGACAATGCCAACATAAAAGCTAATTTAACAAAGGCAAGTACAATTGTAAGCACTGCAATGGCATGGTAATTTCTAATATGATGAGGAATCCCCTTAACCTTAACCTTAACCTTAACTAAGCAACATATTTGCCAATTCTCACCTCAAAGCAAATCAAACATATCCTTCAAGCATTTTCCAGGTTACTTCCCCACATTCCAATCAGAAATAAGTCTTGATACTTCAAAAGCTATTAGCCTTTATAAATACGAGATATCGATTATAATGATAAAAGACTGCCTAAGGGAGGTAAAAAAACAGAAGCAACCTCTCTTATTCCAGTCCTAAAAATAGGCAAATGAGACCTGTACAATACGGTTTATCAAGTATCATACTGACCTGGTATAGGAGAGGGCGACCAACTCTTCTTTAAGTGTTTCTAGCATGAACCATGGCCATAACTACCTGGTACCGAGCTAATCCAGTAAACTGGAATAATTTAACTATATCCCCGAGCAGAAAACAATGATACATAACTTGTTGTTACAGAATGACTTTCAAGAAGTTCCTTTGCCACAATTCACAGAATTCTAAGATCATTAACCTGACCCCATTTACTAAAGCTTGACCTTATGACTTTTTTATCACTTGCAAAAGTTATTTGTAGATCATCAAGAGTTATAGCAGTTGGTGTTGATAAATTCCAATCTCAATCAGGAATTCAGGATACAATCCAATCAGTATAAGGGGTCACAGCATGCTATCATATTTAGCTACAAGTACATAATACTGCCAATTGCACCAAAAGAAACAACTATATTTTAATGCAGGAATTATAACTATTAGCATCTGATGACCTTATAATTATCATTTTTCTTGACTATTTTCTACCATTGTGCGTGCTCGTTAGTGGTTAATGAGAGTCACATTGCACCACAAGGTAAAGATAACTTTTCCTACAAAGATTCACATAAGTTGGTGCAACACTTTCTGGGCAAAACTACATTCATAAAGCCATAAACAACAGAAGACCTGATCAATTTTTAGGCTTATATTTTCCAATCAAGAGTACCCATGTAACCTAATACAGTGGTACAGTTTAACCGTATGCTTAAGCATAATACAATAAAATCTATAAAATCCTTGACCTGATCCTAGTAAACAAAACAAGGAAGATCCAATTTGACGCCCCTCACCCGACTTTTCAATACGAATGGCAGAAAAATGAAATCATACTTTGCAGACAAACTAAGCAATCCACAATAAGCAAAGCAACAACTGAAATAATATATTTAATCATAAATGCAATTACAATAAACCCTATTAGAAGTCTTACACAATTAATGAATGCCAT
Organism: Perilla frutescens; assembly: GCA_026008535.1. Taxonomy (NCBI): domain Eukaryota; kingdom Viridiplantae; phylum Streptophyta; class Magnoliopsida; order Lamiales; family Lamiaceae; genus Perilla; species Perilla frutescens. The sequence goes on along the minus strand of BRKX01000014.1, from coordinate 29,583,771 downwards.
CACATATTAATATATAATACAAAACCAGTAATTAATCTTCAAACATCTACATCAAATGCTACAATCACATTGCATAAGAGTTCACCTATTTAACGAAATTATCATTAATACATATGAAACAAAATTTTCAAGCTTCCACAACCAAAATGAAAAGACGCAAGTGGCATACAGCGGTAGAAAATAATTGTAGCTGGTATACAACAGATACCACTTTCTTAAACCAAAAAAGAAATGCTGAGCAATCATAAAAAATCTCAAATATAAAATAGTGAAGCCCATTTGTAGATAATTAGCAGCAATCAACATCCAACAGCAAAATAATACACACACCCAAAACCATCAATGCAATCTACCAAAAATAAAATTGATGCTATAACATATTTAGTGCAGACTAAATATTGTTAACCGATCACCTCAATTGGGATCCTTCATAACAGAAAATTAAGAAATGCACACATTATTCAACACCAAAATATGCAACCTAGCTTTTATCAAATAACACCAACAAAGAGACAAATATAATTCAAAATACAGTGATCACAGCTCAAAATATAAAGGTGAACCAATTAAAAGATAATAGAAAACATCAGATTTAAAGCCCTCAATATTGACTAGGAACTTATACGTGCAACTGAGATCAAACACATAAAATGTAGCATACATAAACGACCAAATAAAAAACAGACCCTAACAATTACGACAAACTCAAAGCTCAATTAACCACTAAAACATCCCGTAACAGAGATTTAAAATACTGACATAAAAAACTATGCGCGATTTCATTGGAATCGAAATCAGTCCTGCGCCTTGAGCTTCTCGATCCCCTTACTGAGCTGATCGATCTTGACGACGAGGCCCGTGACGGAGTAAAGAAGCCAGTAGAAGACGAGCGCCGACGCGATGAGGAGCGCGTTGCGCTGCGATTTCATGATGGATTTCTGGTGGCGGAGGTGCTCCGATGGGGAGCAGGAATCGGACTCACAGGTAGGTCGGGTCTCGTACTTCCAGTAGATATCCATCAGCAGGAAGAGACAGAAGGGGACGATGGAGAGGAAGGGTTTGAGGAGGCTACGGGTCACGGTAATGAGGCCCTTTCGGATCGCGTCGAGACCCGGGAGGGTGAGGAAGAGGAGCATGATGGCTTCTGCGCCGGCGGCGTAACCGAGAACCACCCATTCCAACGCCATTGATGGTGATCTGAGAGTGTGAGAGGAAAGGGGAATTTCTAGAGAGAGAAAGTAGGGAGGGGAGAGATTGTTATGGGGGATTGGTAAGAATGATGGAGAAAAGCGGTGGGAATGAGTTTGTTAAGGAAAGTATCTTTCAATGGGCCTTATTGGGCTCGAATTTCATGTTTACGCCTAACGTACTTGTTGCTTCATAATATTAGAAACCTATTATTTTTGTTTAATAAAGAAAACAGAAGAAATGAATAAATAATATTTTACACGCGACCTACGATACATTTTTCTTGAAAGAATTACTTAAAATAATTTAACTCAATCATAGGTTTGATTCACATGATTAGAGTGAGATAGTGATCAACACTCCGGGCTCAATATATGATCATCCATCTGCTCCCAACCTCCTCATATAAGAAATTACCAAATTAACCCTTCCTTCCTATCAATCTTCCATTTTAAAGATGGAACTAGCGGCCCAAGAGTGATTATCATCTTGTTGCATATTCTATCACTTAAACACTAACATGATGGTTGCTACTTCTCAATGGACACCCTCTTGATTTCTCTCTCTTTCAGTCAACTATAGCAAATGTCATCTTGTCCTCCATCACTTCTAGTTTCTTCAGCTTGTCAATTTTATTATCTAACATGCTAATCATGTCCAACAACATCCAAAGATTTGCATCATATTCCCACTCAAATAACCCACAACCCTTACATTTAATTGATTTTTGGACAACATATGAATTTTCTTTCTTTGGGGTGTAGTTTGGTTGGTGTCCTCATAAAAACAGGTAATCGACAACCATAAACTTTTAATATTGTTGATGTGTTTGAGGTTGACATTTTTCTTCTTATTTTCTTTTTTTAATGGTTGCCGGAAAAAATTAAGTAAAATGTCATTTGTGACTATATAACAACTGAATAATGAAGGGAATTAAGTGAAATTTTCCCTCCAAAAGGCTTGTAATAGGTATTTCCCACACTTTGACCTAGATTTAATCAATTGTTAATTGTCTCTATTAGTTTTATGACTAAACTTGTTGAAAAATATCATATGGAACCAAGATTATCAGAAAAATATCATATGTGATAAAAAAAATCACTCACTATTGAGACGAAGTGTTTTGAAGATTACAAGTGAAATTTACTCGACATTACTCTGATATAAATAATTGTTTTGGGATAGAGATCTTTCATTTTGCGTCATATGTGATAAAAAAAAATCACTCACTATTGATATAAATAAGTGTTTTAGAATAATTTTTTTTTTATCTTATACAGATTTTGCGTCTTATTATTGTTTACTATTTACTAAATTCTTTCGGTAATGATATCTTATCGATGAATTATGAAGGAACACAAATAAATTAAACTTTATTTAATGTAAAATGAGGTTACAAAATCAAAGTTTGCTAGTAACATTGATGTTCCTAATTTTGGAGAGCTTGGGAGTTGCATCTTTTGGTACAACCAGCGTAAGCACGCCGTTGTCCAGGTGCGCTTTGATTTGATCAACCTTCACATCTTGGGGCAGCTCAATTTCCCTTGAGAAATCCCCTTTCCCGAATGTTTTCCTCTCCGCCACGTGCCAAACAATGTCTTCCTCTTTCCCTTCACAAAATTCCTCCTTCCCCCCTTCCGCCCTAATCACCAATATGTTACCATCCTCAACATGGACTTTTATATCCTCCTTCTTGTAACCTGCGTTCTCGTTAATTAAATTAAATAACTCGATACTCGATTCAATTTGGTACTCAGCACGTTCGACATGTTACATTTAAGTCTACACTAGAGTAGTGCAAAACAAAGTCGTAGTAGACTCACGACGAAATCAAATACTCCCTCCGTCCCATTTATATAATCCACTTTATCCTCGCACGTAGCTTAAAAATATTTATGAAAATAAGACATTAAAGCTTAACTTCCATTATTACCCTTACTTAAAATTAATGACTCTAAAAAATTTAAGTGGTTGAGTTTTAATTTCCAATACATAGTAAGGGTATATTTGTATATTACTATGATAATTAATACTATTTATAGTTATGGGACTATATAATTGGGACGCCTCAAAATAGTAATAGGGACTATATAAATGGGACAGAGAGAATAATATCTAATTTTGCAGGAGTAAGTTCCAACTGCATAGTAAAAATATTAAACTGCTCGAGCTTAATTCATATTCAATTTTGATCGATGATCACCTAAATTGAAACAAAAAACTTAGAAGTCGATAATAATTAAGACAAAGATGTGCAGAGATTTAAAAAAAAAAAAAACAAGAAGAGGGAAGAACTGACCAGGAACGTTGAGTTTGACGATGTGGGCGGTGGGGGATTCGAACCAGTCGAGGAGAGCCGTTGATCCTGGCGATGAACGGTAGATGGTGGGGCTGAGCAAGAATCGGCGGAAGGGGTCGCCAAACAGAGCCATAATGTTCTTTGGATTTCCCTCTCTGATGTGTGTGTGCGTGCGTGTGCTGAGTGAGGGAAGAAGAGGAATATATAGGGGCCTGTTTGGCTAAGGCTTAATTAGTGATCATTGAGTGAAAATGTCTAGAAAGGGCAGTCTGGAAGGTTCCACGGGCTTATCGATTAGGTGCGTTGGAGAAGATGATGACATTTGCTGCCAATTGTTATTTTCTAATTTCTTTATTTTATTTCTTTTATTCTTTTTACGAATGAATTATTTATATAATTGAAAATTGCAATGAGAATTTGGTGTCCTAAATCAGACTCCAAATTAGTGCAATACTAAATCCCGATTCAAATTTGGGGGTAGAATTTGGTGCTCATAAGTCCCATAATACTTAATGATTTATTTTATTATTTAAAATTATTATTAAATAGATGATCTAATAAATTTAATTTAATTTAAATTATAAATCATCTGAACAAATAAATAATTTCAATAACATCACAATTAGTTAAACATAATGGATAGAATGAAGTCACAGATATTACAAACTACTGCAAACTAACTTAAAAACACACTACAAATAACTAAAACTACTTGAAGAAACACATTGATTACAATCATTTCTAGATTCTCCAAGATAATTATAATATTGATTGAAATCGTTTGAAGAATTCTCAAACTCATGTTCTTCACCTCCGGATAGATTTAATTGTGAAAATTCTCCTTGATTGGGAGATGATTGAGATTCACGAGCTTGGTTTTTTTTTATATAATTCTAATTTATTCACCACAAATGTATTCACATGTAGTGAGATTGGAGATAGAATCCAAATTTTTGAATAAAATCATATTTTTTCCCTCAAGTTCGCAACAACATTTCCTTCCCACAATGTTACGATCAATTTATCATTTAACCGAATAAGTTTCAACATTTGCTCATCATTATTTCTCTTCGATTTTGCTTTCTTCACTCCCATAGGCCGTTTACTTAAAAGTAGAACCACTATTCTCACTTGTGATATTATGATCAAATTCAATTTCGATTGGTTTAGACTGAGAGTCGGGTGCTCCAACATTGAAGAGCCAACAAATGATAGTGTTTGGTTCAATGAATTTCTTGCTCGATATAGAGTAATTAAGAACAAAGATGCTCACATTGCGCTTCGAAATGTATTAATGGAACATATGTGACAAAAATATACCAATTCTGAGTATTGAGGCCAAAATATATGTATTTTCATATATGTTGTAGTCTTGTAATATTTTCACAAAATTGTAAACGTTCGTTGATCATTTAAAAGCACTTTTATTATTTCAAGCACATTATATGTTATAGTTTTTTAGTAGTACATAATTTTCGAATAGTACATGATTTTTTAATAGTATATTTTTTTTTGAAAATATATAATTAAAAATTATTAGTTTTAAATAATCATCATTTTTAGAAAAATAATAACCATTAAGCATATTTTTATATTTCAATTATAAAACAAAATGAAATTTTTAGGAAAATATTCTTATTTAGTGTAAAATTTAATGCAGAGCATTGGAGTTGCATTAGTGCTGAAATTGCACCTATTTAGTGCACTACAAAAAAATCAAGTTTTAGCGACGGATTTTTCCGTCGCTAAATCTCGAAAATCCGTCGCTAATCCGTTTTAACGACGGATTAACGACGGATCAAGTCCGTCGTTAAACACCTAGTCGTTAAACAAAATTAACGACGGAAAAACTTAGCGACGGATTTAACGACGGATGTTTCCGTCATTAAATAATTTCCAAATTCAGTCGCCAGAAAAAAAAAAAATTAAAAAATTTTCCGTCGCTAAAAAAAAAAATAAAAAAAAAATTAGCGCATGCTCCCTACGCGCCACATATTATTCCAACATTTGCGGGCTCACGAGATTTGAACCCTTGACCTCCTGTAAAGGTAGAGATCTATCCTCTGCATCTCAACCAAGTGGGCTATTATATATTTATGTTTATATTCAGATATAATAAATATATATTATAATCTTTTAATGTTGTAAATTAAAATATATTATTATTAAATTATTTATTTAATATTATATTATTTTAATTAATTTTCCCAAATATTATATATTTATAATTAATAAAAAAATAAAAAAATATTAAATAAATATTTTCATTTAATTATATTTTCAAAAATATCATAATATTATCTAAATATTATAAAATATTAAAAAAATAAAAATTTAAATAAACTAAAAGAATAAAATAAATTAAAAAATTTAAAATATTAATTTTAAATTCCTTTTTCTTAATTGGGAAATAAAAAAAATTAAAAAAATTAAAAATTAAAAAAAATTAAAAAATTAAAAAATAAAAAATGAAAATTAAATTTAACGACGGAATTTTCCGTCACTAAATCCGTCGTTAATATTAAAAATTAAATCTGAAATATTATAAAAAAACTAACGACGGAAATATTTCGTCGTTAATATTAAAAAATAATTAAAAAATAAAAAAATAAAATATAACGACGGAAATGGTCCGTCGTTAATATTAAAAATTAAATCTGAAATATTATAAAAAAACTAACGACGGAAATATTCCGTCGTTAATATTAAAAAATAATTAAAAAATAAAAAAAGAAAATATAATGACGGAAATGGTCCGTCGTTAATATTAAAAAATAAATAAAAAATAAAAATCCGAAAATATAACAACGGAAAATGTCCGTCGTTACAGATAACGACAAAGGTTCCGTCGTAAATCCGTCGTTAAAGTTAACGACGGACGGTCCGTCGTTATTCCGTCGCTAAATGATGACCCGAATTATGTCCGTCGGAAATTTCGTCGGTAAAATGCAAAATTCTTGTAGTGGTGCAGAATCTGCGCCAAATAGATCCTTAGCATTGGAGTTGCTCTAATTAATCTTGGAAGAAAAAGAGAGTGGTGGGGCTAAGATTCTAAACTAGTCCCTATTCAAATGAAATATAATTAGCTAACTTAGTGTTAAGTTGGGTTGAGCCCCTTTATTTGGGGTTGAAATTTCCTATTACACTTTTTCGTGTTTCACTCCGTATTATATTATTAAATTTATGATTTTAATAATATTTATTATAAAATAAAAATTAATTATAACATAAATAATCATAGTCAATATTTATAAAAAAATTGAATTAAAAAAATTATAAAACATAATTTTGAAAAAAAATTAACCATAGAATGAATCATTAATTGAAAATTGAAAATTAAATATTAAAAAATAATTATAAACCCTAATTGAGTGGGGTGAACCCTAAAAACAATCATAAAATTAAACTAAATCACAAAAAAAAAAATTGAAAAAAAAATATAAACTCATAATTTGATAATGTAACACGGAGTGTAACAAAAAATTCCATACGCTTTATTCGTTGCTTTTGTTTGGGCAATTATTATTTTATTAGTTGTATTTCCGTGATTCATAATTATATACTATCACATATTCACATCACATGTCAGGGAAACATTATCAAATTAACCGTGAAATTTAAGACATACTTTCTTCATCCCATAATTATAGTCCATTATTCAATTTTTGAATGTCCCAAAATTATAGTCATATTCTAAATTGAGATTGTATTAAAATATTCTTTTACAAATATATTATTTAATATTGTATGAATGAAATTAATAGAGTAGAAAATAAGGACAATATAGGATAATTGTTGTAAATTGTATATTTCCAATACATATTAAATGCGATTTTTTAATTTGTGTGAAAATGGGACGTAGATTACAATTATAGGATGAAGGGATTAATAGAAAACATAAAGAGTCCATGGCCCCCACTAACAGTGCCCTTATTTATTTTTTTAATCAAATTTAAAAAGTATTTTTTCAAAAAATAAAATAAATTGGAGAAATATATGACCATGTTGTTGAAACCGTTTGGTTTGTTGTTATTTTGGATATAGTTTTTGTTTTGTCTTTCTTGATTGATTGTGCAGGAAGTAAATTGGTTGAGATATTCTAGGGAGATCTGTTGTATTTGACCATTTCAAAGGTTGTTTGAGACAAGATAATGTTTGTTGCGGAAGTTGTGGGTGTGCGGCGCAAGTCTAGGAGAGAAGATCGTGAAGTGATGAAGTGGTTATGTAGAGTAGAGATTAAGTTATTACTTTGGTATAAATAGGGATCAACTGTCTAGTGTTAGATATATGAGTTCTTAGATATATTCCAGAGAGTACAATATCTGTGTAAAAGATATTAGTTTTCTACTAGAGTTAGTTAAGACAACTTTAGTCCTGACCTTCTGTGAAGGAAAAGATAAAGTGTCTTAAGTTTAGTAAGAGTTTTTCTAGTAGTGTTTTTGTAATTCACAAATTTATATAGTGAATATTTTTGCCCTGAGGCACTTTGCGAGATTATAGAAATATAATCTCGTGAAATCTCAATCCATTGTTTATTTCTATATTCCACTGCATGTTCATAGTTGTCTCAACTTTAGATACAACTTTGATCACAACTCTGTCAAAACCAAGAGTTCGGTTTCTTCAATTGGTATCAGAGCATACACTTGACACACTAAGTGGTGATCCTGTTTTCGTAGGTACAATGGATTGCTTAAACCCGTTGTTCAACAAACCTCCTGTTCTCAATGGCATGAACTATTCCTTTTGGAAAGTTCAAATGAGAGCGTGCATCAAATCCATTGATGCAAGAGCATGGAATGCTGTTCAAAAGGCATGGATGCATCCTAAGACCGTAGATGCCGAAGGAGATACAATACGTACTCCTCCAAAAGAATGGACCAGGTCACAAAACGAAGATACTACCTTCAATGACAAGGCACTCAATGCAATTCAGTCTTTCTTGGACATTCAGATGTTCAAACTCATAAGAAATTGTGAGTCGGCCAAAGAAGCGTGGGATATTCTTCAGCAACATTACGAAGAAGATGTTGGAATTAAAGAATCAAGATATCGTATTCTCACCACAAAATTTGAGAACATGAAGATGGGGGAAGATGAAACCGTTGGAGAATATTGTAACAAATTGCTTGAAATTGCAAACGAGTGCACTGATCTTAGTGATCCGATCACTAACAAGAGGTTAGTTTCTAAAGCTTTGAGAACTCTAACACCACGCTTTGATATGAAGGTTGTTGCTATTGACACGGCATCGACTACTGGAAGCTTGGACTTCACAAAGCTAATGAATGATCTGAAGACCTATGAGATGGAAATGAATGAGAAAGGTGGATCAAAGAAAAAGGGAATTGCCTTAACAGCCGGATCAACTTCAAGTTCAACTTCAGCTTATGATGAAGAAGAAGATGAGGATCTTGAAGAGATCTGTGAAAAGAATCCGGATTATGCTCTTCTCACCAGAAGACTAAACACTCTCATCCGAGCTAACAGAGGAAAACAACAGAAATGAGGTGCTGAACAACGCAAGCCTCGTCATGACTCGTCCAGAACTTTGGTGATCTATGAGAAGATGAATAGACCTAGAAAGGAACCTAAGATTATGAAGCGTGCTGCATCAGATCACTTTAGCCAGAGGAAATGAAAGATTTCTCCACTTTTCAATGCTATGTGTGCAAAGGCTATGGGCACTTTGCAAATGAATGTGCCAACATCTTTAGAAAACTTGGAATGCCCGTTACATTTCTTTCTCTTAGTGACAGTGACCTGGACACCTCAGGGATATTTGTGGAAGAAATCTCAGATGATGCAACCAACGAACACGCAGCCTTAACTGCAGTATGTGCCGAACTGGACAATTCAAAGCTCATAGAAGTTGAGATAACTTCTGACAGATACGATGAGTCCTATTACGAAACCCTCTTTTGTTTCAACACTGTGATTACTACTGCAGATGAGGAAGAAGAAGTTACTGAGGAAGAAACTCTGGAGTTGCTAATAAAGTTGCAGGGACTCTACAAGGAGTTGTATGCTAAGTGGATCAAACAATGTAAGGAAATTGAGTCACTCAATGAGGAATCCACTAGCCAGAAGGCATCTCTCGCAAAGTTGGAGGTAATGTTGACAAAAAAAGATGCATAGATTGATAATATGAGGATTCAACTCAATCTTGCAAAGGAAACCTTCAAAAAGCTCAACACGGGTACTTCCAAATTTGATGAAGTTCTTACTCAAACTCAGGTAACTTCTTATGGCATAAGTTATGACAAAACTGTAAAGACTGTCTTTACATAAATCATGTCCACTCATGGAAAACCATTTGTGAAATCTCAAGGAGCACATCCTACTACATCAGTGAGTAAGAAACGCCGGAGATTCGTTTGTCACTATTGTTTCCTCCCTGGAAACATAAAACCTTTCTGTCATAGATTTTTACAAGAACACAAGAAAGAGATTCATCTGAGGACACAAGCCTCAAAGTCAGCCCTCACAGTCAAAAGTGATAAAACAAGGAATATGGTTTGGAAACCTAAAGCTGTCCCCAAAGACACCTGCAAAGTTGTCTTCACTGCATCAGTAGGTGATGATTCAGCAACTTGGTACTTTGACAGCAGATGCTCTCATCACATGACTGGATCTCAATGTTATCTATCTAACTACCAGAAGATCAATGACAGTGAAGTTACCTTCGGGGGAGGAACAATCAGCAAGATTGTAGGACATGGAATCCTGAACAGTCTTGGTCTTCCAAAGCTGGCTAATGTATCACATGTACAGGGTCTTACAGCAAACCTTATCAGCATCAGCCAACTCTGTGATGATAACTTTACTGTCATCTTTGATAAGCAAAGTTGTACTGTTGTTGATAACTATGGTAAACATGTGATCTCTGGGGTAAGATCTTCTAATAACATTTATGAAACTAAAAGAAAAGGTTGTTTGAGTGCGCAGGTAAATGATGTACAACTTTGGCATAAAAAATTGGGTCATACCAATTTTCGCAAGATGGAGAATCTTCAGAGACTCAATGTTGTTCTTGGAGTGCCAAAGCTGAACGTCTCAAATCCAAGTATGTGTGGAGATTGTCAGAAAGAAAAGCAAGTAAAAGCCTCACATCCAGTTGTAACAACTTCAGAGAGACCTTTTGCCATTCAAAGCTTCTTTGAATTGCTTCACATGGATCTTATGGGGCCAACAGAGGTAGAAAGCTTTGGAGGTAAACAGTATTCATTTGTGATTGTCGATGACCTCTCCAGGTACACTTGGGTAAAATTTCTAAGTGACAAAGGTGAAACCTATGATGCTTTCTTAGAATTATATGCTAAGGTTAGAAACTTCTACCATTCTTGCATTAAAAGAATTAGATCCGACCATGGAAGGGAGTTTGAAAATCTTTAGCTCCTAAACTTTTGCATTAAAGAAGGTATTCATCATGAATATTCTGTCCCTAAAACACCCCAGAAAAATGGTGTAGATAAAAGAAAGAATAGGACCTTGCAAGAGATGGCCACTGTCATGTTACACTCTAAGAAGTTGTCCAAATGGTTTTGGGCTGAAGTGTTAAACACTGCATGCTATGTAAGTAATCGGGTAAACTTAAGAACCGGAACCACCATGACATCATATGAAATTCTAAATGGTAGAAAACCCAACTTAAAATACCTACATGTTTTTGGTTGTGTTTGCTATATTTTGAATGATAGGGATTATTTGTTCAAATTTGATCCCAAAAGTGATAAAGTGTGTTTATAGGTTATTCACTTAATAGTCATGCTTATCGTGTTTATAACCTCAGAACAAAAACCGTTATGGAAAGTGTAAATGTGAGATTTGATGATTTTGCCAGCCTATACACTCCTGAAGAAGATACTAACGATTTAATTGAGATACAGAGAATGACAAGAAAGACCATTGAAAAAGAAGGAAGAGTCAACCCTGAAGTTGAGCCCACTTCAGAGACAGGTGATACAAAAGGATCTGGATCGAACCCTCACTTAAACGATTCATAGATTCTAGAAGTAGTTCAGGGAAGCACTAGAAGAGACCCACCGAGCAAGATTCGCAAAGATCACCCAATTGATCAAGTCATTAGAGATGTACACGAAGGGGTCTAAACTAGATGTAAAACTCCTGTTAACTACAAGGAAATGGTAAGGATGGTATGTATGTCATGTGTAATCAATAAAGTTGGTGATGTTGTCTTCTTATCCATGGTTGAACCCAAGAACGTAAATGAGGTATTAAAAGATGAGTTCTGGATAAGTGGCATGCAAGCCGAGCTACTTAAGTTTGTTAGAAACAAAGTCTGGAAACTTGTGCCTAGACCTTCAGGGATAAATGTGATAGGGACTAAGTGGATATTTAAGAATAAAACTGATGAATTTGAAAATGTCATTAGAAATAAAGCCCGCTTAGTTGCCCAAGGTTACACTCAAGTAGAGGGCATTGACTATGATGAGACTTTTGCTCCCGTTGCACGAATTGAGTCCATCAGGTTATTATTTGTCATTGCATGTTATCTTAACATTACTCTTCATCAAATGGATATTAAGGCAACATTTCTAAATGGAGTACTAGAAGAGGAAGCATACGTAGAACAACCCAAAGGCTTTGAAGACCCAACCAATCCAAATCATGTGTATAAATTACATATAGCATTGTACGGACTTAAACAAGCTCCTAGAGCTTGGTATAGTCGGTTAACCGAATTTTTGCTTGCGTTTGGATTTTTCAGTGGTCATGCCGATAGAACACTATTCCTCAAGAAAGAAAAAGACTTTCTCACGATTGCTCAAATCTATGTCGATGATATAGTGTTTGGATCGACAAGTGAGAAAGCTTTGAAGGAATTTGTGGAAGCAATGTCCACATCTTTTGAAATGAGTATGGTTGGAGAACTTAGCAATTTTCTTGGACTTCAAGTCAAGCAAAAGGAAAATGACGTTTTCGTCTCACAGATAAAATATGCCAAGAATCTTGTAAGGAAGTTCGGTTTGGAAAATGCAAAGAACATGAGAACTCCCATGAGTGCGACTGAAAAGCTGTTAAAGGATGCAGTTGGACCTGAAGTTGATCCAACTTTATACAGATTAATGATCGGAAGTCTCCTCTATCTGACTGCTAGTCGGCCAGATATCATGTACAGTGTGTGTGCATGTGCTCGGTTTCAGTTCTGTCCCAAGGATGAGCACCTTAAGGCTGTAAAGAGGATCATTCAGTACATTGCCGTCATTTGTGAATTAGGTCTATGGTTCACAAAGGACACTACTACAAATCTTGTTGGATACAGTGATGCCGATTAGGCTGGAGAAACTGATGATAGGCGAAGTACAAGTGGAGGATGTTGTTATCTTGGCAACAACCTCATCTCTTGGCACAACAAAAAGCAAAATTGTATCTCATTGTCCATAGCTGAGTCCGAATATGTGGCCGCTGGGAGCTGTTCGACATAGTTGATATGGCTGAAGTTAATGTTGGATGATTATGGATTGTGTTAGAATTTGTTGCCTGAAATAATGTGTATTACGGATGTAAATAGCAAAGTTAAAAATAATATTGAAGCTAGTGTTACCACATTACCTTCAATATGCAGCGGAAACGTAAATAGAACTTTGCACAAAACAAGTTCTAAATCACACTCCTTACGGTGTGTGATTGCCTCAAGGTGAAATTCACTATCACAAGTGAAACACAAAAACAATGCTGATGTTGTCTCGGTTCACTCCCTTGACAACACTGCATAAAACATACAGAGGACTATCATAGCTTCACTCACTCGAATAATCACTCAAAAACAAACCTATCTAAACACATAGATAGATTACAATCAGTCACTCTAAATCCTAGACTTTTCAAAGTTGACTATCTAACCTACACACACAACTAGAATGAAAGTCTCCAGCTGATTGGGATGCTAGGCAGATGTCGAGGAAGATGTCTTAGATTTCAGAGATGACATTAGATGCAAGATTCAGAGCTTCTCACAAACCACGGTGATAACCTGCTTGCATAAATGATTTTAAGGCTTGGAAATGCCTTAAATACTTCCTCCATCTCGGCTGGGTAGTTTCTCCACGATCCTTGATGAGTTGGATGCAAAACTACCGCCTTTCACTACGCTTCCTGAACTGGACTCGAGATAACCGTCCTCTGCACTGCGTGTGGCACACGTTCTTCAACATCGTGTAACAATGACGGTTACTCAAGCTACCCACGTTCTCTGCAACGGTTAGTATCAAAGATGAAGTGGGGAACATCACGTCCCTTGAAACTCGGAACAGATTCTGACCTAGTCAAAATCAAGCATAATCCACATTTTAATTCGAAATAAAGTATCTAATAAATCCCTTAAATCGTGAAAAATGATATGTAATAAAAATCACAATTTATTAAGATTAATTTAAAATAAATTAATCCAAAATATTAGGAAAGGATAAGGTTAGAGATCCGAGTGTTATACTCGGTGTGATGAGAATGACGGACAACATTAGATACGACATTGATCGTGATGTTATCAGCGAAGTGATAACATCATCTGGAACACGTCATACTTAACAATCTCCCCCTTAAGCTTATCCTTTCTGCACAAAACATAAAACTCAATATATACATGATTAGAGCCGCAGCAGAATACGATCAAAAATATTGGAGTTCAAAAACTCCCCCTTAAGGTCTGCTCCCCCTTAAGTTATTATCTGTAAAATAATATACAAGGTTAGTGGGTATAATCCCCTATACAATAAATACAATGTTGAGAACATTCTCAACATAAACAACACATCTTTAAAACATGCGAAAACAATTACAATGTTAAGATCATTCACAACATAAAACATCACATACTATAAGTTATGTGAAAAATACAATATCAATGTTGAAAGCACTCTCAACATAAAAACATCACATATTGTACAATATGCGAACAATAAGGCAACAATACTGAGATTATCACCAGATAAACAGTATGCAAAAATCAAGCATATATAGATATCAAAATCATCAGACTAAACTGATGATTAAAATCAACTATTCAAGGATATTCAGAACTTGAATACCCAAAATATCTAAACATTAAAAATAAAACATGTGTCCAGCACATAGAGCAAAAATATAGATGTGTCCAGCACATAACAGACCAACAAGGATGTAAACACATCCAAAATAAAATTGTGTCCAACACAATACATACCCAAAAAAATAAATTGTTTTTGACAAGGAAAATTCATATTTTCTTCTTGCCCTTTGCCTCAGTCACAGACTTTCCAGCCTTCTTTCCTTCAGCACCATCATCATCATCAGCAGTGGCAGCAGTAGCATCTACTCCTCCTTTTTGTGTAGAAAGTGCACTTCGCAGAGCTTGGCGATGTTCAACCATAGCATTGGTGAGGACTGTGCTTTGATGGATCATAGAATCCATCTGCTTGATAAAAGAATTTAACACCTGCACAGAAAATGTCACCAAATGTGAAGATGCACTAGCTAATTTACTTTCAGATCGTGGAGGAGAGAGAGCTGTCTCTATGCCAACATCCTGATCAACATCTCTGGAGACAGCTGTAGAACTTAGAGCAAGGTTGTAAGGGAGATCCATCACTCGATCATCATTCCCTTTTGGTTTGACAATTGTGATAGTCGATGTTTCAGTGACTATCTTCTTCTTGTTTGGCTTCACGCCTTGCTCAACCATAATTGCATAGATGAGGCAGGAAAAAGGAAGGATGCCGGTATTGCTGGTCTTTGTAGCAGCCTTCATCACATAGTCAAATATGTAGTCTCCGAGGCTGAAGGAGATCTTAGTGCCAAGTTTAAAGAGCAGAAATGCTTGATCAACAGTGAGGACTGAAGTGTTAGTGGTAGGTAACCAATTACACACAATAATCTTGTGTAAAACAGAGTATAAAAATGTAAGCTTAGAAGTGGAAATTTTGTTTGTCCACTTGGTTACCAATCCACTAGTTATAGTCGACACAACATCATCAATAAGATCTAGACTAACAACATCATTGTCATTGCCTAGACCCAAGAACTTGTTTATCACTATTAGATTAAACTTAAACACATGATCACGCATATAAATTTCCCCATATTTGCTCCTTGTATGGTCACCCATATCCAGAGACACATTGGCATAGAATTCAACAATCACATCAGGCTCAAAAGTCGACAGAGATGAAACAGCTTTCCACAGACCCCTCTCTTTCAAAAACACATACATGCCATACTTCTTAAAGCTTAAGACATCAATTTGTTTCTCAACACGCGCAGGACGGTTGCACATAATTTTGTATTGAGCCTTAGCATGCTTAGAGTAAAAAGTTTTACTAAAGGCAGAAGTAACGTCATGAGGGGAACCTGGTGGATAGACTGGTTCAGAATCTTCAGACTCAGTATCATCTTTGACATTGCCTAACTGAGTAGGGGATAGAACATCTCGAGCAGTGCTGGAAGAGACTAGATCATGAGAAGAGGTGGGAGAGGTTGCTTTCTTCACAGACTTAGAAGAAACTTCTTTCTTGACAACTTCAGGAATCTCTGAAGCAGTTTCTTGTTCAGCATCCACTTCAACATCCGCAGGGGCTTTAATGGGAGAGTTCTCGGGAAGGTTTTCTTCATCATCAGACTCATCCTGTAAAGACCTCACCAGTTTGGTCTGCATCTTCAGAGTTCTCCTAGCCTTCTTGCTAATTTCTTCAATCTCTTCTTTTTCAGTGTCTTGAGAACTGTGAAGCCTCTTAGATTTATGGGTTGGCCTGACCTTCTTCTTCTTGCTGGTAATAGCTTGAATGTGTACCCCAAGATTAGGATCTATGGGGTTTTCTTCTTCTCCTAAGAGTACTCGTTGAAGTGGTGTTGGATTTAACACTTGAACCCCTTCAGGAATTTCAGCTTCCTTCATCGGAGTATCAGTTTGTTCGGTCGGAGGGGATGAGGGCTTTTCTGACTCAGATTTTGCACCTTCCTCATGCACTCCAGGTGTTACAGTGACTGTGGGGGGTTGATGTTGAAGTTCCAGCAGGAACTGAAGTTGAAGATGGAGTGCCCATGGTTTTCTCCAACATTTGTTTCATCATTTGAAACATAGCAGCTAATTCATTAGGATCCGCCATGGATGTTCTGAAAAAGCTTGAGAGAAAACAGAAGAAAGAGAGATAGACAGGATGAAGGGAAACTAAACGACTCGGTGGAGAGAGAATGAGTGAGAGATTTGAATTTTAATTCAAGATATGGATGTCAAGATCACTCAATTCTCGGAACTCCCTAAAACCGTCACATCAAGAAAAATTAAAAATTAAAAAATGGATTAGTGGATAGGGATAACCGAAGGTGTACTTATCACTAGAGTACAATTAGAGATATTCATGGCCCCCCTAAATAAATCCATCCTTTTTTTTGTTTTTTTTTTAAATAAAATAATAAACAGATGGAATACAATTACATGATAAATATAATTTTAGGCATATAATTTCTGAAGATTATCGTTTCTTCTGCAGTCTTGGTCACAACATCAGCTACAACACAGACAGACAGTGTACAAACCCAACTATAATTCACCTTATAGAATTACGGGTATTTCATTCACAAACACAGACATAGAATTTCAAGTAGCTGATTTTGTTAAATAAATGCAGAAACACAATAATTTCATTAAGTCAGCCTTGAATAATACTTTAAAAGAAATGACTAACATAAATAAATGCAAATGAGGTAAACAACTGATGTTTGAAAAAAAAAACTCACATCGAGTTCAACATCAGTAAACAAAATGAACTAATTAAATAGAACACATTCCAAGAGACTTTCTCAAGGCAGAAAATCTCTCGAAATCAAGAGGCTCGGTGAAAATATCCGCTGTTTGATTTTCAGTGGATATGTATTTGATGTTTATGATCTCCTTTTCCACTAAGTCTCTGATAAAGTGATGTCGAATGTTGATATGCTTAGTGCGTGAATGTTGAATGGGGTTCTTGGAAATTTCAATAGCACTAGCATTATCACACAGCAGGGTTAGTGATGAGCTTGTCATGCCATAGTCCTTTAGCATTTGATTCAGCCATACCAACTGAGCACAACAACTAGCAGCTGCAACATATTCGG